>JAWNNL010000485.1:612500-1812500 GCA_035045005.1 Liodrosophila aerea
AATTTCTCTTGGCTCATTTGACAGCTTACCCGAATACCAGTGGGAGACACGGACACAACGTGAAACTTTTGGACTTCAACTTACCTATAAAGAGAACGAGAGGGAAAAGTTGATGAAATTTAGTTAAGAGTTTTAATTGAGCAGAAAATGCAAACTATTGTACTATATTAATAGCAGATGTTTCAGTGTTCACACAAGTTTAGACAGCATTTTCTATAGGGACAGTGTTGAAAAGGGAAAACGCTAAGTTGGTTTGAGCAGAGTTAAAGTGCAATGCTGTGAAATCAAATTTAAGAAAATTGTATATAATCATATGGGTTTTGTAAGAAATAAAATAGTTTATGTAGCGAACATTTAGTTCTTCCACAATTGTAGTCTTAAATTAGAATTAAATATACCTTAAGCTTCTCTTTGCTCTTTATTGCAAAAGTATTTACCCCAAAACAATTGGTTAAATGTTAAAAGCAGTTTCTGCTTTGATTACTATACATATGTATTTAGGCATATTAGTAATCATAACTGAATATAAGAAATCTTAGTAACATTACTTTAACTTTTGCCAGTGAATAGTTTGCTTCATTCAATATACTACAGCGTTCTTTTTGAATGCACCCCTTTTTGTGTTCCTTGAAAAGCTTTCAAATAAGTCCTTGCATAAGGCTGAGAGTGCTTTAGTTTGAAGTCTAAATTATAATGCGCTCATTGCATATAATAACATTGTAAGAATTTATATGTTTATGTTGAACAATTTTCGTATTTCATCTGTGCGCTCTACTTCAATTACAGTTAATGCTATTAAAAAGCTGCACATTAAATCCCTGACCCACAACACGGCAAAGCACAGTGGCACAGCGCAAAAGCTTTCAATAGTATCGCTTTCAACGGAAAGCTTTCGACAGGCAGTGTCTTGGATAGGTAGAAAGCTTGCTGGTGAGAAGCTCACAGTAAGCTTTTACCACACAGAAAGCCAAGTCAATGTGAAAGGGGAGAGCTTTACAGCTGGAAGTCAGCGCTGCCTGAGGCCTGATTGCGTCCGATTCGGCTGAGGGATAATAATTGAGTATGTTTTGGTCAGCTCGACGACAGCTTAATGTGCATTATGTAATTACGCTTGTGCAATGAGGAAATGGCCACCGGCCAATACCAACCAGAACAAGCTATAAGCTGCCCCTTATGACCATTTTGTTGATGCATGAATCGAGCGGCAGCTGTGATTCCGTTTGCTCAGCTCTTGTGGACAAACGAGCTGAAGCAGGCACTTGTCGCACACACTCACACACAGGTAGAAATTGTTACAGAGTACGCTTACTTTTTGCTGATTTATGCTTTTATTTTTCAGCGCTTTTCTTTATGTGACTTTATCGAGGTTCTTTAGCATCGATTGTTGCACGTGCAGCAAGACCGTGCAACCTTTTATTTCTACTTTACAGCGTTTCACATGCTGAATTAGCTGTCGCTTCTTCTTCACTTACTTTCGCCTCTCTCTGCGCCTCTTGAGATTATCCTATCTGCTTATCCTTATCAAGACTTTCTGCTGTCTTTGCCGCGGCTTGTGGCACGTGTCGTATGCGTAATATTTTTTTCCTCTCTGTTACTTCTTTTTTTTTGTTGGTTTTGTTGTAACTCTATAATGAGGCGTGGGTTGTACATTATGTGCTAATTAACAGTTTGACATTAAGAGCCTTGACATTATGTTAATGCGAATCGCTGCATAATTAAGCATAGCTTTTTAATTAAGAGACTTTAATTTGAAGTAATATGATACAATTTGGCAAAAAATAAGAGAAGAATATCGCTAAATATGACAACCGAACTGAAGCTGTGCATATGAAATTTGTAATTAATATGGCAGAATGCTTCTAACGCAGACTAGCTGGTGATATCTCTACAAAGATGCGTGATTAAGTGGATGCAAGCAGTCGAGACTAACTGAATCAAATGTGTGAAAAGTTTAAACGTATTAGGTATAAAGGAAGCCACGTACCAAATTTAATAACTCTAACTTGGTTGGAACCAGAGATTCTTATTGAAGTAGTTACTACATGTAGATGGAGCAGCCCAAGACACCTTTTGTTTTAGTTAATGACAGAGTATATGTTTCTTGTTATAACTGTTCCTTAAATTTTACTAAATGAATCAAGTCTAAATGAAAATATATACTTTAAATTGTAGAACATAAACTTGAGCCCAGAATTCATATGCATAGCAATGCTTTACTTGTGCCTAGGCAGAGACATAAATTTCCTTAAATTGCGGTTACATTTAAGCTTATGAAAATTTATGTTTTCGCCATTCAGCATTCGACATTTTTCTCCATTCGAAATTAAAGCGATTGAAACATTTAGCGGTATGTTTGTAACCTTTTCTTAATGCGTGAATTCTTCTCGCCCCTTGGCTATTAATTGAGTGACACACACACACACACACACACGCCCATACACATTCTCTCACACACTTTCTCAGTCTCTGTTTCTCTCTATCTCTGTTGACCTTTTTCACAGCTTTTCTCTGCTCTAACTGGAGTCATTCGCGCAAAAATGCCTTCATTATCGCCCCGAAAAGTATGCAACGCGAATTTAATATGCAAACAAAGGCACTCGCCACCGCCCCCGCCCCCGCCACCACTTCACACCACCATGTTAACAAATTTTTTCCCAGTGTTTTTTTTTTGTATTGAGGGGAATGTCTTAAAAGGGTTTCCTTGAGTTGGCCAACCCGCATATATACACGGTTTGTGGCACATTTCTTTTGTTTTTTTGCTGCGGGTTTCATTCGCCTGTTTGTCATTGGATCTTCTACAGTTTTGTTATGCTTTAACAGACAGACAAAAACTGTGCAAGAGGGGCGAAGGGAGAAGCAGAGAGGTAGCCAGTCGGGGGGTGGCGGTCTTAGGTTTGGTAGCTTCCGCTTGGCCTCTAATCGGGCTCCCAAAACGCCTTCAGCAGCTCAGTTTAATTTAGCATTAGAACTGCGCACAGCACCCCCTAGAGTGAACGGCCATGGAAGGAGGGCAAGGGGGGAGAAGGGAGAGAAAGACACAGAAAAAGAGAAGAGTATCGAAAAACGCTTGGACACATAGTATAAATGGAGTCCAAGTCAAAGTGAAAGTCGAGCATCTGTCCCTGAGGCGATGTCTCCCTTGAGGTGTATCATATACTTCCCCTGCCCCCCTGCTACCCACTGCTAACTACTACTCCCTCTATGGCTGTGACTGTGTTTTTTGTGTGTGTGCCGTTTTAAAAATAATTTTTATTGTTGTTTTTCCCGGCCCATTTGTCTGTTATGTTTTAAATAATAAATAAACTGTAAACATAAGTCACGCATACATAAAGCACAAAAGTTGAGCCCTTGGCTTTAAGAGATTTATGTACACTCTGAGAGTTAAGCACACACACACACACACACACACACGCGCACATACTCAACTACAGCAGGCTGCTCCTCACTCGCTCCTCGCCTAACAGGAATTTAAACACAGCCGCATAGTGAAGGGCAACATTCCATTTAATAAATCCGTCTCAATATGCGCATGTGTGTGTGTGTGTGCGGGTGTGTGTGCGGGTGTGTGTGGCATGCCACGGGTAACAGGGAACTGTGCATGTGTGTGTGCATGTGTGTGTGTAATAACGCAGTCGCATCTCATAAGGCGTCTCTGCGATTCATTGTAGTTGAAGTCTGTTGATTTTATAGCATTATGTTAAACCTGCAGTCATAATTTCCAACTTAAACTGTTGATGTTCAATTAAACTGTTAATTGCAGAGCCTAGTTTAGGCTGCACTTAAATTCACACATGTTACAGTTACAGACTTTAACCATAAATGTTCAACTGCAGCTGTAAATATTCTATTTGAGCTATTAATGCTAGGCTTTCAAACTGTTCCTCTTGAAATGAAAAGTTTTATGAGAAGCACTAAAGTTGTTAATGTAAACCAAGAACTGTAAAAGGTAAAAGCAGTTTAGCAACTTCACAGCAGTTTTTAGGTCGCAAGGACTCATGTTAACTAATAGAATTGCAGAATTTCAAAGCTGTTAAACCTCATAAACTTCAACAACATGAATATTTTACATTTTGCTGTTAATTAACAGCAGCTCTTTGTAAGCCCAAATAGACTCTATCAAATTTCATGCAATTTCTTCTGCTTAACATTTTTCTGTTAATTAACAGAATCAGTTTTTCAGCTATTGGTATTAGACAATGTTTAATATCCACTGCTATAGTCGCACAGAATCTGTTCAACTCCTGCTTAAACTAACAAATATGTAGAAGAATCTGTTAAAGAAGAATCTGTTAAAGAAGAATCTATTATAAAACAGTGTGTTTGTGTGCGTAGCAGCACAGCACGCGATGTTAGCACGCCTGTACGTGTGAGAGCATCGACTGTGCGTGTGAAAACAGCGCTGCAAAGCAAAGCGCACATGTGATAATATAATGCCTATAGACAAGTAATCAGTAATACTGTATTTGATAGTTTGAATTACTAGCCAATTGCAGTACAAGTAGCTTCACGAATTCAATTGTAGTCCAACTTCTTGACTCCTGCGATTAATATACATATATGTAAAAATGGAAAAGTAACTCAGTCAAGCTATCTGCAATCCCTATGCAAATAAAAAACATTACACCACAAATGATATAAAAACATTCAAGACACGCGCCAAATTGCCTTCATTGAGAGGAAAGAAATGAAGGGAAAAAAAGAAAAACAATGTAATAATTCACATTTATCTGGGCTTATCTAAAGCACTCTTTATCTCTTCGGGCACCTGCTTCACTACTATATTAGAGAGTTATTAAAAATTCTCGGCATACTTGTGGATTAATTTACATGCTTAACGGTATCAATAGAGACTAATTAAGACAAAAAGGGTTACACAAGAATTTCACAACAATTTATGTTTATGAATTTGTGTGTGGGAAAACAACAATAGCAACAACAACAACAACAACAACAACGCGAGCAACAACAATACATTTGATTAAGAACGTTGTGCTGCAGGTGGCTAATGAGCTTGTTTATTTGTATTGCCTGTCCCATGTCCGGGTCTATGTCTACGTGTCGTCATCTGCATAGCTCAGTATATGCCTCTGCTCATTTATGTGTTACAGCTCATTGTTAATTGTTTTCATTTGCCCTGTGAAATGAATATCGCGCATACGCGCCGTGTGCGCTCTGAATGTCTGTCATGTTGTCACTTGCAATTCGACAGTAGTCAGCCCAGATGTGTGTACCACTGTAGCGCTGTTGGCCCACTGTCCCACTGCTGTCAAAATGCCAAAATTCTTTGTCATAGTCGTATAATTAAATTTAAATGTTTTCGTTTTGTCGAGGCCTGGCAACGACAGCGACATCTGAGAGATAACTAAGCCCAAGGTAGTGGCATGGGCAAGCTGTATGGGGCAGAGAGATACGGCGAGGGGCAGAGACATCTATATTAATAACAGCAGCCAGGCTGTTAAATTTTTAATGAACCAGTCACAACATCAACAATGGGAACACCAACAACAATGCGAATAAAACTTGGCCAGAGCACGTTAACAATTATTGAAATTATCCTACAGGCCAGCCTCGATGACAGTCGATCTGATAAACGCTTGCACTTAACATAATTGAAGAGACATTCGCAAAAAAATACCCTAGGCGGTAAATACCCTGTAAGAGAAATAGAATCAGTTTTCACTCACTTTCGAATGATTTTCAAGCCATTTTAGTTTAGTCTGAGTATGTAGTTTTATTATGAATATTAAGAAACAGCTTTTTCCACTCAATATGCCCATTTCGTTCCCTTACAGGGTAGCGTTTAATAAAGCAGAAGCACAGTGCGATAAATTCAATTTGAATTGAACACATAAAATCACACAGTTCATATCGGATAATACCGCATACTATAACACTTTGTCACATAATGTATACGAGTATATGCTATATATAGAATATATACTTGTATAATATGTATACTTAAGCAGTTGTCAACTGTCAACTGTCCATCGTGTCACCTGTCGCATGTCAGCTGTTGCATAGCTCAGTTTACAAAACATTTTCTACACATTTGATGCATTTCACAGTTTTGCAAATTTAATTTAGGCTAAAAATGCAATTTATTAAACATCATTAACAGAATGTGTTGGGCCAAATGATTGTGTGTGTAGTCTGTGTGATTTAACTCTTAGAAATTACGTTATTATTGGGAGCATTTCACAGCTCAGATTGGAAACAAAAGGAAAAGAACGTTGGCTTCGAAAACGGAAGTAGAAACTAGCTGAAACGATAATTCTTTTTAAAAACCTATCCCCTCTGTACGAATCCCCATTACCAGGCATTACCATGGGCCAACCCTGCCTGGTTCAGTCGACAACACATCGATCAACTTATCGTTTGACTTACCCAAAGAGATCGGCCTCGCTGCCCGGGAAACTGATGCGCGGCGACAGAGGCGAGCGTCCCGCTCGCTTCAGCATATCGTGTAGACCGGGCGGAGCGTGAATGGGACTAAGGATGGTGATTTTACGATTCGGTGGGGCCAGAAAGCCGCCGCTGAGGGTCAGCTGGGTGCGCATGCCTTGCGATGACTGGCTGCTCTTCATTTCGATGGTTTCGGCCGACTTGGAGATGAGAATGGATGAGGACTGTTGCAGTCCCAGCTTGGACATGGACAGCTGCATGCTGTGGCCCTCGCCCATTGGCGCATCGCCACTGGCCGCCGAAGCGTCATCGATCTGTGTGGAGGCGCTGCGTATGCATTTCTCCGGCCTTGCACCACTCACCGGTGTCATACTGGCCGCCGCCTCCGAATGAGCCGATGTGGAGCGCACAAACTGCCTTACATGCTTCTGATGCGCCGTTAGAAATCCATGCGCTTCCGGCTGTTGCAGAAAGCTTTGAAACTTCGACTTGCTGCCCGTTGCGGTTGCCGTTGCCGTCGATGTGGCCACCGAGGAGCTGCTCGCCCCACTCTGCTGTGAGCTGGAGCTGATGTATCTGGTTGTGCTGCTCCGTTGTTCGCTGGTTATGATGGAGGTGGATGATTGCGCCTTCAGCTGCTGTGCCAGAGCTGCCGCTGTGCTCAGCAAGTGGCCACCACTCTGTTCACCCACAATCGCACTCGACTGTAGGCTCTGACTCCTAGTGCTGCTCGACATGATCTTCTGTTGGCTATGTTGCTGTGTCTGCTGCTGCTGCAACTGCTGCAACTGTTGCTGATGTTGCTGCTGCTGCTGATGATGTGTTGCCAGGGCACCGCTGCTGCTGCTGCTGCTGGTCACGGAGTAGGAGCGTGTGGCCATCTTACTGCTGGTGCTGGTGCTGCTCGTGCTCGACGTCTGACTGTACTTTTGCGTGTGCATGAGCTTCGTTTGCTGCTGCTGCTGTTGCAGTTGCATTTGCTGCTGCTGCTCCGAGATGGACCCAAAGACACTGTCATCGCCGGGTGAGCTCAACTCCAGGTCGCCCATCGAACGCACCTCATCCGCATCCACCTCGCTGGGCGTGGTTATTATGTACTGCGGCGGTGGCTGTGCTGAGGGAGCTGCGGCTCCATTGTTGTCACTGGCGTTGCCGGACATTGCGTTGGGTTCTGATAAAACTGGGTGGGTCTGGTGGGTTGCTTCCGCTGATTCGGTTTCCTACTGGTTGGCTTTCTTTGTTTGTTTGGCTGTGGAACACAAAGTGATGTTTGTTGTTTTAAAAACGCGCACTCGTAGCGCTGAAACTTGAACTCTCGCCCTCAAACTCTAACGTTCGCGTGGTCACATTCAATAGACTAGTATTTCAATGGAGTGTATTAAAGCTAGCTCAGCAAATAAGCTAGTTAGATATGCCAACAAATTGTGTATAATTTCCCAAGAATTATTAATTAATAGTTAAAGAATGCTTTTATTAAAAATCCCTCCCACCTCTACCCCAGTTTGCTTAGTGTTTGTTAGTAGACAGTGAAAGCTCGTCAACTGTTGGCAAACAGCTAGTGTGCCCCACACTCTGGCCACATGCCACATGCCGCATGTCACATGATCAAAATGCCACACAAAAGTTGCCTCTAAATCACGAGCTCAGCTTGTACTAGCTGCAGTTCGCAATTTCCTAAAAATTCAACTGAAATCCCAAAAGTCAATGGCAACGGCAACGGCAACGGCAACGGCTTGGGAACAGTGTGAAGGGTGTAGAGTGGGATGTTAGTGGGTGTATGCTGTAATCGCTCACATCGCTTTCAGAGGCTGAGAGTGTGTAGAGTATGGGGAGTCATAGGAAGGGATTGTGAAGAACGGGTGATGATGTGTAGTATTTGCAACACTTCCATGGAAAGCACTGCAAGGAGTATAATGAAAGCTCCACTATTTGGAATCAGTGACTATAACGACTATAACTTTTATTAAATGATATTATAAATCAAGATTCATGTCGTGATTGTTATAAATAAGTGAAGAATTAAGTCTAAATTTCTGTACTAAATAAAATGCTCTATTTAAATGGTGATATAATTCTTCAACTGCAACACAACATACTAGTCACCTCACACTAGTCAGAACGAGTTGAGTGTCAGTTCGTTTTCCACTACTCCTCTCAGAGGGAGTGTGCAGAGCGAGAGTGATATGCCAGTTTCACTCACATCACTCCCGTTGCCAGAAGTGCGATGAGTGGTCCCGTTAGACGGAGTGTACAGGGGAGAGAGCAGGAGGATGTGCCACTTGCTCTGCAATTGAGGCAACTGTTGGCCTTGGGGCATACTGCTGTTGCCACAGAAAATATGTATAATACTATTTCTGGTTGCCAGCTGTGGTTCACTGTTCCAGCACATTTTTTTCTCCTTCTTTTAAATCTTTTTTTGTTGTTGTTCATGGCACTAACAAGCCGCATAATTAAGAGCGCACATTTGGGGGTCCCTCTCCCCCCACCCCCGAAAAAAAAGTAGAGTAGAAAACTATGAAGTGTGAACTATGACCCGAAAGCATTGGTCGGTGTGTGTGTGTGTGTGGATGGGTGCTAGAATCACAGCTAGCAATTTGAGTCGCATTGCTAATTGATTCTGCTGGATGCGGATGTTGATATGGATGTAGACGTGCCACTGGCAGCACTAACGACACACTAGCCTTTGCACCTTGCAACCAACTCTTGCAGCTCTTGCTTGGCTCATTAAACGCAGTGTAGCCTTCAGCTGGCTGTTGGCCAAGCGAGCTTTTTGGCCAGCTGGATCACGAAGGGAACGAATGCAACTACAGTAAGTTGATAATGATGTCCATGTCATGATGTCCATGTTGATGTTGTGGATGGCTAATAAATGATGTGGAATGTTTTTAATATGCCGTAATTAGTTTGATTAAAAAGCCAGAAATGAAAAGTGCACTTTCATGATTGCAATGGCTATCAGGCAGCAATCAGTGCTAATGAATACTTCCTTCTGCTATAACACTAACGTATCATTATCGATTACTACGTGAAATGAAAGTCTTAATGGAATGCGCAGATGGACACACTCGATTCAATCTGGCTCCATTTGCCCTATATGTTAAAGGAGTAAATACAAAAAAGGTGTTTATATAATTACATATATGTTGACACTTCTTTGCACACCTGAACAAACCTAATCTAACCCTGGAGACATTTTGCATCTGTAGTTAATGAACGCAGCTTTATGCATAGCACGAACTGTGACTACTGAAGTAGGATGTTGCAAGTGTTACTTACACTAATTGCAGATCAAACGAAGAATCGGAAAATGGAGAAACGAATCGATTGCATCGCTTAATTTTAATTCTTTTTGTATTGTTGCAACAGCTGCTGCCGCAAAGTTGCATAATTCCTTTGCAAATGGATTTCAATTCGATGCCATTTCAGGCACGAATCCATCGACGCCTTGCTAGCCCAAAAAAAACTAAAAAAACTCGGAAAGCTACAGTCGGACAGTAAGAGACCCTTTACTTTTTCTTGCAGCAGCTAATGCTAACAGTACACACACACACACAGATAAAGTCAGACGCAACCACGCATACACCCTGATGTACATACATACATTAAGTACGGAAACTTCACAGCACAGATAAAGGTTATCATAAGATTAATGTATGCACAAGTACAAATTTGTATCTTTGTAGTGCTTTTTGCGGTTTACGGGGGAGGGAGGTATAAAAAATCTTACGTTCTAATCAAGAATATATATACTTTGTGGGGTCTACCACGCCTAAATCTGCCTGCTGCATACATTTTTGAGTTGCACAATCTCAATAGACCCTTTTGTACATTTTTAAAGTACAGGGTCTAACAACACTTCTCCTAAGCCCAGAACAAGCTTTAATTACGCATTGGGTTCTTCTCTCGAAGAAGGGGGCGTTTGAGAAGAGGGCACATTCGATTTGCTTACTCTGCACTGGCAATTCTTGAAATCAATGCATGCAGCAACAGCAGAGCAGCAATAACAACAAAATCAATTTGCATACACTGTGCAAACATTGTGCAAGCAGCAGCAACAACAACTCGGGTGCTTCTAACTAAAGATACGACCCTCATGATACTTGGCATTCATGCTTATTGGTATTTCTCTTTTTTGCAATACTATTTTAGCTGTTTTTACATTTATTGTAGATTTTCTCCGAGTGTAATGCAAGTTCCTGGTATTCTATTCTTTGAATTTAATGATGGTTTTAAAACTCTATTATATTGTAGTCGATTATAATATACTGTATATTTATTACATATATTTCGTATATATGCATGTATATATATATATAGTATGCGTAAAACCGCAAATGAATGACAATTCGTTATAGACAAATTACTCTTTCAAGCTCCATGAAGCTTAAGCTGCATCTATCGTGAGTAAAGGTATCGACACTTTATTCATTATCCACATTGATATTATTGTGCTTCGATTTTCAATGGTTTCCATAGCTGAGCTTATTGCGTAAGCCATGTCATGTGGTATATATCCCATGTAATGCTGGTTTGGGGACTTCAACAGCAGCTGCAATAAGCGCATGTAAGTAAGAGCATGTGTCAATTGCCACGCCCTCCGCCATCCGCCCTCCGCCATCCGCCCTCCGCTCACAGCTCACAGCTCACCGCCCATCGACAAGCTATTGTTAGGAAAGTATTTTTTATTTTTTTTTTCATTCGTCTGCTGTCAACATCATTAGCCATATATCAAGCTGGCTTCGAGTGAAATGAGTGTGATACAGTCAGAAATACCGGAGGGACTTGCATCGGAGGGAAGGTAGGCGCGGCGAGGCGAGCGGTTCGAGCTCATTTACCGACACTTGACATAAAGCATTGAAAATGTTCAATTGCTTTAAAAAGTGAGAAATAAATATTGAAATAAATGTGTTGAGCACACACATTAAGCAGAGGGCAACGGGTGGCACGGGTGTCGAAGGGGCTTAGAACAGACATTCGTTTCGATTTGGAAAAATTGCTATTTGTTGATGTGTATGCACAGAATTATCAAATTCTAATTGGATTTTCGCCAAACGGATGAATGCACTTCCTCTACCTACTGCATTTTTCTCATTCCTGGAAATATTTATATAATTTATGCTTTTTTTTTTACTAGAATGTTTTTCAATCAAATGTTTTTAAGGGAATGCTGACATGTGTTTTTTAATGTTATTTTCGCATTTTTTATTCGCAAATTAATTGAGACAGCGCAAACTGTGAATCCATTTAATGAGAGCATAATCGAATCAAATAATTTAATTATGCACACATGACAGTGGAAAATATAGTCGCAAATTAAAGAGGAATGCTTTTTTATAATGCCAGTGGTTTACAAAAAGCACAAAGGGTATAATACAGTTCTACTATATGTCGTATCTGAATGCATTCTATTTTTTAATAAATGCCGAAAATGTAATTTGAACCAAGCTGGAATTGGTTTCAAAAAGGCTCCTTTAATTAATTTTGTTTATTTTGTTTAATAACTATTAATTATTTAGGTATTCAGTAGACTGATTGAACGTTTATTCACATATAATCAAGTCAGTTTATTTATTTAGTTGCAAAATTAGATGAATTATAAAGTATTATTGCTGCTTTTTTAGACCCTGTACTTTAGAAAAGCACGAAAGGGTCTATTACGTTTGTGCAACTCAGTTTTTAATTTGATATTTCATCCCCTCTCCATTAAATTTGCAAAAATGTTCTTAGCACGTACAGTTTTGGAGTCATTGGATTCCTTCTATGCATGAATAAAGCATATAAGGCTTTGAATGTTTGGTGCGATTTGCAGCCCAATCGGATAATAAATACCGGAGATATTGGTTAATGTTTGCATGTGCGCCTATATTTGTATGTATAAGTGTATGTGTGTATGTATACACACATATGTATATATGTATGTGTATGTTTTTTTTATTAAATGTCCCTACTTTGTGATTTGCTCGGCATAGTGTATTTTCTTTAAAGGTACGACGACACTTTTGATTACAATTCTAAGCTTATCCCGAGTTTTTTTTTCGTTCGATTAATTGAGGTGGAGCTGAATGCTTTTAGTTTTAATTATATAGCTGTTATATTGGATAGTAAGCTGTAATTTAATTTACCACCACATTCGCTATGACTCTTTATCACTTTGCCTTGCGCGCTGCCTACCTGCTTTTGGGCCAAGTTATTTGCATTGTTTGTGCCATTTAGTGCAGTTAACGTTAATTTCATGTCAAGGTCAACAAATGGCAGTTGGCATTTAAAATTACCGCCGCAATGTCACATAAAATTTGTGCAATTTTCGTTTTTATACCTCCTCCCACACTTGATTAAATTGCACTTACTGTGCATATTTACTTTAGCTAGTCGCTTTTGCTAACGCTGTTCTAAGCCCGTTAACCAAATTGGTTTTAGCGTATTTTTCAATTCCCTGAGCTGGAAAAGTTCAATGGGTCTATTAGGTAGCAGAACCCTGTCATTTCAATTGACCAATTCAGATGTAACTATCCAGTTTATAATACTAAAAATCTACCTCACGAAAACAAAATGTTATTTAGTGAATATCATTCTTTAACATCAATACGAGAATCATGCCATCAGCTGGGCTGACTTGATAGTGTATTAACTCATATTCTTCGACATTTATACTTTGCAGTTTTGATAGTCAGAACAATGGAAGAATATAGCGATGGGTTTAATCTGTGTAAATTTGTCATCGTACATTTTTTATACACACCTCCACACATGGGAACTGCCTGCTGGATGGCCTGGCAATTTAATCAAAGTTCCATTAATAATGAAATACCAGGGCGTCGCTGCTAAATGAAATGAGCCAGTGAGCTGAAATTCTAGATGGGTTTTGATGCTGAAGCAGCACACATTACTTAAGCTTGTTTAAGCCGTACGTGTGGATGGAGATGGCATTGCAGACGGAGTTACGAGTTACGAGTTGCTCGCTACTCGCTGAGCTTAGTCAGGGGAAAGTCTTGTGCTAAGAAGGTAAAGTAGAACGACAATCAAAGAGCTATGTAAAAGCTGCGAACCAAAGTCAATGTCGAAGTTGAAGTCGCAAAGCAGACAGAGTCAAAGCAAAAAGGGAAAGCCAAGTATTTAATATAATCACAATGCTGTTAGTTTGTCAAACTATGCAACAAAATTACTGCCGGAAGAGTCGAGAAATATGATGCATATAAATTTCGCATTTAACAACAACAAAAAATCTGTTGCATATTACAATTTCATTTCGGCATGAATGAGCTCAAAAATGCATTTAATGCCATTTTGGATAGTTATTAATGAAGCTTTCCCAGCTACAGACGGTACAGTTCTCAAATGTAAACGCTACTTCTATTTTGCTGCACAGTGTAAGAGCCAATGAATTCATTTGTGAGTCACTGGCACGCGAAAGTGGTAAGCAAGGTATACCAACAGCAAACAGGGGACAGAGGACAAGGGAAATGAAAGTGAAGAAGGAAATGGGCAATGGCAATGGCAATGGCATGAGCT
This sequence comes from Liodrosophila aerea, assembly GCA_035045005.1. NCBI lineage: Eukaryota > Metazoa > Arthropoda > Insecta > Diptera > Drosophilidae > Liodrosophila > Liodrosophila aerea. The sequence continues at coordinate 626,412 of JAWNNL010000485.1, forward strand.
GGTTGGATGAATGAATGCTTGGATTGCTTTGGTGGTAGGTAGACATAAATTTGCTTAATTTATTGTGCGTGCTCCATGGGCTTTTAGCTTTAAAGCCAACACAGAAGGCGGCTGAACACAAATATTCAATTCCATTCGAAATTAAAGTCAAACCAGCAACAGCAACAACAATTTGCGACAGGAGGCGCTTGGCCACAAAGCCGCAAAACCAATTTGATGATGGGGTTGTAACAGTCTTCAATGGTTCACTTAAAGGCCGCTCGACACTGACAGAGGTCTGACCTTTTGATGGGCAGCTCGTTAGCCTGGCACATGGTAAAGACAGACTCGGAGTCGGAGTCGGAGTCGGAGTCAGAGTCCTTGGTGGCCGTCGAGATAAGTCGAGAGGAGCTGGAGCATTTACTACTCATCACACAGCCATATTGAAAAACTCATTAAGTTTTGTGCTCTTTGACCTGGAAATGCTCGAATTATGCTTTTTATCAATTTATGCATGGCGTATTATTTCATTTAGATTTTGTGTTGCTCGGCCATAAGCACGAAATCGGTTCGAGTTCATGTTACAGGATACTACATTATATACGACATACGTAACGTAACCTACACCATGCGGTTGAAGTTGCGAAAAACTTTGACAAGCATTTCATATAAAGATAAATACCCAGAGCATAAAATGGCTGAGAAGCAGCACTTTAGCCGGAGAAGAGCCCTGCCGAGTGCTCTCTCGCCCTATTGTTGTGCGAAAAGTTGGCTCAAAAGTTTCCCATTGTGAGTTAACAAGTTATTATGAAAGCAGAAAGAAGTTGTGCTATATTTGTATAAATTTGAAGTCATCATGATACCAGCTGGCACTGATACTTAATCATAAGATTATCATACAAGGAGAGAGTCTAGGTTAACTTCAGTTTATGACTTGTTTAAAACATTAGCTAAGCTAGCAATAATACAGAGATTAAAGGAGCGAGAGTAAATACTCCATTATAATTTAATTGGTTTCTTTAATTGAAACAATGCTCTCTATTGAAAGAGCTCCACATTGTCAAGTGTGGTAAAAATGTGTCAAATATTTTTAAATCTTAAACATGTTGAAATGCCACGCTCTAACTGAAATGCCAGCATTCTAACAGGCGAAAAGGAATGTTCACAAAATTGATTTGCAGTGGCCCAATTTAAGAATATTATTGGTTATATATAGGCACTTCAAGAATATCCCCACAGGACACACGGCGAATGTTACGTAATCGCCAATCATTCCATCAGTCAATCAGTTCTTGGTCGGGGTTTGAGTTGGGACACACAATGAAAAACCCTGGGCGAAAATATTGAGAGAATTACAAAGCATTCACTACCCGAAAAAAACAGCTGCAGACCATTTGAATGACACGAGGTGAGTTTGAGGTTGGCAGGCAGGGGGTGTGGCAAATGCAAAATCGATGTGGACGAAAAACTTGAGGAATTTTTAGCATTTAGGCGGCTTCAGAGCTTTAAAGGCAACGGCAACGGCAGTGGCAGTGGCAGTGGCAGTGGCAGTGGCAGGAAGCTGAATGACTGTGGGGCATGCTTTTGTCACATGTAGTAGGCATACATACATACATACACACTACAGCCATACACATATTAGGCAAAGGTGTATGCTGCGTGTGTGTACGAGCACACACACGGCGAGTATCTGTGACATACAATGTAAACAGCTAAAGCACCGCATTTCCAATGTGTGTCACATGTGTGCATGTGTATTCGTGAGATTTTGTAGCAAATTGTTTTGTACTCACACGCACACGCACACGCACACACACACACACACACATGACTAGCTTATCACAGAGTGTGGTGTATGTACATACACACACTTCAACCTGGGGACAGATGAGCATTTGTCCAAAATGTTGCTGACTCTGCCTCTTCTTTTGCCTGTCAAAATATTTATGGGCTTTTACACACACAAATATACGCAGATACAGAGAGACAAACACACACACACACACACACACATGTATATACTATGTGTGTGTGCCAGCAATATTGTGGCACTTTGCGGCGATTTAACTTTTTTACGTTGCATACATTTCGCATCAGACAATTACATAACATAATATTTCAATGAATAACAAACGCATGAGAACCATTTGTCCCACTGTCAGTCTGTCAGTCCGTCTGTCCGTCTGTCTGTCTGTGCATAATTTGTCACTTGTCCCGAACTACACAAGTATGAACAACAAAAATTATCGAATGAAATTATTACAGCTGCCAGTGAAACAATGTCAACTGATGTGCTGCAGAACTTGGGGCAGAAACTGGCAAAACTTTTAGGTCAGCAGCTGCCGAGAGTTACACCCACACTCCCCTCACACACACACGCACACACACACACACACACGCACATACAGTCTCTAGGCTGATAAAAGCGCGCCTCAGTCGCGTGAGAATCATTTGCCGATGAATGCTCAGTTGCCATCTGGTTTTTACGTTCACATTCTACCGACTAAAGGGTATATTAGCTTAAGTATGCCACTAATCACACAGTCAAGTCTCTCCATCTCCATCTTGAAAGGTCCTACACTAGTACTAGATTACAGGGTATTTGCCAATCGCATACAATCTGTGGTTTGGCTCTTGTCTTCCTTTGCCAGCTTCTTTCGTGACTGACATGTGTTACGATTATTGCCAAGCTTGCGGTTAACCAACCATTCTTTACACTAACTACACAAATAAATCAAACAACTTGTCCAAGTGCCCCTAGTAAGCTGGAATGGGGGACCATGATTAAAGAGTGTTGTTTGCACTATTTGGCATAATACTCAAGTTGGATTTAAACTCATTTCAGGCTGTTAGACTACTAGTAGGTTATGCTCAATGCGAAACACAGTCAACTATTGCGTAGATTACATAATATCTGAAGACTCTGTACTCTGTTCAAAAGGGTCTATTAAGTTTGTGCAAATGACAATGGTGGAAGCCACAGTGTACGCGGCAATTAGGGCAACTAGATGCTGCCCTGTACTTTGATACAGGGTCTCCTACTGTCGGTTGAATCCGACTGTAGCTTTCCTTACTTTTCTTTTTTTGCGGAACATGTTCCAACCCCCGAACGGATTAGTTGTCAACAGTTTCATAGACTTTTTGGGTATAATGAATACATTATATTCACCCATTTCAGGAACTATTTAAGCTTATTTACAATTTGCATAACCAAACCGTTCTTATTTTATACATACATAATAATATAATATTCGAACGGCTTCTAAGGCCGAGAATCCATCTTTCAACTGAAAGCTCAGGGCTCTCGATTATAGTGCTTTCTCACTATAGTCACGTCCGCTTCCACGTCCAAAATCGGAGCGGGCATAGACAATTGATGTGCTTGGAAGTTTGAGGAAATTGCCGCATCCATTTCTAACGCAGATAGTGAAAACTCGTTTTATAGTATGTTAATGTGTAGTGTATAACTAGATTTCTAGGAGTTTATCTATTCGATTTATCGCAATATTGTATATCAAAACAATATACGAATTTATGAATTCAGTGGGAGCTAACGGGGAAGCGGAATACGTGTTTTGCCGATTTCGAACATGGAAGCCAATGTGACCATAGTGCGAACGCAAGAACCGAAATATTAAGTGTTGTATAACGCGCGTTAAAGTACAGTCAAGTGACTTTAAACAGTAAAACACTATGTTTTAGTCCTATGAACAAAAGTTCATGATTTACAATTTCGAAAGTCATAATGAATCTCTGAATGAATAGAGTAGTAAACTGTGAAAGCATATGAGGTTTACTGTTATTACTAAAAATAATACTGTGTGGACTATATTGTATAGAAACATGGCAATCCCAAGCACAAAGCTTCCGCATCATCAAAAGAGCAAGAAACGGAACAGATTTGTCGTTAAGCACGTGGAGGTGGAGGAGGAATAGGTGGGGGCCAAGAGCCTAGTGTCTTGTTACTAATAAGGGAGCAGGACCTTTTAAAGGCCGGCAGAGAAATTAAAAACAAATGAAATATGCATGCTCAAAAATGTGAAATATGAAATGTGAAATATAAAGCGTATAGCATGCTTTCAGGCGTTCAAAGAGACAGAGGTAGGGACGGACACAGTGAGAGAGTGTAACGCGACGTAACGAAACGAAACGAAACGAAAGCAAAGCAAATACAAACTGAAAACTGAAGCGCAAAAAATGTTTTCAAGTAAATGAAAATAAACAAAATATTTAGACAAGCCACTGGGGAACAAGCAGCTGACTAAAAAATAAACAGCAACACGAGAGACAAAGCAACCAGCAGCAAGATGAGGATAGCAAATGAAGATTGTAGTGCAGAAATGGTAATGGTAATGGTAATGGAGATGGAGATGAAGATGTAGATGGAGATGGAGATGAGAATGAACATGGAACTGGAGCGAGTGGAGTGATGATTCGGCTTCAGTCGGGGGCAAGGGAGTACGGGAGAGCAATGTGAAACTTGAAATGTTTCAACTAATATAATAAGGAAATCATTTTCATAAACTTTGCCAACTCAAAGTGGCAGCTGGTATGCAGTATATTAAATAAGTTGGCAGCACTGCCAATGAAATTAACTGTTAGCAAATTAAAGTATTTCTTAAAACTCAAGCCAATTCACAAGCAACAGAGTGCAGTCAGCTCGTTGCAAAACTTAACTGAGTGCAGTGCTGCCAGCTCAAGAGGAAATGACAGCATGTGAAATGCATAAGGCAAGTTCAAATACCCAAATGACTTAGCAGAACTGCCAACTTGCTGCAAATATTACAATACAGTACTGTCAACGATTTTACTTCAAAAAGCAAGGTTAAGTTAAACAAGATTCCTATGTTGGCCTTGTTTAATTTGGTAGATTACTGTAGTAGAAAGTATGTAAGTAATAACAGAGCTGCCAACCTAATTGAGACTGTTCTAAGACTATTCAGACTGGAGTTGCGAAACAATCGATATGTTTTCCCTTAGTAATAGGCACTTCTACTGTCAATTGCCTCCGACTGTAGCTTATCCGAAGTGTGTAAGGTATTATTCCATTGCCTGCGTTGCATTTGTGATTTCAAAATGCGTTCAATTGGTCAATTGCAGCAGGTGCAATCAGCAATTAAATCACTGAATTCTTAAGGCATTTTCACTGCTCAGTGCATCCATCCAATGTGCCTGTAATTTCATTGAAATCCTTTCGAAAGTCCTCACAACATTTTCTGCTTGCATGATTTGCGCTGTTGTCTGCATAATTTATTATGATGTATCGAAATGAATCCAAGTGTTCGTACGACTCGTGAGCTCGTGTTGTTGTTGTTGTTGTTGTTCTTGTTACGGTTGTTTCTATCGCAACGTGCGTGAAATTGTTTATTATTATAATTATTAATGATGGTTTTTCTTGCTACCTGCTGCACACACACAGACACTCATACACACACTCACAACTGTCCCGTCAAGCTGTCTAACGGGCTGCAGCACTAATTAAATTATGAAATGCTTTCTGCTACATTTACTTCCCTCTCTCTGCGTATCCCCTCCCCGTCCCAACCCCACGCGTTTCTGCCTCATTTCCCACGCAAGCATCTTCAATCCACATGTAACTAGCACGCCGTGCATTAGTTGTGGTTGTTGTTGCTGCTGCTGCTGCTGCTGCTGCTGCTGCTACTCAAGTGCTCAGCGAGGCGGCAACCCTTGAGCGGCAGCAGATGACTGACAGAGTCCCAGAAATTTCAGGCTGCCTTAGCAGCTGAGCAAACATGGCGACCACCTTAAAAAAGGGAAGCGGAAACGGAAACTGTTTGAGCTTGGGCTGCTTGAGAGAGAACACGAGACGACACGACATGACATGTTGCCCCTCTGGCATCTATGCATGTGTGTGTGTGTCTCGGTGTGTCTCTTGTGTGTGCGAGTGTGGCATGTCATGTGTGCTGGTTGGCGGCTGGCCTAAGTTGTTTTTGTCAGAGCGCGACGCGTCGACTACTTTGCGACTTTTGTATACAAATTAGTAGGCAAATAAATACGAGGGTCAACAACAGCCACAACAACATCAACAACAACGTCAACAACAACGACAACAACACCATTAAGCTACAACTATAGTGGGCATTATTGGCAGGTGCCGGGCAAACCAAACTTTTAGCCCACAACTGAAGCACGAGCGCTCGTTACGTAACCCAAGAGAACGCAAGGAATTAACCCTCCTCTCTGGGCTCCTCCTGGCAGCCTCTCGACCCATCCCAGAGCGATGCTCTTTTAGTGGCCTATGGGACTGCTAGTTTTGGCAAACATTCTGGCACGTTTGTATAATTTGCGAAGCTAAAACTAAACTAAATGTGTTTACTTTAGTTTAAAGTTTGTAAAAAAAAGTTCGCTAGTATTTTTCTCTCTACTTTGCTGCCGCTCGAGGTGGCAGAGAACTTTGTTTGAATATTATGCACATAGAATATACAAATTATTTATAATAATAAAGAGACGAGTTTATACTCTAGACTCTACACTCTTTTTACTCGCTACAATCTACACTCTGTCCTGTATTTTCTAGTACTTACTCTCTATTCTGTATTTTTTACTCCCTACCCTTTACGCTCTGCTCTATACTACTTTACTCACATTATTCTCGGTACGTTTACAACTTGCTACTCATTAGTGATACTTCCAAAGACGCTCACTAATATTAATACATTCACATTTCACCATGACTCTCGGTATTTGTTAATTGCTACTTATTACTCGCTGATTTCTGTTTCCGTCATTTTATTCGCATTTTCTTAATGCAGAGGATTAGTAAGCCACACAGTTTTGCTCGCATTCAAACCGGTTATCAGATCAGTCTTGCGAAGGGCTATGGGTGGCGATGGCTGCTTCAAATTCACACGGCACTTTATACCACTTGTTGATCGTTACTCGCTAATTCTTACTTGCTATATTCGCTTTCGTTCCTATTTCATTATATTTTGCACTCAATTCTTTTAGCTCTTGCTGATTTTTCCATCTTCTCTACGCACACTTGGTTCTTTTTCTGACTGCATTAACCTTATCCTGTCAGCTTTTAGTGGCATTATCAAATTTTAGAGTATATCATATTCTTTATGTGGCTTTTGCTTAAGAGGTCATTTGTTGTGCTTATAATACCTCATTTTGTTTTATTTGCTCTGCCTTTTTTTTTGCTTCTTTCACTGCTCTGATTTGTTGTGGCGTTGTGTGTGCGATGGCTTCGGCTTTACTTAACTTTACATAATTTGTTGTAATTTGTTGTGGCGTGTGTGTGTGTTCAATGTTGTTACCAGTCATGTTTGGCATAATTAGGTGAGGCCTTCATTTTCATTGTTATGCAAAAGGAAATTTGATATGACTCCCAGCCCCATATCATTGAAATTTTACGCTTAACATTATTCATAACGATTTGTGGGATCGCCTTTGGAAACCCGGACTCTGAATATGGCCTTAAGATATAGCAGATGCTGCTACCGCAATGTTTATGCTTCAGCTCTCCTGCGGGGCAGCTCAACTTGAATAGATGCTATGGCACTGAGAGCGAGGTTTCATGAAAGACTTTAAAGAAGTGTATTAAAATATTCGTTAAAGTATTACATAGTTTACTTTGCTTTCTTTACTTCGTTGTTGTTTGCATTCGCATTTTGCTTTTTTAATTTGCTTGTGGCAAAAAATGCCTCCAATCTGTGTGTGTGTGTGTGTGTGCGTGTGTGTGCGTGTTATTGCCCTGTTCAGGGCTCATTTCATACAGTCTTTATCGATTTTCAGTGTTGAACAAGAAGTGAATTGTCAGGGCAGACAAGATAAACGACAATAAAAGCACAGGAAACAAGCTCAAACCAAACCGCATAAAAATGAGAAGAGGAAAAAACAAAAAAACAACACGAATACAACATCAACAAGCAGATGATGTTGCCGCTGTTGCATGCCACTGATTTAGTCAACAGGTTGCTGCTTACTTAGTTTAGCCCTTAGGTTTTGTGGCTCGTGTCGCTTTTGTTTTCGTCGTTGTTCAACATTTGCTCAACATTTGCGGCATTATCACATTGTGCTTGAGGCATCGCCCTCTCTCTCTCTGCATCCCTCTGTGCTGGATATATACTCAACTATATAACATACATCAATAGCTGTATGTGTCGTTATGTGAAAATTTCTGTGCTTTCCATACAGGAGAAATGTTTGCCATAGACCAAGTGAAAGGAAATTCACAGAACTTTTAATTGACTGGATAAAGGGGATCAACTTACAGTTAAAAGCATCAGGTGCTAGAATGCAAACAATTTCACAATAGACTGAATCAAAGACAAATGGTGTAAAAACTAAAAGAACTTAGAGTATGATAAGAGTAAAGAAAGCAGTTGGTTAAGATGAGGCGTTTGAAATGTTTTTCCCTGCAAATCAGTGACTCTAGTTTTTTAGACCCTGTACTTTAAAAAATACAAGTTTGTGTTAGATTTTTGATACCTCCCCTCTTCCTGATCAACCGCAAAAAACCACCATAATAAACCTATGGTATTCTTAATCTGTGCCGTGAATTCCGGCCCAATCGGATAATAAACACTAAAGATATTCTATTTCCTGTACTATGCAAGGGGAGGGGAGCAGTGCGAGCATGCACTTAATGTTTGTGTGTAATAATAATTTAAAATTCATAATAATTTTAATAAGTTTATAAGATACGTTAGGTTACAGCTGTAAAGCTCTGTTTGGGTCATTTTTGAGATCTAAGTGAACCGATTTAAAAGAATTTATTTCTGCTCTTAGATAAAGTAATGCTAACAATATATTACATCTAAAGTTCATAGTTTATAATTTATTTTCCAGATATTTTAACAACTCCTGACAATCCTGTAAACTCTATCTTTACATCTAGCCCTGATTTAACGTAATACTGACTGTAATCAAATTACGAGCATAACCACATATAGCCTTTGTGTGTGTGTGTGTATGCGGTTGGACCGCTGGAAAATCAATTCAAAAATTCGATTTGGCTCGACTAGTGCAAGGTTTTTTTTAGTATCAGCAGAACCTTTGGGGCCATGAGCTTGCGCTGAAGGTTCATTTTTAATTTAGATTGTTGTCAGTACTGGCTGACAGGTAAAAGTGGCTGGGGTCGGGCTCCCTCGCGAAATATGTATACATATATACCGAACGGCGTGCAACATGCCGCGCGTGTGGCAGCAATTGCAGTGCGTAAAATTTGTGTTTGCAACTCGGGTTCGCTGGGTTCCCCGTCGGCGAAAGTGCATAAAATTTGATTGGACTATGAGTCCATAGGCATTAGCAGTCCCGGTTACTTTAATGCATCTGATCCAACCAAAGGAAAAGGCGCAGAAACTTGGCGAAATGTGTACTCGTGGTGATGCTAATCGTCTATACACAATTTGGTAAATGGAAAACTGACAGAGGACAGCTGGGCAAAAGTTTAACTTCTTGGCTAACATGGAAATGCTTTCAAGTGCATGAGTGTCAAATCAGAACGAGAATAACAAAAGAGGTAGCAAACAATGGCTTAACCTTTTAGCCACAGTCCTGTCAATCATTAGCCTTGTGGCTCGAAATAGATATATCTATTAAAATAATTTCTGTAAAAGGCTTTGCCATTGATTTAAATGCTAGTTTAACCTTTTCTTTTTAAGTCAAGTATTTTGAGACGACTCCGGCCTTTGAAGCATCGGTAATTGAATTAGGTCAGCGCTTATGCCCAGCGAAATGTGATTAGAATAATTGATAGAGGGAACTTGGTATTTGAAGTTATTTTGTGAATAACTTAAGCATCGTTTTCATTTAATGGATAAGTGCATTCTCTCATTGAATCAGCAGTAAATGGAAAATGAATCACTTTTTGCCCCAGATTATTTTGATGAAATTTCTGCCTGCCTTTTCTGAAATCCTTTGGTCTAATCGAAATGTCTAGAGCACAAAGCTGCTTAAAACACAGTTGCTCTTTTCTCTGCTTTGTCTTTTTTTTAGCTCTCCATCTCTGTATTTTTTCCCTATTTCATTTTAGTCTACCCAGAGTCGATGCTGTCGCTTGGCCATGCCATAAATGTTGATATGCTCAAGGCTCTTAGAGCAGAACGAATGGGGCACTTTGGGTACTCTGGATGCTCAACACTCTCCGTATTGTATGTACAATCCTTTGGCAGCTATCGACGCATTGTATCTGCCTCATACCATGTGTTCTGCATGTGCCTATTATCCTTGACGCACATTTTCGGCTTTGCCCATCTATAAGTAGCTACAACAACAACCAGCTACACTGATATAAAAAACCGAGCTACAATTATGTTCGATCGAGAAATTGTTGTGTTCCTTTACGAAATATCATAACTAGTCTCTACTTATTGTGAACGAAACGAGGACTCTTCTGTGTTAAAATAACCATTTGTCAATTTTAATATAACCTTTTCAATTTGAATTATGTAATTTTTGTTGGTATCTCTTGATTGTTGTTTAATTTTCCTCAACATTTTAATTGAAGCCTGTTTTTTTTCTTTTTAGACCCTGTACTTAAAAAAAAGTACAAAAGGGTCTATTAAGTTTGTGCAAATGACATTGTGTATGCTTGTATATTGATTGTGAGTATGAATTTCTGTAGTATTGGATATTGTTTTTATTTGCGCGTATATTTGTATGTATAAGTGTATGTGTGTATGCATAAGTGTATGTGTATGTGAGTAAGTTCATATTTGCTGCTGCTGTTATCGACTATCGAAGTACAGGGTCTCCTACTGTCGGTTGCGTCCGACCGTAGCTTTCCCGACTGTGCCTTTTTTTCTAACAGTGTACCACATTTTGCATCAACATCTATGTCGTCCGTGAGCTGTCTCCGGCTTCGGCTCTGGTTCTGACTGCGGCTCAGGCTTGTCAACGTTTGCCATAAAGTTGACAGCATTGATGCTTTCGATGCTTGATGGCAGTCCTTGTGCTGCAGCTGCTGATGCTGATGCTGTTGCTGTTGCTGCTGCTCCCGGCTGACACTTGTAGTTTATGCAAAATATTTGCATTGCTCGACAAGCGACAAGTACTTGGCTCTGCGCGGGAGTGTGGCAGACCCAACTGACAACTTGATGCCCGGAAAAGCGCCGTACAACGACAGCGAAGCGAAAAAAACATAGAGCAAAGACGGCAAATAGAAAAATAGAAATAGGAAAAAGAGGAAATAGACACTGCAGAAAAAAAATGTCAAATAGAAAACGAAGCCGCGCAATTGAAAGCATTGCAAAGCAAATGCAATTCATCCATGACTTGATCGGATTATATGTTTTGATGCCACTAACTTCATAAAGCCCCCCTTGGCACATTATAAGCATGCAGACTTGGGTTGTTTGGGGAAAATGTGTTCGATTTTCGCACAAAACGCTAGCCACTCTCAGGAATTTTCCCCTTTTGGGAAAGTTGAGCTCGAGCACTTGTTCGTAGTTTTCATGTGGCTTTAATAGCTTTTCCGCAGAGTTGTGCACATTAGACATTAGCTAGACAACTTACATATGTGTGTACGTTTGTGTGTATGTGGGCGTGGTCAAACTTGATTAGCGACATAAAACAAGCTAATGACTGGGCTCATTATGGCTGCCACAGCAGCTGCGTCTCAGTGCCATAAGATGCCCCAGCACAGACCAAGAGCCAGGAGCCAAGGCGGGCAGGGCGCAACTTTGGGGCCCATCATTTATAGGTTAGACTACGAGTATAGTACCATTCGCCCTGTGGCAGAGTTGCCATATCACACACACACACACACACACACACACACGCTGCTACACACATGTAATTAATCATGTGCTGTGGGAATGCACAGGGGATTTTCACTTTAAAGCAGCTGCGGGCCCGCGGAATTAATAAATTTTGAATACACACACACACACACGCACACACACAGCGCTGAGGAAAGCCAATAAAAATGATGAAAGACTTATGAGGCGACGACGATGCCAGCAGCATTGGCAATCGGAAAAGCAAGACTACGGCAACAACAACAACAACAAAATTACATACATATAAAAAAAGAGGAAAAAAAACTGTGCGTGATGTACAAAACGCCAATAAAATGTCGACGCATAAAAATGTCAGAAGCAAACAAACTGTGGCAGAAACCACACACGTAGTAGTACAGCTCATTGCGTGGCGGATTGGTGGGTTGAGCAGCTAATGAGCCACCTTATAGACAGACGCACGCGAAACCACACATGAAAGTCGAGCAGAGACCCGACTGGAAGTGAGAATAAATGACATTATGCAATACTATTGATGCACGAGAATCTATAGAGTGTGAGCATGATTTTTCTATTCACTGAACAGCATAAAATATTTACGATATACTATGTAGTATCGATGTGAAAATACAGAATATCTTGAGCAGCTACTATGCCAGTGTCTAGTTCGAGCGGGGACAAGTTACGAGTTACAAGTATTTTGGCGGATTTTCGTTACAAGGTGATCTCGGAAGGCCACGGCATTTGTCATATTAAGTAATAAATCCTGTTTTATTAGCTTATAACGTTTTTCAGGCGAAGATCTTAATATTCTGCAGAATTTCAGGTAGTGTAAAGTATATTTTCCATAAGAGTATTGGTTATTTTTTGTATTTGCGCGTATATTTGTATGTATAAGTGTATGTGTATGTGTATGTACGGTTGCGTGCGACTGTAGCTTTTCCTTTTTTTGTAGAAAAATAAATAAAATTAGTTTTCTTTATATCGATATTGACAAAACGGAAGTCAATATCTTCACATTGTGGTTTTGTTATTGATTTTTTTTCCAAGATATTTCTTTCGTTAGTAAAGATTTCACTCAAATGAAAAATGACAAAAACAGTGATTATTTACAACATGTGCATGGAGTTAATCACTCTATTATTATTACTATTATTCCGTTTGAAGTAACCAATGTAATGCAGTAGAGTGTGTGCTAGTTCAGTCATGCAGAAGTAAATCCGAAAATTACTTTGCACAAAGGTAAAAACCTATACTTATTGCAAGGCAAGTTGAAAGTTGTATTCATTTGTTGCAAATGCCACTCATTATTAAATCAAATTGACACTCGTGCAATTCGTGCGCTTCGTTTTCCAATTGGCTGCGCACTTTTTACACAAATGCGAAATGTGAAAAGAACGTGGCAGTCAGTGAGTGAGTGAGTGGCTACTGAAGGGGGCTGCAGCTGGGCTCTAGATGAATGTGTGTGGCACGTTGCACGCTCTGTCTTGCACGCTGTTGCAGTTCAATGTGGCATGCACACCTTTTGTACATTTTTAATGTCTGACCAATGATAGACAGTCGAGCTAGTCGAGCGTACGCGGCAACTACTACAGCTCAAAATGTTCCACCAACTCGAAGGAAAATAAAGAGCTTTTGCGCAACTTTTGCAAAGAGTTCTCAAGAACAACTTGCAAAGCTGTTAAATGGATAACTCTGGTCAATATTTGGTTAAAAGTTCAGCAGCAGCAGCAGCAGACTGTTCAGGGATTATACGAGTGCTTCTGTCTGTGATCAAACAGACTTAACTTTTATATACATATGTATACTGAGTCTGTCTATGCTTTAATTGAACTGCATTTCGTTAAAGGTAATTGAATATGATACACTGGAATATGATATACTGGAATATGATACACTGGAATAGTTCGCAATGAACTAATGACTCAAAGCGGAACATTTTTCCCTTATGGGAGTTTATACAGAGACGTAAGAGACACTTCGGATGACGGAAAATGTTGAAAAATGTCTTCGTGGAATTTGATATAAAATCATGTTATTTTTGTTTCAACTTCACCTAAATAAATTAAATACTTAATATGGCTATTTAATGTTTCATTTCAATTTCATATCCAGAACATATCGAATGGGATTAAAAATAAATTATAAGAGGACGTAATAATAACAATAAACTACGTTTAAAATTATTCACTACAAATTTGCATACAATTTTCTTTTCTTCTCTGGTTAGTTATCGACTAAGTATGAGAATATCTTCATTTCTATTAACATATATTTTGACTTTAAGATTCTAGTTGTACTTCCCTATCTCAATAGAATTCTTTTGCATTTGTTTTTCTATCCATTTTGTTACTTGAAATACTTAACCTTCATGTGCAGTATGTATTTCCTTTTAAAATTTGAGAGTCACGTCTTTAGTTTCACTGTGGCTTTCTTATAACAAATAGTTATTATGGCCACTGACAAATTATAGCTCAAAGCTTAGGTACACTGGAAAAAGTTCAATGATTGCACACCAATCATAATGAAACATGCAATGAATCGATCCAGGGTAAAGAATTGATGCCAGCTTAACTGGGCCAAAACAGAGCAGGGCGCTCTGACCGGTGGATCGAGGGTGGCCTGAATGTTGGCAAATTGCTATGGCCCACGTCGTGCCTCCATCAACCACACCCACCAACACTGCACCGTGCACCGTGCACCGTGCAGCGTGCACCGAAAAAGCAGCAACAACAAGTACAATGGGCATATAGACAGCAAAGGTGCTTAGTCATAATTGGCTTTGGGTGCACAGTTACCGTTAGCGTTGCCGGTGCCGTTGCCGTTACCGTTGTCGTTGCCTTTACCGTTATGAGCGCCGTGTGCATATTTCAAAGGGAAAAGTCCAGTTTGGCGACGGTGCTAAAGAGTTGACAAGAGCTAATGGCATGTGGGCTTAACCATTGAGAGTGAGTTGCCCGTGTGTGGCCTGCAGTTGAATTTACTTTAGGCTCAATACCCTTTTCTGCTTCTAATTGCATGCACAGCGTGTAATTTGGTTGCCCAGCAACTTTTGAAATTGCCACGAAACTTTTACCTGCCACGAAACGAACAGAGTTCAGAGTTCAAAGCCTAGAGTCCGGTGCTCACACTCAGTTGCCAACAGTTGATAATGTTACAACTTTCTCCAGATTCAATTAGATCAAAAAGTTTTCGCATACTTTGTTGTCGTTGAAGCATTACAACAGGTATTTGAATTTAACATTCCATTCCTGCCGTCTATCTTCCCTCAACAGTACAGTATTGTAAATGTACGTTGCCCGCATTTAATGTCTCACAAAATTTTGAACTCATTTCTGCTAATTGTATAAACATTTACAAATTACAGATTAATCTCTATAAAAGTGTACTTGAATATTACATATATGATAATATATTATACCTAATTATGTTTTATTATTATATTATTACATAACGAATATGGAAGTGTCCTTTGCTTCCTGGATGGAAGGTAAGTGGAAGTGACTTTTACTTAACAGTTCCTTCTTGAATTCGATTCCTATTGTCTTAGTATTGGGTTTGGAACTAACTAAGAAGACGTAAGCATTGCCAGTCCACAGGAACAGCGTGAGGCCATCAGGACGTACTCAGATCATCATACATAGAACGGAACCCAATGCCAAGAAAATATAAAGCAAATTCAAATAATGTAAATGGTAGAAGAGAAAAAGTCCTCAATCATGCCTAAACCAATTGAGAATTCTCAATTAATATTAATAATAACTTAATTTAATTTGTGTCTCGAGTGTTCAGTACTCTATCAGCTAGTTTATTGAGCTCTCTGTATTCAGCTGGTAACCTGACCAAGTCAATAGACAGTTTTCACAAACATTTAAATTTTATTCTAATAAAAATTCTATAAATTTATTAGCTATCCAATCAGTTAGACAAGTTAGTTTGTAATATTAAGCTGTAAGTTACTTTTTAGTTAAAACACTTTCGTTTCGGCCAGCCCGCTGATAACCATCTGAAGTACACTGTAAATCTAAATCATAATCAAAGCCAATGTTAACAAAAAGCTAACAACTATATAAGTGCCATGCCGAGTATAGTAAGTTGTTGTTTACTTTGAAGCGCAGTTATCAGTTTGCTTAAAAGCCAATAACATGCACATTAACAAGCTATCGGGCACAACTATCGAAGGGCGATAGTAATACTCTATATGTATTTCAGTGGATAAGCTAGCCACTATCTATAAGAGTATACACACACTTTTATACACATATTATTTAACAGTTGTTTTTTGTTTGATAAAACCAATCAATATGAACTCAAACATCAAATACCGAGCTCCAAAACGCTCACAGTTGATTGATGTATTTGACAGCCAGAAAGGCATATAGTTCATTGTTTGAATTTAAATTTTTTATTCACATATTCCCACTAGGGGAATCCAACTATAGTACAAGTATATTTATTGTATTATTTATTCTTATTATTTTTACAATGATACCTTTAACAATACTAAAGTTAATAAATTATGACCGAGCACTAGTGTCGAGGCCTTCGGCTCATTAATTTATTCAATATATTCTACAAGAGTCGATCGAGAAATGAATGGAATAAAATGAAATAAAAGGGAAATTTAAATGAAATTTAAGTTTAATTAAAATTCATTAACAAAAGTACATTTAAGTCGATGCTTTGATTTACTGTTTAAAAGTTTTATTACAACTTGGGCATCTACAAGTCAATTAGCGTACTACATATATATTGACGTTTATTTATACATTTGATGGCATTAGTTGCACTGAGTTGAGTTCAAGTTAATTAATTATTATTTGCACTTTCGACTAACTTTATAAATTTGATTCACACACAGACCTAGAGCTCTATAAAACACACACACACACACACACACAGGGAAAAAGTGGTCACAGCAAAAGTTGGAAATGGCCACAGAAACTTTTGCATTTTGCCAGAGCTGCCATACTGCCATACTGCCATAGGAGATTATTATTGTGCCTGATGCTTTTGCCAAGAGTATCAGTGCGAGTGTGAGTGCGAGTGCTTCATACGAATATGTGTGTCAAAAGCTAATCAAAAACTCATTGCAAATTCATATACAACAGGTAGCTAAGTTAGCAGAGTGTGGGATGCTGAGCTAACGGTGTATGGTGCCAGCGACATACAAAATGGCGGCCCTAGACAGTCGGGGTTGCCAATTCGAGCGAAAAATATTTAAATAAAAAGAATATGAAATGAGTAAAAGGCTTGGATTTAAATGTTTCGGCAAAACTTGCCACTGCTTTCACTCTTTTGCCCGGCAGGGATCCGTTTGTGTGCGGGGGGGCAGAAGTTTAGCAGGAAACAAAAGCAACAACAACAAATTAAAGTCGAGGACAACGGAGGCGTCTCATTAAAACATTGTTAAATTGCCGGCATCCGAATTGAGTTGGGGCTGCAACTTAAAACTTAATAAAGCACGAAACAAGAGTAAGCCTATTGCTGCATGGTGACAAATAAAATACCCTCTAACAGGAGCGTATATAAGCCCTGACTGTGCTTGGGCTAGTAAGCTGATTAACTAGTGGAGAGTCTAGTAAGATACTAGTAAGTGTAGGTTAGCTCAGTCCAAAAGCGCATAAGAAACAGGGTATAGCATTAACCCAACTGCTTGTTTTTTATGCCCAAAAAAAACTCGGAGAGCTACAATCGGATGCAACAGACAGTAGAAGATCCTGTATTTTCCTTTGCAGCAGCCAATTCACAGCACAGATTAAAGTTGCCATAAGCTCTTTATGCACTGAAACAAGTTTGTATCTTAAAAATTGTGACTGTGGTTTTTCGCGGTTTCTGAGGCAGGGAGAGAGGTATCAAAATCGAATACACACTAGGCCTGCTTGCACTATAGCGACATCTAACTGCCACATATGATGTCTCTAGCTTACAGTTTACGAGATCTAGGTCATAGATTTCTGAGTTGCACAATCTTAATAGACCCTTTGGACTTTTTTAAAGTACAGGGTCTGAAAAAAGGGTCACAAAACATTTTCATAAATTTCAATTCGATTTAAGGAATTTGCAGCGGCCTTTTACCCCGCATAAACTTGCCAGAGACAATCTAATTTGTTTACAAAAATTGGCAACAATTTTTACTTTTATTGCTTGTGGCCTTAAAGTTGTTGTTGTCGTGGTTGTTGTTGCTGCTGCCGCCGCTGATGTTGCAGGCACTTTAATTTGATTATTTGATTAGCGCGTAATTTGGTTTGAGCGAAAACAGATTTCCAATTGAAACTGGCCATAAAAACTAATGAATTAATAATAAAGAAGCGCAAATGAAATAAACAAATATTTGCTAATAATACACTGGACTACAAGGCACAAGAGAATGGAGAATGTACTGTGAACACTCCGATGGCAATTCATAAATAATTTCTCTTTTTATTGACTAATTCACTTGGTTGTCGACTCTTTCCTTTTGGCAACGGCTTAACTTTGTTATATAGTGTAATTAAAGGGCAATGCTGGCATACATTTTAAATGATATAATGGCCATTAAAGCGATTGATTGATGTGCTTATGAGTCGTAGCGTCAGCCAATCGATTCATCCACGAGTATTCATTCTATTCTATCTCTGTTGTGTTTTGTGTGCTGTGTGTTGTGTCTTGTGTATGTTTTATTTGCCATTTCCTTTTGCTTATAATTGTGCGTAAGACTTACGTACATAAATATTTCTAAATTGAGCGTCAACTGGCACGAAACATTTGCTGCCTGCCAGTTGGAGGGTGGGTGTGTGGGCGTGTGGGCGGCATAAATTTTGCAGGTGAATTCGTAAACATGACCAAAGTCGACAGCACTGAGAAAGAGCGCGACAGAGTGAGAGACAGAGAGAAGAAAACGCTTTGAAGTCTCTGCGCCACGGTAGAGTAGAGCGCCACAAAGGACTTAGCCAGGTTGGGGGCGCAAGAGCTCAGCACGAGCATAAGCCTCATTATCACGTTGCATAACAATAATAATAATGATGATGATGACGATGACGATGGCGATGACGATGACGATGGTGATGATGATGATGTTGATATTGTACTCATGCCTGATACTCATGTCCTTCGAGTGCTACACGGCTTTGCCAGCGAAAGATTACTTTAGTTGCATCGCTGGCACACCAACGGTGCTGGTTGCCAGCTTTAATGACCTTAATGAAAGCATTTCGCCTTTGTCCCCTGCACAATGAGCTGTAAAACGTGGCAGTGTGGCAGTGGCAATGGCAATGGCAATGGCAATGGTAAGTGGCAAGTGGCAACAACAGGTCAGTTGCTGCCGCTGCTGCGGTTTTCCTAGCAACTTCTCTGCATTGTGGTTGTTGCTTCAGGCAAACTGTCTTTCAGTCCCTCAGTCCTCAAGTCTCTCAGTCCTTCAGTATATCAGTCCATCAGTTTCTCAACCTTCATTGCGCAAGCTGCTGTGATTGAGCTGCTTTCGGCCATCAATCAACAGAGATATGATTAATCAAGGGGAGAAAAAATTCTGACTTAAAATCATGTCAATGCAACATTTAACCTGATAAATTTCGAGTCAATATCATGACATGAATTCATTAATTATATTTAATTTGCATTCGAGTATTAAAGTGTGTGAAAAGATCTTTAACAACTTGCAGCATCTCCTATTATCATTGGCAATTGCGTATACGCCTCGTTGTCGATGTCGTCTTGAATTACTCGAAATAATTGAATTTGATTGTTTGGCTTCGAGTTTGCTATTCATAGACATGGATTGAAAGGAAAGGAAAGCCTTGCGGTTGCCAAAATCAATGCTACACACACCGCACACACACCGTACTCGTAGATGGAATAAACTTACTGTTAAGCCTGCTCCGTTCTTCCATCCGTTCATCCACTTGACTCATCGATTTTCGATATTACAACTGTTGCCTGGGGCAATCTAGATAGAAATCTATGCAGATGGCGTTAGTGTAATGCTGTCGATTAAATTGCCCCGGGCACATAATCAAATGCTAATGACAGTTCATCAAATTGAGCAACTGAATGGAATACCTAATTTTTTGGCACAAAATGCAAATTTTATTGTATCAATGCGCCTCGTTTGTTGACCAACTTTTTGGTGAATGCCTGTGAGTAATTTCGTGAGGATTTTGCTCCATTTTCACTACTATATGAATGCCGGCCGATTTCAATTTCGATTTTCGAAAATGCTTTTAAGCGTGCATTAATGCAAAAATGTGGTTAGAATTTGATCACATCACAAATGCCCGGCCTCTGCATACTCCTACTTCTACTCCAACTACTCCACGCTACATAATTTAAGTTAATGGGCGTGAGTGTGTTGTATCTGTGCACATGCTCATTAGTTTTTGGATATTCAAACATGTGCGGTTGACAGCCAAGCCAATAACGAACCAACCAATATACTATGTATGTACTTGTGAAGTCACTGTGAGTACCCAAATACCGCACTCACGGACAGGCATCGAGCTTTGAGACATTGTGGTTAGTTGTTCTGGTCTTATAATTTGCATACGCAATGCCACACACACCCACAGCCACACACACGTACAGGACAATAGCCGATCGAACAGTCAATGGCAAAGTTACTCAGACAAGGACTAAGTAGATGTTCTGGCATTGTCTCAGCGGCTCGAGGCAATGAATGCAATTTGTACACAGCTCGCCAATGCAATTGCCAAACTTGACTAAGCAGATAGATTTGTATAGAACTGACAATACTTGAGAAAATATTTAACCGGCCCTCTCCTTATGCTGACTAGATAATTTGGTATAAGTCATTCTGCTGTTGTGCAGTAATTGAAATGTACTATAATGTGTCGTACAGTCAGTACAGTAAGTACATTGTCACAATGGCATTGTTTGTTTTTGCATTAAGCTCTGAGATACAAGATACAATATATACGAGTTACATGCGCCAGCTGTTAATGCAAGTCTGATCATGTGCTTCGATTTATCGACAGCATTTCTATTTGTACATTTTGCACAAAATATTTACACAATTGACAGCTGTTCGCTGTTTCAGAGAACAACAACATTGTGCCCTTATTATACCCACACACACACACCCTATATACATATATATTTTCGGCTCCTGTTTTCCCCCAATACGTACTACATTATATTGTACATATATACAAGTATTATCTCAACTTATTGTCACATAATCTCTGCCAACATAAAGCAGGCCAAACATTCGCAACTTCCCTCATAGCCTTAAGGCAATACGCTTACATCAAGAGACCCTTACAAGCAGCTAATGTAGTTGGCGCTCAGATGGAATCATTAATATAAAAATTGTAAATATATTCAATAATATTTACTTTTTGTTTGTCAAAAGTTTGTGGGCGACAGAAAATGAAATCAAATTGAATAAATAAAATTTATTAATTATTATTAAATTAAATTAAATTGAATAAATTAAATTATGCATAACATAAAGAGAAATTATCAATAAAAGACAATTAAATTAATTTTATAAACAAATAAATAGATTTTAAGGCAAAACATTTAATTTGTATTGGAATTTAAACTGATTTAAAAAACCCAAAAAATATTAATAATAGACAATGATGAAATAAATCGTATAATCAGCGAAGCGTCACGCCTGTACATGTGAGAAAATCTACAGTGCGTGTCAAAGCAGCGCTGCTCTGCAAAGCGCACAGGTGATAGGAGTTATGAGTTTTGGGCACCACTGATCTTAATACATAAAACATAATCTATTGTAAAAACGATATGAGTAAAAGTTGAAAACGTTATAAGAACATTTAAAACTAATTTAAAAAGTAAATTTTATTTTCAATACAATTCGGTTACAGTGTTTTTAAATATGCACAAACACGATTGCTAGAGCACTGCGATTAAATATTAATAAATTTAAAATTAAAAATAAATAAATAATGCTCACATCGCACCTCGTACATTTCGGCAAGTGAAACGAAAATTCGTTACAAATTGCTGCTGTATTAATGCAAACTTAAGCTGCTGGTAAACTTCTTTTGTGGCCCTTGTGGTGCAATTGTGCGTATGCGCAATATATTATTTTTCATTCATTTTAGAGCTGCAGAATTGGCTCCGTATGCTCACGTACGTGTGCGCGCGTGTGTGTGTGCGGGTGTGCACGAGTGTGCGAGTGTTTGTTTGGGGGATTTCTTTTTGGTCGCGTCGTGTTATTATTATACATGGCAAGGGGGCAAGTCTTGACTTGGCTGCTTCTCGCGCATTTTGCGGTTGCAACTTCGACTTATGAGGGGAACACACACACACAGTTGTATATTTATGTTTTATGTATATATATGCGAAACCCTATATGAGTTGGAAAGTTTTGTAATTAACTAGAAGTGTCAGGTAAGACATGTAATGAATACATTTTCAAACGCTTCCCTGTCCGATGGGCTCATATGCCAATCAATCAATATATGACTGACCCAATATCACAAATCTAACAACAATACGCCCGAGTGTATTGATTATCTATGTGTGTGTGTGTGTGTGTGTGTGTGTTTGACCAACAATTTGCATCAATAAACAGAGCAAAATTTGTGAAGAAAACCCAAGTTGCCACAATGTCAAGAGCAATTTGTTACACTGGACTTTCGTATATATGAATAGTCGTTGTTGTTGCTGTTGCTGTTGTTGCTGTTGCCTCCTTCCGTTGTGTGGTAATGCAAATTAGCACCTTCAATTTGTGTCAAACCATTTCCATTCCGAACATGATCAAATTTGACTCAACTCATTAATGGGTCAACTCTCTACGCGATGCGTGGGATGAATGGCAGAGCAGAGCACACACACCACAATACTCCTACAGATTGACATTTTGAAATGTGATGCACAGTGGAAACACACACACACACACACACACAAAATGTTAAACAACAATAATTGAAAATGGCAAATAATTCCTGCTGAAAACGAGCAGAGATAGATTGCTTTCCATTTGCCTGAGTGACAAATTAGATGAAAATCTTTTGGTTTTCACAGCGGAAAGACTGAAAATGATTGAATGAACACGGGACATAATTTGTTAGTTTTATGAAAGAAAAGTGTAACATATTGAAATGTGTGAAAACAGAAACAATTTCCGCATGAATATGTAAACATTTTAATTAGCAATGATGAGCAATTATTGGAATACCTCCTGCTACCTATTAGTTAACTATTTTGTACTGTGTGTGTGTGTGGATATAGACAACTGTAACTGCAACTATGTATACAAATGACTGTACTTTAATTCGTATCTGTATCTTCAACAGTATCTGCAGCTGCAGCCACAATCCCTTGCCATCGGTACAATTTTGAGCTGGTGAAAATTGCGTAAGGAATGCATACGGATAACGCCTACAGCTTGAGTTAGTCAAGCAAATTGTACAATCTATATGCATGCCTGGGAGTCTAACGGTAAATATTTATTGCATCTTCTTTCGTGCATATTGTATCAATTTTCTGTGTCGGTGACAAAATGCAACTCTGATCAAATTGGTCTTAATTTGCTCATCAACTGCAGAGGAAGAAACAACAACTAACAAGCCGAGAATGTGCTTGAGGCAGAGAATGAATGGATAGATGGATGGATAGAAGGGAAAGGGGGGGCAGCAGGGAAATTGCATGACAGTAATTGAGACTGTGTAAATGCAAATCCTTTAAGTGCCGTTGAAGTGCTGCCCACTTGAAACGAGTGCAGTCAAGGGAGGAGCGTGGGAGGAGGAGGGTGTGGGGCACCTCAGCTCTGCCAACTGCCAGTTGTCTCTTGTCTCTTGTCGGTCAGCTGTAAATTGTATACTGTTGACTGTTAACTGTTGTCAGTTAGTGCAGCACAGTGAGGACGAAAAGTACACACACCTAGGCTGTATTTGTGAATGTTAGCAATTGACACTTTATCTCAATCTTATCACAATCGACACACACACGCACAATCTTTACTGAGCACTGAGATCTTGGCAAAGAAAGAGGCAAATGTGTGTGTGTGTGGGTGTGCGCCGCACTCGCACTCGCACTCGCCCTCGTCGTCAATCACAGATTTGTTAGATATCGAACAAGCATTAACAGTGTACACAACTTGTATACAATATTGTAGAATTTCGTATAGACACGACTAACAATCGAACAAACAATAGTCGTATAGCAGTTGTAGTTGTACGCCCAATACTTGATACTTAAATCGCTTTGCAGCGCTCTCTGGCAATATCAAGGGGCTGGCTCTTATCTTATCTATGCGGGCCTCCGCCTAAGACCCGCTGCTAAACGGGTCTAAGAGCTCTAATAGCGTTACGATTATGAAACGTGTCGCATTACTCCAATGTGATTAGTTTTAGGCAAAATACTCGTACTTGAGTGCCCTCTCCTACACATTGTTAAAAATAAAACACCAGCCATAAATGAAAAGGAAAGAACTGAACCAAATGCATTAGTTTTATGATTAGTGAGATGTGCTTTTATTTTTGGCACATTGATTACAGTTAAACGGGGGCTATATTTGGGCTAGTTAATCACACAATTCCCCTCTCAACTTTCCGCTTTCCACTTTACATTAAATGAAACAGCAGCTCTTGTGGCTGCATACTGTTCTGGCGCACTGTACTGAGCTGCCTGGCAATCATGCGGCAATTATCTGTCTTATCATCACCAGCAGCAGCGGCAGCGGCAGCTGCAGTAACGTCTCTCTGCATGTGTGAGTGTACTTATGTATATGAGTGTGTGTGTGTGTGTGTGTGTGCGTGTGTGTGTGGGTGTAGTGCGTGGACTTGCTCAAGTGACGCTTCAGCTGGCTGGCTGAGTGCAAGTGAGTGTTTGTGGGTATCACTCCAAGTGAATGCATTTCGAGTGTGCGAGTGTGTGAGTGTGTGAGTGTGCGAGTGTGCGAGTGATGAGTGACAAAAGCTAAAAGGCTAAAACCCCCCAAAATCCCAGCAGACTCATAAGACTCACATTGAGCAAGTGAGTGTATTCATTTGATATGAGTGCTGATTATTACATTACTATTAGTTATTCATATTGCATTCTTATGCGGATAGGGATTGCAATCGATTGATTCGATTATTCATATAAATATTTGTGTGTATATTGCGTTATTCATATCAATGCTGTTTCCATGGGCCAACCAACGACAACGCATTCACGTCAATTCGCGGTGTGAATCACCAGCACATAGCACAGACTGCCGCGATATCTGTGTGCTTAACATGATCAATTTAAAGTTAAAACGCATGTCGGACAATCGCTCAACTTTCCCCTGTGAATGCATCCATGAATGTGTGCCTGAATGTCGGCGATTCGTTTAACTGTAAATCGAGTTAAAGGCAACCGACTGCGACATCAAACACACCACTACAACAATGCAAACATGCTGGCATACATGACGTATGCGTGATGTGCTTTCATTTTCTATGTAGTACAATTCGCGGTTAGAGTTTGAATTTAGAGTTCAAGTTTCAGCTGTAAATTTAAGATTTGTTCCTTGGGTAATGGAAACTAGTTAATTGTATTATTATTAAACAGTTTTATCTGTAGTGTGTTGTTATTGTTTGCTTTCATATTACCTTTTGTTGTGCCGAAGTTGCTGCTGCTGCTGCTGCTGCTGGTGTTGTTGTTATTACTGCGAGTTGGCCAGGAGTTGGGCAATTGCCCCCAACTTGACTTACGGCACAATTTGTTTCGTTTTTAATTGCTTTTTAGCTTTAGACGTTGGCTTTTTGTTTTCACGCAGCTTATGAGTATTTTGCTTTAATTTATATGTATTTCTCTTTTTTATGTAATTCTGTGGAATTCTGTGAGAGAAGCAAAGGTATGCCAACAGTTGAAATCAACGCGCAAGGAGTAAAAAAACTAAGAAAAAAAACAAAACACATTCTCTTTCGCCTTTGCTCTGGTCGTTATTACTTATTTATTTATGTTTTGCTTTTATTTAGACTAATATGATTTCTCCTCGTTGTTGTTTTTGCGCTTTTAATTTCTGTTTTAATTTTTTCATGTCCTTGTTTTGCACCTTTGGCTTTTTTGGCTCTGGCTGGCCAGCGAGTCGTTGTCGGTCGCTGTATGTTTGCTTTTGGTTTATTTTTACTTTTATTTATGTCGTTGAATTTGTCGCCTGTGTCTTTGCTTGTATTACAGAGCACAAAACAGAACAGAACAGAACCGAACAGAACTGAACAGAACGGAACGGAACGGAACACGGCAGCAATTCATACACTCGACTGCACGTTGTGTGTTTTATAAATAAATAAGTTTCTCACATCAAATGGCCGCAAAAATGTAAAAATGTTTGTATTTCCAAGCCTAAGCTCGGCTATCAGCTAGTGGGAAACGAGTGGCTGACTAGCCAAAATGTTGCGAATTACAAGTGCCGTACACTCACTTATGTAGCGCACTGTGCTATGCGTTAATTATGCGACACGAGCACTTAGCACAGCCGCAAAGCCAAATACAAAAAAAAAACACTCTTCAATTTGATGAATTCCCACAACATTGTCGTATACTGTTTCGAAATACCCTATCTATATGGCATAGCGGCAACTAGGGAAGCTGTTGGGGTAGACCCCCAATTACTTTTAGTCTGTTTTGAGGGTCCTCTCTAATATTATTGTTGGAATATTGTTGGAAATGGGTTAATTTCTCCCGTATGTCAACGCAACGTATGCTCTCTCTTCTGCATCCCATTTTTGTAGCTTTAACCCTGTATAAGCCGAGTTGCTTCACTTTCGTATTTCATATCACTGGAGAACACTTATGTTCCAATAAGTAACCTCTTATTAAATCGAACATTATCATTTTAATATTCTCTTCTGCTATTCCTACAGCCTTTGACTTTTTCGTTCAATAACTGCGTTTTGTCTGCCCTTTTTATTTTTATTTTTTACTTTATTACTCTTGACTGGTTTTCTCTTTTACCGCTTCAGTCCTTTACCTCACTTTCACTTCATTTATTTTTACTTCCTTGACTTTTCTATTCCTGTACATTGTTATCCTTTTACTACTCTACTCTGGTGGCAATTTTAATCTTTTACTCATTTAGCTGTCTTTTAGTTTTATTCATCTCCCTTTTGCCATAAGTTTTACTTGTACTGTATTCTCTTTCGTTCTCTTGTTTCTCTATTCTTCTATTAATAAGATCCCCTTGTAGGGTAGTCGGTATTCCCCATTAAGTTAATGCCGCACTTGCTGATTGATTGGACACTTAGTAGTCTGTTGCACCCTGAGTACTTAGTAGGGCATTTGGACTTCATTGTATCTTCCGTGAATATTTGTCAATTGTCAGTTTTGCATTTTCCGCTAGATGAATATTTTTAAATTGTTTCGACTGCCGCCCAAAAAAAAAAATGTGTTAATTTTCCTAGACATTTTCTAGCTGCTGCTCTTTTTTTATTGTCTTCATTTTGCGGCAAATGTTGTTGCTGCTGAGGTTATTCTTTTGTTTTTTGGGGAGCGTCCAATAATTTTGATTGCTGCCAAAAATTCTTAGACTCTCGGCCGCATTTCGCTGCCTGACTAGCCAAGTGAGAGACGGACGGACGGACATTGGCTGTCTATCGGTTGGCTACGCTCACCGCTCACTTCACCCCAGTGTCTGGTGTCGTATCGATGACACGCTAATTGATAGCAAATGATATGACGGTCAGCGAAGAATATGATTTAAAAATGAAACTGAATAGAAATCCAATTACTACACTGTGAGTCTTCAGCGACAACTTGAGCTTGCGAATTGCCGATTTGTGGCAGTCAAACTGAGTGTGGAGAGTGCCCAATGCTCCGAGTTCTTTTGGCTTGTATTAATTAATGTGATTTTGTTTTTAATTCATAGCATTGCCATAGCCAGTGTTTGCTTTTCGCTTATCTGGGGACTAACACCTGCTTGTAGTTTCATCAGCGTAGATCAAGCTGATAATAATTCTATGCCGCCCTCTTTCATCAGTCCGCGTACTTTGTCTCTCATTCTCACCCTCACTCTCTCTCTCTCTGCTTGTCTCCGTCCTAGTCTTTGTCTTTGTTTGGCCGTTTGCCACACTGGCCATAAATAACGAAATGAAGTTGATTTTCCGGGGCAGCGGCTTAAAATTTATGCAAAACAAACAACAACAATCAATAAAAGCGATTAATCTAGCGCAAATATATTGGGAATGCTCTGTCTCAAATGAGAAACGCCCACGCTAGATATAAAGAGAGATATATATAAAGAGATATAGCGAGTGAGAGGAGGGTGAGAGGGAGAGTGAGAAAGGGGAAAGGGACTGTGACAATTTGCAGTGCCTCCGACTGTGCCTTGAGTTGAACATGAACTATATTACGGTATCAACCATATATGGGTCACACAGCACAGTGCGCACAGTGTGCCCAAATACAGTGTAAATATCGCCAGAAAAGGGCCGCAACATACGTGTATAATTAAGTCGTAATCTCAGATTTTTGTTTGAATTTTTTAATATTTTTTTCTGCGTGCTGCAACAAGTTCTGACCAGTCACAATTGGTGCACTAATTTCGCCGAGTGTAACGCAGCATTTGCATATTCCTTTCTGCTTGCTTTGCTCACTTGTTCACACACACGCACGCACACACACACACACACACACTAGTCACAACAAAACTTGCAAAAAATTTGTAACAAAAAACAGAAAACACTCGTACAGTTAAATTGCAATTGTTGCTGTGGTTTAGACACGTGCTGCTGCTGTTGGTGTTGCTGCTACTGCTGCTGCTGCTGCTGTTGCTGTTGCTATTACCGCCGGTTTATTGCTACTCTTTGTATTGTTGTTGCTCTGAATCGCTGCTGCTAAACCTTCGCGCTAGACGTTTGTTTCGCAACTGACAAGCGGCACTGGTTCGTCACTGGCGACGAGCGACTCGGCTACAGTTCGTCTGCTCGTTCGTATTGCGTTCGCTTTCAACATGTTGCGAACAAAGCGCCAAGCACACTCGCACACACACGTACACACGCACACTCGCATAGCGAATGCCGAGCAGCGGCAGACGGAGCTGCGAGTGAAAGTGCAGCAACTGCTGTTCCTGCTGCCGCTGCTGCTGTTGCTGCTGCTGCAGTTCGTGCTCTTCGGCAGTTCAGCTCTGTGCTGAGTCCGAAACAAAGGGAAAACCCAGAAAACAAGCAGTATATAGTAAAAAAAAAAGTGTGGAAAAAAGTGTTGCCTGGCGCACGAAATTGGTAGGCAACGGCAAACAGTGCAAACAATGCAAACAAAAGCAAAACAGAGCAAATAAATAAACTGCAACAGCAGGCAGCAACAACAGCAGTAGTCTTGCTTCAGCAACATTGTGCACAGTGGCACAAAGTCATTTAGAAAAGCTTAAAAATTCGTTTAAGCATAACAAGTGTATGACACAGTAACAGGTGGATAATACAGAATCAATATAGTAATCAATATAGCAATTAAATAATAATAAGCAAATCAAATAAGCAAGAAAATAGCAATAAATATTAACAATAATAAAAGCAAAATAAAGTAAAACAATTGTTATCTAAAATTCTGTAAATTAAATTTTTAATTATCATTAATTATCATTTAAAAGTCATTCTTAGTCTGATTCTACCTTAAAAATTTACATACTGTAAGTATATAAGTATAATTACTTCAATTAGTTTCACAATGAAGATTTTAAGTGGAAACCTGTTTAACTTATGCATTTGTATACTATAGTATAAATATATTTGTTCTCCTACTGTCGGTTGCATCCGACTGTAGCTTTCCTTACTTTATTTTTATTTTATTTGTCTAAAAAAGAAGCTTAAACTTTGTTTTATTATGCACATACAGTTTATTCCCTTTACCAAGTAATACTCATCAGATGGCTATGAATTTAATTAATTAGAATAAATTAAACTAAAATTTAACACAGCAATGAAGTTTAACACTGTATTCTATTTAAATTGCTGTGTTTTATATATTTTACAATTTATTTACATTATCGGGGCATTCGATTACTTATTTAATATATATCTAAAAAAATATAGTAAATGCGTAGCCAGGTCATGCCACTGTGCCGTCCCGTTTACGATTGCTGTGACTGCTGTAGCCCGGGCATAGCCAACATGTTGCCAAGTGTCTTTCTAGCCAACATGTTGGCTGCTTTGCCTGACTGATGCCATTAATGATGTAGCCACAGCAGCCGTGGAGACACCAACAACAGCACTGGCAGCAGTAGTTGTAACAGACACTGATGACTGCGGTGCTTTCGACACACACAAACAGGCATTAGTTATAGAACTAGTAGCAGACAACAATGGCCAATAGGTGGATGGATGTTGAGTGCAGTTACGGGTATTTATACAAATCTGTGCTACGCGGCGTATGATTAACAAAATTAGCAAATATTTATCAGCCGCAGCGTTGTGCACATCTTATAAGCACTGTAGATGGCAGAATCCTCCACTATTGACTAGTTCGAACTAGTTCGCTCACTCCTATTGTATTCATGTCTTCTTATTAATTCTATTCAAAGTGTTCGCTGTCTGTTTGCGCCGTTTGAGCAAGTGTTTTGGCCACACACACTGAGCAGATAAATGCTTCAAGTGCAACTGGCAATGCGAAAGGAGAAACAGAAGCCGATTAATTACTTAAGTAAACCAACAATGCCATACACCACCCCACACACCCACACACACACACACACACACACACGCGTATGCAAAGTGAAAACAACTGTTACACTTGAGAGTTTTCATTAACCTTGGACTAGCTTAG
The DNA here is from genome assembly GCA_035045005.1 of Liodrosophila aerea. Taxonomy (NCBI): domain Eukaryota; kingdom Metazoa; phylum Arthropoda; class Insecta; order Diptera; family Drosophilidae; genus Liodrosophila; species Liodrosophila aerea. The sequence continues at coordinate 656,795 of JAWNNL010000485.1, forward strand.
AATTCAATTATGACGCATCTTGAAATTGAGTTAGCTCAATATCAATCAGAAGTGTCTCAGAAAACAAGTCAGTATTGAATTGAGCTGAAATTATCTTCGTCGGAAATCTAACAGGTGATTATAGTATAATAGAGTGGATTATGACACAAAGTTGACTTATATTATGGGCAGTGTACTCTGAGGCGGTGATAAGAGTGCATACAATGAGAACAAGGCAGTAGGCAGATAATTTAAATTGCATTTTCCGGCAGATAGCTGCAAGTTAATTGGCAATCTTATTTCATTTAATTAGAGCTAATATACAGCTATGATATTTTATATAATCACAAAGTAGAAATTTATATAATTTATGACACGCTCAGCCTTCTCAGTTCTTTACGATCTGTGAATTGCCCGCTTGGCAGTAAACCTCATCTCATTTAGCTGTTTAAGCTGACCAAGTTTATGGGCCATTCTGTGCTGAAATGTGAATTCTTTATTGCAGTTTTGTGAATGCAAAACTTTCTCAATATTAAGGTAACTATACGGCTGGCATCAATTGACTATTCGCTGTCCATCAAATTGATTGAAATATGCTGCTCCACATTGACCCCGACGTTAACCCTTTTGTGTTGTTTTGCTGTTACCATAATGAGGCCGTAATGAACTAAACACTCACTAAACCGTTGGCAGTTGTCGGTTGCCCTCAAACGCGTGGCAAGTTCATTAAAATTGTTTTACGCCTCGTTTAGCCTCACTATCCACACATTCCGTGCAGTCGTATTGGCGTCCCTTCGAAATGATAATTATAATTAGCTACATCAGTGGGGTGAGTGTGCAGCATCTCTGCACAGGGGTAATTAAAACCTGTCACAGGTCACGCCCCACAGCCCCATAGCCCCACAGCCGCATGCAATCTGTGAGGTACTCGTACATTTGGGTGCTGCACTTACTTATGACTCTAGTAACACCGTGGGTTAATGCTGCAGCCATAACTTACCTGTAAGAAAGTAGAAGAGATCAAAATACTTTATTAGCAATTAGTTGTTAAGTTTATACATATTTATATAGTTGTCATACTACATAAGGCTAGTAGAGCGTGTGTTTGCTTATAATCTATTAGGTTAATAGTAAACCCGGCAGCGCAGCTTGTGCTGAAGACATATTTCTGCATTCACCTTGACTACTAACCCGGAGCAATAAACAATATATCTAAGCCAAGCTAATCTCCATCCAATATCCATATCGTTGCCAACGCTGTGTTCGCCATAATGCCAAAGGATAAAATCTACTTTTGCTTTTGTCATGCGTTTTTAATCGAACCATATGGGAATGCTGAAAACGGTTTAATTGGATTAATTGAAAAGCGAAATGTCCAGATATGTGGGCTGACTGTGACTGCTCTGGCATATGACATTTATTTCCACTTTATTTTCTTTTTATGCTACCGTTATATTCATTTCAGACTAATTTTTTTCACTGTTGTATCGCGCATTTATTTTACAAAGTTCCGTTGTCATGGCGAAAATGCTGCAAGCGCTGTGGTAAAAATATGGCAACGAAATGACCCAAAAGAGAAATATCCCCAAGCGTGGAACAACAAACAACATGGCAAATGTAGCAAATTTTTTAAAATCATATTTACAACTATCAGCAGCGAAAATAAATATCAGAAAGACTTTGGTTTAATTAATGTTTGAATGAAAAACCATCGATGCTATGCACACACCTTTGATATGTTTAATCTTTTGATGCTGCTAATAAAAATGCCATTACCATGCAACACAATTTGCTTTCAGGCATTGCGGGTTCCAAACGCAGCTATCAATTGCAGACGGGCTTTTTGTTCAACCATATATGGTTGTGAAATTGCTCATACGTACTGTTGTACACAGTGGGGAGCTTTTGTTTTGTGGTGAAAGCTGGTTTAGCTTAAAGCTTTTAGCTATGGATTGTGTAGGTGAATGAGAAAGACCTTTGGTGCTTGTCTAAGCTAAAAAGCCGCAAAAATAAGCTACTTGCAATGCTTTACGAATAGTAAACTAACTAACTGCTTCTTAACATTTTGAGCTTTGAAGAGCTTTCAGTTTGAAAGCATTGAATAGAGCGAATTTTAAGAATACTATTTAAAGCTATTCAAAAAATAAATATACGATTTACTGCGATACAGAAATCATGTTCTAAATAATCTAATATCTTTTTCAGTAATGGAGCAAAAATATGTATAAAAGGATATAACCGATGATTAATAATATTTCTGTAGAAGCATATATTGATATTGATAAATACAAAGTTTTTATAATACCTTAACAACTGTTAGACTGACATCTGTCAAGACTGCAACTACAACTACATCAAACTTGACTCAAAATCAGCAATTGACGCTTACCATTATGTAACTTCTCAGAAATGCATAGCCAATTATATGCACATTGTGTGTACACATAATTAAAGTTGCATAATGATTTTCAGAACACTTTTCCCAATTGTGATAGCATGTTCACCCATTTCAGCTAATGAACCGACCAACTTCAGGCTTGATACGTTTAGTAGAGATTACAGATTACTCTACATAATAATGTAAATGTTTTTGGGATTATTATGCATATTTATTACATAGCGAAAATGGAAGTATCTTTTGCTATCCATTTTCTTTTGTCAAAAAAATTGCATTCGCTCATCAAGAAGATCTGAATATAGCCTTGTCTGTATAAGCTGTTTCAGATCTTCACAGATAAAAAGATATCCGGATTTCAAACAAATATTAAGCAAATCCAACATATTGAAATGGTTGAAGAGAGAAAGCCCTCAACACTTCCATTTTCTATGCCTGTTAGAAGCCATTACGTACGACGTCAAGTAAATCGTGCTTAAACCAGTTGAGAATTCTTAACTAACATTAATATAAATTAAAAGATTTTAAAAAACTCGGAAAGCTACAGTCGGATGCAACCGACACAGTAGGAGACCCTGTACTTTCCTTCGCACACACACACACACACTAACAAACACTCACACATGCATCGTTAAGTCGCACGCAACAACACATACGCTCGCGCTGCTCCCCCCTTACCTAATGCAGGGAATTGAATCTTGAATATCTCCGGTGTTTATTATCCGATTGAGCCACAATTCACAGAACAGATAAAGATTATCATAAGATTATCGTATGCCAAATCACAAGTTTGTATTGTGTAAATTGTGGGTGTGGCAGTTTTTCGCGGTTTTTGGGGGAGGGGGGGGGAGGTATCAAAAATCTAAAACAAACTTGATCTGCTTGCACTATAGGGGCATCTAACTGCCAAATATGATGTCTCTAGCTCTTACAGTTTCTGAGATCTAGGTGTTCATACAGACGGACAGACGGACAGACAGACGGACAGACGGACATGGCTAGATCGACTCAGCTCGTCGTCCTGATCAAGAATATATATACTTTATGGGGTCTGCCACGCCTCCTTCTGCCTGTTACATACATTTCGGGCTTGCACAATCTATCTTAATAGACCCTTTTGTACTTTTTTAAAGTACAGGGTCTAATTACATATCTCCGCCGGCGGAGATATCTCGGCGGAGATAATTATTAACTCCGCCGGCGGAGATATCTCGGCGGAGATAATTATTAACTCCGCCGGCGGAGATATCTCGGCGGAGATTATTAACTCCGCCGGCGGAGATATCTCTGCGGAGATAATTATTAACTCCGCCGGCGGAGATATCTCGGCGGAGATAATTATTAACTCCACCGGCGGAGATATATCGGCGGAGATAATTAACTCCGCCGGCGGAGATATCTCGGCAGAGATAATTATTAACTCCGCCGGCGGAGATATCTCGGCGGAGATAATTAACTCCGCCGGCGGAGATATCTCGGCGGAGATAATTATTAACTCCGCCGGCGGAGATATCTCGGCGGAGATAATTATTAACTCCGCCGGCGGAGATATATCGGCGGAGATAATTATTAACTCCGCCGGCGGAGATATCTCGGCGGAGATAATTAACTCCGCCGGCGGAGATATCTCGGCGGAGATAATTAATAATTAACTCCGCCGGCGGAGATATCTCGGCGGAGATAATTATTAACTCCGCCGGCGGAGATATATCGGCGGAGATAATTAACTCCGCCGGCGGAGATATCTCGGCAGAGATAATTATTAACTCCGCCGGCGGAGATATCTCGGCGGAGATAATTAACTCCGCCGGCGGAGATATCTCGGCGGAGATAACGATTAACTCCGCCGGCGGAGATATCTCGGCGGAGATAATTAACTCCGCCGGCGGAGATATCTCGGCGGAGATAATTATTAACTCCGCCGGCGGAGATATATCGGCGGAGATATCTCGGCGGAGATAATTATTAACTCCGCCGGCGGAGATATCTCGGCGGAGATAATTATTAACTCCGCCGGCGGAGATATCTCGGCGGAGATAATTATTAACTCCGCCGGCGGAGATATCTCGGCGGAGATAATTATTAACTCCGCCGGCGGAGATATATCGGCGGAGATATCTCTGCGGAGATAATTATTAACTCCGCCGGCGGAGATATCTCGGCGGAGATAATTATTAACTCCGCCGGCGGGGAGATATATCGGCGGAGATAATTAACTCCGCCGGCGGAGATATCTCGGCAGAGATAATTATTAACTCCGCCGGCGGAGATATCTCGGCGGAGATAATTAACTCCGCCGGCGGAGATATCTCGGCGGAGATAATTAACTCCGCCGGCGGAGATATCTCGGCGGAGATAATTATTAACTCCGCCGGCGGAGATATATCGGCGGAGATATCTCGGCGGAGATAATTATTAACTCCGCCGGCGGAGATATCTCGGCGGAGATAATTAACTCCGCCGGCGGAGATATCTCGGCGGAGATAATTATTAACTCCGCCGGCGGAGATATATCGGCGGAGATAATTATTAACTCCGCCGGCGGAGATATCTCGGCGGAGATAATTATTAACTCCGCCGGCGGAGATATCTCGGCGGAGATAATTATTAACTCCGCCGGCGGAGATATCTCGGCGGAGATAATTAACTCCGCCGGCGGAGATATCTCGGCGGAGATAATTAACTCCGCCGGCGGAGATATCTCGGCGGAGATAATTATTAACTCCGCCGGCGGCGGAGATATATCGGCGGAGATAATTAACTCCGCCGGCGGAGATATATCGGCGGAGATAATTATTAACTCCGCCGGCGGAGATATATCGGCGGAGATATCTCGGCGGAGATAATTATTAACTCCGCCGGCGGAGATATCTCGGCGGAGATAATTAACTCCGCCGGCGGAGATATCTCGGCGGAGATAATTAACTCCGCCGGCGGAGATATCTCGGCGGAGATAATTATTAACTCCGCCGGCGGAGATATCTCGGCGGAGATATTAACTCCGCCGGCGGAGATATCTCGGCGGAGATAATTATTAACTCCGCCGGCGGAGATATATCGGCGGAGATATCTCGGCGGAGATAATTATTAACTCCGCCGGCGGAGATATCTCGGCGGAGATAATTAACTCCGCCGGCGGAGATATCTCGGCAGAGATAATTATTAACTCCGCCGGCGGAGATATCTCGGCGGAGATAATTAACTCCGCCGGCGGAGATATCTCGGCGGAGATAATTATTAACTCCGCCGGCGGAGATATCTCGGCGGGAGATAATTAACTCCGCCGGCGGAGATATCTCGGCGGAGATAATTATTAACTCCGCCGGCGGAGATATATCGGCGGAGATATCTCGGCGGAGATAATTATTAACTCCGCCGGCGGAGATATCTCGGCGGAGATAATTAACTCCGCCGGCGGAGATATCTCGGCGGAGATAATTAACTCCGCCGGCGGAGATATATCGGCGGAGATATTTAACTCCGCCGGCGGAGATATCTCGGCGGAGATAAATATTAACTCCGCCGGCGGAGATATATCGGCGGAGATAATTAACTCCGCCGGCGGAGATATCTCGGCGGAGATAATTATTAACTCCGCCGGCGGAGATATATCGGCGGAGATATCTCGGCGGAGATAATTATTAACTCCGCCGGCGGAGATATATCGGCGGAGATAATTAACTCCGCCGGCGGAGATATCTCGGCGGAGATAATTATTAACTCCGCCGGCGGAGATATCTCGGCGGAGATAATTATTAACTCCGCCGGCGGAGATATATCGGCGGAGATATCTCGGCGGAGATAATTATTAACTCCGAACTCCGCCGGCGGAGATATCTCGGCGGAGATAATTAACTCCGCCGGCGGAGATATCTCGGCGGAGATAATTAACTCCGCCGGCGGAGATATATCGGCGGAGATAATTAACTCCGCCGGCGGAGATATATCGGCGGAGATAATTATTAACTCCGCCGGCGGAGATATATCGGCGGAGATAATTATTAACTCCGCCGGCGGAGATATATCGGCGGAGATAATTATTAACTCCGCCGGCGGAGATAATTATTAACTCCGCCGGCGGAGATATATCGGCGGAGATATCTCGGCGGAGATAATTATTAACTCCGCCGGCGGAGATATCTCGGCGGAGATAATTAACTCCGCCGGCGGAGATATATCGGCGGAGATAATTAACTCCGCCGGCGGAGATATCTCGGCGGAGATAATTATTAACTCCGCCGGCGGAGATATATCGGCGGAGATAATTAACTCCGCCGGCGGAGATATCTCGGCGGAGATAATTATTAACACCGCCGGCGGAGATATCTCGGCGGAGATAATTATTAACTCCGCCCCGCCGGGGATATATCGGCGGAGATAATTATTAACTCCGCCGGCGGAGATATATCGGCGGAGATATCTCGGCGGAGATAATTATTTACTCCGCCGGCGGAGATATCTCGGCGGAGATAATTAACTCCGCCGGCGGAGATATATCGGCGGAGATATTTAACTCCGCCGGCGGAGATATATCGGCGGAGATAATTAACTCCGCCGGCGGAGATATCTCGGCGGAGATAATTATTAACTCCGCCGGCGGAGATATCTCGGCGGAGATAATTATTAACTCCGCCGGCGGAGATATATCGGCGGAGATAATTATTAACTCCGCCGGCGGAGATATCTCGGCGGAGATAATTATTAACTCCGCCGGCGGAGATATATCGGCGGAGATATCTCGGCGGAGATAATTATCTCCGCCGGCGGAGATTTGTCGGCGGAGATAATAGTTATTAAGACCACATATCTCCGATCGGAGATAATATTTATCTCCTACGACAACCCTTTTGTACTTTTTTAAGGTACAGGGTCTAAAAAACTGTCCAATGTCTCTGGTGTTTATTATCCGATTGGGCTGCAAATCGCCAACGACATATCTCCGATCGGAGATAATAATTATATATATATATATAATTACATATCTCCGCCGGCGGAGATAATTATCTCCGCCGGCGGAGATATCTCGGCGAAGATAATTATTAACTCCGCCGGCGGAGATATCTCGGCGGAGATAATTATATCTCGGCGGAGATAATAATTATCTCCGCCGAGATATAATTATCTCCGCCGAGATATAATTATCTCCGCCGGCGGAGATATCTCGGCGGAGATAATTAACTCCGCCGGCGGAGATATCTCGGCGGAGATAATTATTAACTCCGCCGGCGGAGATATCTCGGCGGAGATAATTAACTCCGCCGGCGGAGATATCTCGGCGGAGATAATTATTAACTCCGCCGGCGGAGATATCTCGGCGGAGATAATTATTAACTCCGCCGGCGGAGATATCTCGGCGGAGATATCTCGGCGGAGATAATTATCTCCGCCGGCGGAGATTTGTCGGCGGAGATAATAATTATTAAGACCACATGTCGTCTCCGATCGGAGATAATATTTATCTCCTACGACAACCCTTTTGTACTTTTTTAAAGTACAGGGTCTAAAAATAAGTATGTAGACCAGGAGTCGAACCCAGGTTTGTGTGCTTGGAGTCCTACACTATACGCAGTACTACACCATGAGCAGTACTACACTGTACGCAGTTAGCAATAAGGTTGCCAAAGGATGGCTATATCGATTACGATAAATCAATCATCAAATGAAAATCAAACTAAACTGAAATAGTTTTGATATATTTTGCTATTCAGAAAATTGTTTGGCTGAAACGCTAATTAACTAACTATGAATAGAATAAATAGATATTTTATATTTAAATTAGATCAAGGTTTCTACTGAGTAGACTAGGGTCAAAACGCATCATTTCATTTTTAATTTACAGAGCTCGCAACTGGGCCACCTTTCCGACTGGTCTGTGCAAAGAAAAGTAAATTTCTTTGTTAAAACTGACATTTTAATTGTTCTCCCTGCGTTTCAATTTATCTTCCAATAATGTTCGCCTTTTCCCTTGGCAAATATGTACTTTGTTGGCTTTTGCTGTTGCTTTACTCAATGCAAAATTATAGCTGATCGAATATTTACATTCAGTCCAGTTACATTAACCGATGTGCGCGTATTTATCGATTAACTTCGTGTTATTTTTGGGCTAGTGAAAGCGAGTCAGCCCAAGTCAGAAGGTGCAGCTATAAATAAGCAGCAAATTCTCCTTCGCTCGCAACAGATTAAGCCGCGACTTGTCCGATGACTGACATACATATGGACACACACACACACACACACAAGCACACGCAGAGTTACAGGGCACACGCCCACTGGCAGCAAACGCCCACATTTGCTGAAGTTCAATGACTAGCAATAACGAAGCGTCATTCGAGCGTGAATTATTGTCGAGGACCTCAAATGGTTGATGAGAAAAGAGGGAAGCCAGAGGCTGGGCCAGAGGCGAGCAAGGAACCAGGCCGTCAGAGCAGCTTAGCGGAAATGTGACAAAAGCATGTGTATACATATTTATGCAAGTGTGCGTGTGTGTGTGTGTGTGTGTATAAGTGCCTGAAAGGGTTTAGCTTAAAGGCTGGCGGCAACAAGCCTTATGCCTTCATGTGACTGAGATTGGGGCTTGAGTGCTTAGATTGAGGCAAAAGGCGCAACAGTTGATTGCCATTAATGGAAATTATGTAAATCAAATTGTCCGCGCATTATTCAGAGTGCATATTGTTCGCTTGTCGACTCCAATTGGGCGTAAAAGTTTATAGAAACCGGAAGCATATAGCAGACAAAAGACGAAATACAGTTAGTTTTTTATTGGTCTTAGTTTTTTATTAGTCTTTAGTAAATCTGCTAAGATCAAACGATGTGTACTTCAATAAAGAGTTTGACTATTAAAGATTTTTTCGCTAACTGTAGCTTATTTAAAAAGCTCGGAAAGCTACAGTCGGATGCAACCGACAGTAGGAGACCCTGTACTTTCCCTTGCAGCAGCTAATGCTATGTGGTGGTTTTTCGCTGATTTGGGGGAGGGGAGGAGGTATGCGTGTATGCGTGTGTATGCGACTATGTGATTGAAGGGATGTTTGAGCTTTCTCTGAGTGTAATTTGCTTGTTGTGAAATAACGGAAAGTGCAAAGTCTGCTTCGAGAAAACTGGTGTGCCCACCGCTTATATAGTGCATTACATCTAGTTTAATTCATAATTTTTATAGGCCAGCAGTACTATAATAATGTACTGTATAAAACTATTTCATGTATTTCACGATGTCCTCAAATTTTAATTTAAGAGAAAAGTGCATATTCGTTTTCAACAAGTGTGACAACAATTTTATTTTTATAAATCAATTTTAGAGAGTTTCCCTAAATAGACACTCAGAAATGTTCTCCATTCCATTCACTTCAGGTTAAAGCTGTGTTCTGTATGGTTTTCCAACAAATTTTAAAACAGAACTAGTTTGAAACCAACCTTAGCTTCGACGTGGGCCCGGTTTGCGTGGTGGTATTACTTTCTTGGGGGGACAGGGTTTCTTAGGAGGAGACGGTTTCTTAGGAGGACACGGTTTCTTAGGAGGAGGACACGGTTTCTTAGGAGGAGGACACGGTTTCTTAGGAGGAGGACACGGTTTCTTAGGAGGAGGACACGGTTTCTTAGGAGGAGACGGTTTCTTGGAGGAGGACATGGTTTCTTAGGAGGAGGACACGGTTTCTTAGGAGGAGGACATGGTTTCTTAGGAGGACAAGGTTTCTTAGGAGGACACGGTTTCTGTGGACGAGGTTTTACAGGGGGAGGACAAGTTTTCTTAGTGGTGCAGGGTTTCGGTGGAGTAGGTTTTGCAGTAGAGGGACACGGTTTCTTAGTGGTGCAGGGTTTTGGTGGAGTACACGGTTTCTTAGTGGTGCACGGCTTCGTAGGTGGTGAGCAGGTTGTTGTAGTTGTTGAGGTGGTAGTCGATGTTGATGTTGAGGTAGAGCAGGTTGTTGGAGGACATTTAGTGGTAGTGCTGGTACATGGTGGTGGTGGACATGTAGTGGTGCTACATGGTGGTGGTGAACATGTGGTGCTCCTGCTGGTAGTTGGCGGTGGTGAACATGTGGTTGATTTAGTGCTGGTACATGGTGGGGGTCGACATGTAGTGGTGCTACATGTCGGTGGTCGACATGTAGTGGTGCTACATGGCGGTGGTGAACATGTGGTGCTCATGCTGGTAGTTGATGGTGGTGAGCATGTGGTGCTCATGCTGCTAGTTGGCGGTCGAACAGAGGGGGTACACGGCCCTGGTGAACATGTAGGGATGCTGCTGGTAGAAGCTTCTGTTGTCGTCGGTGGTGAACATGTGGTTGGTCTAGTGCTGGTACATGGTGGGGGTCGACATGTAGTGGTGCTGCAGATACACTTTGCTGTTGTCGTCGGTGTTCGACATGTTGTTGATCTAGTCGTGGCAAGAGCGACACTTGGGCGAAGGATCGCAACCAGAATTGCCAGAGAAACATACAGCCACAAGAACCGCATTATTCAGCTGTCAGAGTGTTACTTATTGCTGCAGTTTGGTTGCGTAAAGAATGCTTTTATAGGAAATCTCATGCAGGTGAGGGCGACATTGGGTATTATGCATATAAGAGAAGGTAGGCCACTCAAAAGGTGCTGTAATATGTACTACACTTGTGGCAGAGTATTGCCAGTGCGTAATGGCAGTGTGGGTGTCAATTACACACAAATATTTGCATCCACAGACAGTGACCTGGACAAGTCTGTTTCCATTTTTGGAACTTGAAACTCCATTATTTTTTTCGCTAGTTTACTTAATAGCAGCTGTTGATCATGACTATTAATAAATGATCGATCGTGAGCTATACCTCAACAATAAAAACAATCTGAATCACTCAAGTCCAAAAACCCCCGCTAAAAATATTAGTTTAAGTGAGTACAAATCTTCCACTTCTTTATTTGTATGAAGAAGAAAGGCGTCTTCATTCGATAAGAATGGTGCTTATAAATTAAAAGTGATTAACGATTATATGTATATACAACTAAGTCTGTTATCTGACTGCTCCTGGTACAAGATCTAAAATTATAATACATACAAATCAGAGCAATAAATAAACATCTGACTCTTCTACTCATTCAATTGCAAATTCACAAAGAGTTTATCAAGTTGAAATCTTTTGAATTAGCATACATGATGGGCATAAGAAAAATCTGGACTTTCTATTTATTCAGCTAAGAATTCGCTTTGATGTGTAAAAGAGAACTTACACGAGTCGTAAAACATTTAGGAGTTTTTCGAGTAGTCATTCATATTTGGAAATGCAAATTAGTCAAAGGTAAATTGAGCTAAATGCTGTATTAATTTATGTTCTAGTCGGCTCGAGTTGTGGGGGAATTTTTGCTTCTCTGCACCAATTCGCACAGCTGAAATTTGATTGTTTATTAATGGTTGTGATAATCAGAAGGGGTACAGTACTTTGTACATAATATTTGGCTTGCCTATTGTTCTTTTTATGCACATATTTTGATAACACAAGTTGAACAAACAAAATGGATTTTGTGCTATGCGTGCTACAGATTTCGGGTGCCTATAAAATGATAGACGGAGTTGGCAACTCCAGCAAATCGTCAACTAAATTTGAAAGTTCAACACCATGAAGTTCGGTACACATTTTTTGCTCGTGGCCTGCCTCTGCCTGTGGGCGGCCACAACTGTGATGGCACAGAGTGAGGATGTTGAGGATTATGACAACGACGCAGACACTGTCTCTGAGAGCTCTGATAGCACTGATACGGGATCCTCTTCTGATACTACTGTCGATGCCGGTACTGACACCGGCACCGGTACCGATACCGACACCGATACCGACGACACTGAGGATGAGAGCACAACAGTGGCACCCACACGCAGTCCATCACGTCGTAGCAATACCGCGACAAATACACGCAGAAACACCAGGCAGAACACCAGGCAGAACACCAGACAGAACACCAGACAGAATACCAGACGCAACACCAGACAAAACACCAACAACAGGCGTACCAACAACAGAGCTCGCAACACCAACACCAAACGCCGGACCAATAATGTTCGTTCCGCAAACAATCGTAGGCGAAGAGGTTAGAATTGATTCATTGCCGGCATTACCGATGTATTATGGAAGAAGTCTATAATTTCTAAGAAATGCCAATTCAATGTTTACCCACTTCTAATTCTTTTTTTTTTCATAACAATAAATAATAAATGCTTAAAAAAAAGCAACACTTGTGTTTACCTAAAGAAATGATATGAGTACGACAAGAGTTTCTATATACGAAAAGTTTCCTCATGTGCAGAACGAGTTTCATTCAAATGGATTCAATCTATGATATTTGATGACTCAATATGCATAAAACGAGAAAATTCCACACAATTTTTAATGTTTTGCTTATTTTTATAAAATAAATTTTGAAGCTAAACAAACACTAGTTAATTCATGTGGATTTCTGAGGCCAAAAGCTCAATTAAAATTATAAAAACCCCTGTCAAATGCAAATAAGCTCAGCTTTCAGTTAATTCACAAAACCAAAATCAACAAAGTTTTGCGCAAATAACAAAAATACATATTTCTGCATTTAGTTATGGCAATAAATTGATTGAATGCATAGTTGGGAACATTCATTAGGTTTCAGCCATAAATTATGCTCGCCTTTGTATGCAATGCAGTTGAAAAGTGTTGGAGCCAAGTATAGTGAACCACCCTGACCATGGAATGAAAGTCATGTCTATGTGGGATAAACGTCCCTTGCTCTTCGACCTGGCAAAGTTTTGTCACTTAACTTTTCTGATTTGATTAAGTCGACTAACTGCAAATTGATTTCATTGTAAGTCGCTAATTGGCTGCTTGGTTTTGCAGTTGCCTCGACCCGGACGCGGACCCGGACCCAGACCCGGACTCAGCCTCGACCCCCGACACTAACCCCACACCGTCCAGTTTAACTTGACTTAACTCGTAGCAGACGGCGAGGCTGCCTGCTTTGCAGGCAAGTTTGCCTGTGCCTATTGAGTACTCATTGTTACAGATACATGTTGTGCGTACATACGTATATACATGTATAGATACATATGTACACAAGTAGTAAATAGCGCACACGCCACATAGAGCCCTCATAGAGCAACTGACGCAAAAGCCTGTTTGGCATTTGTACAAATATTGGTAAACAGAAGCATGATATTATGGTGTTTGTTTGCTATGCGTTATTTCCAGCTTATTTGCTTACATTTTGCTTTTGGTTGCTTCTTTTCCAACACTTTTTTCTCTGTCTATCCGCAATTCAATTTAAATAAAGTTAATAAAAAGTTCATGATTAGAATGAAAAAACTATATGTGTCTTTAAAGTAGATAGAACATGGCGAACTCAAAAGAGTTGGCTTATTATAAATTATTTACCTATCAGTAAACTCTATTTAGCAGGACACAGCTCTAATTTTTCCATTAACTCAATTTAAATTATTTCGTTGACAACCTCTAGTCAACATTGAATTAAATAAACATTTAAATAAATAAATTATGGCACATTATTGTAATTGTTGTCAGCTTTAGCCAACAGCTTAGACTTGTGGGCTTTAAAATAAAAAATAAAAAACTTAAACCTATATTGATATCTGCACATTTGCAAATACATGTACATATGCAAATACATGACAGATGCAGTGTAAACCACTACAGCCACAATTATAAAGGTGTGCTTCAGCATACAAATATCTCATGGTAGCCTTCATCAGTGCTGTGAATTGTGGCTCAATCGCATAATAAACATTGGAGATATTCGAGATTAAAGGGAAAGGAAAAGAACAGGGTCTCCTCCTGTCAGTTGCATCCGGCTGTAGCTTTCCGAGTTTTTTTTTAGATATATTTATAGTATAGCTTTTGTATAATGGTTCTTCTGCAGTACTCACCGAACATTGGCCAACGTATGACGACGATTCTTGAGATATCGGCTATGATACTTCTGCAGATCCCCAATGGATCCCTGTTCCGCCTGCATTTTGGATGTGGGCAGCAGCTGCGAGTTGCTGGGATGCGAGGCGAGTGCGGATGCCGAGGATGAGGCCAAACGATGATGGGCAGCGACGCTGATGCTGCTGCTATTATTGGTATTGGTATTGCCTGTGCTGCCACTCGAGGCCAACGTCTCGTTCGAATTGCTGCCAATAACTGTGGCGGACGACGAGCCACCACCACTGCTGCCGATGGGTGCGAGCACAATGCGTGACCAGCAGGACTTGTGTGGTTTGCGAAACTTTAGCTTGATGCGTGGCGATGGCGTCGATGCACCACCAATATACTCGGGCTGTGGCGCAGTGGCGCCGCTGCAGCCCCCAGTGGCCGATGACGAGGTGCCTGACGAATGATGGACACTCTCACAGCTGCCACAATAGCCACCGCCGGCTATTGTTATGGGTAGCTGCGGCTCCTCAAGTCCTTTGTTGGGACTGTTGTTGGCCGCCTGCCGATTGTTTGCCGCCTGTTGCTGTTGTTGTTGCTGCTGCTCTGACTCCTCCTCCTCTTTGATGTGAGGTAATGGCGATGTCTGCGGTTGACAACTACAACGTTGCGCTGCCGCTGCTGCTGTTGTCGTTGCTCCAGCAGCGCCGCCGCCGCCGCCTCCCCCGCTGTTATTGCTGCTACTGCTGCTGCTGCTACTGCTACTGTTTGGCTGCTGATTGGAGCCGTAAATGCCGCTGGGCGACGGCGACGTGGAGGAGACGCTGCTGCTTGTCGAGAACAGCGTTGCTGCTGCTCCTACTGCTCCTGCTGCTCCTACTGCTGCTGGCGATGCTGCAGAGGATGTGTATGTGGACGTGGTCGTTGCTGTCGTCAGGCTAGTGCACGCTTCTGGCAGCGTCAGGCTGGGCGCTGTGCTCGCTGTCACTGTGCTGGACAGCTGCAGTACCACCACGGTGGGTGAGACGCTGGCGTCACTAAGGGTCTCGGGCTCGGCACGTCTGGCTACCAGGCCGCTGGCCAAGCTGGCTGCTGCAATATCAGCGGCGCTCAGCTGCTGCTCCAAGTCCTCGTCAACGTCGTTGATGAGTGTCTTCAGGGATATGGGCGTGGTGACTGATGTGCCAATCGTGTCAGCCAGTGAATGCTTCTTCTCTCCGCCACCCAATGCCTCTAAATCTGTATCAATTGGCTGCTGCTGTTGCTCTTTACTCAGTGCCTGTGCTTCGGCTTGTATTGATTGCGTTTTGGGCTTCAGTTCGTCCGGTGTCTGCGCGGGTGTTTGGGGCGGACTTGTGGCGGGGGCTGCGGAGCCGCCCCCGCGACAAGGTAGGCAACAGCGAAACACTGTGCCACCGAAGCACTTTGTCTTTTGTTTCGATTTGCGTTTGCTATTTGATTTGCTGCTGCTGCTGCTGCTGCTCTGGGTATTGCCACCGCCACTGCTGCTGCTGCTGTTTCTCGTTGCTGCGGTTGCTGCTGTGGCCGCCAGGCCGTTAACGTTGCCACCACCGCTGCCGATACTCTGCCCCGCACCGTTGCTGCTGCTGCTGCTGCCGTGACGCTGCGAAAGAGCAAGATAAAGAAAGATAAACTGCATTTAATTTGAGGCCGACACCAGTGTGTGTAGAGTGTGTACAAGCTGCGGCTCGAGTTCAGTAGCGCCCCCCGCCCTATTCCCTGCCTCTCACTTTCCCCCCACATATAGTAAACCTTGGCGTGCGACTGATCCGTGCACTTCTGCGCGCCATTTTTCAGTGATAAACTCTGCGTTAGCTTGGCCAGTCGCATCGTGTTTGCAGCCACGCCCACTTAAGCTATAGCTACAGCCAGAGTTCGCGTTCCTCTCGTTGGCATCAGTCTTCTTGTAAATTGCATTTAGTTTGTGAACTGAAAATAGAAAGAAGAAGAGTTCATTTTAATACAGTAATCCATTTAGTTAAACTTATAGTACATAGAGTTAAACACAAATGTGTGTGTAAAATATATGTGGAAAGTGCTGTGCCCCTAACAAGTGTGTGTGTGGAAAGTACAGGGTTCCCTACGGTCGTCCGACTGTAGCTTTCTTTTTTATTAAAAAATTACTACATATTCGATTTAAATGGACTACCCTAAATTCATTAAATTCACGAGAGAAAGTCTGCGTATATTCCATAACTATACTAAATTCCGAAACTAATTAACACAAGCTCGGTGTGCGAAACAATTCCGGCTTGCCCTAAAAGTATGCAACAAAAGTATGTAGTAAAATATTTTTATGTATACGTATTAAAATATACATTAAGTTGAACCCACTGACAGCTGCACAAACTGACCCACATCAGCGCCCACAATTACACTCACTCCCATGCCGTCGTACTGAATGATGGGATCGTCTAGAGCTGATATCATTAACAGCTCATCCGTGCCACCGAAATGTGGCCGATTCGAAGCTCAACTCTTCAGTTGAGTAGTCTTTTCACCTGGCTGGTGTTGCCTGTATTGCTGTTGTATTTGTATCGAGTGAATGATAAGCTACGGAATTATAACGAGAACAGCCCCAAGGTTGCGGATTACATTGCCACAATAACAACGATGCAGGTGCCAGAGCCAGATGAATATGCTGAGCTTTAAGTGAAATGAGTGCTAGTAGAATAAATGTAACAATTAGTGAAGCTCTTTCAATTGTATTATATTATTTTTAAAGATATAACTGTAGAAGTCACAGCTGTGAATTTTTACCAACTCGTTGGTATGCAGAATTTAACTAAACTGCCAAAGTTTCCATAGATACGCGTGGGCGTTGCACGTTTGGGGGATTGCAGCACTTTGGGGTGAATGAGTTCAACAACTTGGCATGGCCAACACTAGAGAATGACAACGACGAGTGGAACAAGAGGAGCAACACTGCCATAAGAAGAACAACAATGGCAACGGGGCACTTCAACTTGTTCAACTCTGGCACTCAAAGTCAATTTGTGTACGTAGAGAAACCAAAAACGGGTTTTTATCTAATGAATTATTAAAATTATGTTGCATACTCTCGGGCGTGCAAGCTAAATGAGCTGTCAGGCAACAAAAAGTATGCACGCTCAACTACAACTATTTCCAGAACTTTTCAACACTAGACCGAGTGTAAAAAACTGGAAGAGCGCACATGCATGACACCTGGATCCTAATTCCTGTGGTTCGTCTTGAAAATTTAATAAACAGGCTAAAAGTTTACACGCAAATTTCATTAATAGGAAGTAGAAAACCTGTTTCATTACTATTTGTACAATGATCAAGAAAAACTGTGAAATAAATCTTGTTAAACCAAATTGCCCAGATACTTTTAGCAGGTGTATAAATATTATATAATACACTTTGCATATTGAAACTGAACCTGAATTCCACAATGGATTCGGATACGGATACGGCAATCTTATGGCCGACAATCGTACTCGACGCAGATGCTTTAAATAAAGCTATAAAATGTCAAATATATGTGATATTGATTTTTATTGAGACATTCTCAAAATTAATGTCCGCTCAACTGAATTCATCTGCTCTCAGTACAGTTGAGCTCAGCTTGACTCAGTTGCATATGATACGGTACGACTAGGGATAACCTTGCCAACTTTATAGCAACTGTCGACTGATGAGCGACATTAATAAATCAATAGAATTTTATGGCAAATAATGTGCGAGCGCATCGATGATACTCGTCTTCCTTTCGTGCATATGTATTATATATATATACTACGATATACAAGTGTGAGTCCTGCTAAGTACGGCCTTTGCTGCATATGCGTGATAACGCCACGATTTATGCTGCGTCGAGCTGATTTTCTGCCCCCCTCCATACCACATCTCGTTTTGTTTCGCTTCGAGTTATTTGTATTCGCATTGATTAATGTACACATCCAATTCCCAATGGCAAGAAAAAATCTCATTAATTTTATCAAGAGAGCTGCTAAACCGTTTTTGAATGATTTCAGATAATATCAAGTGACTTAAAGAGATACATGCGAGTGTATTTAACATTGCTGATTGTTTTAAGTTATGCCTTCATTCACATCCCCTCGACTGCTTGCAGTTTGTGGAAAATATAATATATTGGGATCATCATCTGATGATTAGCTATATAATTTTCGCCAGCTTGCGGCAGGTGCTGAAGATTCACTTGGCCTCCTTATGAGACTCACAATGGAGTACTTTAAATGTTTCTCCCACCGAGAGACGCCCCAGGGAGCATTAAGGTGTTTAAGCTGAGCTTAACTTTGTGAGTGGGAGTGCTGCAGGTCGAGAGGTAAATAAAATATTAAGTGTCAACTTGATGGTTTGTATGCAGCACGTGAGCAGTTGGAATCATTCGATTCAGTTGAAGATGGCGAGCATGACTTGTGCCTTATTTATCATCAACAGAGAGTATGCAGGAGTCGCTACAGTTAGTCTTACTCTTGTTTGTTGTTATTTATACTCAGCTTGCCCTAGGCGGACTTTGAAGCAATTCGTCTGCCAGGTCAGAGTAAGGCAAAGGCCAGGGGCATAAAGCAAAAGCAAAAGGCAAAAGGCAATCAAAGGGCAAAGACAACAATGGAAACAGCATGAATCAATCAGAAACGGAGGCGACAACAGATACGCAGCAATTAATGGGCAACTGTAAATGTAAACACACATGTGGCATGTGGCATGTGGGCGTACATTTGGTAACTACATGGCATGTGAGACTGGTACTGGATCTAGCATCCAGCATGTAAACAAGCCAGTGGGCGGTTGACAGAGCAAAAGAAGCTGTCGTAAAGATTGAGAGGCAGAAATAACTTTAAGGGATGCCTCTGTCTCTGCCTCTGCCACTGACTTTGAGTTTGAGTTTGAGTTGCTTCTGCTGCTAATGAGGAATTTAATTATACACACTAATTGATTGAGTCTAATTGATGGGAGTAACTCTTGCCACACACACGCACACACACTCACACTCACACACACACACACACACTAATCAGGGGCTAAATCTTAGAGTCTCAAAAGTATCAGTCACTAATTTGGGGTATCTTTAAACTGAAATTTAATACAGAACAGAGTCGTGTAGGATTTCCAAGTGATACGCTCACTCGTTTCACTCATTCATTTAGTCAATGATTCATTCATGGTATATGGAAATTGCCAATTATCGCAGAGAGAGAGAGTTTTTAATTGAATTATGTTTCACTCTCGCAAGCGCACACACATTTATTCTAACTAACTGTTTAGTTAGTCAGACAGTTTAAGCAATTAGCCAAGATAATTGTATTACAGGGATTGTGCTGACACCAGTTGAATTGTTTGCAAATTCAGTGTGTGTTCGTTAGCCTAATTAGTTTATACATTTTATAAAAGTGCAACTTGTTTAACTAGTTTGAATCAACGAATTAGCGTCATCAGAGGGGAGTATTATCCGCTAGCTCAAGCTAAGTGAATTGGCGAATTTGGCACAGTGTTGCTTCAGCTATTCTTAATCGGAGTTAAATCAAAAGGAATTTCCAATTTATAGTACAATGAACATTTTACAATTTACAATTTTCGCCTTCAACGAATTCTATTTGAACACGCCTCAGACAGGGGCACAGGGCAATGGCTGTGTGTCAGTCACACTTACAGTTACGATTACAATTACTGTTACAGCGAAAAGCAACAAGAAGTTGTAAGCGTTAGCATTTAAAATGCACATAAACGGTTGCCTTGATTACTTGGCCGCACTTCACTTTGTTGCACAAGGGTGAAGAAAGGTTAAAGTTGCCCCCGCCACATCGAATGCCAAGGAACAAGCACATTAAATGAGCAACAAGTTAAGTATATAGTACGTACATATGTATATACAAATATATATACATGTATAGATGTGTGTGTGTGTGTGTGTGCCATCAAGACCCAAAGCCCATCAGCAATGCCAGCACATAAAAATGGTTGTAAAAATGGAAAACAATAACAAACGAACAACGCGAACAAACAGCAATACACACGGCCAACACAATGACAACAACTGTTGCTGCTGCTGCTGCTGCTGCCGTTGCTGCTGCTGCTGCTGTTCCTGCCACATTGCCAAGTAATGACAAGCGAGTGAAACGGATAAACCAGCCTGAAAGTATGCTATAGAAAATGAACGCAATGCAGAACATACCAAGCGAGTGCCTAAGGAAGTTAAGGGGACAGCGACTCACAGCAACAGGATGAGGGCGGGGACAGGGGCAGGGGAAGACAACAATCGTAGTAGCGGAGCCAAGTTGTTGCCAGCGGAAGTCGCGTGGAAATGACATTCGTCTTCAACACGCCCACAAGTACACACAGCGCACATGTGAATGCAAAACCACATACAGAATAATAGCAAAAATACAGGGTGACTGAGCTGAATGTTTGCGAATTGAAATAGAGATCTGTTGTACGCCCAGTGAAGCTAAGGTTGCTCGTAACTTTTCAGCTAGGACACCCTGTATGAGGCGCACACAGACACACAAAAAATACACACTTAAACGACCCTGATGTTGATATGCCTGACGTGACGGTGCGTAGCGCATTGTAATGCTTTCTTATAACACACATATGCCACAAGACACACACACAAACACACACACACACAATCACACACATCTTGCTTGCATTTGTCGGTGTATATAGTACATATAATTACGCATATCACAACCGAATACACACACTCACAGCGTGAGAGACACAGACACGCATTGTGACACAAGAGTCATACAATTACGTTGGTGGCTCCTTGTTTGTCTTGTCCTGTCCTGTCCTGTTCTGTCCTGTCCTGTCGTGTTTTCCCCTGTCCTGTCCTGTCATGTTCCCGTTGTTGTTGTTCTTGTTATGCCGCCAAATTCTTTAGAAATTTCGTACGTACATACATATTTGCAAATGCTTGAACCTAAGACTCCACCAATTTGAAAGCGACAGCTTCAATAGGAACAACATGAGCCGCAACAACACAACGATGACATACCCTGTAGTCATATATTGTAATAGAATGGACAAAGGGGTGGGTAGTCGTTCACATTCTTAATAATATCAAAGAACGTCTGATTCGGAACATCATTCATTCTCTTGTAGTATTTTGCCCACACTCCTTAAGTTGAACACGCCCTGCTGTAGGCTTGCTATTCTGGCCTATGTGACTCTTTACAAAGACACCCGCTGCTTTCTCCATGATGGCCATAAAAGACTGTAGTAAGAGCAACAAGTAGAAGAAGTGTGTGGGTGTGTGTGTGTGTAGGTCAAGCATTGTTATACTAGTAGGCACTGTAACAATGTCTTTACGGACTGCCAGAGCTATTGAACATGCAACAGGAGTTGTAATAGTCGGCCAGTAATAAAAGCCTCAACTAAGAACTGAATCATTTACCGGATTAACAAGCGGAACAGTCGTATAAACAGTTCTAAGCTGCCAATAATAAAAGTAAATTCCGCGGAAAAGTTCTTGAATATAATGCAATAAAAAATGTTTCTAAAGGACATTAAGAAAAGTTGGACAGTGGTTCTCTATAAAAACTGAGCTGAAACTTCAAAATCTGCCAAGAGAGATATCCCTGTTATTAAAGCAGATATTTTAAATTTGTTATCCGTAACTGAGGAGTTCAACTATAAGAATAATTACTTATCTTTCCAACTCATAATAAAGTTAAGATCTTTCGGACAATATTCACTTATTAAGTAATTAAACTATCGAGTTGCATAATATTTAATCATTTAAAAATATAAAGAAAACAATATGGTATCTGAACAGTATGTTCGGTTATCTTTCCTATGATATTGTCAAAAAGAAACAGCACGTAGATACATAAAGTATAAATTTTGGCATATTCTGCTCGTTCAATATTTATCATGAAATTTTATTTGCATATTAGCTATACAAATGTTTTATGATTTTATTTAGTGAGTGTGATTTCATTGACACAAACATATGTATGCAAATACCTCATAGAGAGGAGAAAATACCTACACACAGTTCACAATTCCTCTCAAAACATAACTTCTCAGCGATTTCTATGGCCAACTTTTGGGTTGATTGGAGTGAAAAGTTAGCTTAGAGACATGACTTTTACTTTCTGCAGTTGTGTGAAATTGAAGGTGGAGTGCCATTTCGGAAAGATTCCATAGTTCTGTAGTTACCATTGATTTTCACATCTTCTTTGGCCCCTGCCGTTTGCCAGTAGCCAGTTGGCATTTCCTGTGTGTGCCAAAGCAATAAAGCAACTTTCGATATGTCTGTCGGATATTTGAACTGTCCAGTAGTTGTATATGTATACGTGAGAATACACATGCAGATATCTGTATCTGTATTTGTATTGGCCATTGGCTGCGGTATGTGGTTGTCTAGTCCAGCCCATGTCAATCTAAGCATGTGTGAGCATGTGTACTGTCCACTTCTGTAGTAAACTTGGTCAAAAGTAAATGCTTAAAAACACACACTTATAGTTGAGACTCATGCCATGCACTCGAACAAAGTCCTTAAGTCTTGTGGTTAATTAATTAATGCTCATTAGCTTAGCATCAATTCGTAACTGTCACTGAATTTTTAACAACGTCTTTGAAAGCATTTTCAAGCAGTTAAGGTAACTCTCGGCTTCAGCTGTCAGTTGCTAAGCTAGTTGGAGCTAGTCAATTCATCCATCAATCAAATTCAACTGATTTTCGTTTTAATGCCAATTTATTGATATAGATTATTTTATGACGTACATTGACTCCCTTGTTAGTGCTGCTGCCATTGATTACTGTCGTCTCCCAGCTGGGTGTCTAACACTGATAATTAACGTCATTTAAGCATACCGTTACGCTCTGCCCTGTACACAAATAATACATATATACATATAGTACATAGTACATAGATTTATGCAGATATATACAGTCCCCCTCACACTTTCCGTCTGCGTGTCTGGCTGCGGCATCAGCATCAGCATCATCATCAATCACATCGCCTGGCGTCGCGATAATTTGACAGCGATGGCGACATTTACAGCTGTTCAGCAGTTCTGGCCCGGTCAGCTTAAAGTGCCCCCATCATTAGCCACGAAGTGGCACAAGAAGTTAATTTACATTAGATGCTGCTAAGTACTTGTGTTATTAGCTGATATAGTTATCGCTTTAAGTATACCAATTTTAAGCTACTTTTCCAAATACCCAATAAAAAATGGAGCTATTTTCGGAAATTGGCTAGATTTGCCCTTGGTGTTTGACATGCTATTAGTAGCTAAGTTCACAAAAATAGAGCTTAGAGTTGAGAAGTCATTTAAGTGGAGCAACTAGTGTAAAGTACGGGTCTCCTACTGTCGGTTGAATCCGACTGTAGCTTTCGGAGTATTTATATCCTAGTACTAACTGAGTTGTTGTACAATTGCTAGTATTTAGCAATATCTATGTTGCTAAACAGTATTCCCACTCTATTTTTGTGCAAATAATTTCCAACCTTTGACTAAAACAAACTTGATCAGCCTGGACTTCTCACAAAGTTGTTCCACTGATATAAAACCATCTTTTTAGCGCAATCCCACACACTTTAGCAGGCTCTACTTTACTCTATTTTATGAGCATGCTTAACAGACAGCTTCTACTTGTTTCTCTTTGGCTTTAGCCGTATGTGCAGTTCCGACCAAAAAACTAAAAAAAAAAAAAAAAAAAGGAAACAAAAAGAAAAAGACATGTTGTAGGATGAGCAGAGGAAACGATGCCACTTGCCACTTGCCACTCGCCGTGTGCCATTTCTTTTTCCTCTGCTCCTCTTTGTGGTTGCCGTTTGTTGTCGCTGTTGCTGTGGTATATGTCCTTGCTGTTGCTGTGTTTACTGTCACACCATTTTGCGGTCGTGTCTGCGGCATTGCGTGCATTAAAATTTGACCCAAAATTCACTCGACTATGAACTGTGCTGGCACGCCTGCGTGTGGCCAGCCATTGTGGGCGTGGCAGAACAAGCTGTCAACGCATTAAATGCATAAATTGAATGCCCCACCATAAACATATGTAAGGCTCGTTTAAAAGATCAGGCCTTACCTTGCTTTATCTTTCTCAAGACTACAATTTAAAAAGTATCTTCAGTGCGCCATAGATTCGTTTCAGCATACATATTGTAGAGTACTAGTATATTCACATGTTTACCACATGGAGCGTATTGTAGCATTAAATGATGAATGTTTAATGGCGAATTTGCCAGCATTATTTCCATTATTTTGCTTTCAATTATTTAATGCAATAATTTAAAAAGCGTATAATTAAATTTAATGGCCATTAAATATGTATGTAACGCTCAGACGCAGTTGCCTTTCCGCAAGCGCCGAGAGGTATGCAATGAAATTATTCGTGTGGCCATTTAAAAACTAATTGACAAATGTGCTCAAGTGGTACGAAGAACTCGCCGGTTTGGTCAATATTTTTAAAATTACACACACACACACAGTCTTGGCCACACACTCGCCCACACACACACACACACTCACTTATACACACACACAGACAACGTGACTATTTCTGTAAATTCACCTGGTAACATTTGTATATTGTGTATGCTGAAAATCGATAGCTGCTTCTGCTTCCACCTGATCCGCCTCTATTAATAAACCAACTAGACCAGTGGCAGCAGCAGCAACAGCACCAGCAGCAGCAACAACAATAGCTGTATAGAACAAGAAGAGCTTTTGCTGTACTTGCTCTTGACCAGGTGAGTAAATTTTTATCGCATTTTTCATTTGCACTAAAAAGAAAAGAACAATTAAAGCTGCTAATGCTTTGCGCACTCGCTGCGTGTGCGAATTTCACGAATTTAATAAAAAGCCCCATGAAAAACACATAAATTTTGTTTTCGACTTTAATTTCATTATACAGTCAGAGCAATTTGAATGATTGTTTGCCGGCATGATTGATGGCCCATTGCAGTTGTCTGCTTCGAAATGCATTTAGTCAAGTTGATGGTCAGATTGTTTGTACTATAGATGTATAAACAGTTTAAACGTATTCATATATTTAGACCCTGTACTTTAAAAAAGTACAAAAGGGTCTATTAAGTTTGTGCAAATGACATTTGTGTGTAACAGGTAGAAGGAGGCGTGGGAGACCCCACAAAGTATATATATTCTTGATCAGGACGATACATACACACATATGTTTATATGTATGTATGGGAGTATGTACATATATATATTTGTCGATGCCCAAGACAAATCAAAGTAGAGGGTCTCCAACTGTCGGTTGCATCCGACTGTAGCTTTCCGAGTTTTGTATTTTAAAAAGTTTCGCTCAACTTTCAAGACAAGTGCCAGAGCAGAGTACTTACTCCTTACGGTTTCGATCGGCTGTCAGTCTAATGCAAGACTACCAACTTGCTGCTGCATATATTATAAAGTTGGCATGACTTAAATGTCATTCCACACACTCTCACTCCTCCGTTGGGTCGCTTCATATTTAAGAACTTGGGCGCAAACTTGGATACTCCACCTCAAACCCAGTGCAGTGCTCACACTAATTTCACAAAAAACTTTTCACTGCCACCCGTTGGCATGTTTTGGGCACCACCAGCACCACTGTCAGCAATAGGAGTCGACATGCTCATCCACTCACCAGTGAGTTGCCCGGTCAAATTGGCCATTTTCATGAGGCAAATTACTTATGAGCAACTTAGGTTTGAACAACTATGGATGAGCGCATTCTTCACTCCCGCTATCCCCCACTTTTTCTTTGTATGCCACTTCCTCTATTACGCTTTATCTTCCGCTTCGTCCCCTCCAGCTGCTCCAGCTGTTTCCCTATGCCTATTCAGCAGCTGTCTGTCCGGCGAAACAGTCGGCGTCTTATTGCCTTTATGACGCTGTCAACATAACAAAGCAGGCCACATTCTCCATTCCGGCAATACAAATGGCTTCATTTTAACAAACTTTCTCCCCCTCCCCCCTGGTTTCTCGCACTGCTCGTGGCCATTTGCATGTGTGGCTAACAGCGTACAAATTTTTTTGATTGCTCCTTGACGGCAGAGACAGAGAAATGTTGGGCAACTTTGTGCGCTTCTAAAACTCACCAAACTACTATTGTCTGTCTTTTTGGTTTATGCCCTGGTTTCTTCGCTCCGTCTGTCCGTCTGTCTGTATATTTGTCTGCCTTTCTATTTGTCTCTGTGCACGTATTTTGTTTGTTTGCTCGTAAACATTTGACTGACTTTGGCTTCATAAAAATACTAGTTGTAAATTCCAGGCAAGCTGCATAAATTGCACGCCTTGCCTTGCCTTGCCTAGCCCAGCCTAGCCTAGCCTAGCCCACGCCAGCCCAGGCTAGCCTTGTTCCCTGGCTGGGGGCTGGACACGCCCCTTTGGTGCGCGTGAAAAACTTCACACATCGTTTGCCCGCCGAGCACTAAAAAGTGACGTAACTTTTGTGCACAATGTCAACAGTCGTAAAACCCTGTTGCCTTGGCTTAACTGAATTATCTTTTGAACTCACTCGCATTTCATTTTCTTTTCCACTCGAATTCGCTGCAATCGATTTCGCTAGCATTTCGCCAATTGTAAATTGTCAAAAGGATTGAATGAAATGAACTTTCAGCTGATTTCAGCTCGCGAAATTTATTTATCCTCAATCGAGTTGATTGATTATATTTGCCAACTATATGAATTAGTGCTGCTTAATGAGCAAGTCTATATTAAACCAAAAAAATCTAAATAATTTAATTAAATATTATTCGTTTAAATGTTTGGTTACACATCTTTATTTAAAGACTTTTTCATCTGCATCTACTGCAGCGATCTACGCATACACACTAAGCGCATGCATGCTGCTAGCTAATGAGTAGTATATAACCATAGTAGTTAAAGCTTTCTTTAAAATAAGAAGAAATATATTTGCTATTTTAAAAAGGATTATCAACAATGGTGAAATTTAATTTACACAAAAAAAACACTCGCAAATAAGAGGGAATTGCTGAAGAACTTAATTAACTAGTATAAATTATTAATAGTTTAGCTAAGATATACATATTATAAGAAGATAATATTTGTTATTATCAATAGAGTGCTGTGTAGCATTCAAATTACAAGCCTTTTCACTCTCGAAAGTGTCTGAGCATGGAATTTAACGGAAACATTTAAACTCAAGCCACAGAACACATAAACTACAAGAGATATTGTCAGCGTCTTCACTCTGCCCATATGCTTAGGGAAGATGTGCTAGAGGCACATCCAAGCAGCACATAAAACCCAACTTTCGATTGTATGCTATAAATGCGACTATGCGTGTGTGCATGCCTACACTGTAAGAAATGTCTGATATTTTAATCTTGTTTTTACAATTTACAGAAGGTTCTATCTTGTTAAACATCTAGTATCAAAAACTTCTTGTATAGTATATAAACTTGCCTAACCATCGAATAATACACATAATAGAAATGAAATAAACAAACATTTTGATAAATAATAATAAATTTGTAAAATGGTTCGTTTGTTAAGATATTGTGTACTTTATTCCGAGCTTTACAACGAGATGCTACTGATTCCCTAAAATTGGGATTTTCCACTGGAAGTTGTAGTACGAAAGAGATGATTTTTTTTTCAGTGCATGCGTATGTGTGTAGTATATTGAGCAATTTAATTTACAAAATGGTTTTGCTGGCACTCAACTGCGGCAAATGAGAACTGTCTGAGTCAGCAGCTGACAGTCCGGCTGAAAGACAGACATAAATATTCAACTGGAAACTGGGAATGACCAACTGTTGCTGCTGCAGTTGTTGCCGCAGCTACCACTGCTGTTGCTGCTGCTGCTGCTGTTGCTGTTGCTGTTGCTGGTCAGAGCAATCTCACTTTGTAATGTCATTTATGATTTGGTTAGCACAGCATATAACATGCTCGTACATACTACATATGAATGTGTTGCAGTGCCAGCTGCTGGCAGCATTTGACAGCTGTCACAGAGTCCATGCCGCATGTGGCCCCTGGCCCTTGCCACAGAGCCACAACAAAAATTGTGAGAATGAGGAAAAGAGCAAAATATGTGATGCTACATGTCTCCATGGGAATCCGGTTTTCGCCTTACGCCAATTTCGTTTCACTTTGCCATCCCATGTGCAGAACCAAATTAAATTACAAACGGCGCAAATGTGCGTTAAAACACACACACACACGCACACACACACACACACACACACATGTACAGTGGGAACTGGCTGCATCAAGTGGAGACAGCTCACACACACGTCTACGTGTTTAGCCAAAATTAAAATCATATGCATGAAATGAGCGCGAAATTGAAATGGAATGAAATAAATAAGCAACAGCGACAACAACAACAACAACAGTAATCAGAAAAACAACAACAAGTATTTGTCGGCAGCTTTGTCGTCTTTTGCTGTGCTTTCGCTTTCAGTTATATTTCAGCTTCTTTTCCTTCCCTCTTTCTTTTTCTTTTCTTTTTTCCTTTTTCTTTTTTTGTGCTCATCATTGCCACTTTTGCCATATACCCAGACCCAGACCCAGACTCACTTCATTTCCTTTCGTACTGCTGCTCATCTACCATTTCATTTTCTTTTTCTTTGTTGTCTTTAACTTTGAGGCAAGACCGACGGCAGCGAAAAGTTTAATAATTGCCACAATATCAACAACAACTACAGCAACAATTTGTGCAACATTGACGGAAGGAATGAAACTGAAAACTGATTACAGTGACTGATATCTGATACTATCCAAGTCAGGTAACTCTTTAAGGGCTTGTAATATAAGTGAACTGGACAGAATGTTTCCAATCAGGCAAGGGAGCCAGAGGTAGCTCGTGTTTGATGGTCTGGTCTAATCCAGTTTGATTCTTCAGCAAATTATATGCTGATGTGTAAGATGTTTACTTTAAAATACTTTCTTCTATCTGAAACATTTTTAGTTTAAAATTTTGTCATAGAACATTTCGGTTTAGTTTGACAACATAATTCAATCTATAATATTCAATTTCAATTGATTATCAATTGAAAGTATCTGTCTACGTTCTATGACATGATGATGATATAGATATATTCGATAAAACAAGTAATTAAAGCATATTTATGTCAAAGGTAAAAACTATGATCATATTGAAAAATCAAAGTATTCAAATTATAAATCGAATCTACTAATGTTGTTCCTCAACATTTACTCCTACTGTTACATCGATTACACTAATTCATTGAAAGAAGCAGAAGAAATCGATTGTAATCCAAACTGCGGTGAGTCGAAGTTTTAGTTCGATTTGCTACAGATACGATTTTAGGTCCTCAGTAGAATTTCTGTTTGACATTCTGCAGACAGTCTCAGCCTAAACGTTGCTATGGGGATTTTTCCCAAGGGGCGTATTCTACTTCTGTTTATCGTCACACTGTTGGTGCTAGTATAACATTTACTCTTATCGCCTCCCTTTTTCCTTTCGACTCTATAATTACGCATTATATTGTCAACTAAAATTTATTTAGGCTAGGCCAACTGCTGGACGCCTATTTGTATGCAATTAATTTTGTTCACCGGCTCCAAAGACTTAAAGCAAATCAACTAAATTGCCAGCATAATAACTGTGTTCCCCTCCTCCCCGCCTCTGCCCACACGATGCCTACTACCATTTATGATGACTTTCCCTCTTCCCAAGTGTGAGCGAACTAGCGAATCGCCAGCGTACGCGCCTTAATTGTGGTGGCAGGCGATAGCAGTCGATACCCCTATCGATAAGTAGTATAAAAAAGGAAGAGTAGAGAAGCGCAAGCGAAGCGCAACAGACCACGGATGGTGAAATTAACGTTACAATTATTATTTGTTCAATACATTTATAAGTTCATTTAAATAAACACCAACTACATATATGTCTAACCTTAATCCATGTGCGCTATCTTGACAACGGGCTAAACCTGATCTTTACAATTCAGAAGTGGGATTCGGTTAGATTCGGTTAGATTCGGTTAGATAACGGCAGATGTGTATTTGGACGGCGTAAGCGTTACGAGAGCAGCATAGCAGAAGCCGGTGATAAATTGCAGTGGGATACGTTCCCCAAGGTCTACGTGACGAGGAAGCTGTAATTTGGGATACGGTGCTATTGGAAACCGGGATACGTTCCCAGAATATCGAACAAGATCTACGTGAACTTGTTGCGGTTGAGAGAGCCTGCATGTATATGTGTGTACATGAACGAACGCTGTATGAGTATTGCTGAATTTCACAACGTTTCGTCGGAATTGCAGTCAACGAGAAAAACGAACGCTGTATGAGTATTGGTGAATTTCACAACGTTGCGTCAGAATTGCGGGTTCAAGAAAACGCGCAATTGTAAACAAACAGTAAGAGAAATATGGAAAGAATGGTAAAAATTAGCGAATTAAAAGTTGATCAGTTGAAGTTCCTGCTACGTGAACGAGAGTTGCCAACTGCCGGCACACGTAATGAACTGATCCAACGATTAATGGAATTTGAACGAGCAGAAGAGGTTGAAATGCCTACAGTGGGGCATGAGCACCGAGAGGAGGCTGCGTCGATATCGCAACTCCAAAATGAGATGAGACAACTGAGAGAAATGTTATCTCAAGTTATAAACACTCAGAGCGCTGGTGCGGCAGCTTTGCCAACTGCACAACAAAACGTACAGCTAAATGATAATGAGAGTGTAATTGTAGCAGAACAAGAAAGAAATGAGCGTGTATATCCAAATGCTAGCGGACGACAAGCATCAGTCAAGGAGATTGCTAGTACTTTGCCAGAGTTTGATCCGAGTAATACTAACGCTATTTCTGTATCCCAGTTCATTGATCGTGTAAATAAAGTTATGGAAGCTTACGAATGGGACGAGAAGTTCTTATTGCTTGCAGTCTACACCCGTCTGATGGGTCCAGCAAAAATGTGGTTCGATTCGTCGCCGATGTTACACAGGAGTTGGTATAGCTTTGCCAATGCACTCCGTGAAGAATTTGGTTCGGTACCAGATGAGGCCGAGGTACATTATGCTATGGCGAGCGCCGTGAGACTACCAAAGGAGACCGTGAGAGAGTATTGTTTTCGAATGTCAGCTATGGGCGTTCGTTTCAATCTCAGCGAAGCAGCTGTTATAAGATATACCAGGTCAGGACTTCAGCATCGTGAGTTGCAGCAGAGCATTGCAGCGATGAGTTTTACATCTATGAAGCAGATGCGTGACACAGCGGAGTCGTATTTTGTAAACCGAGGAAGGATGGGAATCAATAGACAGGAACAGATGCCAAAACGTGGTTTTGCAGAAGTAAAACAGGAGAATGCCGATAAGCAAACAAAGCCGAAGGATACACTTAAATGCTACAACTGTGGTGAAGCAGGTCACTTCGCAAATAAATGTCCAAAGCCCCAGAAACATCAACGCTGTGAGAAATGCAATAAGGTTCATTCAAGCAATGTGGAGTGTAAGACAACAGCATCGAATATGCGTCGCCTTGGTGCTGGAAATCGGGACCAGTGGTTCTACAAAGAGATTTGGGTGCAGTCAACACCGTATATAGGATTCATCGATACGGGCAGTCAAGTAAGCATAGTGCGCAAGTCCGTTGCACAATATATCGATGCCGAACGACAGAAATGTATTATGCAAATACGAGGTATTTGTGGTGGTATTCGTGTTCTCAAGGAGGCTATTATATTGGATGCAACTATTGACGATAAAGTTATCACAGCCCAGTTCTACGTCGCGGATGACGAGTTATTGCAAGAAGACTTCCTTATTGGACAGGATGTCATAGTAAACGCCCATCTTACGCTATCATTTGGGAATGGAACAATGACTTTTGAAAGCAAACGAGCAGTTCAAGACACGGGCACGATTTCAGCGAAACTTCTATCTAGTTTTGAGGATGAAGAAGAAAAGGATCAGATGCGCTGTTTGATCGGAAAGTACTCCGATGTATTCTCCAGTGGGTTGCAAGGAATCGGAAAGACAAACGTTGTCGAAGCCAGCATAAAGCTCGATAAGGATCAAGTTGTTTCTCAAGCTCCTTATCGTATCCCCGAACCGAAGAGAGATGTAGTCAACAGCATGATCGAGGAGTTATTACATCATGACATCGTCACAGTGTCCACATCAGAGTACGCAAGCCCAGTCGTATTAATTAAGAAGGCAAGTGGAGGTGATCGCTTATGTGTTGATTACCGGCGGCTCAACAAGTTGATTACGAAGGAAAACTTCCCAGTTCCGAATATAGAAGAACGTCTGCAAGTTGCAAAGCAGTACAAGTATTTTTCGTCGCTGGATTTGAATAGTGGATACTATCAGATCGAGATAGCCCCAGATAGTCGCAAATATACAGCCTTTATAACAACGGATGGTCTGTATGAATTCAAACGCATGCCGTTTGGTTTGAAGAATGCTCCGGCTGTATTTAATCGGTTTATGGCAGAGATACAAAAGCGAGTTCAAAAGGGAGATATGCTTCATTATATGGATGACATTCTGGTATGTAGCCAATCGTTTGAAGAGATGCGTGAGAAACTTGAACGTATTCTGAAGGTGTTACGAGATTGCGGTGTAACACTCAACATTGATAAATGCCAACTGTATACTCAATCGATTGAATTCTTGGGTCATCGCATACATCCTGGAGGGATCAGTCCTGGTGAGATAAAGACCAACGCTGTTGCCCTTTTCCCAGAGCCAAACAATGTCTCGGACGTACGAAAGTTTTTAGGTCTCAGTGGATATTTCCGAAAGTTTGTAGCGGGATATGCCATAATTTCTGAGCCATTGCGTATGCTATTACGTAAGAACCAGCAATTCAAATGGGAGAAACCTCAGCAAGAAGCATTTGACGAATTGAAGCAACGTTTAATAACCAAACCAATAATAGCGAGCTATAGGTTGGATGCCTATCACGAATTACACACGGATGCGAGTTCGATTGGATTAGCAGGAGTATTGCTACAGAAGGAAGGTGCTGAGATGCAGCCTATTGCATACTTTAGCCGAGCTACTACCAGGGGCGAGCGAAATTACCACAGCTATGAACTGGAAGCTTTAGCAGTAGTTGAATCATTAGAGCGATTCAAATACTATATCTACGGCAAGCGAATTCAAGTATTCACCGATTGTAATGCTTTACGAACATCGATGGATAAGAGAGATCTGATTCCGAGGATCGCAAGATGGTGGTTGCGAATTCAAGAGTTTGACATCGATGTAATTCACCGAGCAGGCTGTCGTATGGAACACGTTGACGCTCTGAGCCGTGCTCCATATGAAGATTCACGTGAGATCGACACGGCGAGTTTAAAGATATGGAAAGCAATTATAGATGAAGCAGACTGGTTGTTTGCGATACAACTACAGGACGAGAACATCCAGAAGATTGTCAACAACATGAGATCTGGAAAGAAGACAGAGACCGACGAGTATGCTATTGAGTTGGGAAGATTGTATCGTAAGTGTCACGATAAGCTTCTATGGGTCGTACCAAAGCAGTTGCGATACCAGATACTGTACGAGTGCCATGACAAAGCAGGACATATGAGCCTAGAGAAGACGATGAACCGAATTTGTACACAGTTTTGGTTCCCAAGAATGAGAAACTACGTGAAAGGATACATCCAGAGCTGCGTTGGATGCGCCTTCAACAAGCAGAAAGGTGGACAACAAGAAGGACAGTACCACTACGATGACATGAAGCCAGTACCCTTCTCCACGATACACGTCGATCATCTGGGTCCGTTCCCAAGGAGTTCGAAGCGAAACGAACACATTTTCGTTATGGTCGACGCCTTTACCAAGTTCACGGTCATGAGAGCAGTTAAGAGTACTGCAACCAAACACGTCATCGAGATGCTACAGGAAGTTACAAGCTACGTTGGTATGCCCGAGCGTATAGTTTCGGACCGTGGTACCGCTTTTACTTCAAAAGAGTTTAAGACATTCTGCAAGGACAACAATATAAAGCACGTCCTAAACGCTGTACGCACCCCAAGAGCCAATGGACACGTTGAGCGTGCCAACCGAATTATTCTGTCAATGTTGCTGCCCATGACAGACAATGACAAGCGCTGGGATGAGAAGATGCGGCCAATCCAATGGAGCATTAACACCATGACTAACAACACAACTAATTGTTCTCCTTTTCAGTTATTGTATGGTTACGAGCCCCGAGATGTCTTGCAAAACACTTTAGTGCAAGCTCTCCAAGACAAAGATGTAGACATTCTAACAGACGTAGAGTTAGAGCACCTCCGAGCAAAAGCAGCCAAGAGAGTTGATGATCATCGTGCCAAGGCCAAGCAACGATATGACGCTAAGCACTCTAAGCCAACAGTCTACAAGCCTGGTGATCTCGTGTTGGTTGAGAACGAGCCCAGCAGCACAGGCACATCGCGGAAACTGGAACCTCGTTACAAGGGTCCCTTTCTGGTTAGCCAAGTTCTTCCCCATGATCGGTATCTGATCGAAGATCTACCGAATGCTCAGCGAACCCAGAGGCATTATAAGTCTGTATATGCTTCCGACAAGATGAAACCCTGGTGCAAGATTCTTCCAGACGAGCTTGACGGCGGCCTTGATTCCGAAGATGACGACAACGATGGATCTCGCGAGGACGCTTCGAATAGCAGGATAGCCGACTGTGAGCGAACTAGCGAATCGCCAGCGTACGCGCCTTAATTGTGGTGGCAGGCGATAGTAGTCGATACGTCTATCGATAAGTAGCATAAGAAGAAGAGTAGAGAAGCGCAAGCGAAGCGCAACAGACCACGGATGGTGAAATTAACGTTACAATTATTATTTGTTCAATACATTTATAAGTTCATTTAAATAAATACCAACTACATATATGTCTAACCTTAATCCATGTGCGCTATCTTGACAACGGGCTAAACCAGATCTTTACACAAGCAGCGTAGTGACCCTAAAATGGCCAGCGCCTGTCAACGCCCTAATGAAAATTGATGTTATATGATTTACACTTTCATTTCGTTGTTTACTTTGGACCAGAAATAAATGAACATTTGTGCTATACAAACAGCCAGCCGGTCGGTCCTAACACGACAACACAACAAATGCGGGAAAAAAAGACGAGAACAAAAAAAATTAATTGCATTTGCTTATGCCACAGGACGAGAGCACATTAAGAGCCAAGGATAAGCGACTAGCTGTTCAATTTTATCATACTTAAATTCAAATTCTATGGTATAAAGTTTGTATACGAATTTGATTTCACACTGCTGTTTAATATAATCTTAATATTAAAACTTTACATATTCAATTCATATAGCTCAAATAACTTTCTATGGCTGAAATAGAATAACTACATAAAAGATTGTATCTACTTATACAGAGATAGTATAGTTGCATAGTTTAAGTTGGCAAGAATTTAAATATGTATAATATTTTCTCCTTTAATTTGCGCCATATTAGCCAAGTACTAATCCCACGCGTAATTCCAAACTATGGCAACCCTGGCCTTCAACACATTTAGCATATTCACCAGTTTAATAAGCTTCTTATGCAAACCGAAATGTCCCATGTCATAACTGTAGCGCATTTGATAGAGGCTTACCTAAAAAGAGAAAAAAAAGAAAATGTAGATTAGGAGGAGCTAACGAGCAAGAGTGATTTGTGTCTGCTGATGGGCACTTAAATTATTTTTAAGGTACTTTTTGCCAGTGTGTATAAAGGGACTAATTGCCAAATTGATTTACTTTTTTTGCATGAAATTTTAAAATGTTCATACAAGTTGATTTATGTGTGTGCACATCACATAGCTGTGGTCAGTCAGAGGGCTATTAACTGCCAGGGGCAGCCGCAGGTGAGGGGCACCAACACGGACGCAGCTTGCGGTCAGACTTGGCCACGGAGATGGCGAAGTTGGAGCTGAGTTGTGCTGTGGTTGACCTTACCCCCGGTCCCTTCAGTGCAGCATTTGCCATGCTGCCTTTGTTTATTAATTATTAACGAAACGAGTACTTCTTGCGTATAAGTAATATTATTATAATGCTTTTAAGAGCGTGCCCGTACCCGGGGTAACGGAAGTGTGGCGCCCGAATGAATGCTCATACATTTTGCATAGTAAGCCAGCATCCACGTTGATACGTATTCAGATTGGAATTCGTTTGAAACTCTGTGAGAAGTGTCAAAAAGCTGTTGAGTCTGCGAAATATATTTCCTCTCCTTGAACAGGCACAGAGAGAGAGAGAGAGAGAGAGAGAGAGAGTTGTAAAGGTACAGCAAAACCCCTTCGTGAATTGCAAGCAGCTTAAAGGAATTTTATTTTGAGCTGCGTTTTCAGTTCAGTTAACAAAAGGAAAAGGTTTTCGCTCAAGAAAATATAAAAACATTGAGCTGTCGAACAAAGCGTACAGAGTGTTGACATCTGAACAAAAGTTGTATGGTCTGGCGTATCAGCTTACGGCCTTTGAGCAGGGATTATTAAATAGAAGCTCTAAAAACTAAGCACAAATACGAGGATTAAATGCAATTAAAATGGAAAGCAAAGAGCATTTACCTTAGCTAAGCAAACAGATGTAGTTCTATATGCGTATCCTAATGAAGATGCAGCACTAGATCCCTTAAATATTATGCGCAGCTGGGGGATAGTTTGATTAATAATTGCCGCATTTCTATATATTATAGTATAGTATATATATTATGGTATAATCGCCTGGACTTTATGTCTGTTTTCTTTCACTTATTTGCTGACAGTTTCTTTTTTTCCGTTTCTACTTCTGCCTGTAATTTAACTTTGTGTGCTCTGTCAGCTTCTTTCAACCCTAAAACGTTTTTCTCGGTGCCAAAGCGCTTTAACCTTATATCCCCTAGTGCCAAACAAAGTCTATGTCTGATCTATTCAGCACGTTTCGACATCTTCATTTGCGTCACGTCTTAGGACAAAACCACAGGCAATGTCAGGCAAAGTCTGAGTCGTACACGGAGTCGAACTCGAAGTTGGAGCCACAGCCGCAGCCACAGCCCAAACTGGTGGTGTTGCCGCAGTCAAAAAGCAGCTAACCACAAGGCACAAAAAACCATCAGTAAGAAAACCTCAATAGCAACCCTCCTCCGCTCCCCCGCTCCCCCGCTCCTTCAGTTGCCTAGCTGATGCTCTTAACGTTACTCAAACCACGAGAACTGTTCATTGAATTAACTAAATGAAATTTGAACGTGTCTGGCTGACTGCATACCAAGCTGACTGATTAACCGACAGAACACCTAACTGACTGTAGCTTCTTAAGAACATTTTGCTACAACTGCCACACATGTCTGATCCCTTCAACCCATCCAGAAGGCTGCACTGCCTGATTACATTTAATTGCAGTTTGCAAATGTCAATTTATGACAAATGGCTCAACCGGAAATTGCGCGAAAGAGGGTGTAGGTTGCCCAACCCGTGTCTATAACTGACCCCTGTTTGTATTATGCACAATGTCACGTCGACAAAAGTACAAAAAATGTGATTAAGTTATTATTAAATGTTATGGCATTACTTTTAACATATAATGTTTCAGTTTAAGTAGGTCGTAAATCCATTTATATAACGCTATTATTGCTCATGCTCATTATTTTGGGATTACAATGAGCTATTGAGTTATTGTTGTTCTGCTCGAGAGATAAAATTTCTATAGAAACTTTTGACACAGCCAACTTTGGCGAAATTTAAGCGCTTGCTGCAATTTGCGGCTTAAAACCATCTATCAAAGTTGGCTAAAGGAGGTATAAAACATTGTGTGTTTGTGTTGCTTTTATGCAACAATTAAATGCGCATAATAAACGAACCAACTACAGCTAATTACGGTGCAAGAAAATAGCTGAGCTAAAGTTTCATTTCGGCCAGCGAAGGAACTCTTTCAACTTTCACTTTCAGCCCATTTAGCCAAGGTCAAGGAACAACGTGACGTATGCGCAATGCCACACACACAGACATGTTTGCCAAGGTATTATGTACATACTATATACATATGTAAATAACTAAATAATATTAAGGGGTAACATAACGCTGTTTGCAAAACAAGCCACAGCAGACCGGCCAATATGACCCAGGGCAGATACCCTGTAAAACTGGGTAAATGATGTGCTCAACTTGTCTTGGTTATCACCACTTAAGTTTTAATCCAGCCAGGGTATCTCTGCTCAATCACTCCCATCTATTTAACGCTGTGACGTCATGGCACTAACAATAACAACATTAACCGCAATGTAAATGAAAAACTTTTTGTGTATATTAGTTTGCCGCTTCCTGTCATAAAAATGGCGGCTTGTCATGCGATTTCTTTGAGCTGATGACGATGGCGATGGCGATGATGACGTTGGCGTTGACGTTGACTTAAGAGTTGTCCAAAAGCAGCTTAAACTTCCAACTTTAAACAAAACAAGCTAAGAGCAAGTATCGATGGGAAGGCCAAAGCCAGCAGCTTAAACTGAGCGTAAGAGTGAAAACCCTTTTTGCATAAGATGTTAGCGGACTCATGAGTATATTCAGTGCATTTCCTGCCAATTACAAAGTCCGTTCCGTTGTGGGTTTACCTTTCACACATGATGCTCTATGTAACTGTAGTACTCTGCCTGATACTTAGTTCGGTTTATAAGCAAAGCTGTTTGCGAGAGTTTTACGCTATGCTAAATTACGAAACTCATTGAAATGGTTTCAATCTGTTGCTTTCGGCTGCTTTTTTCCTTTTTCTTCTTTTTTTTTGTGCCCAAATTATGCCAGACGCATTTCATTTTGGCTTTCATTTTCACTTTGTCATGGCATTCTTTAATTTTTCGTTTCTTTCCCATTTATATTACTACTATATATACTTTCTTATTTCTGTTATGCTTATAATTCAGTTTTATTCATTTCGGTATTTTGCCGCATTTCCCATTTTCATTTTCATTTCGGTTGCTGCTGTTTCAGCTCAGTTCTCATCGCAGAATGTTTTCAATGCTGTCAGTGCCACGCACACTACACACAGCCCACAGGCCGCCCCTGCCGCCACGCCCCTGATGGATCCTGCGGCATATCCTTTTAATTGAAATACACTCAACAGTAGCAGCCCCACACCCCACCGATAAAAATACAGACAGTCCGCCGGCACTGACTCTGGCTCTGGCTCTGACTCTGACTCTGACTCTATATAGAAATAATAACAATAACAATTTAAATTAAGTGCAACAAAACAACGACAAATTTGAGTAAGTAATCGTTTTTAATTTAACAAGTACGTGACAGAGGGCGCATTGCCAAAGATACCCATATACCATCGTATCCCCCAGCCGCTAGCGCCTAGTCCCTAGTCCCTAGTCCCTAGTCCCTTTCTGCATCCTGCCCAAACAAACGAAAGTCATTTTGGTTACACAATTGACTGTGCATGTATGTGTGTGCGTGTGTGTGTGTGTGTGTGTTTCAAAACATTAAATGCTTTTGTTTAGCAAATCAAAAACAAATGAATTGGAAACTTCATTCGCCTATTTAATGTTTTGTTCCGTCTACGTGTTGAATGACTTTCAATATTTTCCTGCATTCGCTTCTGGAACTTTCAGAAACGTTACAAATTCTCGTCTCGCCTGCGAATATAACATGGTAATGAAAAAATTGGATATTATTCTGCAATATTCAGTTAGGAGGAGAAATATTGAATAGATAAGATTTCAGGGTAAACAGAAAGGCGTGAATGAACAAAGGTAGAAGTTACAAATGGCAATAATTTTGTCCCCCAAACCTATAGCTCTATAGCTAGACTAATTTTGACTCTTACAATCTTCTATTTTAACTTTCCTTACCTAACACTTTATCCAATAACTCTATTAGATAGTTTTTTAATGGATTAAGTCGGTTGCATCCGACTGTAGCTTTCCTTTTTTTTTTATTATTTTATTTAATATACAATTGACAAAAGCTAAGCAAAAATGTAGATCAATAATAAAGTTGCCCAAAAATTAATACACCAAAGGGGCATGTGTTTGTTGGTGTGTGTGTGTGAGTGTGTGTGGCTATGCATATTGAATATAGCTGTGGGTTATGGTTATTTCTTCTCACTTAATTTATTGTAAAATGTTAAATTTCACGAAGCGGAAATGTTTATTAGAGCGGAAATTGTTATTTTTAGTGTTGACAGCGATTTGTTCTTTACGTTGCTCTCGTTCTTGCTGTTGTTGTTGTTGTTGCTGTTGTGGTTGTTGCTTTCGCTGCTGCCACTCGCTGGGTTTCCTCCCGCTTGACAACATGAAAACTTCATTGTTTGGTTAAAGGATACGTCGGGACACGAGACGAGTTGAGACATGCTTTGTGTGTGTGTGTGTGTGTCAAACATTTAGTTTATTAATATTAAATTCTTTTTGCAAGGCAAATTCGCCGGCCAATGCTGCTCTGTATGTGCCCAACTTATTATGCAGCCCTCCTTCCGTCTGTCCCTCATGCCAACCAGCCCTGGCTGCTGTTAATTAGCAAGTGTTGTTGTATCGCGGCGGCAAGTCAGTAATTAAAAATACAAAATTGAAAGACTCCCCCAGTCTGATTCGCCGTGTCTCTCAGCTCTCAGCGCTCAGCTTCCATCTGCCCTGCTAGAAAATGGCGTCTTGGAAACGGATTTTTGGCAAGGCCGCTTAAGGTTTCATCACACTGATGAAAGGATTCCCAGCTAAAGCGAGCCGAGCTAAACATATTTTCCAAATATAAAGCGGAATTAGAATTAAAATGTTCTGGGCAAATGATGCCGTGGCTGAATGAAAAGCTTAAGCTCGAAAGCCCAATAGCTTCTGTTCAAGTTGCCACCGAAGGGCAGATGAAAGGCAGTCAAGTCAGTTTGCATGGCATGTGTCTAACCATAGATAATGTAATTAATTTTTTAGCATTTTCTATATACACTGGTAACTATTCGTTAACTCTTAACCAAGGAGAACACCAAATGCTTATAAGAATGAGCGTCAGGGAACTCTACTCGAATGCTACTACTTTTAAATACTTAATGCAAAATTCGCGCGCCACAAACAGGCGTTTTCCATTTCCTTAGCCACGCTCTGCTCTATCCAGTTGCCTCAGTTCCTGCCCACAAACTCAGTCAACATTTCAAATTAATTTTACAGCTCCCTCTGTGGCGAGCAGTTAGCCAGCTAACAGTTTGTGCCTTGAGTTGCTTATGTTCTTTGCCGCTTGCTGTTTGTTCCTTAGTCCCTGATGCTGAGTGCTGGGTGCTGGGTGCTTGGGCACCTTGTGCGCCATAATGAAGTGGCAAATAAATAGCACTCCCTGACTGTCTGCGGCAATAGCGAGTCTGTGCGGGACAAAAGAACAAGACACAAGGACACCGAGACACCAAGTTACTTGCAAGGAATTTTCTAATAAATGTGACTGCTTATTTCGTCATTTATTATAGCCAGTGCGAAAGAACTCTTTTCTTGGTTCTTGGTTCTCCGGTCATCAAGCTTACCCGTAGCAAGTATTCAAAAAGGAAAAAATAACTCCAAGTCTGAGACCACACATTTAACAGATTTATGTGTGAATTCCATTCTCGTATTAAGTTCCCAAGGAAAAATGGTCTCCACTCTTGAAAAAATAGTATTAAATTTAAGAATTAAAACAATAAATTTCGCCAATATTATAATATATGATTTGATATGTTCTAAATATTATATAATTGTTTATACAATTTAATCAACTTAACTCCATAGCAAACATAAAAACTATAATTTTAACCTACATATTAAAAAATACTAATTTACTTTAAGTATAATTATTATATTAAAATTATATTTTCTTTATATTTAATTTTCTTCAAGAAAATCTAAATTTCTCTTCTCTTAACACTGAATTAAATCGACATATATACATATATACATATTTACATTCAACATTCATCTAAATCAGTGGTGCCCCAAACTCATAATTCCTATCACATGTGCGCTTTGCTGAGCAGCGCTGCTTTGACACACACAGTAGATTTTCTCACATGTATAGGCGACACGCTTCGTTGAATTTACGATTTTACGAATGCTCGCGTTGCACATTGTAGATTCTAAATAGTAAGATTAATACCACAATATATGGGTAATTTAATTGGAATCCCATTGGCGACTGCTAGTATTGGTATATAAAATTTAAGTATTTGTATTGTCTTTAATTGACTTAAATTAAAGTTAAATTTTATCGGTGGCTGCGTCAGACTGTGTCATTTATAATTTGTTTTAAAATGAGTTTGCATTTGCTTATCAAAATTGTATTTATGCCATTTTAATGCGATGTGCATCAATTAAACCGGAGTTTTCATTGATCACCCGATAAATTGCCAAATAAATCCTAAAATAACCCACAGACTTTTGCAAATAAATTAAACTTAAAATCTCATTAAAAATATTGATTACATTTTTACGGAATCGCAATTGGGGCAGCAGTTGGGCACAATTTACATCGAAATTTATGGAAAAAAAAAGGAATTAATTGGGTCGGTTCTTTATATTTTCCTGGGGCTATGGCAAAACACTGTGCGGAGCTGAAGCTTAAATTTTTCCGGCTTATCAATGCGGCAATTTGCATAAATCAGTGCCACACCTGCCACGCCTCAAAGTGTGC
Organism: Liodrosophila aerea; assembly: GCA_035045005.1. NCBI lineage: Eukaryota > Metazoa > Arthropoda > Insecta > Diptera > Drosophilidae > Liodrosophila > Liodrosophila aerea. Next base: position 699,543 of record JAWNNL010000485.1, read on the forward strand.
TTCTGCACTTGAAAATACCCGCAGGTCCGTTAATGGCTAATGTCCTTGAGCTGCATTTAATGTATTCACTTTTATTCACTTACACGTGCATTAGCAAAACACATTCGTATTGGGAGTTGTATTCCTATTCGTGCCATGAACTCACTGGCCAAGCAATTAATGGCCCAAGTGCTTAATCATCAATTGCAACTCGGCAAACTCGACAAACTCGAGCGCCAACGCAAAAACTAACCGAAAGCCAAACACAAACAGGCTAAAAAGCTTAGAGGGGATGGAGGTCGAGGTGGAGGAGCAACAAAAGTGCTGCAAATAGACAACGTGCCAAGTGTTGAGCCATAAAAAATGGCATGCAAATACATTAAACACACAGCGGCAACAATAACAAGACCTTATACTATGCACAGTGGGCACAGAGCAACTGCAACTGCAAGTGAAAATGTTAAATTTAAACTTTAAATAAAAGTAAAGCACAAAATATAGACTATCGAGATCTCTGTTTCTCAATGCGAATGTCTGCTTTGTCTTCAGGTTATGTCGCTGTCTTCAGTTTCAATCTACCTCTCAGTCCCAGTCTTCGTCTCTTAGCCAGCAAAATCTGTTAATCTCCGTTCTGTCTCTTCACCAGCATAGCATATAATTCATTTCAATTAAAATCGCGCTTTCTTTTGTTATTATCGCAGAGATTTTAATTGAACTGATTCCAAACACTGAAAAGATTTAACATGCTGGATCTGTCTGATTGCAGCTACATGTGACCCGTATACTTCTAACTTTCATTCTCCTACTTAAACTGCTTTCTTATAAACTTGGATTTCTTTAGGCAGATTATTTTCACTCACAGGGTTCTTTGATTTTTGGACAACTACTTAATAGCGTGTGTTAGATTTGCTTGGAGCTGATAACCAGCTGTGAGAATGTGCACTGCAGTACCCTGCAATTACGTAACTCATTTATTGTGCTTTTATTATATTTATATTACTTGGAAATCCTTTACCTTAACTGTCGATTAGACGCCCACTGTGCAATGATGGGGTCGTATGAATGACAACAAATACCAATGAAATTGAGCACCCTGATGGGCCCTGTCCGAAAACGAACCGCTGCCCCAATACTACTAGTTGCCACTCCCCAGACAAGGCAGGAGTTGGGGCATGCTGGAAAATCGGTATATAAACAACAAAGGAACAGCAGCGACACCAACAACGTTGCCTGTAAAAGTTAAGGAAAATATTTACAATGAATTAACGTAATGAAAATAAACTAGCGCACAGATATACTCGTACGTCGATTATGATGATGATGATGGTGGTGATGGTGATGACCATGATAATGGCAACGATAATGATGATGATAATTGTGTTATTGCTTTAGTTGTAGTTGCGCTCTTGATAATGATGTTTGCTGATGACGCAGTGACCAGTGCTCCAGATCCATAATAGATAAATGCGTGTTACAACAATATTTCACTGCACTCTACTTCCTGTCCAATTATAGTATATTGATGTATATAAGCAGAGTGTGATAAGTGATAAGATAAATGCAACAACTATCAATAAAACTTTTACATTAAAATATTAATGATCGCTAGAGGGAAGAGGCAGTGGGTGTAGGGGGTGTGTCTATTCACCTTGGCCCACAGAAACATCTAAAATAGAATACCAAATAGCAAACACTGCACAGTCGGACATCTGGCAAAACACTCCGATACTATATAATGCAGATCATTACAGAAATTGGTGTACTTTTTAATTGAATGCCAGTGAATCTGGATACACGTAAATCACAGTAAGTACGAGTACTCGAAAAGCTTCGAATCAGAGCTGGAGTGAGTCACACATCTGACTTAAAGACAACAACAAGTAAATCCATATATTACAAGTACAATCGGATTAGCCCCGGTGTAACACAGTGCTCGCATTGTGCTGTATCGTATTGACTGCTTTGATTTAGACTGGTCTTTGAAATGCCTTCTGCTGTGAGGAATACTGTCAAGTAGTCTTATTTCGGGCTCCATTCAATTGAAATTCATGTACTGTGCACTTCAATTTGCATTTAACAATATGGTACAATGCGGTGTGGTGGCATCCATTGAAACGAAATGCCAACCGTATAATTTACTCTTGGCACAGATAAGAGCGCATAATCTCAATTAAATCAATTGCGTTGTCAACAAAGCTGACACATATAGCACAGATATGTATACAAATTTAGACACATTGAGACAGATGCACAGACATTCATTACATACAGGGAATTGTGAGTTGCTGGCAGCTCGTTGAATGTTGTCGAAATGCATCAAATATTCGACTGATGTACAAACTAGAGAGATTAGCCTTCAACTGTAGTGAAATGTTGTGCTAGTAAACTGAAACCAGTTTTCAGTTTGAGGAATTTGTAATGTGATATTCCATAGATTACTGCCACTAGTAACAACATCAGGACAATAAGGAAGTCATTAAGCGTATCGATTCGACAATTCGCAGGATTAACTTAAGACTAAAAGCCAGTGAAATCTAGAAAACAACTTTCGACAAAGAAGTGGAAAGTATCGGCAGGGAAATACGTTACAGAATACGTTAAAAGACCGAAATTATATATTCCCTAGGTCCTACATGAGATAAAAGAAGAGAATAGTTTATCAATACATTTACACAGAGGTGACACAACATCCACACAACCAAATCTATCCATATAAAGAATAATATAAATACATAAATTTATTTTCAAACTATAGCAAGAAATTTAAAATTGATTATTTAAAATCAACTTGAAATGAATTTTATGACATTTATACCAAATTTTATATGAAAATAATTCCAAGTTGTCTTTCATGCCAACTTTGCCTTTGCTGTCATGGAAAACTCGATGTTATATTATTCAGCGTGGGTAAATAGACTTGACTGTGCTGTGCTGTGCTGGCGACAATGTGGTGGGGGTATTCATGAATGAAATAGAGGGTCTTTTTGGCATTTTTTGGTTATTCTTGATTTACTTGGGACTGGCCTTTGACGATTTAACAGCTCCCAAGATGGCAATAAACGAAATTTTAATGCAGCAAAAGTAGCTCGAGTGGCCTAAACTTCGAATTAGACTTAGAGATACAATATGATAAGCCTTTGAAGCAGTAGCAGTGGCCAAAGATTATTTGTTTTGGACACTCAGACAGACAGACAGACAGACAGAATGAGAGCTAGTGGATAGAAGATAGAGCAGAAAGGATAGTTGGCTGTTTGCTCTGTGCCCAAGTCCTCAGTCCATGGAGCGCCATTTTAGGACGATGAATATTGCCAACGCGCGCCCTAGCACTCAAAGGGAATTTTCTATCAGCTTATGGGGGTTATGCCAACGCCCACTGTCTGCTTCACCCAGGCTGGAAGCTTCTTTGTTCTATGCCCAACTCGGAATCGATACACTTGTGTGTATGCGTGTACGTATGTGTGTCTGTATGTGTGTGTGGGTGTGTGTGTGTGTGTGTTGGAGCGCATTAAAAATTACAATAACTGCCATAAAACTCAACTGAAAATAACAAAAAGAGGCAATCGAGTGGCGTGAACAAACAGCGCAGCGCCAAATTAAGAAGAAGAGCCAAAGCAAAAACACTATCCAATTCCTTAGGGTTCTTAGCTACATCTTATTTATGTAGATAATAATCTCTTGAGATATGCCAGAGCACAAGCAGCAGCTACTATACTTGCTTACTCCTAGGACTGACATTTAAGATACGTTCCCATGTTCCCACGTTCCCCCGAACACCGCATAGACAGGCATTTAGCAATTGTAAGCAGCAGTATCCAGGCGTAAAAGAAATTATCCGGCTAAGTAGCTGGATATGATATTTTAGGGCCAAAGAAAAATATCACATGTCACATATCACTTATATTAGCTAAAGCCACGTTGTCATGGTCACCGGCCTTGGGGCTTAAGCTTTGCCAGAGATTTTTCCATATGGCACTCCGAGCCCTGAGAAATACACCTCAGTAAATCGCTTAAGGAGGTACATACATACATATATTAGCTGGTAGTTGGTAGTTAAGAGTGAGCTGGTAATTGCAGCTAAATGAACTTAAATACATTGCCAACTCAAGCGTAAGTAAGCTTGAGCTGAGCTCAGTCAAACTGTGGCGGAAATAAAAAGAGGAATAAATTCTTGACTATTGAAATAGTAAGAATGCTAAAAAGATTATGTTACCAATACGGCACAAGAGAACTAATGGGAACAAGTTGCAAGAAAATCTGACTTGTCAACTCCAAAGTATTGATTACGCCATTAACATTTTATCGAACTGAGCAGCAAACTTTCTTTACAAATTGTAGTTGTAATTAGAGTCTCAACTTTGCCATTAAGACTCGAGAATACAAAGAGAAGAAGCTGTCCAGTGAACAGGCCATCCAGTGCAGAGTAAAGGAATCATAATATACAGATTCACTACGATACAATGACTAACATCGAGTCATCTAACAGATACTAAGTACGTAGAATTTCCACTTATTTAAAATTTTAATTATTCACATGAAGCTGCTCTATTAGGCAACCAATCAGCAGCTCAGTGCAGCATGTGGTTTCTATAATCATTTTTGCCAAGACTCTGTACACATACTTCCACTAGTATGAACATGCCACATTCATTAGGATTCGCGCAATCAACAGGTGTTTTTGCTACAATTAGCGACACTTGATGGTGGAGTCGTTGCCACGGCAACTGCCTGGGGTAAAATATGATACATATACCTCCCTCATGGAGGTGCAACAACTAATACTGTTGCCAACTATCGGCCTCATTGACTGTCTTGGGGCCTGACTGTCACACTGTCTGACTGTCTCACTGCTTGACTGTCTTGTCACCTTGTGCATAGAAGTTAGCTGACGTGTTTTGTGGAATTGGTAGCAGGCGGAAATTGTCAGTGCACAATATCCGTTGATTTGTGCGCATGAAAATGAAATCCATTGACATGAAATGGCATGGCATTCCATGGGGACTGAGGGCGGAGCCAGGGCACAGGAGTAGCGCAACAAATTATGCAGCCTGGCGGCAATGCTGGCGTTGGATTTGGCACGTCATCAGCATCAGGCGAAAAGTTATGGCCCATTGTCGTCATCATTGAACTTGGAACTTGCCGGAAATAGCCTGCATCGGTGTGTGTTGTATGGGTGTGTGGGTGTATGGGTGTACCCTGGGTACTCGTATCGCATGACCAATTAGTTGGCCAGGAAATGCAAAAAGCAAGACAGACCAAGAAGAAAACAGAAACTTGGCACAAGTATTTGACGATCTGACCCCAAGTAAATCAACCCTTTTAAGGGTTGCCCAACCAAAGACCAGAACCAAAACCAAAACCAAAACCAAAACCCGAGCAACAACAGTTCGTTCAGCCTATGCTTAGCCTCGAGTTGCTTTATTATTTACTTTCAATTCCCTGAACAGCGGCGCAATATTTGCCATTTCCACATATACACACACACACACACACAGTCACTCACACACACACAAACACACATGTGCAAGGATAAAAAACCTTTTGCGGTTTGCTGCCATTAACATAAAGAAACGAACGAAACTATGCTGGGTCTGCCGAAAGGAACGCGGGAGAGGGGAGTGGGGGGGGGAGCAGCTCGCTCTGACAGGCAAATAATGGCTAGCATAAAATAAATAAATAAATAAATATAAATAATAAAATGGCCAAATTGAAACGAGGACGCGACAAGTAAAAGCCGCCTGGCAGCCAAATGCTTGTTGCTATTTTCCTCTTTTTCTTCTCGTTTGCCACTGTTACTGTTGTTTTCGTTGTTGTTGCTCTTGCTGCTTTCAGGGACTTGGGGACCCACCAGCCAGGTAGATAAGCAAAAAGCTAAAGTAAAGACGACAATGAACCCACCGCTGGCTGTCGATACGTACGTCATGCATAAAGTCATTCAGATATTCAGTCAGACCGTCAGTCAGTCAATGATATACTCTACACAATAATGGAGTTTGATAAATGTGCAGAGAACTCTCATTAATCGCAATGAAATGCACTTGATCTTTTTACTTTTTCAATGCAATGTCAACTAAAGACAAGAAGAATACGCAATTATAATAAATTAACATTTATTTTATTTTTAAAATTAAATTAATAATAAATAGAAACTTAAAAAATGTCATTAAATCATTCCGAGAGAGATTAGAGGTAATGTAATAATATAATATGATAATAATACGATACTAATATAATACTAAGTATAGATTAAAACACCTATTACAATATATTATATGTATATGGATTATACCTCATTAACTATTCATAAATAGATTCTTATAACTAAGTCCTCACTTGAGCAAATATGCATTCTAACAGCGAAAGTGCATTGGGAAGTCGTCTTGGAATAAGAGCTAGTCGCTGGCCTCACTACTGTAGTACTATAGTACTGTTGCCTGAGTTGTTACGTATTTTTAGGTTACACTTATGCCTTGGATGCCCTTCGGGGTAGCTGACTCTGAGCGTGGATCGGCATTAGGGTTTTGTGGTGGCAGCAACACGTCGCGCAGACAAAACTCATAAAGTATATTAACAAAATGTTCGATTGCACTCTGACTGGGGTATTTGCTGAGGCTCCTTTTCACTACACTCCACTCCACTCCGGCCATGTCTTTATGTGTCGAATAGCGTTTTCATCCACACCCCTGTTGCATGACAGAAAGCTATCAATGTGTCCTGTATCTAGTCGACGTTTGGGACTATTTTTGCCCCCTCAACCTAGAAGAAAAAAGGTCGTCGCGTATTTCTCGTTAAAATTTTAAATGTCCCCAATGGCCAAACATGGCAAAACGTACTCAGTGTCGACCATCATATCATATTTCAAAGAATAGTATAGTCAAGTAGTGCTCAACTGAGGCTATCATTTCGAATGTCAGACTCCGAATGACAGGCAAATAAATTGCAATCCTTTAAAGCTATAATTAGGTATCGAATTTAGTATTCATGTACGTAATCGTCCGCTTAACTGGCGGGTCGTAACTCATCCATGTATCGCATAACGAACTCTTTTCCGCTGAAATAATTATATATGACAGACACAGTCCTTGCCCTTATTATTGTTTTAAAGACATTTACAGAAATTTACGAAGGTATACAATTGTTTTGGGCTGTGTCCCTAATCAGGCTCTCTAGTGCATTTGTTCATTATATGTATGTATATACGACTCACAACTTTGCAAAAATAAAAAATGAAACGAAAAAGTGTTCTGGAGTCATTCATGTGCCGAACGAAGCTCCCATGATTGTGCTCCAGCAATCAAACTGTTGATTCCGCCCCAATGGGATATAGTTAAACAAGGGAAAATATAGAGAACCAAAATACTTATACAACTCGTACTTGAATTCCTGCCCGATGTTGCATTGTGTGTTTTCTCTGCCCCAGGTTGAGCTGTAATTTCAGTTGTAAGGGATTCACACAGAGACTACAATTCATGCCGAGTTCCATAACGGCATGGAAGTTAGTTATGTTTAGTTCTGCTTTTACTGTTCCCATTCTACTACACTCACATTTATCCACATCGCTAAGAGTCACAATGGTAAATACAAAATTCACATATCTAATATACATATGATATAAAGATTACGATGCATCAATATCAAATAGAACTCCATGCATACCCTCCAACTTCCCCATTGGTCCCTCTCTAATCTGCCAGCACATATCCATTTTAGAGACGATTACTTCTCGAACAACTAGTAATTATGAATATTTGCTATTATATAAATGCTTTAATGTTTGATTTCTTTTTGTGGATGTAGAATATTTTAGTGCAACTTCTACTCTTCAATATGTATTTGATAAAGCCAAAAATTAATGGATTGCTAGATATAAGATATATGATAAACATATGAAATAAGAATATCTAAATAGATCTAAAGTTAGTGAATATAAAGGAAGAGTGGCTGAGTGGATAATAGAAGGCGGAGAGGTAGTTGATATAGTGGTTCAGCAAATATCTGAAGAGATAGATATAGGCAAGTAAAGAAATATATATGGACAAAGCATTTGACAAATAAATATTTAGACGGAATTATATAGTATATGTATTTATCTAAGATGGATAAAATTCTTGATCGCTCTATCTTTACTATATACAAATGTAATGAATCTTCTCAAAAGCCATGGCTCAATTCAATTCTGATTCAAAAAGCGATTATGTGCAAAAGGTGAAAGTATCTACATAGACAGGAAGCACGCTTCCATTGCAAACTAGACCAAGGGTAAACTGTGGCGCAATATGCAACAGCTGCAATGTGGAATAATCTAATTAAAAGTTTGTTTGTTGCAACTTGTGCCTAATGATGTCACGCCTACGAAATTTGGCGCCAAAACACAAGCCTGAGCCTACGCTCCTCCACACTCAGACCACCTCACTTTCTCCCCTCCATCTCCACATACTTTCACCTCATGCACAATGGCGGCGCTCTATTCGCTTTAATTACAATTTATGGATGCTTCAAGTTGCCGGCACACAAAACAAAATGGCGTCGGCCCAAAAGGTACAAATGCCAGCTCTGCGCCAAATGAGGCCAAGAAGCAAAAGCGAAGGCAAAACAACGGCAACAACTACAGTGAGAAAAGTGAAAAACAAGCCGAGAAAAAAGCAAAGAATGAAGGCAAATAAGATGGAAAGCAAAGTAATTACATAAAAGCAACAGCAGCCAGCTTGACAAGGGCAACGCACGATGCAAAATACAAAAAAAAAAACACAAGTAAAAAAATAAAAAAAAAATGAAATTTAAACATTCGACTGAGCGCAAACAAATTGAGTTTTGTCTTTGAGCCGAGTGTAATCTTTGAGTTCAACTCATAGCTGATTAGAGCTCAAAACAAGAGAGCGCCTGCGCCTGAGAACACTTGCTGAACTCTGTGAAATGTCTACAGCAGTGGGACGATGCCCATGACATTGTGCTGAAAAATTGGCAATAAACCATGCTATTTTTTATCATTAAAGTACTAATTGATAAGATGGTAAGATAGATAGTGTTTAAAAGTTAACAAAAGGAGTAGAGATTAATGAGGAAAAATGCAGTATATATATTCGATATATTTATAACTAAGAAAGAGATGGATCATAATATGAGTGATTGAATGAATTCTTTTTGATTATAATAAAAGTAAACAAAGGGCAATGATTTCAAGTAATAGTTACTACTACTACAGTATCAGTGGCATAAGTGAACCATTGAAGACAATTTCATACATTCTGTACCACTGTGCCTTTGACGATGACGCTAACAGTGACGGTGACGGTGACTAGGGCAAAGGCATTGACATTGTCGACAATTGTGTCAATTCAATGTACGTACGCACACACATGCATTTGCAAGCACACCACACACACGCGCACACACACACACACCACACATGCTGTTGGGCAGCTGCTGCCTAAAGCAAAAGCGAAAGAATGAGAGACAGGGCGAGCGATAGAGAGCTAGAGCTCTGGACATCTTATGTAAGCCTCAATAGGGCCCCCAAAGAGAAATGCTTATGGCATTACGCATACGACATGGTGAACGGCACGCCAAAGCCAAAACGGGCATTATATAAGCGAGGGGCTGGGGCGAGGGCGGAGGCGGGGGCGCGCTATTAAAGCAGATGAAACTGATGAATCTGACGTCACTGGCAGCAACTTTAATTGAGCAAGAGCATAAACTACACACACGCTCGAACATAAATAAAAATGTGAAGACGAAAAGACTGAACAACAACAACTGGGCCATATTTTTAATTACCTAAACAAACAAACAAATAAACGAGCAAGAACAACGACGAGCGACGACTTAAAAACTTTTCAGGCAATTAATAAAGTTTCTTTTTATATTTTTTAGTTTTCTGTTTTTTTTTTCTTCTTTTTTTTTTTTTTTTGTTTTTGTTTTTTCTTCTTTGTTTTTGTTTTTGTAAATATTTAGAAACATCAACAGCAGCAGCAACTAAATCAACTGGGCACAGCCCTTTTTTTCATTTGTTGTTGCTGTTGTTGTTGCTGTTGCTGTTGTTGTTGTGTTGTTGTGTTGTTGTTGTTGCTGTTGTTGTTGTTCGTGTTGTTTGCTTTCAAAAACTTTTACATTCGCTGAATCGTTATAAGAGTGTAGAGTATGTTTGTTTTGCGTGTGTGTGTGTGTGTGTGTATGTAAATATGTTGTTTTCAATAAAGGCTTTGCTGTGTGCTTTATCCTTTATGGCTTAAGCTCAGCACACGAGCAAATCATAAAAATCAAGCGAAATTTCAAAAGAGAAAAACAAATTAAATAACTACTTATGAAGGGATTCCGAAAGCTTAGAGTGAATACGCTCGCTAAAAATATATTTCTATGCACAGTCGATAGCTAATTAAAGTAAAGTCTGCTTCAAAATTTAGTACAATTTGCAAAAACTGTTCTTGACTTGTCCCCTCAGCAGTCGCAAGTACCTTGCTGATTTGAAGGGTATTAAAGGGTATACGAAACATAAGCACAAATAAACAAAAGAAACCCAGGAACAGGTCAAAGGCTTTGATGAGATTTATACTGAAACTAAGGACTGGGTCAATGCCCAAGCGACTTGACTGTTTCGCTTTATTCCCTTTATTTTCCAAGTATCCTAAAATAATATTGCAGCCATTTGTATTATTTATTCTTGCATAATTACAGTTTTACTGAAGGGGAAATTAAACTGAAAGTATACAAAGAAAATAAGGTATGGAAATTCCTCAATGTTGAAGACAGTTTAACTCACTCGCTGCTAGACTCTGTGTAATGCAACACACTGGTGACAAATTGCCTCTCAATGTGCCAGTCTGAGCTACAGCAATTCTGGTTATTGGCTTGCCAACGATCTGATCTCTTGCTGGACAACTTACAACAATGTCGACGTCAATGGGAGAAACAAATGGATTTGCAGTGACTAAGAGTAAGTACTTTAAGGTTCCCTTAGCCCAGGTTTGAAAACTTCTTGCCAAACAGAACTTAATCTTTTTGCACAAATACTTTTGTTTGTTCACACATCTGAGTACACTTGAGTACACTCTAAAAAAAGATATAAAATATATTTATAGAAAAAACTAAATTTTATGCGCTCTAATATACGGCTTGGATATTATGCTTATAGAGATAAATAAAAAGTCATGTTCATCGCGCCAAATGGCGCTCATAAAAGTATGACACACAAGCAGCTATCAGCACACCTGCAGCCAGCCAGGTGGAGGCCCACGAAGGAGAAGAAGCAATCGTAAAGCCAAAGCACATAAATCAAACCATATGAGATAAATTATGGTCGCAGGGAAAAGTTTACAGCTCGCAGATTTTCCGAGCGGGCCAACAGGAATGTACCAAAACGAAACGCATTAATTAAGCCATAACAATAAACGAATTTCACTTTGTCATAGAGTGCCACAGACAGGACAGAGCAACAACCACGAATATATTTCAATAATTTTTCATAATTTCCCTAACTGTTTGCTCTGTGAATTTTGTGTATTTTGATATGTGGCTATTTCGGAAAATGTTCAAATTAAATTTCTGCTCGGCAAACGCAAACGAATTGCGAATAATTTTTTTTTCCGACTTGCGCCCAAATCAAATGGCGAAACACATAAATTCTCGTTCTCGTTAACTAAATAAATTTGTTTACATTTTGAAGAGCTCGCACATGAATTTACGAATAGCAAACTATAGCAGCCAGCAGTAGTCAGAAGAAAATCTGTTTATTAGTCACAGAGCAGCTAATTAAATATCGCTCATACGCCATGCTGCCGACATATTCAGCGCCTGCAGATCATTTGTGTCATGGACGCTAAACCATAAAACTTTCATCGGTTTAGCTCAGAGTTATCTCTATAAGTACTGCAGATACTTGCGCACATAACTAAATACATATATGTATATACTATATATGAGTATTTGTCTAGCATTTAAAATATATGACATCCATTTAATTGCAGGCGATTTGTTGTGAGTCGTAAAGAACACATCAAATAAAAATATATAATGTGCTATAAATATTTTGACAAGAGCTTTTAACAATGTCTTATACTGCTTCCATCACCCTCTCTCTGCGAGTATAACTCTGTTTGATTTTAAATATTTGCTTTGACGCTACCGCAACAAAAATATTAAACAAATGATAAAATGATAAAAGAACAAAAAACGAAAAACGAAAAACAGAGGCAGAAGTGTAAAAACAAACAATAAACCACACAAAGCTCTAAATTATTTAATGCCGCGCCAATGACGAAGCTCTGACTGCCCTACAAAATTAATGGGCATGTGAATGAGTGGCGTACTCACCCCATCCCGCCCATGCCGCTTCACACCTCCGGCGTAGCCCTGGGACAATGTTTATACATATACGTATATAGTATTAACAACTTGGGGGCGTGTTGAATGAGCAATTACCAAATCAATTAGTTAGTTTGCCTACACATAAGGCACTTTATCATTTATTCATGATGGTGCCAAAGCAGTGCAGTAAACAAAGCAATGGAAGAGCTGTGAGCTGTGTTTACTCTTAATAACAACCCGATTTGCCATATATGACAACTGTATAGTAATAGAAGACAAATTAAAGTGTAATAAATTTATCATTTCAACTGGAGAATCGGAGTATTGAAGGTCGATACTTCAGACAGTGGATATATGTAGCTCTGGGAAAATAAAATGTTAGCGTATTCTTGACTACTTTTTAGACCCTGTACTTTGTACTTTGCGTCCGACTGTAGCTTTTCCCAATGCTAAAAAAGTAATAGCAAATATCTTGGACCTAGAAACTCTCGCTCTTTTAAAGCCTCCTTTTCGTTTACAACCATTACGGTTTAAAATTCAAATTGAAATTTTAATCATAGAGGAATTAATGTTCTTGAACTCCCCTCTCTCGCCACTCACTGCCAACTTTCCCTGCTCAAAAGTAATTTCCACACACTAACCTAATATTTGTGTTCAAATGCGCACAGAACGTGAGTGAGGGGCAGGAGGGCAGATGCGATAGAAACATGCATCAAAACGTATGCAGAAACTTGTGTTGACATCTGTGCACACTTGACAGTTGAAGCAACAACAACAAAGTCAGAAACAAACAGACAAAGCCCTAAGCATAAGCACAGATATTTATACAAAAAATAACCAAAAGTAAACAAATAAATAAAACAGGTAGACATTCAAACTAAAGCGTGAATAGAGAAATATAAGATAAACCAAACTAAATTATTCAATATATTTAAAAAACAGACGTATAAATATGCCAAAAATAATAGAATGTAAGAATATCATTTATTTAATTATTAACAACAATTCAAAATAAAATTAGACAAATATAAATATAAACAAATGGAAAAAGATATTTAAAATAAACAATATAAATAATCATCAAATAATATCATTATATAAATAAAATATAAATTGTTACATAAATTAAAGTAAAACAAATAAATAAATCATAACTGAAAAACAAATATAAAATCAGACTAAAAATGCAAATGAAAACTGAATTAAAAAGAAAAGCAAATTCAATTCCATACCGGCATAAATACATAAAAACTTCACATAAACGAAATCATAAATAAAAACATTTAATTGAATAAAAATGTGTCAGCAACAGGAGCACATTTATCTAGTGCTAACTGGTCCGACTTTGTCGGCCATTTTGTGCCAATAAAAACCAAGGGCAAATGCAATTGCAAATGGAATGCTTCAATGCGCATAAATTATGTGATTTATGCATTTGATAATCTTCATGCATATTTAATTGTTTAATTTGCGCGCTAATATGCTTCATTAAACCAAAAGTGCGAGCCAACCGCAACGTAGCCCTGCCATGCTGCTGTAGCCCTGCAGCTTTCCACTCCAGGAGGCGCACGTCGCACGCCATTTCCTCCCATCCGCCCGCCGTCGGCTCTATCAGTTGTGCAGCGCATAAAGTGCATTTTCTAATTGCAATAAAATCCTTCTGACTAATAGCAAAATTGTGTTTGCCACGCCTATTAGACACCAGACCCACTGCCCGACCCGAGTGGTAATTTATGCGTTTCGCTAGCAACATGTTTTTCATATTTTTATGTATCAACTGCGACTGGGCAAGCGGGCGGAAATCGGGTGCCATAGCTATTAGATCTGCAATGTTAGTGACGCGTACAAAATGATTAATGACCTAAAGAGTTTGGGCATAACATATTGATTTTCAATTAATTAAACGACAAATTATAAATTTAACCAGAGTGGACAAATGTACCTGCATACTATAGTTATACCCGATCACCAGTACTATCCCTATACTGAACTGTAAGAAAGGCTTTCTATGCCAATTCAATTAATACCCTACTTTTCGAATGCAACAATTCTCTAATAAACTATTCATAATTCCTATCACATGAGCGCTTTGCTGAGCAGCGCTGCTTTGACACGCATATTACATTTGCTCACATGTACAGGCGTCACGCTTCGTTCCTGCTACGCACACAAGCACACTGTTTGATAGTGTGAGTTTGGGCACCACTGATTTAAAATAAGTTAAGATATTTAGAGACTAATCATATAATAAAACTTTAGTTAGGCTTAATTTTTAAGCCTTAAACCTTAATTTTTAGTTTTGTTTGAATAGTGTTGTATTTATTTCAAATAATATTAAAAACAGAACAATTTACCAAATGCTGTACTACGTTTTTTTAAAATCTTTTTAATGCTATGCTTTAAGTTCTTGAAATCAAATCAACCCATTCAACATAACTATGAGCTTCGGGGGAGGAGGAGGAGGAGGAGAGCACACGTACTTATTTCGGCTCATAAATAAAGTATTGCAGAACGTAGCAGTTCGTTTAAGCAAATCCATAGCTGACTCTCAAGGTAAACATTCAGCATAAATAGTTTCATTTTTCGTGTGTATGATGAGTGAAAAGAGAGAAGTCAACGTGTTAGTTGGCATTCGGAAAATCTTGTTTGCCTTCTGCTCTGGCCGTGCCCAATATTTGTACAGTTAACTAAGCTTCAGGTACAGTGGAAGGCAGCCAGATAAATACATATACACATACATACATACATTCATGTATGTACATAGTATGTATTCCTTCTGAAGAATGGGGGCATGTGTGTCCTGCGTGGCGTTCTATATGTCATGTGTCGCGTATAAACTCATTTTTGTGGTTTCAACGTTACATTTTCGAAACTCAAACAGCAAATAGGTGTAGATGCCATCGTCAGACATTGAAAACTTCCATTTGGAGCCAGCAAAGAACTACACACTGCACAAAGAGCAAGAAGAATACAAATTGAACGCCTGAGCAGATAGCACTTACAGTGTTCATTGTTTAAGTGCAACAGGAGCCAAAGCTCTTAAACAAATAGAGCCACTCGAAGGGGATTTCAAGTCTCGACTGAGTCGATAACCAACAGCAAGTGCGATAATAATTACTTTAAAGTGGTTTTGCTCCTCTTAGCGAGTAAAACCACTTGAAAGCGATTATTCTTTTTCGATCTTATTTACTTTTCATTTCAGGCTAGAAATAGAATAAAATTACAAATAGATATAACGAATAACATAAGAATGTTTTCCAGTTTTTGCCAACTATTTTCAAACATAATAATTATATTATATTACTTAGTATATATCCTTAAATGATTGCGAATTAAATGTCATCCTTATTTGCGAGTGCTTACTGTAGCATTATGGCTATCGTATTCATATGGAAAAATATTATAGGGCTTTAGCTGCGGCATTAAGCATGTCAGAGAGGGGGTGAGCGAGGGCAATACCATTTGTAGCTAATGCCAGACGAGGGATTATTATTGAATATGCGGTAGCTAGGGCATGCATAAGCGGAGCGTGCTTTTGGGTGGTTCTGCCTCGATTCGCTGGCCAACTTTAGCTGACCAAGCCAATTTAGCGGAACGAAACGCCACACAGAACTTGGCTTTACTCAGTGAGAGGGGGTGGTGGGGGGTCGGGAGAGAGAGAAACTGTGTGCGTGATAGTGAGAGAAAGCCACACACATACACACATATAGTACGTATATAGTAGTAGTGGTGATGTCACATTACATGTCTACTTATGAGAACATTTCAAGTGGTCGCGTGTTGCATTTAGTTAACTTTAGTTGTTGCTGCTGCTTTTGACTAATTGCATTGGGGCTCACAATTAAATGCAATTGCTACAGCACTCCGTTATCCCACGGTGCCACTGGCCCAACTGCCCCAACTACAGACCCACAGTCTGTGTTGCCACATTGCGTGCTTTGCAGTGAGTAGAGAGCGAAACCTCAAGAGGCCCCATGATAGAGTGGAGGACTTTATAGACAGCGTTTGTCATTTGGCTCAATGGCAAATTGAAATAATGACAAACTGCAGCTTGTGGCAGATGTGAAATAAGCAAATTTGTTTAACTTAAGTGGCCAAAGCGTTTGCAACCAAACCCCAAGTGGCCGCACTTGCAGTGTGAGCGGAACATTATCGAAATTCACTTCAATTTCACGATTATGTAGACAGCTTGCAACATCATACTACCTCTGATGGTTTGTAATTTCATTAAATACGAGTACACTAGATATAATACACACACTTGCCGCTATCAATCTGTATACTCTTGCTCCTTATTGTGTGTATATAAGTACTTGGTTTACACTCTTGAAATTCAGCTGTATATATAGACAGAAAAGTAATATACTTGGAAATTCTGTGTCTAGAGTTTTCAGTTACCAAAGATCAGTTAAACAGTTCTCACTTCCAATTACATTTCGTTGCGAATTCTCCGAATGGAAAGTTTTATATCGTGTAATCATTGCGATGACTATCTCAAGATTTCAATAGAAATGTCATCATGTGCATATTACCTTCATTAAGTGGAAAAAGCGCAATATCGATCTACAATTCAATTTTTATTAATTGGAAATAGTGACGGCGACGAATGGGGAATACTGTCATTCTATGACAAACTTTATATTTTGACAGGACCACAACGTTAATGATATTATTAATATTTTAAACTAGTATCTAGGCTGAAAGGAACCACAATTGTTATCGACAGAATGAGGTTATCCTGCTTAAAGTAAGTCGTGCTCATATTTATAGCAAATCTAAATGCATTTTTATTTTCCAAAAAGCAATAAAATGGAATACAACCTGAGATAATTATAAGTATAGTAAGAAAGTAGAAATCCAGTCTCAAAATTCATAATTCTTATCACATGTGCGCTTTGCTTGACAGCTCTGTTTTCACACTGCTCGCACACATACAGGCATCACGCTTCGCTGTACTTCTACGCACAAAAGCACACTGATAGTATGAGCTTGGGCACCACTGCTTTAAATGCTTCAGTTTTAATTGTTGTACTGCCAAAAGAGTTGTTAACTATATGTAGAGTGAAAATAGCATTTTAGTTTCAATTCCCATGATTGAATGTATCAAATTTTAATTTGGAATGTAAGCATAAGAAGAAGACACGCTAAGGTGCAATAGTACTGCGACTGTATAGCGAATTGATTACCAGAAAACTATTTAATTAGCCAAGTAAAAATAGCAAAATAAAACCGAGCGAAACAAGTATGATTATTATTCAATATAAGCTAAACATTTCTACTCGCATAGCCTAACATCTAAAGAACTGTGTTCATTGTTATTCTGAGTAAAAATCGTAGTTGGTGGCAAAAGTCATCTGCTTGGCAATACACCTACGAGTACATGTGGTGTTGAGCGTCGATGCACCTGCATAATTTCCTTTTCTCTGCGTATGTGTGTGTGTGAGTGTAAGGCACAACCTGTGCAGCCAGAGGGTCATTTCCTTGCGCTCTATCTGGCATAGAGTGTAGGCCAACATATTTGCCATCTTTGGCTCCATTGAAGCGCTCCTAAATAGCTTTTCAATTGCATTTGCCTTCAGCTGCCGCAAGCGACTTTAAAAAAGGAAAGCAAAAAATAACACAGACGCAAAAAACTAACTGGCATTTAGGTTTCGGTTAACGGTTACGGGTACGGTTACGGTTTTACGTTTGCGTTTACGGGTAGACTATTTACGGAACTGAGTGCCACATGACCTCAAAAAACGTTATGTTACACATGGGAACGCCTTAACGATGCAATTGAGAAAATGTATCTGAGGGCGAGCAAGGGGCAGGCAGGGGAGGGCAGGGCAGAGGAGAGCATTGAGCAACTATAAGATACATGCAGATACATTCAGATACTTATATAATCAGGCACAAGCACAGACACAGACACACGGATAAATGTACGTGGATGTCTCTATAGATGCATATAGATGTCGCCAATGTTGTATTTTGAATTTATGGTTCATTTATTGGCGGCTGGCAACGTGTTTTCAATAAATTTACGTTGCCCGACAAAGAAAGGCCGTCGCCATGTATACGATTCATATTCATCTTTAAATTCATATGCATGTCCACACACACACACACACACACACACACACACACACACACACACGTGCTTTCATAATTTCAACATTTTCAATGGCAATCATAAATTCTATCAATAGATGCGACGGCGGACTCGATTCTCGTGCGTCATGGCCAGCCGTCAACTTGTTGCATGTCCCGACAATTTTTTAATTAACTTGGGGCCGCTAATTTTCGTTAAATGAACACAGTTTGCAAAATTTACCATCGCCGGTCCATGTGTCTGTGTGTCTCTTTTTATGCCTCCAACAAAAAAATAATAATATTTGTTGTGGGCGTGACTGAATCAATTGAGTATCGTTCGCCTTTAATCACACACCCACTCAAGCTCGAATAAAACTTTTCGAAAAACGCACGAGAATTAGTTGATATATTTATGAACTACATTAGTTTCCCTTACGCTCATCCATTGACTAAAGTGAGAACAGGTCTCGTCGATAAATTCGTAATTCTAATATTCTATACGACTTTATGCCTGCTAATAGCTAATATAATACTATACAGCTTATAGTATACTTTTTGAATACGTGATATATATCGATTCTTTTAACTGAACTTAAACTAACTTTTACATTTGAACTTGTATTTCCAAAACAAAGCACTCTCGGAACTTTGAAACCATATACAAATTGTCAATTCACGTTGTGTACATTCAACCCACGTAGTTATCTATTGTCTAGTCTCTAGAGTTTAGAATGTTAGCCTGGAGGTGGGGAAGCCCGACAATACTAACTATCGGTTAGGTTTTCTAAAGAGCATGAGTAACGCATAAGTACTAATATACATATGTACATATTTGCACCTACATAATAGTATAGTAGTCTGTCCTAATATTTGTAGACCAGCGGTGGGTTCGAGTCATAATGAAGAGAGCATACTCTGCTCTGAGAGCACTCGCGTGCCCACCGCTATTTTAGATTTTACTTGGTTGAAATTCGCCCCATCTACAGTACATTTGTCAATACATAATTACCTAGTATTATTTATGATATGTACTATTTGATTTGCCTTTTACACTTTTATGCATCTCGACATTTTATTTTCTATCTTGTTCTACTTTAAATTCAAACACAAGCACACATCGTGTCAGATTTAGTATGGAAATATTCCTTGATTTTGTTGTAGAACTTGACTTTTGGCAATTAGAATTTGCCAGCTTGATGCAGTTTGTGTAAGGGTGTTTGCCCAAATTGTATCTACGCTCATTTTGTACGAATGAAATGCAATTAAAGTGTTTTGCTTTATGAATTTTGATTTGCGGAAAATAACAAAACACAAACTGCATATGATTCCAGGGATGCACATTTTTTATGCCTCTGCTGCTGCTGCTGCTGCTGTGGCTGTTGACACCTCTTGTGGCAGGCACATGAACTAGCTAATTGGATGGAGCAGAGATGCGAGTGTGTATTGGACCAGCATTGCAGTATGTATTGATGTACGAGAATCTGTGTTTGTGTTTCAGCTGCAGGGCTTAGTGCAGGTCTTGTGTAAATGAAATTGTTGTAGACTGCAGCTTAAGAGCCGCAGAGAGCAGACAAGAAGAGTCACATCACATACATACATATGTATATATACATTTCCCACATTTAAATCAGAAAAAGCTAAACGGAACGCCTGCAGGGGCCTTTGTGCACATACCGCAAAATAGGAGACAAATTCAATATAGCCAAATACGGGCAAGTCTCCCATAGGCCGAGTGTGAGGTGCAGGAGGGGCAGGGGCGAGGGCTGAAAGTGGTTATGCAGCAAGGGGTAGCGAAATGGGAATGAAATTGGTTGGTTAGATTGACTCGGCTAGGCTTTGGCTGCGGCTTATTGTGAGGTCAGGTCCTTATGAAATTCGCCCAACTGTTGCGGAATAAATTGCCATGGCAATGCCAATGTGAGGCTTACGGCATCTTCCGTCATGCAAGGACACACCGAGCCACCGAGCCACAAGCATACTGCTGGCTAGATAGAGTGCTTCACAGAGAGACAGGACGAAATTGATGGGCAGCAACAGCGACAATATGCTTTGCTGCTGCTTGTCTATGCACTTATTCATCTGCTGAGTATTCATTCGCTCATTCATTCGCTGGCTCCTTGCGTTCATCTTTGACTGTGCACTGAGTCTACACTGTGGCAAATACTCAGTGTACGTAGACAATTTAATAACAACATAAATAAAGGCTAAGAGTGCTTAAGGCATTATTATTATTATTATTTTTCCCAGTGTACCCATTTAAGCACATTAAATTGAATGTCAGCCAACTTGGTTCAAGCATCAAATAGCAGCTTTCAGGCCATGTTGACACCGGAAACGGATATCTATTCAAATATTTAGTCAATAAAAGTATATGTGTATGTGAGTAGAAAATCATAGGAAAATCCCTTTAATACTTATGAATATCTCCGTTTGTTATATCGCACTCTCAGCCAAGTTTCACTCAGTCAAGCCATGGAGTGCTTTTCCATTCTCATGTGCCCCCGACTGCGAGTGCTATGTATAAATTCAGCAATGTAATTAGTTAATTCAATTGCTGTAATTTCGTTTTGTAATTTATATATAGCCTTAGCCCACACAAGTGAATTTACTAACTATAGATTATTGGCAATTAAACTAATGCCAATTTGTGTACAACACGACTATGATGCAGTCATCTTGGCCACGACCAAGTCATTAGTTAACTACATTGTCTAAACTAATTGAGTGTGAAAACAAACTCAATTAAATAAGTGCAATATCTATACTACAGAACACATAGTATATTTGACAACACTGTAGCTAGTGCAGAGGCGTCAGAAAATGCCTTATAGATTGCAAACAGGTGTCGCATCTGGCACGGATTAATG
Source organism: Liodrosophila aerea (assembly GCA_035045005.1). NCBI lineage: Eukaryota > Metazoa > Arthropoda > Insecta > Diptera > Drosophilidae > Liodrosophila > Liodrosophila aerea. The sequence goes on from JAWNNL010000485.1 coordinate 720,761, forward strand.
CAAATTTAAAACATTTGGAATGGGGTGATTAAATTTGTAATATCGATATCTAATGTTTCTATTCCTATTTGTTTTGCTTCAATATTGCAAAAGCTGAGAGCTTTCAAAGCCCTCAAGTACATAGTCAATTTTACTTTCCTCAATTTTTAATTTGGTCCAATTATTATTAATTTTAGGTTGTTCAAATTGAATTGCTAAATGTTGTGTGTTTTACTGGCGATTCATCGTTGAAGTATCCTTCCATCTATTCAGTAAATCAAAGAAATATGTACTTGTTGATAGAAGTAGATAAAATGGACTCTCTTTTCATTAATTTTTTATCCATTTCGAAATTTTCTTAAGACTGTATTCCATTTCCCATTTAGTCACCTTACCCAGCACTTGCTATTCTGTTTTAATGAAGGTATAGATAAGTTAAAGATGTGTTCTTAATACACCGAATAAGTTGAATAAATCGAATGATATTTGCTGAAATTTTGTACAGTTACACACTGAAATATATTCACTGGCCCTTCTGCTAGTGATCAACAAATAAGCTTCGTGTGAGCTCGCTCAATTTTAATTTGTGTCTAAGCAAAAAGGGTTCTTACATCGTAAACAATATACTATGTGTATTTGCAACTTTTATAGACTGTATGATTGGATATGAATGTGTCGGTGTGGCAATCTGGTAGGCTCCACTGGCAGTCGAACTTAGTATAGTACATGCTGCCTTGATATGCGATCCATCTTCATTATCCTTCATTACGTTGCGTGAGGACAATGGGACCGACTCAGTTTCCAATGTGCCACTTGAAGTGATGCAAAAGCAAAAGGCAAAACACAAAGGACCAGCACACGGTACGCTCGAGTATGTGTGTGTGCCCATGTGTGTATGTGTGTGTGTTAGTATTTGTACATGTAAGCAGTTCTTGTCATCTTACGTTCCTTCTATCACTCTTTGCTTTCTGCTTCATTTGCGTTACAAACACCTTGCCGCATTTTTGGCTCGACACGCTTTTGCTTTTCGGGGAGCCGTATCCCTTTTCAACCCCCCCACACTACACAACTATACTATGTATATCATCGTTCAGCCCACCTGAGTGTCGAAGCACTTTTCAGAGAAGGCGTGAGAGAAGGAGAGACTGAGGGCTGGATTCTAAATGAAATCGCCCGGCGGCTGCAGCTGTCGCCCATTTTTTGGGTACAATGGCAACATTGAAATTTTGAAAGACCATTTCTCATGCACACACAGCAACAGTAGCATTAGGATATGTCTGTCTGTCTGTCTGTCTGACTGTCTGTCTGTCTGAATGACTGTCTGAATGTCTGGCAAGCTTTAAAGATGTGCCAGGATGCCAGGATGCCAGGATGCCAGGGTGCCAGCAAGGCATACTTACTTACCACTTGAGGCGCCTGCTAAACGCCTAATGATGCTTATTTGGCCGCAGCACCTCGGCACCACACCTGTGCAGCTCTCACCTGCTCTCCGCTGTTCACAAAAATATGACGTGCGTGGCAGGAGGGGGAGGAAGTGGGCGTGTCACAAATACTGCAACATTTACGCTCATGTATTAGTTTGTCTGAAAAGCAGCAAAAGAAATTGTTTTAAATTAATTTGCATGTTGAAGCACAGGCGCCAAAAAAGAACTCATTACAGTATACTCTACAGCTAACCCAGGGGCATATCACTTGCTTTAGTAATTTGAAGGCAAAGTTATACAAAGTATAGTAATACAATATTCTCTAAACATGTGTTGAACAGAGTTGTATAAACAGGCAGAGCTTATTATCGATATCGATAGTCTGTCAGCGAATTATGTGAATGGTAGAAAAGTTGGCTGACTTTTGCAGAAACTGTCGGGACGAAGAAGAAGAGGAAACAGTCCAGCACCTTTGCTGTTCCTGTCCCGCCCTCAGTAGAACCAGGTTCTTCTACCTGGGAGTCTACCATCTTAACCCTGCAACGTCATCCTTCGTCAAAATGACTACGCGTGATTTTATTTTTGAATTTAAACCTATTTATACTGTTTATTTTAGTCCCCCTTTTCGTGTAGTACTTGCCAGTAACTTAATAGTTGGTAGTAAAGTAGGACAATGCACTAGACACATCCTAAGTATTTGATAATTTGATTTTTACGAAAGAAGTCGTCATATTTTGTATGTAAATGACGTAGTTTTTGGTTGAAAACGAGCTATTTGCCAAAAAAAGGAAAGCTGTGAAATGATTTTTTTAAGTTAAAGATTAAAAAAAAATTACAAAAATGATAAACAATATTGAAAGAAATATGTTTAAATATAATTAAAAAATATATTTTGGTATTTAATTTTGCTCACGACATATTTTAGACTCACATAAAATAGGTCGTAGTCATATTGACGAAGGATGACGTTAATGTACTAAAAATAAGGATGACGTTCCAGGGTTAAAGACCTGACGGACCTTGCGCTAATAAAGCCAAGGAAAACGTAGTAGTTGAATCACACAAATCGCAATGGGCCTCTTTTGGCCTTAGTGAGCTGAGGATCCTTCCTTAGCTACCGCTTAACCTAACCTAACCTAAGAAAAGTTGGCTCTTTGTATTGGAAACTATTGGAAACTAGTCGCGTGCACTGAGTATAAAAGTGTGTGCTCCTAGAAAAAAGACAATTACAGTTGACTCTTAACAACAATAAAAATATGTGTGTTCAATATATCAAACTCATCAAAAGTATTTTGATTTTATGTTGTAGAGCATTACAAATTCATCTGAATATCGCAATGAAATTCGTTTTTAATTTTCTGATTTTAATTTATATTTCTGGAGCTTCCTTGGAAGCCAAATTATGCACGGCAACTAAGCAGGGCGAACAATGGCAAAACGCTTTAATCCTATTGACGTTTAATCAAGCTCGACGATGGCGGCGGCAGAGCGGAAACCGTTGGAAAAATAGAGAAAAAAAGGTGAAGGGGAAATAAAGTAAAAGAGACGACATTGCAAAAAGACACGCGTCGGCAATTACAAAAAATTTTCCTTTTTTGCTGTTGAATTTTCAATTGGCTCTGCTATGAATTCCATTTCCATTTTCATTTGCATTACGTAGCCAGTTGTTTACCTGTAACCTGTAACCTGTTGCCCTTTACACCCCAAGGTAAATCAAAGCAAAGTGAGAGGTGTAAGGACAAAGACACTAACAGAAAGGAACAGGACGCCGAAAGTCAAATTGGGGAGAAGGCAGCAGAGTCGGTATTATTTAAAGCGCTTAATAAATAATCACATTTGCATTTTCACTTGTTGATTTTGCCAGCGCAAGTGGAAGTTAAGTTTTTCCAGCTTTTCTGCTGACTGCTTGAAAATTGCGCGCTCAGCAGAGGCCCAGACTCAGACCGAGACCCGGACCAAGGCAGACAACGACATCAACATTAAAATTAGCCCTGAAACCCTCGACAAACCCCAACACTCAGAATATACACACATACATACACATACAGATAAAAATGTAAGTAAGAAAACACCAGACCCCAAAATGCACTCAACGTTTTGTGCGTTGTCATTGGAAGCTAAATAAATTGAAATTAGACGATGTCAGCACAAAAGCCAAAAGTGCCGAATACCAACAGCAACAGCAACAGCAGGAGAAGCAGCAGGATTGGGATTGGGGATGGGGATGGGGATGGGGATGGGGATGGGGATTGGGCAGAGGGAGTACTCTTAGAAATGGAAATGGCAAAGAACACAACTATGGGATGACGACGCTGATGCTACGCAGCAGTCACAACATTGCATGGGCGTATATAGTGGGCGTGGCACAGTGCGTGTGATACGACAACAATTGTTGTTGCTGTCGACAGTGAATGAAGCCAGTGGCAGTGGCAGTGGTAGTGGCCACTGACCAGTTGCCTAGCTGGTCCAATAACTTTGTTATCAAGCCTCGCCAGCGGCAACTCCCTCTCCCTGCCCTCGACTCGCCCCTTCAAACGCCTACGTAGCGTATTCGAATTTCAAGTGTAGGACGCACGTTGAAATTGTATAAAGATCCTGTTGTCAGTGTGGTCTTCCTGTTGCCAGCTAGCATATGTACGTGTAGCCCATGCAAATGGATAGCAAAATTAATAGCTTAACCTACACAAAAACACACACACACACACACACACACGCTGCCGTCAGACAAACGCTAAATGGCATCAAGTGTTGCAGTGCTGCAGTGTTGCAGTACTTCAGCTATGGACAGTACACTAGTACTAGTCCCGGCCAGCCGTACAGTTCACAAATATAGTATATATTGCAACTGTATATGAATTGCATCAAATGCAAAACTTTTATTCAAATATGAATAGCCAAAAACTAGAGTAATTCATCATGCATGCGAGTACACAATTCCAATGCTGTTGTTCAGAGATTCCTTTCAAACCAAACATGAATCGTTATTCGTGTGCATTAATTAGTTATTCATTTATTCCCTCGTTAATCTAACTTCAATACAGCGTGATTTATTTGATTTATCGATTATAAATAATAAAATATAAATACTAAATTAAAATTGAGTTTCCATCGATTTTCTTGTATTATCATAAATAATGCTATTATATTAAGTCTGTCTGTCCGTCCGTATGAACACCGAGATCTCGGAAACTATAAGAGCTAGAGACTCAATTATTTTTTGTTTGGTTTGTGTATTACATAGACAGGCCAAGTTTATGTTTTTAATTTGATATCTCAACCCCCTCCCCATCAAATTTTCAAAAATGTTCTTAGCATGTACAGTTTTAGAGTCATTGGATTCCTTCTTTGCATGAATAACGCTTTAGGTGCTTTGAATGTTTATTGCGATTTGCAGCCCAATCGGATAATAGACACCGGAGCTATTGGAGAATCAATTTTCTGTACTAGGCATTTGGCTTGGGGAGGGGGGAAGCCACAGTGTACGCGACCACTGGGGCGTATGCGTGAGTTTTGATTGTGAGTATGAATTTCTGAATGAGTATTGGTTAATGTTTGTATTTGCGCGTATATTTGTATTATGTGTATGTGTATATGAGTATGTACATACATACATATATGCTGCTGCTATTATCGACGCCCAGGGTCTCCTACTGTCGGTTGCGTCCGACTGTAGCTTCCCTACTTTTTGATCCAGTGCCAATGAGTCCAATGCAGGCAATATTAACAACTATTAGATAACGTGAACTTGAGCTAATATTCTAAAAGATACGTATATAGTATAAATAGAATGTTTTCTCTTCCAATGTCAACTGTTTCGTCTGTTTCCAAGCAAAGTTTTTTATTAGCATTAACACACATGTGGCATGAGCATGTTGGGCTCTTCTCGTGTGGCAAAATGTAAACAGCATATCAAATCCTATAAAGATCTAATCAGTAAAAGTTTGCTAAATGCCATGTCAAGCTGCTCAATTAACAAATCCAAGCGGAAACTTTTTGGTGAATTGTCATCAAGTTGGCTGAAATGGCATGGCATTTGTTTACGCATCGCTGACAAATTACTTAACCATAAATGTTGGTCAATATCGTTAGCTAAATATTGTCCCACACGCACATATGTATGTGCGAGTATATACTAGTATATATGGGTGTATACTTGTATAGAAAAGTTCTATATGCGACAATTGTGTTGGCCAGCTTTAGGCTCAGACACAAAGCAAAAAGCAGGAGAGGCGGAAGAAGCGGAAGAAGCGAAGAAGAAGACTGAAATTAAGTTATTTGGCCGTAAGCGCGTTAAATTGCGGGTAACAAGTGACTCTAACGCTGACGCTGGCGTTGACGTTGACGTTGACGTCGTCAGCAGTGGCAGTGGCAGCAGCAGCAGCAGCAGCAACACCTGTGGCATAAATTTTGGGCTCCCCCAATTTTTATATTTGCGTCTGTCTTTTGTTTTTGTGTTGCCCTGTTGCCCTGTTGCTCTGCTTTCTCTCCTCTCGCTTTGTTTGTGAATAGATTTATGCTGAATATGCGCAGCATTCTCCAGTCATTTCTTGCCCCACCCCACATGCCAGCTACACCTCAAGCTCACTCTCTTTCAGGCACCACCCACCATCTCCCATCTACCAACTACCATCTACCATTGCCATCGTCATCAATTCAGCAAGCAAAAGCCAAACATTAAATCACTTAAAATGCCAGTCCAAGCCTGGACAAACACAGCTCCAAGTGTGCCTTCTGGCCTGCCACTGTGGTTTACACAGTGAGCCATGAAGCTTCACAAAAATTTCAGCAACAGCAGCAGTACACACACTTTGCCCACTCCCCCCGCTTCCGTAAGCTGCTCTCTCGCCTTGCTCCACTAACCGCTACCCTGGAGAGTGTCCTTCAAGGGGCAAGGGGTTTGGGGCACGTATGCTATGCTGGCATTTTGACACTGCCTTGGCGTTTTCATAGTAATAATAATAATAATAAGAATAATAATAATACGAAGTTGGTTCTGTTTTTTCTTGAATACCCTCTATAAAAATAATACTAACAAAGCGGGTATATCACTGTTGCATATATACACGAATAACAAGAGAAGAACAATTCGCTTTTCAATTCTAAATTTTGGTAACTCTTAGGTATATTGCTAGTACTTTCAATACCCTGTTTAATTTTATGTTTTCAATATCCAATATCTCCGGTGTTTATTATCCGATTGGGCTGCAAATCGCACCAAACATTCAAAGCATCTAAAGCTTTCTTCATGCAAAATGTCACTTACACATACTTAATAGACCCTTCTGTACAATTTTTAAAAAAGATTATATTTTTATTTGTATTCTTTGAGCCTATTGATTCTTGAATTATTGAATCTAAGAGTGGAAGTAGATTATTTCACGTCTGACGTTTGATGGCTAAAATTCTTTTCCAGAGTTTAAAAATAAGCAATATGTATTTAAATTTTCAAATTTTAATTTTTCGTCCTTGAAGAGGAAGTCCTGCATTTTAAATTTATTGTTACGACCGCTAGCTATGGATGAAGAATAAATAGCAAAACCTGCCAAGATCAGTAGCTCTATATAGCTGTATATACTAAATTATTTCTTGTGTCATTGGCTTAAACAAATAATGAGATGTTAATAATAATAAGAGTAGTAAATAGTTGCTATATCATATCTTTATATTACTTCGAATCACCCTCCCTTGGTTGTGGAGCAGGGTATTTGGTTGTGCTGCACTTAGAGCTTTGGCACTTAAAGTTGTTGTTATTTTGTGGATGGAGCAACATTTTCAGCATTTTCACGCGTTTTTCACACACACACACACACACACGCACACACACACACCCGGTGCTACTGCTATCTCGCCCCGTTGTATGCAAATAATTGCTGAGTGCTGCTTCAGTCAGCTTATAATTGTTGTTGTTGCTGTTGTTGTTGCTGTTGCTGTTGTTGCTGTTGCTGTTGCTGTTGTTGTTGTTGCTGGCTGTTGATGTTTGTATAGGCTGTCCGGCATTCTGTTCTAATAAGCAGCCCTGGCAGACAGCATGCTGTGGGGCAGGGGAGCCAATGCATGAGTGCGTGATTCGATGGCTTAGGGGCGGTGGTGGAGGGATGGGGGAAGGGAAGGGTGTGCAGAGTGTACAGGCGGTAATTTAAACAATGAACTACCATGCCCATTAATATTACTTTAGGCTACTCGCAAACTTTGACTTTACGTTCAAGTTGCTGCTCTTGGCGTTGTTGTTTATTATTCTTGTTGTTGTTGTTGTTGTTGTTTGCCTTGTCACAGAACAAGACGTGCACAACTTTTTCAAGCAGAGAGTGAGGAAAAAATAATATTAAAATAAAAATAAAAATAAAAGAAAACGTGTAAAAACTGTGATTCCGAATTGGCTATCACAATTTGCACTTTTGATTTTATCTCAGCTGTGATTTTATCAGCTGAAAATTCCGTGATTGCTTTGCGTGACTAACAACACAACCGAACAAGCACTTTTTGTCATGAAAGGCCCATTAACCACACAGTACAATTATTATTATGTGGAGTGACATACATTGCATTGAATAACTATTATAGGGGAATCAAAGAGATTCCATAAAAGCTATTCTTCAATTTTGAAGGCAAATTTCTTGTTTAATGAAGTCTGCAAATATAATTTAAGAAATGCATTATTATTTAAATAAAATAAATATATGAGGTGTTGTAAAACATTTATATCACAATTATCAAACACTCTGAAATCTTGAAGATTTAAAAAAGATGTTAAAACATACACACATACACTTATACATACAAATATACGCGCAAATACAAAGAATATGAAATACTCATACAGAAATTCAAACTCAATCAAAAATCACGCATACGCCCTAGTGGCCGCGTACACTGTGGCTTCCCCCTCCCCCAGTCAAATGCCTACTACAGAAAATTGATTGTCCAATAGGTCTGGTGTTTATTATCCGATTGGGCTGCAAATTGCACCAAACATTTAAAGCGTCTAAAGCTTTATTAATACAAAGAAGAAATCCAATGACTCTAAATCTGTACATGCTAAGAACATGTATGCAAATTTAAGGGGGAGGGGGATGAGATATCAAAAATTGCTTTACTTTGCTTCAATAAAATTGTACAATCATTTAATTTCTTTGCACCGTAAATGAAAGCAATCTGTTTTCTTGATTTTAGTTTAAATGGTTGTTTTAGGAGAACTTCTTCTCAAGTGCTGAATATTATCTTGATCTTGAGCCATAGTAAACAAAACTTCTAGTTGACGCAAAAGGTTTTAATAATGAAATACAAAATGGTGTAACCACAAATAATAATTTGCTATCCCATAGTATACAAACCGACTTGCAGACAAACTGAAGAGGCCGTCCACCTGCTAGACTGCCCCTTTTTAATTACAGGCTGTAAAAGTATTAAATTTAATAGGCCTACGGGTCTCTTGGGGACTTTTAGTTATCATTCGTTTTACACGCGTGTTTAATACTACTTTTTAAAAACAAATGAATTCCTAAAATTGTGCTATTAAATATTAATATATTATGGCTTATTCTCAGAAGAGTCCCCCTACCCTCCTCTGAGTGTGTCTATGGCGCTCTCACGTGCTGGCTGAATAAATAATACGCATCATAATAACGCTCATTAGACCCTCCACTTAAAGTTAGTAAAACCTTAATCTCATTTCTGCCAACTTTTATTTTGGCCAACAGTAGAAATCACATGCAACGACAACGTGGTACAGGGAACCTCAACCAACCAGGCCAAAAGCGACAACGTCAAATAGTGGAAAGCAAATGTTTTATATTAGGTGGCAGTTGCCGGCAGGGGGCGCCACTAATGAGGCCCTTGGGGAACATATTAAACTTGAGAGGCAGCGGCAGCGGCAGCAATAACAACAACAACAAAATAACTGAATAAATAGGGCAAACGAGCCAGGAAGAAAGAGAATCGGGTAATGCTCAGATTTCCCCAGTACACACATATGTTCGAGTTCTTCCCTACTCTCCTGCTGTTGCCGAGGAGAGTTGTTGTCGCCTTGGCATCTCTAATGCAAAATGGTAACTTTTTTTATCGAAACGCCCCAACTTTTTAATTTAAGGCAAAATAAAACAAGAAAAATTAAGGCGGCAAGAAGAAAGAAGCAAAGAAAAATGAGAAAGAACCAGGGAAACTGCGAAGACAAATCACGGCGACCCCTTAAAAAGAAACTTTTCCTGGTATTCAAACTCAACTGACTCACGAAATTAAAGCAATAATAACTTTGTTAAAACAAAAAGAAAACGAATATGAAAACGAAACAAGCTCCAAATGGTGTACCGTTAGCCGTGCCGAAATTATAATACCCTAATATCTTGAAACAACAAACACTCCGTTTCAAATGGTCTAGCAAATTGTAGACCACAGCAGCAGCAGTACCTCGTTGGGATAGGGTATTAAAAAACTTTTGAGCAACATCCTCAAGTTGCTCTCGTGTTTCTCATTCGCTTTGCCTGCCAGCTGTTAGTTGAAATTGTTGCCTTGTTGTGGGAGGGGGACGGGGAGGGGGGAGTCGACCATGTGAGTTATGTGAGTTGTGTTCATGCAAAACAAGCTAACAACATCTCTTAGGGCACAAGTCATGAATCAAAATCCGAGTGAAATATAGAGCAAACTAAATCAAACGATAGCACAGTGCGAATTAAAAGTATCATCCTCATTTATCCTCAAATCTCATATCGCTTGATCTATCACTTTCATTTCCTCACATTTAAGTTGGACACATACTATAAGTAGTTTAAGTTCCTGACTTAACTTTGCTGCAAGTACAAAGTAAAACCCGAAATGTGTAAGCTCACATGCTTGCCTGGAATGACTGTAAGCTTGAGTCAAACCACACTCAAACCACTTTAGGCTCAATTCTAAGGCACTAAGATACACAGTTATATACTCTATATAGTATACCTAGTTCTAGATGCAGATTGATTACAGTGCAAATTTAATACGCTCTTAGTATTTATATGATTTTGGAATTCTGAAATACCTTTCAACTCTTAGCATAGTGATTTGCGAATCAAATGATAAGAGACTATTGATACAGAATACTATATATTAATTGAGTGACCATTTCAAGCAAATATATCGATATCGATATCGGACTTAACCAGTAAATAATACATTCATTCTATACTACATGAATGTATTCAATAATATCAACATCTCTAACTCATGCTACTATTACTACTTTGACTGCCTACAACTAATTCTAGTAATCCGAAATTCTATTCCGAATTTCAGCTCTAAGCCTAACCCTAACCTAACTTAATCGTTCTTAAATCGTTCTAGCAGTTACGTTACCGTTCCACGGCCTGCTCTAACTAATCTAGTTGGCACTTCTTTAGTCTGGTCTGACGAAAGACAGAGTGATTTGATAAAGAGAAAAGGTATTGAATCTGTTCGCTGATATCATTATCGCAACAAAGAAGACACGCACAGGCGCTCCAACGGTTCTAACGGGTCTAACGGGTCTAACGGTCCAAGCGTGCAGGTATCCCTGAGTTGATTACAATTAATGGCACCAATTTGTTGTTGTTTCTATTGCTGCCGCTGCGTTTTATATGCGATTCGTATTGAGGGGGCGTGGGGTTGTTCATATGATTGCTGTTGTTGTTCTTGTGCTTGTTGTTGTGGCTCCAAGCACAACAAGAGTCGCTCCCATTGTTTTTGTTGCTGTTGTTCTTGCTGTGGCTGCGCCGCGTGCCTCAAATTTTTGGCGGAAGGCAGCAAAGGCACAAAGTGGCATAAAAAGGCAAGAGCGAAAGTGGAAAGCAAAACGACAATGACTGGCAAAGGCATCGTAAAACGCGGTCATAAAGTGGGACGAGGGACACACACACACCACACACACACACACACACAGCAAAGAAATGAAACGAAACGAAACGAAAGGAAGACGCTCACAAAAAAGATGCCAGGCTGAATGACTGAAAAGGTTTTCTATACTACACGAATGTATGTGTGTATGTGTGTGTAAAGCTAGCATAGCCTTTGGATATATAGATATTGGTATATTTCAGCTTGAGGCTGATAAAGTCCAAGCAGCACATAAAAGTCTGTAAAAAGTCTACAGAACAGCGCTCAAGTCGATAGACAAACCGCTCGCAATTGCACTCAGTTTAGCGCAGTGAGTGAGTGTGCTCATATGCAAACGAGCACTCACTCAATTGAGCTCGGCTTGAGTGAGTGTTGACTTTGCTCGCCTCACAAATCGTAAGCAACAAACACGTGCTAAGTGGGCAGCTGTGTTGAGCTGCCTTTTGGAGCAGCGGTAATTAGTCACGGTTTTGCATGAAACCAAATATTTAAATATTCATTATATTACTGTTTAATACATTCTAATAAATGTACGAATAGTACATACTATATTCAGCTATGCTTTATATTATAAAGTTTATAATAGAAAAGTAGTTTTCAGACTATATTTATAGATATATTTATATGTATTATAGATGTGATTTGATCAGATGATAATTTTGTCAGAATTTGATTTTAGATAATTCCATTATTCTACGTGATTCTTATAGTCACATTCATCAAAATTAATCACTGATTTAATCTTTACTTACTTCATTTAAAGATTTGTGAAATAAAATACAAACACGATGTTAAATAAAAAGTTAAAAATTTTTATTTTAAACATAATTTCCTATACAAGAAATTAAAAGTATAATCTTGACCGAATAGTGTTTTAAGTCTTTAAATTATTGATTAAGTCTTTAATATATTGATTAATATTTTTAAAAGTTGTAGTTTAATTAATTACTTTTTAATAAGAATATCAATTATTTTATAAACATTCTAATAAATTACATTCAATCTAAACTCATTTTTACTATAGCTAATTTTTCTTTTTGAAAGCTATTTTATTTAGTTTTTTGTTTAAAATACAATGATTTCAATTTGACTATTTCAATTTAAATAAAATCTGTCTGTTTTTAAAATATCCTTTGGCGACTCTAATCAAATAAATGCTGCAGAATACATATATGTAATTTACAATAATATTATATTAGATACGATATTACTGTGCAAACAATTAAAAATTAATAATGTCTTATTTGAAGTGATTCATTGTTCATTCATGTGACTGTGACTGTGACTGCCAACACTCACTCACTGCCAAACAACTCAGCACTGGCGCTCTCACGTGCTCTCGCACGCTCTCTGTAAGGATGTCAAAGCTTTGAGCTTTTGTCTCAGATCATGCGCAGAGCCAACGTTCACACACGCACACACACACACACACACGGCAACAACAATAAAATTCAATAAAATGTTTGCCGACAGTCGTTTTGTTGTTGCTGCTGTTTGTTGGCGTTACTCATGCTGTTGTTGTTATTGCTCAATGGGCAGGAGCCGAGCCGAGCGGAACAACAGCTGCCGGCGCCCCTGTGCGTATGCAATGAAATTGGGTTTGCCGCTCGAAAGGCGCAAAAAGCAGGGAACAAAAGGAAACAGCAGCAAACGCAAAAAAAAAGTGGGGACACAATGAGCAGCATTAATTGCTCAGCTGCGCCATTGTTGTTGCCGCTGTTCTTGTTGTTGTTCTCTTACTATTGGTTTTATGCTGGTGTTGGTAGCTCAAGAGTTCACTTACCTTTGGCGCTTTACAGCTGCACTTGGCTGTTGTTGTTGTTGCTGTTGCTGCTGCTGCTGCACTGCATCATTGCGTGGAAACAATAACAACAAATGCCGCTACTGCTGCTGCTGCCGTTGTTGTTGTTGTTGTGCTGCTTGCAATTTTTGCACACCACTTTTTAATGCTTATTATTTGAAATATACGTGTGTTGTGGTTTGTGTATATATTAGTTTTATATATATCTTTGTTAATTATATTTACATATTTGCAATTTCGTGCTTTGCTTTTTGCTTTGGCTCTCGCACGCGTTGCCTTATGCATATATATAAGTATAATTTTATACTTTATTATTATTAACATTCAACATTTGGCCCGGCCATAATTTAAAACAGCGTTTCGTTTTCCACATATTTTCCGCGCACCACAAAAAAAAACGCAAAAAAACACACGCAAAAAAAAACAAGATTTTATATTTTTTTAGTTGACTCGCTGCTGCTACGGCAGTTGTTATTATTATTGTTGGTTTTTTTATTATTTTCGAATTCGGTTTTTGTTTTTTGTTTTCTTTTTTTTTGGTTTTCTTTTTTGCAGCCAAGGCAACAAAACAACGTTAGCCGCACATGGCCTAGGACGACGCTGCGGCTGCCTGCACTGATTTTCAGCGTGGATGCTTGACGTCGCTGTCACTGCTGCTGCTGCTGCTGCTGCTGTTACTGCTGCTGCTAATGCTGCTGTCAGTCGCTGTGTTGTTGTTTGTTTTGCCTGCTGCTGCGTGCTGATGTAGTCTTAGCTGTAGCTATAGCTGTGGCTGTGTCTCTGCCTCCAACTGTAACTGTAGTTGCCGCTGTAGTAGTAGTAGTAGCGTTTGTTGTTGTGTTTGTCGTTGTTGTTATTGCGAGAGAGAGAGAGCGCTCGCGTTTGCTCTCTTTGGCTCTCGCACACCCCTCTCTCCGCTTCCTTTGCGCTTTTGCCAGCCTCAGCGGCTACGTCATCAGTCATACCGCTGCCAGCGCCGGCGCAGGCGCCAGCATTTAAAACTCAACTCAACTCGGCCTGAACTCAACTCGGCTTGAACTCAACTCAACTCGAACTCAACTCAACTCCACTCGAACTCAAAATTGCAATTTGCCACTCAATGTTGAGCTTTAACTCACCTTAACTCAAATGTTGTTTATCAGCTGCGACGCCGCTACCGTAAATTCTGCTGCTGTTGCTGCTGGTGCTACTGCGGCGGCGATTCCCGCTTGAATCGCTTATCGCATTGATTTCTGATAACTTTTTTTACGTTTCTCTGCTTGGTTTTTTACACAAGGCACAGCAAAAAAAATATAACAAAAAAACAAGACAACAACAAATAAATATATGTGAGTGTAGGAGACGCGGCGTTGTTGCACGACAAATTTTTCAATCAGCGTTTGCTTAGCGTAATTTATGCGCACTTTTATCAGCCACTGACACACACTCACACACACACACGTGGACTGAGTGGGGCAACTGCTATCGACATCAATCAGTGGCGTTCAAATCGCTCGATCGTTGGCAAATCGCGCGAGGGGCGGAGGGGCAGAACAATCGACACCTTTTGAAATCGGTTAAGACGCTTGGTAACTGGGGGTGGGTAGGGGTAGGAAGGGGTGTTGCTGTAAAGAGTGGGGGTGGCTGGACAGCTAATCAGTGCACAGATCTATGCTGTGGAACGTGGAACGGTCGCTCGATCGCGATCACTCGAGAATCGCTCAAGCGCAACGCGGCAAATGGACTGATTTCGCCTCTGGTGGGTCGATCTGTGGTGTGGTTCGGATCGCTCGAAATGGAAACTGAATTGGAAAATAGAAAAGCCATAGACACAGACGCCACGAACTGAATCAAAACAGCAGCAGCACACACACACACACACACACTCACACACACATGCCCACGAATACAATTTTAATCACACACGTAAAATAATAAAATTGAAATGAAAATGAAAATGAAAAGCAAGCACACAGAACCAAACCGAACAGAACAGAACAGAAAAGAACCGTATCGAAACCGTACCCGAACCGTGCCGTATAATTGAGCGAAAAAGAAAAAGAAATACATAGAAGAACACGGAGCAACCTCGTCTTCTCTCCATATAAAAAACTCGGAACGCTACAGTCGGGTGCAACCCACAGTAGCAGACCCTGTACTTTCCCTTGCAGCAGCTAATGCTAACAATACACACATACACATATCGCAACGTAAGACGCAACCACGCAGACACATATGTACATACATACATTAAGTGCATGCTCGTACTGCTCTCCCCCCCCCTTGCCTAGTACGAAAACTTGTATATCGAATATCTCCGGTATTTATTATCCGATCGAGCCACAATTCACAGCACTGAGGAATATTGCCATAAGATCTTTGTATGCAGAAGTTTGTATCTCTAAAATTTAAGCGTGGTGGTTTTTCGCAGTGTGCGGGGGAGTGGGAGAGGGGGATTGATAAAAAATCCAACACAAACTTGAACTGCTTGCACTATGGGGGTCTGCCACGCCTTCTTCTGCTCCTACATACATTGCACAAACCTAATAGACCCTTTTGTACTTTTTTAAAGTACAGGGTCTAAAAACGATCAGCAAACGGTTCGGATTCGAATACGGAAGTATTGTGTCTATACTCAAGTCGCCTTGCGTATACTCTGCAAAATTACAATGCGAATGGAAAAATCTTCGGAAAATTCACAATTGAAGAGGGAATTTGGTTTTTAAATAAGTTGAAAATGTATGAGATTAATCGGCATTTAAAATCGAATAGAATCTATCAATCGGTTTGTCAATTTGTTTTCCGGGTCTGTCTATTTGATCTGATAAATAACCTGTCTAATTACATTTATAAATATCCATCTCCCTATCACTTTACCAACATGTGTACATTTAGTTATTTGTTTATCTATCAAACCATTTAGCTGTCCACTAACCTATTTATCTGTTTTCTACCAATTCATTTGTCTATATATCAAATAATGCAATTATATTTTATCATTTGATCTGCCTATTTATGTATCTATATATCGAAGTATCTGTTTGTTTATCTATGTACACATATGACGTTCTTCTTTAGCTAAAATATGTACATTTATTATTGAACTATCATTTAGTTTTCATTTTTGATCAATAACTTTTTAAATTCATTTCTGGGTCAATTAGGTAAGTATGTAATAAATATACTTATACATCAGTTATTCAGTTAAACATTTATTTATCTATCAGCTTATCTAAGACTTTCTTACATTTAAATGTATATCTGTATTTTCCACTTAGTTTTTAGCTCTATCTATTGATCAATCTGCGTTCATTTCTATCTACGTTTAATGATACGCTTCGATATAAATGTTCATTCATTTATCGACTATTTATCTATTTTTAATGTCTCTACCAACTTGATTATTTATTTTTTCGTTTATTTATTTATCTAACCGATTGTCTATCTATATATCTGTGCAATTATCGTTCTACCTGCTCATATAATTATTCAATTATCCATCTATTTATTTGTTTAATTACCCATTCATTTATCTTTGTAGTGATATATCTATATATAGATCTGTCAACCGCTTTATATAACTAATCATTTATCTCTTCTGCTACCCATCAGTCGCTCTGGCTTTCTGTGTGTCTATCATATTACTATGCCCCACATGGTTCAGTAAATAGTGCATAATGAGCTTATCTACACTTCCAGCTACTCAAACAGCGCTCTATCGATCTTTCTATTTATCTACGAGTGCGATATTTATCTCGAGCATAATTGTTCGCACACTCCGCTACAAAGTAACGCTTTGCTTCGGAGAGTGCTCTTCTTTCCACCCGCTGCTGCTGCTGCTGCTGCTGCTGCGATGTTCGTGATGTTTCTGATCACGCTCTGATATTGAGTGCACTTGTGTGTGTGCGTGTGTGTGTAGCTGTGCGCGTTGTTTTTTAGACAGCGGCACGCAACGATCGTCAACATTTTTGCGGAATAAGCAAGCGAATTTGATCGATGCTCAATGTGTTGCTGTTGTTGTTGTTGCTGCTGTTAATTATGTTGCTGTTGTTGTTGTTGCTGTTGTTGCTGTTGTTGCTTGCAAATATAATTACAGCTAAACTAAGGCGATTGCCGGCGTGCATTATTCGTGCGGTTGTGACGACGCCAACGACAACAACAACAACTACCTTCCCGCAACAACAACTGACGCCGATAGAAACAAACTAACCGCACCGAACCGTACCGCCTATGGGCGATCCAATCGCAATGTGGAGACAACTGCGCCGCCGTCGCAACTCGACTGAGAGCTGTAACTGCCATGGGCGATAACGGCGTCGACGTCGCTGCTGCTGCTGCTGCTGCTGCTGCTGCTGCTGCTGCTATTGCTGCTGTCATTGACGTTGTTAACGATTTTCAAATAGCTCGCGCTGCCAACCCAACACCCAGCTCCCATACGGCCCTGTGACGCCCACACTCTATCAATCGTTTGGCAAAATGGACGCGAGTCGCATGTGTGTCGTCATTAGCGACAGCGACAACGGCAACGTCGACGTCAGCGTCGCTGTCAGCGGTAGCGGCAGCGTCGACGTCAGTTTCATTTGTTTATTATTTGGCTTGCTGTTGTTATTGTTGTTGCTATTGCCATTTGGTTTGTTTGCTGCGCCGCTTATCAGGCAACGCGAGCACCCAGTGAAAACTTTTGCCAGCTGAGATAACGCAGTGGCTGCCCAGCGCCATCCCCATCCCCTGCCACCCTCCCTTGCCACCCTTTCGATAAGCACTGCCATTGCCCTAGTTTCAAATATTGAAAATCTCTTATCAATTATCGGATATGGGTGGAAGTCACTCAAGCGATCTATGCCGGAAAATTTACTACTATGTACTGCTTATTAACTCTTCAGTGCAAGCATAATTGATTATCTGATTGTACGCTAGATGGCGCCAGCGAAATGACTGCAATTTGTAAAATGATTATCTCATGTGTTTATTACGCAATCGTTATGAAATTTGCCATACAGCTTAACAGTGCCTTCGAGCATGGTTCTTGGTAAGTCTGTTCTCTAGATCTTGCAGTTTGTGCTATTTCTACGTTTTTATCGGGAATGAGAATGGCAATGGGAAAGATTATAGCGGGTGTGTATGTAAGTTATATGCTCTGGGTTCAGTGAATCGACTATGAGCTTGACTTTAAAATCAAATTTAGTAGCTATCTATTATGTTATCGACTCGATTACAGATACACAGCTGTCGATATAACTACTACAAATCTGTACTACTAATGAATTAGGTTACGACTCACCTATTGACATCGACCTGACTAGCTAATCGACTAAAGTTTAGTCACTAAACTGTCAATTTGACCATCGCTAATCGATATGAATATCTATTCGACTATTCACTGACCTATCAAGTGGATATCTATCGGGAGTAATACCGTTAGGACACTGAACAGAAACAAAGGTTTGGTTTGGGTATTTTCGTTCGAGAAGTAACAGAAAGAGCAGAGTCTGCTTCCAAAGCATTTCCGTGTCAACCACTATACAAGACTATCGACTTACCAATTGAATCGATTATTGGTACGATTATCAGCTCGGCTATAGTCAATGGACTATCGATTCGACAGCGCCGTTTCTGATATCGTATAGCATATCAATTAGAAAGAGTAAACTCCGGAGAGCATAAGTTCTATATAATGTAAACTCAATAGTCAATAATAATAGAATAAGAATAGAATAAGAATAGACGGCCCTTTGCTCTGGCTTTATCTGTTGCGACACTCTACACCCTTCCGCATACTTTTGCACAAACTCAGCACACCACTTTTGCATCTATAAGTACAGTACAAGAGCAGTTCATACAGTTCAACACCAAGAGCGTTACATTTTATGTAGATTGGAGAGACCCGGAGCGCAAGTCAGTGGAGAGACTGGAATAATAACAAAATGATGCCCAATAAATTGTCAATGTTGTATAGTTTATAACGGTAAGCGTGCAGCTATTCACAGTGAATTTTTGATTTGCAATCTGAGTTATCGTTATAGTACTATATGTTCCATAAACAACAACAGCAACAACGCAAGCTAACGATACATACATACATATCTATATGCACTATATGTATGTACATATATGCTAGTGTTGTTGTTGTGAACTAAATGCGTCAATTAAATAAAAAAATATACAACGCTCGCAGAGATACATTTGCTTTGGATACAGCTACAGGTATATAGATACATACGAGTGTGTGTGTGTGTGTGTGTGTACACCCACAGCTGCTGTGTGTATAGAAATTATTAATAAATTATGATTTTGGATGACACTATAAATCGCACACTCACACTCACACACATTCATACTTATACACACACACTGCAGTTCGAGTGTGTGTGCAAAAATCTATGCTAATCAACGGCGCGTTGAGTGATTTAAAGCAACAACAACAACAACAACAGCAATAGCAACAAGTTGAATATCACACTGATCTCTCTCACTCCCCCTGTCCCCTACACCCCCTGAATATCAGCTCTGGTACATGCACGACTGAATCTATACCTATGGATAAGCTCACTGCGGATATAATAGCGGTATATATTAGGGATGGGCATCTGCTAGCAAATATCGATGTTAGCATCGGCAAAAATTAAAAACGTAAAAAACTAACTCCAATATCTCCGGAGTTTATTATCCGATTGGGCTGAAAATTGCACCTCACATTCAAAGCACCTAAAGCTTTATACATGCAAAGAAGGAATCTAGTGACTCTACAACTGTACATGCTAAGCACATTTTTGCAAATTTGAGGGGGAGGGGGATGAGATATCAAATTAAAAACATAAACACACATTTCTGAGTTGCACAAACCTCATAGACCCTTTTGTACTTTTTTATGTATTGACCTAAATTAATTCAACATTATTATTTTGAATAATATTATATAATAAAATAAATTAAGCTGTAAATGCAAATAAGTAACATTGTAATTTTGATCGAAAATCAAGATAATAAAACTGTTTGAAAGGTTTATATTCAAAACAACAGATATTTAAAAGAAGTTAAAAAGTCGCCGCTATAAGTATGAGCAATATATTGCTCTATATTGTTTTAAATATCAATGAAGCAACTTCTATAACTATAGCTTAAAGTTCTTTAGTGTTCGTCTGATTAATAGCCGCAAATGCTGATTCTATCTCACTTGCATTTCATATTTTTTTATTGAATTTTTACACTTATCAAACCCAGATATGAAGTTATAATTTAAATGTCAATTACTTTTATTAATTGCTGTTCAATATTTATACAAAGTATAACATCTCCTGCATCGACACAGTATCGATTGTGCCCTATCATTGCCCATCCCTAGTTATAGGGGATAATGGAATGAGGTATCGGCCGATTGATGGAGTGAGTGGAGTGGGGTGTGCTGGTGTTGTCTATAAGTAAGCCATCTCTGTATATAGCACAAAGTGTGCGCTATTTTTGAAATATTTAATTTAATTTATTCTTCGGCTCGTTTTTTTCAGATTTTTATTAGCTCTTTAATGACATTTCGCTGCTTTAGGTATCCATTGAAAGACCCCACAGGGTAGTGCTGTGTGTGTGCGAGTGTGCGTGTGTGTGTACTCACTGCACAACCCATAGTCACATACATAACTGTCATAACAGTTTGAATCTATATCACAAGTTCGTTTCGCTGCTTGTCCGGCCTGTTACGTGGCTCATTAAGAATTTTTTAGTTTCTTAATTGACAAACGACGTCGCAACAAAAAATAGAATTAATAAATAAATAAAATACACAGCAACAACAGCAACAGCAGCAACATTATAGCAATGACATCCAAATAGATTTCATTTTATATTTTCAATATTAGAATTTTCGAATAAGCCGAAAAGATGTCAGGGGCTAAAAATTGGAATGCTAAAGCGATGTTGACAGCCAAGAGTCCAACTATCGCCACATAGATACACACATGTGTGTGAGTGCAAATTATGGGCCAAAATCAACATCAAGGTGATTCGATAAATGACAGATCGTATGATCTTTAATTTAGCATACAAGCACCTCTCACAATTTTCATTCAATATTCGATTTATAATTATCTTTATACTAAGTACTATATTGGAAATGATTTTCGACTGCACAACCGATCGAGTGCCTGACTGACTGAAAGATCAAGTGCCAGTTTACTATAGTATAAGAGAAGAAAACCCGCAACGATTTATTTATTTTGAATTCTTCATTCGTTTACATTTAAAATTCGCCAAAATTGTAAAAATCTCTTTTAAGCATTCAAAATTTTGTTAAAACGAGATGGAGATGGAGTATATCATGTTTGTGTTCGATTTTTGATACCTCCTACCCCTCCCCCAAAAACCGCAGAAAACCACCACAGCCACAATTTTAAGGATACAAACTTGTGCTTTGGCATACATAGATCTTATGGTATCTTTTATCTACGCTGTTAATTGTGGCCTAATCGGATAATGAACACCAGAGATATTCAAGATTAAATTTCCTGTACTAGGCAAGGGAAAATGTTGGTATACCTAAAATTTGTATATACTAGTAGAATAGTTTCAGCAGTATTTCTAACTTCTAAGTAAAGAAACTACATGTATCAAAGCTGATTGATTAATCATACTTGTATAATAATCAGATTCAAGGTTAAACTTCCGCACGGAATCAAATGATATAGCCAGTCAGTCGATCGATCGTATTTGTCAAGTTCATTTCGTTTAATACATGATTTCTGTCTGTTTCTTCTAGTTTTTCCGTTTCAACTTAACTCAAATATTTATTTGTGTGTTGACAAAGCGCAAGAGCATTTATTAGCACCACGCCGCCAAATGAACAAGCGTTATTTATTTGCATATTCCAAATAAAAAACTTCATCAAAATAATAATAAGAAACACGAGAAATGTTTTTAATTGAACCGTAGCAGTTCTTAGTAGTGTTGTGGAAAGTCAGACGATAAATTTAAGTGAGGTTTTTAATTCTAAACTTAATACATAAAAAATTGCATATATATGTAATGCTTTTACATTTGTTTTTAAACGCCAAGTTTCAATATGTGAAGCGCCATCAAGGGACACACAGGCGAGTGGGCTAAGCGCAACAGTTATTGCCGGCATAAAGCAGAGTTTCATTGCCCAAAAAAGGAACGAAAAAAAATACATAGTAAAAAAAGTATATTCAATAAAACTCCGGGGAAAAACGAAAGCAAAGTTCTGGCATCCCTGCACAGACCGCGCTTAACCCCAGGCCGCCGCACGTTGTAGCGAAAAGGAAAAACTAGCCAAGCGTACACCGGGTCGATGGCGGATGTTGAAGGGGTTTAAGCTGGCGCTGCCGCTGCCGCTGCCACTGCCGCTACCGCCGTGTAAATCTGCCAGAACTAACCGCAAAAACCTGCACCTGCCACACATACATATGTGCATAGACACACACATGTGTGTGCGGGTGTGTGTGTGGCTTTTTACTTACATTTGATTTACCTAATATTTAATGGCTGTTGCTTGTTTTTATGCACATTTATTTGTTTGTAAAGCGAACGCACGCACACACACGCGCAGCGGACGGACGGTGGCGCAAGCAACAATGCGATAATAATAACGGTAACATTGGAGCATGTAAACACAGCGAGCGGAGCCGTAACCGTAACCAACAAAATAAATCCAACAACAACAAAAAAAAAAGAGTAGTAGTAGTAGTAAACACACACACACAGAGACACAAACGCCGAGCAACTGGGCAGCGCTTTTGCTTATTGTTGTATGTTTACCGTTGCTGCTGCTGCTGCTGCTTGTGTTGACGACGCGCCATACGATTCGTCCTGCCCGACGACGTGCGTGCTAATAAAACGCCGACGTCGTCGAAGCGGCCAGGTTGCGGGCTGCTAACGCTGCCGCTGCTGCTGCTGCCTCTGCTGCTGCTGCTGTTAAGCGAGCCTCCCAAAAGAAACAAAAATATTGAATTGAGTGCAAACTCAAATTGAGTTGAGTGTGGTGAGTTCAACTCAAAACTTGAGCATGTTTATTGTGCCGTTCTCTTATACGCTCTTTAGGAGTGATTCTACGTGCAGGGAACGGTGTTGTTTGTGCTGCTCTGCGTGTACGCCTCATCGAAGAACAGCTTCAGCAGATCTTTCTTCAGCAGCTGATCCCCCTCCAGACGCTCGACACCCTGCCAGCGCAGCAGCGACGGTATCTGTGTCAATGAGAAGGGACTCAAAAAGAATTTGTTGTCTTTCGATTTCCAGTATTCGCGATTGCCCACGTCCACAACCATTATCAGGGAATTGGGATGGGCAGATTCACTCATCGCCTTGTCCACGTAGGGCTCGGCTGTAATTTACAATTTACAGTTCTTAATTATGTTCTCAACTATATTCATATATACATAGTTGTACTTACCAAGCACACAATCGGGACACCAGCTCACCCCTTTGGTGTCTTTTTCGCCAATGAAGTACAGGTAAATCAGACACTTCTTATTAGCGTGGGCTTTGAGCGTAGCTTGCAGCTCATCGTAGCCCTTCACTGGTATGTATTCCGGCATTCTCCGGCTGGTTACTTTCTCTCTCGACTGCTTCGATCGAGTGATTGCTATCCGGTGATTTGATAAGCCTATAATCAGCAGTTTATATGCGTGTTATCGCACTCAAAAAAAAAAAAAAAAAACCACAAACAAACAAATAAATAAGGCCGGCGGCAGTGAAGCAAATTAGTGTGACACACCACTGCTGCCACACTTGGCGTTTTTGCTCCAAAATTTGCACTTTTATATGGGTTAGCGCAATGACACTTTTTTAAATTGACTTGAGCTTAAATCAATTTTCGGCAATATATATACAATCAATACGTTTGTTTTTGATGTCTTATATGCCACATTATTTGTATCACAAGTATGTGGCTTCTATTTAAACGATTTAGTTTTTGCTCTTAAGGCTCTGTTATTGATTGATACAACTTGCTTTGCTTAGCATTTCTGGCGCCAGGAAAGAAGCAGAGCACACAACAGCATTTTTGAATTGAAGCGCGAAACACAGCAGTCGCGCGCGTTGCCAACTGAATTCTGAGCGATTTGGTATTCAGTATTTTTTCGTGCCGGCGACTTATCGATAGATAGTGCAGTCCACGCACCGCGCCAAACGATTCAAATGTTTTTATCAGGGACCAGAAATAATGATTATTATTTTTTGACTAACTTTAAAGTGAAAAATGGTTAAACTTTAGAGACTTTTTTTTACTAATAAAAGACATTTTTTTAGGTTTTTAATTGGTGTAAAGATTGATTTTTAAGTACATTTTCTTTTAAAAGATGATTGCATAAATCAAGCGATAATTACATAATTCAAGCGATACGAAGTGGTTTTTGCGGCTAACAATTTAAACGAAGATTTGAGCGAAACCTTGGGAAATATTTCAACGTAACTAATTTTAATTTGTAAATTGATGCCTCTTAAAAAAGTAACTCCAAACACACATATTTTATTTCTGTTTGCAGTTTGGTATTTATTAATTATTTTGCTTATAATATAGATTTCAATTATATAACTGCAAGACATTGATATTTAAACAGATATGGTCGATATTTCCCATATGATATATCCACAAAAATGATTTACCCCCTGTCCAAATATCATGTCTTACGAATTGGGAGAACCCCTCCAACTTTATGGCCCTGGGCGAATCCCAATCCATTGATTTTCACTTTCCATAAATCAATGAGTTAATCTTAAGAAATCAAAACGAAGCCGATAAGATATCGATCCAATCTAATCGGATGGAACCGCTTCTCGATGCATAAAAGGCCACTCGAATCGCCAATGGATTAGCATTTCCAAACAGTGTTTGCTTGTGCATTACCAATCCTTGCGATATTCACCATGTCGATAATCCTTATTGCCTGCTTCGCCTCGTTGCTCTCCTTTGCCTCAGCGGCTCCACTCAATGAGCTGGATGGGCGCATTGTAGGCGGAGTAGATGCCACCGTAGGCCAATTCCCCCACCAGGTGTCCTTGCGCCAGTTGAGCTCGCACATCTGCGGTGGCAGCATCATCTCTGCTAACTATATTCTTACCGCAGCCCATTGCGTCACCAGCGAAGCTACGGACGGCACCCTCAAGGTGTAAGTAGAGTGAATCCCAGCATATACTCGTTCTCAAATGACAAAGATCTATTCATAGCGTTGCGGCCTCGCAGCTTAGCATTCGCGCCGGATCAGTGGATCGCTCTGATGGAGGAGTTGTGATCAAGGTCAAAGAAGTGATTGTCCATGAGGGATACGGCAATTTCCTCAACGATGTGGCTCTGCTGGTGCTAAATGAGCCACTGCAATACTCTGGTGTCATACGCGCAATTCCACTGGCCAGCTCTGATACTGCAGCTGCCGTGGGCAGTGAGGTGCTCATCTCCGGCTGGGGTCGCCTCGCCACCAAAGGAGCATCGCCTCGCATGCTACAATGGAACACGGTTAAGTCGATGTCAAAGAACAGCTGCATGAGCTCCACCTTGATGCTCACCAGCAGCCTGCTCTGCCTCGCCCACGAGGCCGACAACGGTGCTTGCAATGGCGACTCTGGTGGCCCGGCTGTGCTCAATGGTGAGCTGGTGGGCATTGCAGGCTTTGTCATTGACGGCTGCGGCAGCACCAATCCCGATGGCTATGCCAAGGTCTTCTATCACCTCGACTGGATTCGCAAGCATGCCAATCTGTAAAGCAGAATGAATATGAATAAAACATAATCCCATGCAGCATTTGAACTTGAGTGAGTGTCTTACTGTTGAGTGTCATCAATGAAGCTGAGACGATTCTGGGAAGAATGCAAAGCCAGCGAGTTGCAATATGCCCTGACCCAAATGCATTGACATAGACAAAAACTTGAACTTCGACAAGCTTTCGCTCTGGCTCTGGGGTTCTGTGGGGGTCACACCTCGTTCGTTGGCCGCGGTGTGGCAAAAAGTGCAGACGTTGTCGAAATTGTGCCATAAATGATGCCGCAGTTGAGCAGAGCCAGCACAGACGTCGGTAGACACTTCGAACGCAGAGATGAGTAAGCAAATGTGCCTTGGCTGCAGTGCATCCAACAATCTCTATCAATATGTTTACTCCTCTTTTCTAGCCAACACTAGGAGTATGGAACTGATGCTGTGGCTGGTTTTGGCCGTGGTGGCTGGGCAGCAGTGGGTCGAGTGCAGCAAGATTGCCTACAAGAAGCCATTGTACGGCAAGACGAGCTACGTAAAGGAGCAGTCCTATAAGATGGAGCCTATGACCACAGACGCCAGCTGGCCGCTCGACTCTGTGGAGTTCATTATCAATACCACACCTAAGACAACAGACATCAGTACCACATTGACACCAGATGTCAACAGCAGCAGCAGCAGCAGCAGTGACATCAGCAGCAGCAGCAGCAGCACCACTTCATCTAGCCTGGACAACACGCTGCCAACGCCACCGACGCCACCAACTCCAACTCCAGCTGCTACAGTGCAGCGCGAGCCAGTGCCCTGCACTTGCGGTGTCTTCCTCACCTCCCAGATACGCAATGGCCTGCCCGAAACGCCGCTCATCCACAACGAACTGGACCGCGTTTATCCCGGCAATGCCATTGGACGCAAACAGTGCCAGACCAAGTGCCTGGAGGCGGTAAGTTGACGTTAGCTTCAACATATATTATCATTCATTATTACGACTTACTATTCCATGCCCCGTAGATCGTGCAGCATCTGCCCAACTCGGCGAACATTGTGTGTGCCACACTGGGGCACAACTGCCACAAGGAGCGTGCGTACCTCTTCATAAAGAACTATCACAACCAGTGGGTCAATACCAATCTGCAGGCGGGTCGCGAGTACTGCTGCAAAGAGGGTGTGCCCTACCGCTGTCCACTCATAGGTTAATCACTTTACACACTTCTTACAATAACTCGAATAAAATTTCAATCGCAAATCAAAACAAGCAAATGTTTGCACTGCAGTGATGCCCATTTGGCTATGTTCAAGCCAGATTTGACTTTATTGCATTCAAATATAGAGCTGTGCATTTTAGTTGAATAAAAGGAATGAGTTCAATTTGCAGTAAACGGACGAATCTTTCGTATCGTTCCTTTGTCATCGTTTCCTAGGCATCGTTCTCTGTGTCAAATATTCAAATTCAAACTGTTGATAAATTTGATGGCAGCATTCCTGCGCGACGATATTAAAATACTGCACTATCGATAGCTATCGATAACCAACAGCTGACGGCATTTGGTATTTTTTAGAGCGATACAGCTGTTGACGTCATTGTTGACACTTTGCTGCTGTTTTTCTGTTATCGTAGGCGTACTTCACTTGCTTCAGTTATTGTTGGTAATTGTAAGTAAAACAATACTCTGACAAAGGCAGATATTAATTGAAAACATAGCAGCCCGTCGTCATTTACTGCTTAAACGTATTCGTCCACACTACGCACAAAAAAACAATTCCAAATTGGACAAAATCTGCTGTAAGGTAAGTTCTGAAGCAAATGGTAAAGTAATTGCGATAAATTCGTTGCATTTGCAGTTGTAATTCATAGACAGACTCCAGAAAGAATGGTTTGCGTGCCCTGTTTTATTATACCGCTGCTGCTGTACATCTGGCACAAGTTCGTGCAGCCCATACTGCTGCGTTATTGGAACCCCTGGGAGAAGAAGGATGCCAAGGGCAATGTGATCAAGGCAGGTCCCGAGTTCCCCTTCGAGTGCAAAGGTGGCGTCTGTCCCTTTGTGCCCGGCGGCAAGAGTCAGCCAAGTGAAGCCGCTGCCGAGGGCGATGATAATGGCACTGACTCAGCAGAAACAGCGGCTGGAATAGACACCCAAACCCAACCGATAACGAGTGACGCGTCCAAAAAGAAGGATTAGTGCAAATTTAGAAGAACTCGTTCAACTTTAATCTATGTAGGATAGTAGACACTTTTTTTTTTGGTTAATTCTATTACTAGTGGCGAGGACACAGTACACAGTTATCAGGCACAATGCGCGCATTCCATACGCTACACAAGGTGCACCTTCCACACTTATATGAACACGTCAGCTCGTGTGTTTGATAAACTAAAAGAGAAAAGATCAGCAACTGATTACGCTTAACAACCAATGTTGAATCAAAGCATGTACGATATTATTCAAATAAAACTGACACCATTTGGGTTAACATTATCTGACCAGCTTGTGCATATAATCCCTTCCATATGATATTTTTTGTTTATTTTTAAGAACAATTTTAAAGTAATAAACCAGTACCAAATGTGAATAAGCATTTCAGTTGGAAACTTAGCTCAGTGTGGGCTGCATTTCCTTACAGATTGGCATTATCTGTGAATTAGGAGACATTGACATAGACATCGGGATTGATGGGGCCGCAGCCTCCTGCGACAGCGTTAGCAATGCCCATTAGGATTCTATTAAACACAGCTGGGCCAGCAGAACCGTCAAAGCAGGCGCCATTTCCGTATACGTGGGCGAGGCAGAGATGTCTGTTGGTTAACGCCCATGTGGAGGGAAGGCCGCTCAAAAATGACACCCTTTAACCCTAGTCAACTTCAGCGATCTGGGCAAGGAACCGTTCCATATTTCTGCCCACAGGAGCTGCGGTATTAGCCAGTGGAATGGCGCGTATCAGATCGGAGAATGCCAGTGGCACCATCAGCTCCAGCAGCGCCACATCATTTAGGAAATTGTGGTATCCCTCATGGACAATCACCTGGATTGGGAGTCGCCCGAGATCAAGCTAATAAAGTGATGCAGTTTTGTTTTTAAAATAATTATTTTATATTTATTATGTCAAAAAAATTTGCACTTGCATTTGCATGTTTCGTTCGCTGTTTTCATTTTAGTTTTTAAGTTAGGACAACAAGAAATTGTACAATTTACACATTAAAATTAAAAAGTGATTTCTAGAATAATAAAATAGTAATCGTAATCGTAGTTGTAATCGCAATCGCAATAAGTCGAAATCGTTCTGTGTGATAAATTGAAAATTTGCTGCATATTTTTTGAAAATATATAATATTTATAATTATGATATTGTTTTGCTTAATACTTAGTTTGCCTAGTGCCTAACTAATTAAAAAAAAAGGAAAGAAAACTTGACGTAATTCCTGGATTTTAGGGTAGAGTTGTTTCAAATTTGTTGTGCTTAAATCGAACAAATATATGAGAATCTTTTTACAGTGTATGTGCTTAGTATAAAGAGATATATGTAAATGTAGAATATTACATCAAAATTAAACGAGTAAATTTGAAATACATGAAATCATATTGGGTATTGTAGTATTATAGTTACTGCAGAATGTATTCGTCATATAAGCACTTCAGTTGCAAAATTAATAGCTAAGTAATTGTCGTTTCGTTCTACATATATGTATATATATGTCTATGTATCGTGTAATTAGTTTAATGAATTGTTTAAAAACTTAATAATAGAATATAGTCAATGCCATAAACTAATCATAATGCTCGAGTTAAATGTTTAAAACTTATCGTTTAGGGCGCTAGCAAACACATTGGCCGACAATTACAGTTACAGTACAAATTACAAATACAGTTGCGTAATAATAGTTAATTAATTAATTCATAATAATAATGATAATTTGCGCTAAGTATAATTCTCTTACTGGAAGCAGTGAAACGTTTTGCAATTGAAAAAAAAATGTATTTATATATTTAGATTAATAGAATCTCGCTACAAATAAAATTATTCATATCTCATAATTTACTGCCTTCGACGCCAGTATTTCTCAAAGTGTACGCGTATTACGTTATCTGACACTACGATTTCCAAGCGCAACTGTACAACAAATATATATGTATTCTAAGCATTTAAATTATTAGAATAATTACGTTGCTTCTCAACTAAATCAAGGCTTAAAGGCTAGTCAAAAAAAAAAAAGAATAGAAGAAGAAGAAAACAAAGTGTGTGTATATCTCGGGTGAGTCTGGATGCCAGTAGCTGCTGGGGGCCTCTTTGAGTGCCCAGCCAGCACTGCATTCCATAATTTGCGACACAATCATCATTACTTGTGTCATATGTAAATGGCCTCGGAGCCTTTGTTGGCCTGATGTCCACCGGAGATGTACAGATTGTTGGCCGCCGGCGACTGAACGCCCTCCGACCAATCGGAATTGCTCCGTGGCGATGAGGATGACCAATGGCCGGGCGACTCGGGCGATGGCGTTGGATAGCTGTCCAACGTCTGCACCAAATGCTGCGGCGTATGCCCGCCCGAATGCTGACTGGGCGGCGTTAGGTACTGATAGAAGGCCTGATTATGCTGCGACGACGGCGACAGCATGTTGGTCGATGGCGATGAACCCGACATTGAACTTTGTATCGAAGGCGGATTCATTTGACCGGAGTGAAATGAGTCTGGAATCGGGATAGAGTACATAATTAGTTGTGATTCACCATCTAATCATAATGACTCTGCGTTGTCTACACTTACCCGGAGATCCACAAAATCCATTCAAGTCCAAGCCGGCTGAGCCGAACTCAAGGCCTCCAATTGCTTGCTGTTGCTGCTGCTGCTGTTGTTGTTGTTGCTGCTGCTGTTGTTGTTGCTGCTGCTGCTGTTGCTGCTGCTGCTGCTGCTGTTGTTGTTGCTGCTGCTGCTGTTGCAGCTGTGGGGATAGGGTTTGCATTATTGCACTTCCTTTTGTATTGGAGGATTGGGGCGCCAGCATGATGCCCATGTCACTGCCCGTCGGCGATATGATGCCTAGGCTAACCGGTGAGCCATTGCCGCCGCCCAGCAGACTATTCAGATTGCTGCCAAACTGCTTCTGCTGTGTGGCATGCCGCATCGCCTGTATATGCGTCGGCGATGTGGGCAAACTGGGCCTCGATTTGGCCGGCGATGGTGAGCCTAGAATGGAACGAAAACATAAAAATATTAATCTGTATATCCATATATATAAAGCAGTTTATTCTGAATCATTTTTATACTAGATAAACAACGGACATAGACAAGGTTCCCCTAAGGTCACAAATTTGTAGCGCATTGCTACCTTTATCTATGCTGTGAATTGCAGCCCAAACCGATGATAAACATCGGATATATTTGATCCCAACTTACCCAAATAGGCGTGCGGTGAGAGGGCTAGGCTGCTCTGCACAGAGTGCGGTGGCGATTGATTCGAGTAGGGCGGACTCAGGCCCTGTTCATGGCCGCCGCCATTGGGCAGAAGGCCACCGCCGAGGCCACAGAGGGTATTGGTGCTGCGGCCGCCACTCAGACCCAATGCTTGGCCATTCAGCAATTCCTGTTGAAATGGCGAGCCCATCGAGTAGCCATAGTTGTCCAGCTTGATCATGTCCAGACTGTTAGCGGGCAGCGATTGCAGAGATTGTGCATTCTGAAACAGATGAAGAGGGTAAAGGGGTAATGTAAGTTTGGGCTTGGTCGGATCAGCCATTCCTTAATGCTGCTCACCTTGATGCAATCCTCATAGCTCGGTGGCTGCTTCGTTCCGTTGTTGTTGTTGTTGGGTGGCGCTGCCATGGCATTGGAGTACATGGAGCTCGTCGTGTCGTACGGACTGGGCAGATTCACCAAATTCCCATTGCTGTTGCCGACTCCTGCTGCTGCCGCCGCTGCTGCTGCTTGTTGTGCTTGTGTTGGTGGCGAGTTGAGATCGAGATCCGGACCCGCTGTTGATGTCAACAGTTGGGCAGCATTTAGAGCGCCGTTCATGGCCTTTTTTGAGGCCGCATTGTTGCTGTTGTTGTTGGCCTTTTTTGAGCTAGCCTTGCGTCTTAGGCTGCCCACAGTGGTGGTGGCGTTGCCGATACCATCGAGTCCATTATCCGGACTGTTGCCCTCAATGAGCTTGGCCTTCTTGGCCGCCTTCTGTTTGGCCGCTTGGCTGCTCTGTTTGCCGGCAGCACCGCCGGCTGCGATCACCGTTGGCTGTGTGATCAGCTGTGGCTGTTGACCTGGCGGCGGTGATCCGATCATGGCCTGTGGCGTCATGCTGATCATTTGCGGGGAGCGTGGCACATGCTCGTCCAGCAGACGCACAATATCATGATGCAGCCGCTCACTGGCCACATCGCGTGGCAGGCGATCCATGTGATCGGTGATCTCACGATTGGCGAAATTATCGAGCAGCGCCTTGCACGCCTCGTAGCTGCCCTCGCGTGCCGCCAGAAACAGCGGCGTCTCATCCTTGTCGTCCTGCGCATCCCGATTGGCATGATGCATCAGCAGTATGTTCACTGCCTCCGTATTGTTAACAGCGGCAGCCCAGTGCAGCGCCGTCTTCCCCGAATTGTCGGCTGCATTGATGTCCGCATCGGCCGTGATCAGATCCTCGACCATGCCCTCGATGGCCAGACGGGCGGCCAGTATGAGCGGTGTGGTGCCATCGTGCATGCGAGCATTGAGATTGGTGGCACGATTGCGCAAGAGTATCTGAAAGACACCCATGGCATCCGCTGCGACCGCAGCATGCAGTGGAGTACGTCCTGTATTGTCCTGGCAATTGGCATCCGCGCCGGCATCCAGCAGACGTTTGGCTGCATCCGCCCGGGCGTAGCGCGCCGCCAGGTGCAGCGATGTCTCGCCTGTCTTGTCCATTGTGGCATTCAGTTCGGCACCCTGGGCCAGCAGGTCGGAGATGACCTGGGCGGTGCTATCCTCATTGTTCTCGATATCCTCGCCGCTGTCCAGGCCGCCGCCACGCACAGCTGCAATCATGAGCGGCGTCAGGCCGCAGGGACCACGTGCATCAACATCGTGTTTGCCCCCATCCAGATGCGCCGGCGGCGTCATAATGGCACGCACATCGGCCACATCTAGATGAGCCTGCGACCAGACACGCTGATCCGCCTCCTCGTACTCACTGACCATGGTATGATCGCTGGCATAGCCGCCGACACTAGTTAGCCCAGCCACGCTGCCCACTCCGACACCCAGGCCACCCAATCCGACGCCACTATTCATCTGATCGCCACGCTGTCGTTTCGGCTGTGGCATATCGGATTCATCGTCGGACCAGTGACTGGAGGAGGTGCCGCCAGGCAGCTGATGTCCCTGCTGTGACTGTGACATGCCCCCCACCTGCTGCTTGTTCAGATTACGCATCTCCTGGCCATGGGGATCGCGACGACGACGCGACATGACCGCTGCAGCTGGAGCACGGAAACCCTCCGGGAACCAGGTAACACCATGGGCACGCTTCCGCTGTGTGCTCAACACCATGCCAAAGAAGGCCAGCGCTATGATGACCAGTATGATGCCAGTGATGACATACTTGACATTCGCCGGCGACTCACTGCCATCGCCCTCGCCAGGACTCTGCACTCCGCGCACACTATAGATGGGATAACGATTGGCAAACGTATGCTTGGCGGCGGATGCTGCTAAGAACTCGGCTGCCTCGGTGGCACGATTGAAGCACTCGGTGCACTTGCGATTGTCAATCTCCAGATAGATCTGTATGCCCGTCTGTCCATTCCGCTGGGTATAGAGTATCTTGTGTTTGCGTCCAAACTCCGTGTCCTGTATATCGGGCATGCGTGAGGCGCCCTTCCAGCTGAATATCATGTCGTTGCCCAGCGCATCCTTCTTCACACGCACCGTGGTGCGGAGGACGTGGCTCATCTCGCGCAGGAACTGCGCCTGCTGGGCGCGGAACTGTCGCATATCCATCAGCATCACCACGGACATGGCACCCTCGGCCAGCTGCGATGATTCCTCCGACTGCTCACAGTCGAGGCCATCCCAGCTGCACTCGGCATTGTTGCACCCATAGTCACAGTAGCCATCCCCATAGTGCTTCTGGCAGTAGGCGTCATAGATGGCGGCACAACGCTTCAGCTTCTGCTCGCAGTCGCGTCCATCGTAGAGGCAGGCGGCATTGTTGCACTCCTCGTTACACTGGCCATCCATGAAGACGCGCCAGCACTGCGGAGCTGTGCAGTTGGCCCACGGATTGATGCCCAGGGAACAGTCGTTGCCATCAAAGTTACAGGCATAGGTATTACACTCGGTGTTGCAGACGCCGTTGCTCTGCTTCTCGGGGCAGCCACGTTGCTCGCACATCGCCCGCTGCTGCTCCAGATCCGCAT
Organism: Liodrosophila aerea; assembly: GCA_035045005.1. NCBI lineage: Eukaryota > Metazoa > Arthropoda > Insecta > Diptera > Drosophilidae > Liodrosophila > Liodrosophila aerea. The sequence goes on from JAWNNL010000485.1 coordinate 754,857, forward strand.
CGTATTTGCCAGCACCAGCAGTGCCATGTCCCACATTACCATTCGAGTTGCTAGCTGTGGTGACTGCACCACCGGCAGCACCGCCTGACCAACCGGCATAGCTGGCATCATAGATCTCACAGCGCTTGCCCGTCCATTTGCTGGGACACAGGCAGTCGTAGTCGCCCAACAGATTGTCACAGGCGGCGCCCTGGAGGCACGGATTCGGCTGGCACTCATCCAGCGAGTCGATCTCACAGTGGAATCCCGCCGTGCCGCGCGTGCACTCACAGCGATAGCCGCCGGCGTCGTCGATGATGCAGTTGCCGGCCCGACACGGATTCGAGTCACAATCCTGGCCACTAAACTCACAGTTCTTGCCATAGTAACCATCTGCACAGACGCAGTGGTGTCCGCTCTGCTTGGTGCTACAGACGCCGCCATTCTGGCACGGCGACTGGGCACAGAAGTTCACCTTGTGCTCACAGTGGCGTCCCATGTAGCCCGGACGACAATTGCAATGATAGTTATTCACCAGCTGGACACAGTCCAGGGTGCCGGCATTGGAGCAGGGATTGCTGAGGCACTCATTGATGTCACCCTCGCAGCGGGCGCCCACGAAACCGGGCGGACAGGAGCACTCAAAGCCACCGACACGGTCGATGCAGCTGCCATTGTTGTGGCAGGCGCCGGGCACACAATCGTCATGGTTCAGCTCACAGATGATGCCCACCGTGCCCGGCGGACAGCTGCAGCTGAAGCCCTGCACCAGATCGTGACACGTCGCGCCGTTCTGGCACGGATTCGGCGAGCAATCATCGATATTGAGCTCACAGTTCTGTCCCTGGAATCCCTGCCGGCACTGGCACTCGTATGCGCCAACCAGATCCCGACAGGTGCCGCCATTCTGGCACGGTTGCGAGGCGCACTCGTCGATGTCCTGTTGGCAATAGCTGCCCGCATAGCCCTGGCTGCAGTAGCACACATGGCTGTTGCCATGGTTCTTGCAGGTGCCATTGTTGCACAGCTGCTTCACGCTCAGCCCCTTCCGCTGGGCCGCATCCTGACAGCTTATGGTCTGCACATCGCACAGCTTGCCCGTCCAGCCGGAGGCGCATTTGCAGCTGAACTGATGCTTTAGTTGGCTGCAGCTGGCGCCATTCTCGCACGGCGACTGGGCACACCAGTCCACATAGTCGGAGCACTGTTTACCGGTGAAGCCGCTGGGACAGTGGCAGGTGTACTCGTCCCGCTGCTCGTGGCATGTGCCACCGTTGAGGCACGGCGCCGAGTCGCATTTGTTCAGCTTGTACTGACAGTTGGCGCCACTGTAGCCGGGCAGACAGCTGCAGTTGTAGCCATTGATGCCATCGATGCAACTGCCTCCATTGAGGCAGGAGCTCTCCGTGCAGTCCTCATCGTTCGTCTGGCAATTGATGCCGCTGAAACCCAGCGGACAGGTGCACGTATAACTGTTCACATACTGCCGACACGTGGCGCCATTCTGGCACGGCATGCTGAGGCACTCGTTGATGTCCGTCTCGCAGTGCTTGCCATCGAATCCGTCCACACAGAGGCACGAGTAGTCGCCGATGCCGTCGAGGCAGGTGCCGCCATTCTGGCAGGGGAACGAGGCGCAGTCATCCGTATTGATGGCACAATCCCTTCCCTCATAGCCCTTGGTGCAAAGGCAGCGGTACGAGCCGGGCACATTCAGGCAGCTGGCTCCGTTCCGGCAGGGTGAACTGAAGGCACACTCGTCGATGTCCTCGTCACAGTAGCGTCCCGTATAGCCCAGTTTGCAGGTGCAGCTAAAGTCCAGGAAGTTGGGACTGGGCGTGCACTTGGCCTCGTTGCGACACCGATTGCTGGCACACGGATCCAGTTGGCTCTCGCAGTTGAGGCCGGTGTATGGCACCTTGCAGACGCACTTGTAGCCATTGACCTTGTCGATGCAGGTGCCGCCATTGGCGCAGGGATTGCTCAGACAGTCGTCGATGTTCGTCTCGCACTTGTGCCCCGTATAGCCCGGCATGCACTGGCAGCTGAAGGCGTTCAGCTTGTCAGAGCAGCTGCCTCCATGCTGGCAGGGATTACTCGCACACTCATCGATGTTCTGCTCACAACGTTTGCCGGCATAGCCGGGTGGACAGTGGCAGATGAACTCATTGATGCCGTCCTCGCAACGACCCTCGTTCACGCAGGGACTGGAGGCACACTCGTCCACGTCGCTCAAGCAGCGGGCGTCATAGAAGCCGCGCGGACACTCGCACTTGTAGCCATTGACCAGGTCCATGCAGACGCCATTGTTGGCACAGGGATTGCTGGCGCACTCGTTGACATTGAGCTCGCAGTGCTGGCCGGTGAAGCCGGGCACACAGCTGCAGCTGTACGAATTGATGCCGTCGATGCAGCTGGCACCATTGTTGCACGGATTGCTGTGGCACTCATTCACATTGATCTCACAGTTCTTGCCACTGGTGCCGGGTAGACAGTGGCACAGATAGCTGCCCACACGGTCCACACAGTGGCCGCCAAACTGGCAGGGATTCGATTCGCACTCATCGATCTGCTTCTGGCAGAGATACCCGGTAAAGCCTGGATCACAGAGACACTTGAAGCTATTGTCGCCATCGATGCACTTGCCCCGATGGCAGGGACTCGAGTCGCAGTCGTTGATGTTGATCTCACAGCTGGCGCCCGTATAGCCCGGTGGACACTCACAGCTGTAGCCCGCAATGGAGTCGTGACAGATGCCATTGTTGCGACATGGCTGGGACTGGCAATCGTCAATGTTGATCTGACAGCGGGCGCCGGTGAAACCGAGGGCACAGCTACACTTGAAGCCGTTGATCTTGTCATGGCAGATGCCATCGTTGAGGCATGGATTCGATTGGCATTCATCGATATCGATCTCACACTGTGTCCCCGTGAATCCTGGCATGCAAACGCAACGAAATGTGCCCGGATCGTCCAGGCAGCTGCCCTCGTTCTGGCACGGATGCGACTCGCACTCATTGATGTTCGTCTCACAGCGTGGCCCCGTGAATCCCTGCGAGCAGTTGCACATAAACGAGCCTGGGGTATTCACACAAATGCCATTGTGCTCGCACGGCGAACCCTGATCACACTCGTCGATATCCTCAGAGCAGTCCACACCCTTGTAGCCCGTGGCACAGGAGCAGGCATAGGAGCCGTTGATGGGACTCGTATCGCATATGGCATCCGCGTGGCAGGGGTTCGAGGTGCAGGCATCATCCAAGTGGCACAGCAATCCCGTCTTGCCAGGCGTACAGCGACAGTAGAAGCTGCCAACGCCGTCGATACACGTTGCCCCATAGAAACAGGCCGCCTGGACACAGTCATCGATGTTCTCACTGCAGTCGCTGCCTGCCCAGCCATTCACACAGATGCAGCTGTAGGTGCCATGGGTGTTCGTGCACGTCGCTCCATTCTGGCAGACGGACGGACGCAGCGCACACTCGTCCACATCCACGTCACAGTAGCGTCCCGTAAAGTTGGGCGGGCAGTTGCAACGATAGTCGTTGATGCCGTCCACACAAGTGCCGCCATTCTGGCAGAGATTGCCGGGACAATCGTCAATGTTCTGGTCACAGTTCTTTCCCTCAAAGCCTGTCAAGGAAACAGAAAACACAATAGCATTAGTTACACAGTTAAATACACAACTGCAATTTCATAAATAGAATTCTAATGATCCGTCAATTAGCTTTTAATATTATGCATAGAAAACACTCGATACGATCACGATTACGAATAATCTGCACACGCCACGCCCACTAATCTTGCGATTAATCGAATCATGCACCCAATTTAATTGCAAATTTTATAGCTGCATTTTTTGCATTTTGCATTCTATCATTGAACTATTTTTCGCATTAATTTTTCTATAAAAAGCTAATTTTTGTCTGCGAGTTTTTAGTGTTTCATTATCATGCGACACCCACCTTTGAAAATGAACTGTTTAATGAAATGTTTTTTTTTACTTTATTAATTTAACTTAATTTTAAGATTATTCCCCACGACTTCTGAGAACCTCTTTTAGTAATTTTGCCCGCGACAAGCGCATTATAATCCATAAGACGACTGACTCGACTGCCAGACGCACGATTCAACGGATCCTAACGAAGCGTCAACATCTAACCCAAGCCCAACTTGCCAAAGTACCCAAGCTTGAAGTTCTACCCAAGCAGAAGTGCTCTGTGCAATTCCGGACAATCAAACCGAAACAAATCCCGGTTCCGGTAAAAGGTTTCGTTTAGATTCTCAATCATTTCGGTATTGAGTACCGATACCGATACTGAACCGGTTTTACCCTGACTTATTATTTAACAATTTTCATTTTTAAATTTTAAATTTTTAAATATTTATTTTACGACTTCTTTCATGTAAATACTTCTTGTATTTATCTAGATTTTTATTTAACCATTGTTATTTGTCATTAGTATTTTTTACCCTTATTTTATGTTATAACTTTTAATGCTTTTATTTCATTCCTTTTTTTTTTAAGTTTTATTTTGATAAAGATAATTTATGAAAAAAGGCTAGAAAATTAATATAAAATATATATAATTGAATTGTTTACAGTGTGTCTCTTGCTGCTTGTTTCGAGGCCATCTCTGTGCTAACGGCTAGTGTGCCAATATTTCGGTTCGCCACTGTATGCAAGCATTGCAGGATTGTATTGAGGTTATGTTTCGGGCAATAAAGTGAAACAGTGTGTGTAATATATTGCTTTGCTTTTCAATAAGCAGCTCAGATACGGTCACACTGAGCGCAAGTGTGTGGCCAAATTTATATATACAAATGTTTATGTACATATAAACATATGTGTTCAATGAAGTGCATAAACTGATTTATGAACAGCAGCAGCAGCAGCAGCAACATAAAATGCTTCAATAAACGAAAACGTTTACAACAACAACGTAAACATACATACATATTTATGTACATGGCGACATATACATACATACATACATGTGTACATACAACACAAAGTGGTTGCCAGGCAATGCGAAGAAGGCGCACAAAGCGCAGACATCGCTTAAAATATGTCCACACACACAAATACAGATATGTACACATGTACGTATGAATGTGTTGGTTAGGCGGCGTATGCAGCTGTGTTGCACATGTTTTTTTCTCCGCAAGACAAGAGAGAAGATCGAGATCGAGAGCGAGAGCGCCGCCTGAGCACTGAGCACAGGTAAAAGCAAGAACAACAGCCGGCGCTCTCCTTAATGCTGCTGCTCTCTCTCTCTCTCCGGCAACGTTTGCGCCTGCGGCAATGTATGTATACATACATACATACATACCAACAAACACGCAAACATATGTATGCACACACAGCCATACATATGTACATACAACAAAGCAAAAAGACAAGCGCGCCGCTGCGCATGCGAAGCGAATGAGCAAACAAAATGTAAAACGAAAAGAAGAAGAAGAAAAAAAAAATATACACATAAAACAGACGCTCGCATGCGCATGTGTGTGTGTGTGTGTGTGTGTGTATACAACACGTCTTTGGTTGTTCTTTCCCACGGTCTCATATCTGGCCAGGCAGCCACAGCTATCTGAATGCGCGCCAAAGCAAGCGAGCGCTCGCTCACTCTCTCTCTGCACAGAGCGAGAGCATGCTAGCGTTGCCCGTTTAGCTTTTTTAAGGCTACGTCATAACATCATGCATATGTACGCCATACAAAAGGATGTTAATGATTTACTTATATTCTCCACTTAGGGTTTTTTTTTATTGTATGTATACGTTTAGGCTTAGTTCATTTTATATTTTCTGCATATTTATATATTTTAAATGATTATTATTATCTAATTTTTGTTGTTTTTAGCTATTTTTTAGTTTATGCATATTTAGCTTTTTTTTTAGCAAACCAACATCACTGATGCACAGCAATAAAACATTGCTTATGCTGCGACGGCAGCGGCTTCGTCGCATGGCCACTTCGGCTATGCAGCGCATCGGCTCTCGATACTCGGCACGCCTCGTCGTTCGCTTCGGCTCGATCGAGTTTCTACTTGTAATGTTGTTGTTGTTGCTCGCTCTCTTCGGACTTCGACTTTGTTCATTGCGCTTTACTTTGTGCCTCATTCGAGGAATTAAATCGCACTTTATGTAAACCTCCAACTGCCCCCTCCCCCTCCCCCTGCCACTTCCCTGGTGCTCACTTTTAAATTCTGGCTCTCTCGCTTGGGCTTGGGCTTGTGCAGTGGCAGCTTTTGCTCTCTGGCTGCTGCTGCTCGCCCACAGCTTATTTTAATGGGTTTTCTTGCTTGGTCGGGTTTCGCTGGTCTTAAAAGAAGGGCCCAAAACATACACACACACACACACACCACACACACATACACACACAGTGCTGTCCCAGCCCAGTTATTGTCATTGTTGTTGCTGCTGCTGATCGATTTTGTTGTTGTTGCCTCTACTGTGGGCATTTTTTATTATTATTTTTTTTATGACTGTGTGTGTGTGTGCTAGGTTGGGGCACTGCAACTTGTTGCAGACTGTTGAGTGGAGAGTGGCATTTTCAATGCATATTTATAACAATAAACCAAGGCAGGGCAACAACAACACAGCAACAACAACAGCATCTGTTGATCTGTTGCACACATGTTTCATAAATGCAGTAGCCGGTGGTGGGGCAGGGAGGGGGTAAGACTCTTTACCCAGTCACTTAGTGGCACTTTGAACTCTAGTACTCGTACTAGACTCTAGCACCCGAAAAGACCGAAACGCACAGTGACTGCAAAAATTACTCGTACTCCCACCCTTTAAACAGCGCATGTAATTTTCTTATTTGAGTTACTGTTAGTCTGCATCTGCATGTGTGTGTGTGTGTGTGTGTGCAACCATTTAAGTCCAATTTGGTTTGCAACAATTTGCATGATCTGTTGGTTCGCTTGGGTCAAACGACGACCTCTATGTCTGTATACTATGCACATATACTAATACAATAAAACAACAACAAAAAATTAGACAAAAATGAGCAGTAAAGACTTTTCAGCAATTTCCATTGTCTGCGAAATGGCTGGGAAATGGAACATGCAGCACCATATACTACAATATGTGTATAACAGTGTTTCGGCCTACCGTTTTGAGCCACTGTGTAAGGTCAATGTTATCGATAAATTGCCATTATCACACGCCACTGACACCATAGGGAATAACATTTATATGTAACTGTTATACTGTCAGACTGCTGTCCATTTCTTGACTATAGTACTATACTATAGTATAAAATGTAGTATATTAATTCGCCGTGTTATCGATTAATTGTAAGATTTCAATTGTTAAATACACTGAAAACGTTCTGTCTGTGAATCAACTTTTGCTCGGCCAAGGGGAGTGTCTTAGTAAGAGGATACATAATAGATGAAAGTATTGGTTAATACCGCTGTGCGTCTTTCTATATTCCACTTATACCCTGATCTTCATTCATATCGTTTGATAAAACATATTGAAGTGTATAACAGTTAACCCATCTGCCATCATCCCTAATTTAGATCTTTTGCTTTTCTTTCCATGACAACTAGACTATAGCATATAGTGCTTCGATTTAAATATATTCTTTTACTGTACTATAGAATAAAATACGCTGTTAGATTAGTCTGTTATCACGATTGATTTATATCGAATACTACAAATCGAAGCCACTACGATTGATAGGTATAATTTAACTACCAATACAGATAATGAAACCATCTATACGATATATAACGATTAACAGTCCTTCGGATTCTGAGCTACAATGGTGCATTATAATAACAGTTGTGCATGGAAATTGCTTGCATTCATTGCATTGAAAATGTTATCGATTACATGTTATCGTGTGCAGTGTGCCCACTATCCTTCCCTCCCCCAGTCGGTCATACACTCACTCAGTCTCTCTGTTACTCTCTGCTGTTTCTTCTGAGTCATGACTCGCCACGAGCCAAGTGGTGGCCCAAGTTTGAATTGCATTACTGCTGCTGCAGCCGCTGCCCACGCGCATTCAAACTCGTTTGCAGCCCCCACTCTCCACCCGCCCCCCATCCATCATAGCTGTGCATTATTCATCATTCATCAGTTGCAACTTTTACCCAAAACAATAATAAAAGGCAGCTGTAATAACGCATCCCAGTTACCGCTCCCCCACCGCTCTACCCGGCCAGCTAGCTGACCCCCCTCCTTGTCATCCACTAATCCTTTTACTGTCTTTGTGGTGTGTTGCGCATGACCTCCTTAGGGCGTAACTGTGCTTAAGCATCCCAACGTGCCACATCGATCTTGGTGCATCATGCCCCATGCCCCATGTTGCATGCCACATTGGCGTTCTCTCGGGCTCTGTCGAGTCCGTGGCTGATTTATTTGTAATTTGGCCAGCAGATCGAATTAAGCCCGCGCTCTCGTCGCCTCGATTTTGATGCCTTTGACTCAATCGACTTGTCCTGATTGCAGTTAACGGGTGAAGGCGAAGGGGGGACGGTGGACGGGGGACTTGGGCTGGAATTGTTTGCCTGGGCTGGGAAAACAAGTTGCGACTGTGCAGTTTGTGCCGCCCGTTTTGCATAATGAGTGCAACTCCGCCCCTTCTATGCAGCAAAATGTATAATTCCCATTGGCATCTCCCGCGCTTGCCCAACGTGATGTCCACAGGGCGCTTCGTGTCGTGTTGTTGACTCGTTTTTCGTTATTGCTGTTGTTGTAATTTCTGGTTGCCCAACACTGGCACAAAAGGCGTTGTAACATTTCCATTGCATTATTGCATTTATCTTCGTTTTGAGCAAAAGCCACAAAAAAAGGCTTCATTCAGTCTGTGCATCTCACTACGACCATCTGTCCGTCTGTCTAGACTCTAGACAACTAGATCTTGAAAACTACAAGAGCCAGAGACACTAAATTTGGGATTTAGGTTCATCTATAATTCATCTATTTGTCTTACATTTTTGATAGGGAAAGGGGAGCATCTTTCCCGAAAACTGTGGCAAACGACAGAAGAGTTGTAATGGCATTCGTTATCTGTTACAGACAGCGTCTCTTACTGTTGATAGCGTACGACTGTAGCCTTGCCGATTGCAACTTCTTGATTTGTGTTGTTTTTCTTTTTTGTGTTATTGATTCAATGCAAAATGGCTGCCTTTGGTCACACTTTCACACGCTCAAAAGCTCATTAGAATTTTTGATTGGGCGCAATTAAAACAGACTGCATTTATGCTCGTCACAACTACGCCCCTGCCCCCTACCCCTGCCCATGTCCCTGCCCCTTGCCATTGCCCTTGCCCCCAGACATTCATTCGGTTCATTCGCATTGCAACGCAACTGCAAGTCTCCTCTTCAATTGAGCGAATTAAATTGCACACACATCAAACACACGCACACACACTCCCTCACACACACACACACACACACGCATACGCGTACAGCGTCGTAAAAATGTATGTAAATGGTGGCAATTTACATGTTTCATTTGAATGGGCGACAATTGACAGAAATATGCTCGAGGGGCAGCAGGATGAGACGCGTGACAGCATGTGACAGTCAAATGGAACTTGGCGACCGATAAACATCGATAACAGCACAGAATTTATCGATTCTTTAGTGCAACACATAAACATAACCTTAAGGTAAATGAAGAAATGTCGAAAGATGTCTGTAAAGAGTGAACAGACAGATTGAAGGACTGGAAACTGAATATCGTGGCTTAAGTTTGCTTCACTATCAAAGCGAAATATCGATGTTTTCGATCGTAAATATCTGTGCTTCAACATTACCTCTTTATCAGCTATCAAAATTGTAAATTTAAATCAACATTTCATTAAAAATTGTACTCATTACTCATCGGATAGACAGTCGTTAATTGATTATTATAACTATTGTAATTTATTCAAAAACATCGCAAATATAAGTGCTGGTTAACGTTCACTTAAAGTCAGCTTTATCTAGAAACTTTTCAGCAAAATAGTTCACTCTTTCGAGCTGATTATAAGGAGTTTCCTTGTGAAGACAGTACTATACCCAAACTAGCCATAATTTAGCTGAATATTTGCTTCTTATCCCCATAGCGATATCTCCATATCGATAATAAGCAAATACTACCGTTAGCATTATTTATCGATAAATTTGATTAGATCTTTCACACTTACCACGTGGACATTTGCAGTCGTAGGTGAGTCCATTGGCACGGCATGTGCCACCGTTTTGGCATGGCGATGGGGAGCAGGGTTTGTACTTGGTGTCGCAGTCCTTGCCAGTGTATCCAGCGGGGCACATGCATCTGCAAAGGGACGAGAAGTGCAACAAATAGATTAGAGCGGTGGACAAACGGTAATTTGGAGGCAGCAGCAGCAACATCACACAAAGACCTCCGTCAGTTACTGGCAACATGCAGCGTGCAGCATGCAACAAGCAACGTGCAACTTCCGTTTGAGCAGCGCTCAGCTGGTCTCTAACTCGCTCTCTCTACCTCTCTGTTAGAGAGACGACTGACTCTCAGTTGCTACAACTGCCCCGAGTTGTATTTCTGTGGCATTAACCGGTTCTTTGGGGCTGTGAGGCACGCTAATACTATGTACAACAATGTTGGTAGCTTGTCTATTTCTATTTCTCTTACTTTTATGATTTTTATTTTTATTTCCTTTTGCCTCTCTTCTTCGGGCATAGTTCCTCCAATTGTTTTTGTTTTCTTCTTTACTCTGTTAACATTTAACTGCAAATATTTCTCGAGAACTACAAATTGAGCACGCAGAACATAACTAAGATCCGAACTACTCGTTTGGTCCCACTGTGCACGGTTAGCCATTTAAGGCAGCGGACCGCCCCGCCCCGTCCCGCCCCTTCCTACTGGCTGGCCTCTTAAGACGAACACTAATTAAGACCATTAAACGTATTTCATTAAATTAAACAATTAAATGCCACAAAAAATTCAAAAGAAACTCCAAAAAAGGCAAACACACATTGAGTGTTGCAATACGCATTAGGGACCTGAATGAATACAACTGTGAATACTGTCAAGGCTATGAGTAGGTTATGGAATAGGTACAGGTAAAGGACTGCAATGAATAGTGACTATGAATACAACTATCAATACGAATATGAATACGAATAAGTAGTTGGAAATATAATAAGAAAAACACATCGGATTTGGAATAGGCATAAAAAGCCAATATGAATATGAATAGTTAGCGAAATGATACCAAATGGAAACTGCATTACGCACACTAAGGATATGACGATAGGAACACAGTGAATGTATTTACGATAGAAACTATGAATATCGCCAATACGAATTTGACAAGATATAGGAAAAAAGTACGACTGTAAGTAGTCAAAAAGCAGAGTTAGTAAAGAAATAAAGACGTAGGAATAATAATCGTAATGACTTTCAAATCGTATTGGAGTTGAAATACGCAGTACGCCGATATGAATACAATTGAGGAATACGTGGCATATGAATACAACTGTGAATACCTACATACTATATACTGCTACCACAAGGCAATGGCCAATGAACCACTGCTGTTGAGTACTCCCCACATTAACTCCCAACTCTCAACTCCTTTTCTCACATCTTACACCACTCTCACCTCGCCATCACCTTCCCATCATCTCTTTGTCTGCGCTGTTCTGCTGACAAAATTACACATCGAAAATTGCTTCACCTTCGCTTTAGGCAAAACTAACGAATGAAATTCAAAATTGATTTTTGATTGACATGTGAAACTCAGCGGGCCAATGGCCGGAGGCGTCAGTCTGAAGACTTGAGTGGAGCTGAGTCGGGTAACGAATACACCCGAATATACTCATCCAAACAGATGTAGACCCACCACAATGTGATCGCTGTTGGGTCATTAACTATGAGTAGATTGAGTGCACTCATTAGGCATATCAGTGTAGAGCTAAGTATACTCAGATTAATATTTATATTATGAATATGCTCACTCAGTTCGGAATGATAACGCTTGAGGTATTCACATTCATATGACTAAAAATAAAAGTATTCATTCAATGATTCATTCTGTTTTCAGCACTAAATCTATACAATTGACAGCTTTAGAATGAATACTATGAGTATCACATGTTTATGCATGTAATCGTTGGGCCTATTCACATTCATTCATTCATATTCATATGCCATAGAGAGCATGACTAAGCCCAGACCTGATATCGATAGCTGTCCACTAAATTAACAATTTTATTCGCCAAAAATTTCCATAACGTTTTATTTACGCATAAACACAATAAAATCGGTAATCGAATGGGAAATTTATGCGAATACCGAATGGACAAATGAACGGTGGCAAGCCATTAAGGCCCCCCTAAGTGCCCCATTGACAACAAGGAATCAATATGCCAAAAGTGGCATAAAATTGTCAACTTAATGATTCAGTCTAGAATGAATACATAAATGAATGAAGCGCTGGAGTATGGAACGTGTCTCAGGATTCTAATTGAAATTTATGAATGGGCAACCAAAGCCAATCACTGATAACACAATATCGATATGTCCATGCTAATTATCGATATCGAGGACTCTAATTGCAAATAATGAATGCAGAAGCAAAGCCAACAAATTGTCAATTAGTGATAACACAATATCGATATGTTTATGCTAATTATCGAAATCGATTCGTTCGGCGATTAAAACACATGTTCACATCGCACTTATCAGCTCGACTCTATTCCCCTGTCCAAGTCCATTTAAGCTTAACAAAAGAGATATTTACCCTCCTCACTCTTGCCCCACAAGTGGCTTAAACGTTGTTTCAAATTAAAAATGCAAATGATGCCAATGAAATAATTTAATTTACATGGCAAAATCGAACCAGTTTGCATAAACTCTCTGTTTGGACAGAAAACAAAGCGCCGGAAATTTTCAGATCATCGAGTGAATATACTAGTAGAGCTAAGAGGGACGGGGGTAAAAGGGTTAGTCTATTGAGTGTATTTGAATGATCAGTTGTGTGATTTATTCTCAATAGTTTCTATTTCGACTTTGCTGTTGTTTTTGTGTATTTTAATTAGACTGGAAACGCTGCTGCTGCTGTTGTTGTTGTTGCTGCTGTTGCTGCTGTCATTGTTGCCAGTTCTTGTTTGCAATTTGTTGTAGCTGCCAATGTTGGCAAAAGTCCATAAACCATCTTAATCGTTTGAATATGCTAATACGTGGACGTTCGTACTATGAATGCCGCTTTTCGATTCGATTTCATAAATTATTAGTTTTAAATTGTCATTAATTTGGCGCACAGCCGCAAAAGACAAAAGACAGAAATCTGTATTAGATAAATATGCAAATGCGACGTCTGCTTTTCTTCGACATTGTCCAAGCAACCTCCAAAGCGGCTTCTCCTCATCTCCCCTATCCACAGCATCTGCTTGAATCTCATCTTTCGGAACGTGTCTGATCTTTTGTCGAACAAGCAGCCAAATTTGCACTTGTCATGCGGTGAGTTATGTACTAGATTCCACTCCTACTCCTCTTCAATCGATATCAGTCGAAAGTGAGACTTAAACAGATGAGTCTGGCTTAAAAAATGAATTGTATTCAACTCATATTAAACTCCTTTTTTAATCAGATGAATTACAAGTGAAATTTTTCAATTATCCTTTCTAGATTTGTCCCAAGAAGAAAGGAACTTAAAGTGTTCAAATACTTTCAAAATTCTATATATAATTGTCAGTAAGAAATTTGAGCTGAAAGTGAAATTAAACTGGATAACTTCAGGCTAATGGTAAGCTACACATACCTAAAAGAATAATTTCGAGTTAACATATAGATAAATTTGAAACATATAAAAGTTAATAAGTTCATTTAGTCTTGTTTAGATTCGCCTTAAAAGGAAACGAGTTAAAAGTAAAATTGAGATTCTAAATTCTAGCTATATTCACGCTCAGATTGTATTGCTGTCGAATAGATACATCTGAATTTAAATATAGATAAATCTTATTTAGATTCGTGTAAAGCAATAAGATAAATCTTAACTAGATTCGTGTCTAAAGAAAGCGAATTAAAAGTGAATTTTCGCTCACCAAATTTAAACCTAAATTATGCTCTTCAAATGCGAGAAAACTGCAGTTCAAGGAACATACAAAACGAATTGTAAATAGCTATATTCAAGTGCACTGTTATACTCGAATACTTACTGATAGGAGCCATGCGTGTTGACACAGGTGCCGCCATATTGGCAGGGATTGGACTGACACTCCTCGACGTCCTCGGAACAGGTGTGACCGGTAAAGCCAGGCGGGCAATTGCAGGTGAAGCTGCTGCTACCAGCCAGAGCGGAGCAGGTGCCTCCGTTGCGGCAGGGTGAGCTGGCGCACAGATTCTGTGTCTGGCAATGATCGCCTGTCATAAAGCAAAGCAAAGCAATTTGAATAGTAAACATGATTAGTTAGTTAGTATAACAGCGCGCAGTGAGTGTGTTAACTTACCCGTATAGCCATTGGCACAGATGCAACTGTACTCTTGCAGCGTTTTCAGCTGGCAAGTGCCGCCATTGAAGCAACGCGCCTGGTCACAGGCATTGGGCACTGCAATCTCGCAGAGCGACTCCTCAAAGCCAAGCGGGCACAGGCACGAGATGCCCGGCCGACCATTCCGAAAGGCCACCTGACAGGTGCCGCCATTCTGGCAACGTCCATGGCCCGTCAGGCAGGGATTCCGATGTTCACAGTAGTCGCCAACGTAACGTGTATCGCAACTGCAAACAGATGCGAAAATCAAGATATATCTTTTAGTAGATGCATATGAGATACATTTCTGTATACATGTGTGTGTGTGTGAGTGTGTGTGCTGATCGTTATGCAGATTATAGATGGACGAATGGACGCATAGCATATGTATCTAGTTTATGGACTCGCTTTAAGCGGCAGATTTGTGTCTGTCGATAAGCGTTAAAGAGTGTTAAAGCAGCTGACAAACTGACTAACTGGCTAACTCGCCTCATTTCCGCCTCTCGCACAGCCACAAAGCAACTTTCGCAGTTTCCCACATGCAAATCGGGGCAAGACTGTGCGATAAATTTAATGGCTAATAATTATATTTTCTACAGAATAAAGACATTGCCAATACAATTGATTCGCGAGTTTTTCAAATTGAAAGTTTCATGCCATAAAACTTCCGTCATTGCTAGCCGCTTGCTACGAAACTCAGTTAGTGTTACATTGTAATTGCCAATTTCTTTCAGAACAGTAAAACCATTTAAGTAATCCATTATTTCCGGCTGACTGCTATGAAACTCTCATTTGGATACAATACAACTTCAAAAAGCTGCACGATGCATAGCTGCCTGCTATGTCACTTCGAAAATAGTCATTAACTGCTGCAGTGACAAATGCTGTTTGTTACTTGGCCTACATCTTTAGTGTGGTCATATTAGACAAACAAAAGCTCACTGCTACGGGCACTCAAAAGTAACAAACGAAAAGAAACATTACATTAATTAACGCGTTTTCGACTCATTAAAAAGCAATAAGCATGCCTGCTGCTGCCTACTCACAATGAGCACAGCAGCAACAGCAACAGCAACAAGCAACAGCAACTGCAACACCAATAGCAACAGCAACTACAACTACAACTTCAACTACATCAGCAACAACAACAACAAATTAGCAAAGTAATTGCAGTCATCGAATGCAATGCCGGCGCACTTCGATTGCTTCGATGACGATGCCGATTGGCGACGACGATGACGATGACGTCGTTGCTGTTGCTGTTGGTGCTGATGTTGTTGCTGCTGCTGATGATGATTGCCGCCGACTTGAAGTTAAAGTCGAACGACAACTTGCACATTGTTGTTTTCCCTTGAGAAAACAATTTTTATGTACGGTAATTTGTGCGCGATCTTGATTGCATATTAAATTTTCATCGAAGCCAAAGTCAAAGCCAGGCAATGAGAAAATTACACGCATTGCAACAGCAACAGCAACAGCAACAGCAATAGCATCACAACAGCAACAACAGCATGATGAAGAAGAAGGCAATGAATAATCATTAAGGTGCAACCTCTTTGGCCACTGGCTAGGCGCATAGAAGCATAGAAAGAGCTGGGAGAGGCAGGCAGAGAGGCTGAGACTGGATTGGGAACGGCTTTTCTTTGGCGTTGCCACTTACCGTTACAAGTGTGTGAAAATGCTATAGATTTGGCATTAATTTGTATCACACATAACCTCACTTAAATGCCCAACCTAACCTCACATTTGCGGCCTGTGCTTGTGCCGAGTGTATCGATATTGTCGATCGTAATCGAAAGCTAGTGGGAAAATTAAATGGCGGCAGGCAAAACAGTTAAACAGCTGAACAACAAAAACTCGATGTTTAGCTGAAGATTTTTTGGCCACTATTTATTTATTTTCTTCTTTTTCTCCTCTAGTTAAACCAAATGACCAGTGGCAAGATATGGCTGATAAGCCAGCACTCTCAGAGGTCCCAGCACATTCAAATGAGGTGTCTGCCTGGCGCTTTTCCAGCAGCTGGAAAAACTAATGTAATATAAATTATACACGAGCCAGTAGTTGCAGCTGAAGAGCAGAGTCGAGAGCTGAGCTGAGAACACCGCGTGGAGAGTTGGAAGTTGAAGCCAAGTTTGTTGGTTAACTAGTTTCGTGTGGTGTTTTCAAATGAAACGCGAGAGGAGAAAAAAAAACTATATACACATATAAAAAATAAAAGAAAAACAAAACAAAATTCAACATAAAGCATAGAGAAATGGGAGCGGGAGCGGTAGTGGGGCCGCAGGGGGGGAAGATTGAACAAAATGAAAACGTGACTCGCATTGGCAAATAAAGCAAAGTATCGAGCGACAGCTTGGACAGGGTGTGTTTAGGCATAGAGCTGGCATCGTGAGCATTCCGTGAGTCACGTGCAGGTGAGTTTCGTATAGATAAGACAATGGCTAAGTATAATTAATTGATTTAGATAGTAAACTTTGCCAATTAGATAAAGACAGACTTTCAGCTGAAATAACTTGAAACCCATTTCAGCTTTTTCTATCAAACGAAATTTATACTATTTTTGCAAATTATTGAAACATTACAATTGAAAAATTAAGAAATGTTTACTTCAGTTTAATAATACTATTTTATTAGAAAACAATATACAAAAATGTGTAGATGTATAACTTAATAATAATACTATTGATAATAATAAAACGGAAACTTTAATCTCGAATATCTCCGGTGTTTATTATCCGATTGAGCCACAATTCACAGCACTGATGAAGGTTACCATAAACTCTTTGTATTTATTTTATATATAATATAATATAGTGTGGCGAGCTTGTACTGAATAACATAGTATATTCTATCTATATTTAGTTATTTATTTCATTAAAACTGCAAAATTCAAATTGAATTGTGAAAAGCATAATGACAGTACCACTACTTAGCTATTGCAGCTCAGCACTTTAATAAGCTCACTCGCAAAATGCTCAACTCACGAACTTTATGCAGAATTTTCTAAATCTCTCTCGCCTGCAAACAAATAAAGAATTAGCCGGGGTCATCTTGTGTGAGAAAAATCTATTTGGCATGTCTAACTACTTAGCTGTCCCTCTGTCTGGCTGTCTATCGTCGGGCGATTTCAATTTGTGGTTGAGAGACATCGAGTAAGAGAGTAATGCGTATAATCATAACTTTATACAGCATCAACTGCACAACTGGGCTTCAGCTTCAGCTTCAGTTACAGCTTCTCACGAGCGTAACCGCAGCAGCAGCAGTTGGAGTAGTCGGAGCATCTTGAGGCCATTGAATGGGAATTGGAATTGGAATTGGCATCGACGACTATTGATTTAATGTCTTCGGCGGATGATCAGTCATCTAGTCCATGTCTATGGCTTCGGCTACGCCTAGGCAGCCCATAACGCTTAGAGCTACAGCCACTATGTAATGCTCTATGGATATCTAATTTCTGCAGAGCAATGCAATTCACACGCTGGACTGACTGGCTGCTTGGGCTTCGCCTGGCAGCAGCTGGCGACGATGCTTTCTGCTGACTTGGCACATATCAAGATCGGCGGACGACAATGTGTATGTGAATGTACAGCGAGGGGTGGCGAGAGCCAAGGGAGGCAATGAGGTAGTGCACAAGGAGAGGCCGAAAAGAGGAAGAAGAAAAACAGAAAAACAGAAAAACACAAAAACAAATGCTTATCGCCCAGCCAAGATCACGCCTGGTCGAGCGAGAGACTGCAATTAAAGGCTCGAGACTTGGCTTGACAAAAGGCGCCCAATTAAAGCATAATTTTTCTTTAATTTGGCAAAGAAAATAAAAAGAAGCAGCAGTAGCAGTAGAAGTCAAATGCTGTTTGCTGATGGATAATGATCGCAGGCTGAGACAAGTGCGTGCTTTGTGTGTTGCAACATGTTGGCACTGTTCGATCTGCTGCACATGCATAATATATAGTAACAAGGGAATTCCATTCATCTCGGCGAGACAAAGATCATTCGTTATGCTAATTAACAGATCCACAACAAAGTTGCTAAATTTGTTGACACTGGGTTATCTGTTTGCAGTGATTAAAGATCACATCCATCCATCGTTATCAGCTATATATATGACTCAATTTATTGACGAATAAAAATAAATTCGTTCAGCTAATGAAGCCAGTTCTCTGTGCCTAAACAGAGTTCAATTTTAATGATTGCAGAATGCAATAAATATATTTAAATAGCAAACTTATTTTATTTTATTATATTTCATTTCATTATACTTATTATTGTATTATATTTTATTTTATTTCCATTTTATTACATTTTCTTTTACTGCAATTAGCGGAATGTTGTCTGCTGTAAAACTCGAGTAAAACTATTCATGAATGCCGTCTGTTAATCATTAAGAAAGCCACACTTTCTGGCTTTGGAACGAGCACTCAATTTACTGGAATGTGGCATAAGTAATACGTCAAAAAAGCGAAAGAGAACATAAACCACGCCAAACGTACAGTTAACTGCTGTAAACCTAAGTTCAAAGTTACCTGTACCGGACAAGTGAATGGGGTCGGCTGGGCTTGTGTGGTAGCGGGCGTCTCAGACTTCACACACTACACAATGACACCTGAACCTCATTTATTGTTATTTCAATTTAACCATAATACATATTTATATTCTTAGTATATTTCCCACTCAGTTGCTTTCGACTGTAGCCTCTCCGACTACTCGTAAGTATTTGTGTTATTTGTTTTGTATATACGGTATTTTAGTAGTTTTATTTTGTATTCTCATTATTGTTGTTGGTTGGTTCCTCGTCATTTGCTTTTTCTATTTCAGGTAAACAATCTACTCACATTACCAACGTGTCCAGGGCTGTGTTGCATGGTTTTTCACGTGAAAAGCCAACAATGCCCGGGCAGGTGCAACATGCACAGGCCGAGAACGGAGAATCGTCGACAACTTTGTTGTCTTTGTTGTTTGTCGTACTATGTCAATGTGCCATTTTGTGTTCCTCCCTAGACATAACACGCTCGTCAGCTCAGCTCAGCTCAGCTCAACTCAGCACTATATCTAGCTGTAGCTCTCACTCAGTACCCCTATGCCGCTCCCTACCGCTACCCGCTGCTGCCTCTCTTCGGTTCTCACTCACTCTGTGTAGTGAGTTGCCTCTGCATTTCACCACTGGCATTTTTATGTATTTTTATGTACTCGGGGCTATTTGTTTAGCAGCTGAGCACAGTTCAGCTCAGCTTCAACTTCAACTTCAGACATCAAACATCAGTTCCAGCGTTTCGTTTAGAGCTCAGCTCAGACTCGTTTGTTTTTTCTTCTGCTTTTTTGTTTTGTGCGTGACCCCACGGCTCAACAACAAATTTTACACCAAATTTCTTTCCGCTTTTCATGCTGCTGTCTATGCACAAGCAACCACAAACCGTACCGACCGACCGACCGACCGTCCATCCATTCAACCTCAACATTCAACAATCCATCCAGCCATCTATCCATCTATCGTATGAGTTACTGCATGCCTTGCCACATTTTCAGCTGTGCATTTTCATTTCATTTCGTCTGCCTTTGTCTGCGCAGGTAAAAGAAAAGCCAAACAACAACTACAATGGGAGAATGCATATTTCACTCGTATGCATCCCAAAATACACTGCCACACAGTGGCACTGGCGCATCAATGCTTTACAGGTATACTGCATAGATAGATCTTTATGCACAAATCATTCAACGTTGCAAAAATCTATAATCGCTAAACAATTTCTGACATTTTCCCATATAATTGTAGCAGTTTTCTGTATTGATCTCTGACTTAAAATAATCCATTTATCCGCTTGAAAAACTATTGAAAATAATGTGACAAAATACTTTTCTATGGATAAGTTTTAGATATGGAAATATTATAGCATGTCAACTTATAGATGTCAACTTAATCGCTATCACCAAAGTTATTACGAAATGAAATACACTTTCTTTTGCGGACAATGCCGGATAAGACTTGCCCTTGCACTCCTAGAAGTTAGATGTCTTGTGCTTGTAAGATTACAATTCAAACCTCTGCTCAATCCATCTACAGTCAGCAACAGAAGTACTGATCATTTATCATTTAAAGTTCACTTCTTCTTAAAGTAAAATTAGAAAATGGAATAAATAATAATAAAATACTTCTTGCCATCAACTTAATAATTGCTTTGAATTTTTCTGTGTAACTTTCCAAATAGTTCTTATATAATATAACCACCGACTTGCCACATCTGTAGTTGACTTTATTTCGCTTTGAAAGCAGAGCAATAGTTCATTAGATAATGCAAATGTTATTGCACCACTATATACTATATGCAAATCAATGCACTTTGTTTTTTGGCTAATTGATGGCAGGCCCAGTATGACTATGAGTGCTCGTCTCATTAAAATACCACAATAAACCACACGAACTGTAGTAATATCATATGACAGAGCATGGGAAATACTCGTATATGTTATGGCAGCTGTCATCATCATCATTATCATCATCGTCTTCGTCGTCGTCGTCGTCGTCGTCGTAGTTGGTCTGTCTTATGTGATGGGAGGAGATATGAGTTATGACATGGCCCAAAACAATGCTAGATTTATGTAATGCCATGCAGACTTTTTGTTCGATTCCGACTCAAACTGTGGCAGCGAATGAGACTTGCGTTTAATAATTAAAGTTTCTCGTTCTCGTGAGAACGCTGTGCAACTTAATTGAGTTTCAATAAAAACGTTTTAATTTGATGGCACGGAATGAAACGAAATCGAGCGAGCGACTTTAAAAAAAAGCTCAAACGAAATGAGAACAAAATATAATAAGTATCAAAAAAGAACTCGCTTCAAGGAATTTTGTACGCCAACGCCTTGGCAGCAAAAAAGGGCGCGCAAAATGAAGAGCAAAAGGGATTCGAATCGAGTGGAATGGGTGTATGTATGGGTGCGTGTGTGTGTTGTGTGTGTGTGTAGCCACAAATTTATGGCAATGGCTGCTGTATAAGGTAAGAATGTGAAATGCAAGCGGAATGCACAATAAACATTCGCTACGCTCAGGCGGAGAGTTAACCGAAAGGGCAGCACATGGGAGGGGCAATATCTGGGGCTTCAAAGGCAAGCATGCTTGAAGGGGAGTAACTGCTGTTGTTGCTGCTGATTTGTTATAGCAACAGCAACAGCAGAAGCAGCAGCAGCAGCAGCAGCAGCAGCAACACAGAAAAGCAATCAAAGCAGGTTGCAAACAAGTTTGACTGGGGGACTTTGGGATTGGGAATTGAACTGGGACTTGCGCTGGGATTGCATCTGACTCGGGGACTGGACTGGGGTAGCTGCTGCCGCTGCCGCTGCTGCTGTTGATAAAAATCGAAGGATGCAACAAACAAAATGGCCGCCAGCTGACGCTTCACTAAATGTGTCATCGCACACACTCAATGCTGTCTGCTAACTGTAACTGGATCATAAAAAAGAAGCTCTTCCTCTCCCTGCGACTGTTAAGAGATTAGCGCGGCATTTGCTTTGGACTTGGGCATTTTCATTGTCATTTCCTTTAGCCAGAGCTATAAGTGTGTTAGACACACACACACATACAGCAGCAGAAAACTGCTGAGACTATGCTGTGGCTGCTATCGTGCTTAATGATGAGTTAATTAAAGTAATTGCACAGAGAGCTTGAATTTTTTTCTTACTTTTCTTACTTTTTGTTGTTTGCAGTAGCAGCAGCAGCAGCAGCAAGGCTAAGACGCTCAGGTAAGCAGCTAAACCGTATAAAAGGCAAAGGAAAGCCAAAAAGAACATTTCAAGTGCAAAGCGTGTGAGCCGAGAGTTGAAATAAAAACCAAAGTTGTTGTTTTCTTGCTGCTGTTGCTGTTGCTGCTGCTGTTGTTGCGCTCTTGCCGTGTGGGGAAATGAAATTAAATGGAAATATACAACATGAGCATTAAGCAACACACACAAACACACACACACACACACACGCGGAGTATGCCTGCGTGTGTGTGAAACAATGAACTGACGTCCGCGCACAATACAACACAATTCAAACAAAAGACTTAAGCAACGAACTTGCCAAGGGCTTACCACACCGAAAAAGAAGAGAAAACAAAATCAAGTAATAACAAAATTCTTATTCTTAGGGTCAAGCAATACAGTGACTTTGCACTGAAACTGTCACTTGCTAGACACAAAGTGATATATGTATGCAGCACATGTAGTTCTGTCTATAGAGACACAAGTTTCGGCTACAAGAAGAAACACATTAATAGGGTATTTACTATATGTGTGCCTGAATCATACAACTACAGCATGGACAAGAGCAAAGTTAAGTGAATGATATGACGTATGACATGGAATTGAGAAGCTGAATAGACTCGGTTTTCTAGCTATATATTTCTCACTGGAGTATTCTACTCTGTTTAGCCATACTGAATTAGCGTGCAAAGATTAGAGCCACTATTTGTGTTCGACTTCTCTCTAATAGAAGTGCAACTCCCTGTTTTTGGGGCTTGGTTTGTGGCTCCTCTGGAACGTGCTTGGGCATAAACGGAATGTACGAATCTGTTGCAAAATAGCCCTGATGATGGCCACAGCTGACTCATCGGCAACATGAACATCAACTCATCATCACGCAGTTCCAAGTTCCAAGCTTTTTTTTATCCCCATTTTTTTGTTTTGGGTGATTTTAGAGATTGTTGATCGCTCGCACTTCAAAGCGATATTTTCAATGTGCCGCATTTGTTGGCCATGTCAATTTTTTGTTGTTTTGTTTTGTTTTCTTTTGGGTCTTGCTGGGAGATGAGATGCTGCGCCGATTCAGCTGCTCATTAACATGTCATAAACCGCAAGTAACAAATAAAAGAAAAAAACAAAAAAAACAACAGAAATAAAAACGTAAAAACAAAAAACAGAAATAATAATAAAATAAAATGAAAATGAAGCAACCATTTATGGCAAGCGGCGAGAGCTTTTACCGCCCAGCCTTCAAAACTAAGACCGTTAGCAAGTTTGATTGTGCCACAAGTTGTCCATAAGTTAAACTCATTGTTCTCTGCCCATCAAGTGCATAATTGCAAAGAGTCTTTGTCTCTCCCCCGAGTCAGTCGATGGATGGATGGCTTTAGTGGGCGCTGCAGTTATGCCCAAAAATGGTCTAACAAAACATGACATTTGACATGGCGAGAGAGAGGGACTCTGGGACTGGGACTGAGACTGCGAGATAGACCAATCAAAGTAGATCAACGATTGCCAGACATAAACGATGTTGGCCAGTGCACAAGAAGATGTCTGTTGACTGTTGGAAAACGTCATGTCGTGTCCTCTGGCAAATCAAGTCAATTAAACAAACAACAAACATTAGACCACAGTGATTGGTTTGGCTTGGCCTGGCTTGGCTTGGCTCGGTTTGACTTCGTTTGGATCGTATCGGAGTGATCGCTAAACGGCCAAAATAAATACAGCTCGTGAAATTTTCAAATTTGCAAAATAATCAACGAAATCAAGTCGAAAATTTTTGTACCAGTGTTGCCAGTGTTGTGCTTGAGGAACGAGCACAAAACATACGCGCAGCGCAGACTCCGACTCCGACGCCGACTCAGCATCAGTTTTAGCAACAATTTTTGTTACTGTTCCGGACTCTATGCCTGACAAAGTTCAAGCGATGTTATCGCACATTCAGACACAGAGCCAAAGAGAGGCAGTAAAAGAGGCACAGAGCGGAGAGTAGAGAGAGAATGAAGCTGGAGGTCTATGGCTTGATCGTGCCGTTGATGATCAGAGACAGGGGCAGCCACAGTGCGCACACTCGAGTGCCTCAACGGGCCAAGAGACATGCTGCCACATGGCTTGATCATCAGCAACGATCGCAGTTAGTCCAGAGAAAATGTCGTAAAACCAACAATAACAACAACAACTATTACTACAACAACTACCACAAAAAGCGGTCGCATTTTTAGGCTAAAAGCTAAAACGCTTTTATGTAATTGCCTGCTAAAGATAGTGTCAGAGTAAAGGAGGTGGAGCAGCCATGTGTGTGTGTGTGTGTGTGTGGTGTGTGTGTGTGCAACTACCGTTGATTGGTAGTTGAAACTGCTGCAGATCACTCACGATCATTGCAAACTTATAGCAGACATTGTATGTAGGCTAAATGCATAGAATTCTATAGCCGATCTTTAGCCTGATCCCAAAAGCATATGTCAGAGAGCAGAGAACAGCAAATAATCATACACTGAGCAAAATTCTCCATTTCAAATATGACTTTACTTAAATCAAGTTGAAAAAATACAATAAATTCAGATTCGCTTAGCTCAATTTATATCTCTAATTATCCATTAACTTATAGACTGCTCATACTTGGTACAATGTAGCTTAATCCGGTATCATTTCCAAAATACTTGTTCTTTTCTCCAAGTGTACGCAATGAAAGCGTCTTCGATCGTGCTGGAGATCAGATACAGCTGATGCGCTGCACTTACCCCATACAATTTGGCAATGCAAACGATCTCTGATTAATGATAGTACTGCAAAACTTTTAATTATGCCACGTTGTACTCGGTGTGCTTCTCTGGCTCGTAAAATTTTGACACAGACTGTCGAAAAGAAAACAAAAAGCCCAATCAGTTAAAAACAGAGTGCGAGAGCCATATCATAACTCAGTCAAAGTTATGCGTTGCGTACGTGCTGCATTTGATTTATTACAACAGAAAAAACCCGAAAAAGTGCAATAAAAAAAGAAAAGAAAACCCAAATAGAAAAATCAGACAGCACATCATACAAATCAGAAAAATCCAGCCAAGGCACGAACCAATGTCGTACGTCATCATTCCTGCTTGAGATTTATGCAGAGACTGCAGAGACTTGAGACTTGAGCTTGAGTATGAGTAGAGAGACCCGAGAGTGAAGACCAAAGATTTCTGCGGGCTCTTTTGTGTGTTTGCTTTGGTGCCTTAAAGGAAATCGAATCTCAGCTCGGTTTCAATCCTTTCAGTTCTGTTTGGCATTGTCTAGACAAATTTCAAGCTAAGCACATTGATCGTCTGTCTGTTCAGTTCATCCAGTACTCAATATCAGTTTCTTCTTCTACACTGTTTGTCCTTGAATATATGGCAGACTCGGCTCACATTGTTGGCATTGATTGACATATGCAAATGATGCCGCTGTCATTTCGGCAGCCAAAACTTATGCTAATAATTGAGTAAATCAATTCAAGTTTATGGCAAATATTTGCTCACTCCCACCCCCACCATCTCTCCCATCTGCCATATTTTTAGCTGGCGTTGTCAATCGACAAAGTTGTGAATCAATTTGCATAAATTGAACCCGGAGTGCCAGGCCAGATAGCTGTAAGTCGGCTTGTGGGCCCAATTAATGACTGCTTCCTTCCGCTCCATAAACTGGTTTACAAATCTCTTTCCCACAAACACACAGTAGTACTATATTACACATGTTTTGCATATTGTTTCGTGTTTTACGTCTCTTGAGGGGGCGACAATGGGGATGGGGATTGGGTTTGTCTACTTACGCGCAGTAGGATTTGCCATTGGTCTGTGTGATGCATGTGCCGCCATTCTTGCAGCCCAACGTCGTGCAGGAGACGACCAAAGAGAGGCTGGTTTCTGCAAATGAAAAAGAGAAGAGAAAAGTTTAGTTTCGTCTCTGAATATATAGAATCATTTTCAATTTAATGGAACATAAACTCTAATGTATGCAGCAATTACTGAGAATATTAGATTAATGCCATAAAACATAAACATAAAAAGGTTTGATTTACACATAAATATGAATTTGTACAAGTCTGAATAAAGCCCATTAAGTTAAGGCTAAAAGAAATGCATATAAAACTAGCTAAACTTCAGAATAAACTTCGGTGTGGACAGCAGTAAGTTCAGACTGTCGGAATACATTTCTAAATTCACATTCCTGCAGTACTGTGCTGCTTAGCATGCTCAGAGTTCTGCTCAATGGTTTCATGTTCTATGCGCATATTAAGTCTTGTCAAAGCCAAATTTAACTGACGACAGCAACAACAACAGCAGCAGCAGCAGCAGCAGCAAAGAAAATGCAAATGACCAACAACAATTAATAAAGTTCACTGCACTTGAGCCAGACCAAAAAAACAGCAAAGCAACTACAAAAAAAAACTTAACTTTTGCAATGCTCAGGCACAAAAAACGCCATATAAATAAAAGTAATAATAACAATAAAAAAGTAGCGAAAGCTACAGGCGGACGCAACCGACAGTAGAAGACCCTGTACTTTGATTTGCCATGGGGAGTCGATAACAGCAGCAGCAAATATGTACATATTCACATGCACATGGACTTATGCATACACACATACACGCGGTTTCCCCCTCCCCCAGCCAAATGCCTAGTACAGAAAATGTATTGTCCAATATCTTAAGTGTTTATTATCCGATTGGGCTGCAAATCGCACCAAACATTCAAAGCATCTAAAGCTTTATTCATGCAGAGAAGGAATCCAGTGACTCTAAAACTGTACATGCTAAGAACATTTGTGTAAATTTGAGGGGGAGGGGGATGAGACATCAAATTCAAAACATAAACATACATTTCTCAGTTGCACAAACCTAATAGACCCTTTTCTACTTTTCTAAAGTACAGGGTCTAGAAAGCTCACTCTGAATATGCTTATTATCATTTATGTATGTACTTTTTTTATTTCATTGTAAAAATGGCACACAAATTAAACAAACGAGCCGCGCGCCAGAGCGCCCCAATGTTTACTAATTGGGCGTGTGGCGATTTCCTGCGCCCTCGACTGGCGACAGCCAAAGGTGGCGAGTGCAGAGTGTGGAGTGTAGCAGAGCGACGAAACAGCAAACGACAGCGACAATAAGTTTTGATTGCCCAGCACAGTAAGTAAATAGTTTCGTCTTCAACTTGAGGCAAAAGCCACAAGTCAGCTGGTAACCCTTCATCAATGAGCGTTCACTGTGTGTGTGTGTGAGTGTGTGGAGCTGTGCGGAATGCACAATGAATCGATAAATGCAATGCAAAAAAGTAACCGAGTATAAACAACATATAAATGATCGATGGGGCAGACATTTGCAGTAAAGTTGGCATAAATCTTTGACTGAGTTACGCATACCTAACGATACGACGATAAGCTGCGCTTGAGTCATACGCTGCGTATGCGCAATGTTGCGCAACATTGCTGAGACACATTTTGTGCTGATTGTCTTAATTTTTTGCAACATTTCAGCGCCAGCTGCCCTGTCAGTCGCTCTCGAGTGTGCCAGCGTGTGTGTGTGTGTGTATAAACTAATTGACCTCAATTAGTGCAGCGCCAAAAGCAACAACTACTACAAGCATATAACAATAATAATAATGATAAAAAGAGACCACTAGAAATATTTTATTTGCATTGTTGAAGGTGCGGTTCGAGCTGAGAGTTTTTTACTTGGCCATAGAACCTGAATGTTTTACTGTGTATCTCAAGCCACAATCTCGATGTCTGAATGTCTGAAGCATTCACCTACTGAATATTACTTTCAGCTGCAAATCATTTAATTTAACTACTCAAATTACTTGTATACTAATTGCCTGTGCTAATTTTAATTGTACGGCTTAAACAACAGCTACAAATATCGCGCTGAACTTGTCAACTTGTCTGGCATTTTCTTTACCGCTGTGGGCGTGGCTAGCGCGTTGAGGCAGGCGTTTCAACGCTTCATCGACAGAGCGTGAACGCTTTCAAGTTTGTGTTTTTTACCTCTTTTTTTGGTATTTTTTTATTGCGTGTGATTTACCGCACAATGAAAAACGCTGTACAAATCGCTGGGTGGGCAACAACAACAACTCTGGCTTAGGCATTTCGTTTGCAGCATTTAGTCGGACGCTTGGCGATGCAGGCAAGTGTAACGTGTAGATCACTCCCCCCTCCTCCCTCACACCGTGTTGTTTAGACAAATGAGCTGTTAATTAGTCGGGCTGTTTAAGTCGCTGCTAAACTGCGTTCAAGTGAGCTTGGCCCGAGTCTAGGCTTTGTACTATTTCCCATATTCATAGGAGAGGTCTACCTTCTGGGCTGCAGTCCGATAAGCTCGGCCAGGATGCTTGATAAACCTGTGGCTGCAGTGCGAGGCAAATGTCACTGCCCGTTATAAATGGCGCTTATCGAATTTACATTTTTCGCCACTCACACACTCACACACACAGAGAGCAGAAACAATAAACAAGCAACAAAAGCCACCCAAAAACGCTATCAGCATAATAAGCACAGCAAGAGCGACGAAACTGAAACTAAAACAAAGGCAAAAAACCAAAACACAGATACAAAGTCGACAGCGACAAGTAAAATATCAACAGCAACAACAAGCTGAAAACGAACCACGGCCAAAAATTTCTCACGCTTTTCTCCACCGCACAATATAAATATATATATCTATGCTTAAGCATATATGTACGTACATATATATATTTATTTATATATAAAAAAACTATCAAACACAAAACTAAAAACCGCAGCACAGCAACATCATAATAAACCAAATTTCAAAATGAAAACAACAAAGCACAGCCAAAGAGTGTGCCAAAAATACAGGGGGCAGTCACACAGGGTGCAGCATATGGCACGGCTGTGTTTAGGGTATATAGTATTCCATTACTTTACAGGGTATATTTCGACTCGGTCAAGTCGGCCAATATTCTTTTGGATGAACCCAATTCTTATGCCATGAGAAAAAACTGAAACTCAGTGGCTCAAGTTTTCATTCCTTCCGTATACTGCTTGCTATCTCTCGATATTCTTAACCCTAGAACGTCATCCTTAGACAAAATGACTACGCCCGATTTTATTTTTGAATTAAAACCTATTTATATCGTTTATTTTAGTCCCCCTTTTCGTGTAGCGCTTGTCAGTAACTTAATAGTTGGTAGTCAATGCACTAGACACATCCTAAGTATTTGATCATTGGATTTTTACGAAAGAAGACGCGATATTTTGTATGTAAAAGCTGTATGAAAGCTGTGAAATGACAAAAATGATAAAAAATATTGAACAAATATGTCTTTAAATATAATAAAGAAATATATTTCGGTATTTAATTTAGCTCACGACACATTTCAGACTCACATAAAATAGGTCGTAGTCGTATTCATGACGAAGAATGACGTTAATGTACAAAAAATAAGGATGACGTTCCAGGGTTAATAAACAAAAGCAATTCTACTATCATAATAGCAATTAAACACAATTATAGTACATATGTATGTGCATGTGCATGCCAGCATGTGAAGCGCCTTATCAGAGGCTCGCAAAAACGCGTCATGAATTCTGCTACCGAAAAAGCAGATAAAATAATTGTGAAAAAACCCTTGATAAGCTTATGCTAATGCTGCTGACGTTCTCAGGCTTGAGCGTGCATGTTTCAACACGTTCACATCTCTCAGCCAGCATTATCGTACGCGTATTTCATCACAGTCGGTAATTACAATGCTCTTTGAGTAGGTAGTAACAAAAAGACTGATTCCATTGAGTCAAGTATTCAATCGGTTTGTGCAAGTTAACAAATAATAAAATTAATACTTATTGTAGTTGTGTAAATTAAAATATTATACTTTTCTTTATAATAGTTTTATACACTACTTAAATAATATAATTCCAGATTCTACAGAACATAATAAACTTCGCATATTTATGAATATCATCGCCTAATATGATCCTATCTATGTATCCATACATACATATATGTATGTAGATTTGTATGTATGTATATATGATTTTCTGGTATCGATAAACATTCACGACTCTTTTATCTTTATAACGTTAACATGTTGTTTCTTATGGTAACCTTTATCAGTGCTGCGAATTGTGGCCCAATCGGATAATAAACACCGGAGATATTCGAAATTAAAGTTTTCGTTCTATTTCGTTCTAGCATATTTTTAAGGTTTACTGATGAATATCTCATCATATCGCATCAATCATATTTTAAGCGTATATTATTATTATTTTATAATTTATATCTGAGAATTATTTCTACAGTACAAAGTAGTCAGAGCAACTGAGGCATTTCGACTGCTTTTCTTTATTTTATTTTCACATTTCGTACATTATTTACAACAATAAGATGATCTTATTAAAAGCAGTAATAAAACTGCTTCATACATGTAACATACCTCTATAGTTTTTCTCTTTATCTAGGGACCTCAGTACATATGTAATTAGGTCGGCAAGCAGAGAGACGAAGAGAAGGGGCGGAGGGGGACTAACGATCAGCTCTGATTGTCTGGCTCTATAATTTGCATGCTGATAAAACTTTGGCTGGTAAATTGCGTCGCAAATGTTGCAGTTGCAGTTGCAGTTGCACTGCTCTCTGCTCTACACTTGGCCCCTGCCCCCTGCCCCTTGGCTAAGCTACTTCTACTACGAGCCGCCGTTCTATCTGTCAAGTCAGTCTTCTGCTGTGTCTTGCTCTCTGCCTGGGATTCTGATAAGTTCGAGACGACACAATCACATTGGCGAGCCGATGGAGCTCTGCTCAGATGGTTCACAGGCTGTGCGCGCCGCTGTGGCGTCCACAAGTGCTGACAAATTGTTGCGGGGGCGGTGGCAACGCGTGGTGGTTGAGGTGAAGGTGGAGATGGAGGTGGCAGCCGCAACAATGAAAAGCTAAATAAAAATAAATAGTCGCCCCATAAATAATGTGTAATGGCAAATAGAAAACGATGAATACGAATAGCA
Organism: Liodrosophila aerea; assembly: GCA_035045005.1. NCBI lineage: Eukaryota > Metazoa > Arthropoda > Insecta > Diptera > Drosophilidae > Liodrosophila > Liodrosophila aerea. The sequence goes on from JAWNNL010000485.1 coordinate 785,977, forward strand.
GCAGAAGCAGCAGCAGCAGCAGTAACCCCTCGACTGCAGAGGCGTCCAGTTAACGTGAACGTTGTAATAACAGCAGCAGCAGCAGCAGCAACAAAATGCGGAAAGATTGTAAAGTGTTAATGAAAAAGTAGCTCCAAGTGGCGACTCCGACTCGGTCTCTCGTCAGACGCTCTGAAGCTCGCCACAGAAAGTCGTAAAACGAAAAACGAGTGTGGGAACCGAACGAATCAAACACGAATAAACCTCAACATCGATGCCTCGCTTCGGCAACAACTTGGCTTCGGTTTGCTTTTCTTTTACTTATTTTATTTTTATTTCTTATTTTATTTTTGTTAGCTTAGATCGTGGTGCATCATGGGCTGCGGCTGGGGCTGGGACTGGGGCTGGGACTGGGGCTTGGGCCTGGGTCTATTCGAGACGCTGCTGCAACGTCTTCAGCTCTGATAGATTAATAGGCCACAGTCAACTGCTCGTACTACTTCTGCCCATAGCGCGATACCACATACGATATGTGTACGATACGACGATAGCACTCGGTCGGTGGTAATCGCTCGTCTGTTTCCATCTGTCAGTTCGAAATACTCTGTAATTGGATCAACAATTGCACTGGGTTCTCTTCGCGTCGCGTTGGAGTTGGGTGGCGGCGCGGCACAGTCAATCTTGGGAGGATGTTGTGGTTGTGCTTGTGGTTTTTGTGGTTACATTCTAGAGTTTTTCATTTCAAAATTTTCAGGCACATATTGATAAGTCTATATCAGCAAATATTCTCAGAGCTAACGAGTTATCTAGGTCTTATGGTTATTCAAAATTCTTTTATAAATATGTACAATTTTCGAATGATGAATGAAAAAGTCACAATAGATTCTACCCAGTCTGTCCATGAATACACGAAAACTCTAGGAGCAAGTAATCACTGTTTTAGAAATCGATCGGGTTCTATACTAACCGAAGTTGCTCGACTAGACTGACGATGAAACCCCCTTCATCTACAACATCAAGGTCCCAGTACAGTACATTTGTTTTAAGCTACATTTATTAGTTAATAGTAGTTAAATAAAGCCATTTTCTTTTCAAAGTCTCAACAATTATCTATATATATTTGTTTACTGTAGATGCAATTGGTTGTTTTGGTATTGAAATTGGCTCTTTTATTTCTTAAGAACAGTATTCGTTTGTTTGTTTAGAGAAATATGAATTCATATATTTCAGAACATCAGTTACTCTGAGAGCCAACTTGTTCCTATAATTGTGTAAATATATCAAGAAATTCCTAAATTCTCTTCAATACTTCTAACTTCTATATTGAATTTATGCGTTATTTCATTTATTTCAAACACGAAACCATTTGGCCTAGACGCAGTGGAGTGCGCATCTTTATGTACTCCTATGTATGTGAGTCTGTTTGTATTTATACGACCTACCCTAGGCACCCTCTCTCACGCCGAATGCTACGTAATTGAGCGCATGATAACCGCAACAGCAAATGCTCGAGGAATGATAAACGCAGCAAATGGGCCAGCTGCAGCAGTTGCTCGAATGTTTCGGGCGGTTTCGATACGTAATTGAAGTAGAAACACTTGAAAACACATGCGACACTTGGCGATCGAGAGTTATAAACACCCCCACCCCGATTGCCGAGCAACCCCGAGAGAGAGGGCAACGTGGGAAAGCGAGGAGAAGAGAAGACACCCTCATGCGCACAACAAATGCGCGCCAAATCGCGCACACACACGCACATACACACACATACATACACACATAGATATAGATGTACAAAAAGGGTTGCTCTACATGAAGTTTAAAATCCATAATAATAATGTGGCATATGAGTGATATTATGTCCACTTCCCACTTCCCCTCCCTCACCCACACTCGATACGCCTCTCTGTGTCTGTCTTAGTGTCACTGTGCGTACTTTAAATAAAGTGAAGCATTTAACACTTCCGGCAGACAGCTATAGCAACAACAACAACAACAATAACAACCAAGCTACTCTATATAGTAAACACATTCGACAGAGCGTGTGAATGTTTAGTTTAGGAGCAAGGAATCTGTATGGGTAGATTTCATGGGCTGCGAGAGCGAGCTAAAGTTAGCTACAGTTCGCTACAGTGGCGCCACCTGTCGCCGTGCTGTCATAACATTATAGATAAACACGCAGCCGCATCAAGAGGAGAGTTTGTCTCGTTGCTATGCTAAGTGATCTAAGGGCAGCTCTGAATGGATCATAATGTTGGGCTATTCACTGTCTCTTCAATATGCAAATACTCATACACTCACACACTCACAATCGATTCGTTTGAAAACGCAGTCATAAATGTAACTGTGATTCCAGTTCAACGACAAACAACTGCATCATTTGAATGCATTTCATTTTGTACTATCTCTTCTGCGGCCAAGTTAATGTATTCAAAAAGACACTCAAATGATTCCAGCTGCCTGGGCACTTAATGATCCGCTGATCTATGCATTAATTAGTTTTAACTTGCTCAAATGTGATTCGTGATTAATGAATATTGCCTCTAGAGATACTCTGTATCTGCCAGTATCTATACGCTATACGTATGTATCTATATATCTATAGACTTCTTGCTTGCTTTTACGAGTATGCGCTCAAAGAACCAAGTTCCAAGCTTTACTTAGTATCTTATCATCGATATATGGATGTAGAAATGGTACAGCATTTGAGATTAGACGAGTGGATTAAGTAGTTTCTAACAATCGATATAATGTATATGTTATACTATAGATACGTGTCAATATATTATTTTGAAGTATTGCCATTCAAACTATTTTATTTAAATTGTTAATTCATCTTTTCCTTTTCCCTTTACGTGAACTGGAAGTTCTTTTTATAATTAGTTGAATTTCATTTGATATTTCGATTAATCAGAATTCACAGCACTGATGAAGGTTACCATAAGATCTTTGTATGCTGAAGTTTGTATCTTTATAATTGTGGCTGTCCATTGTCTGATTGTCCTAAATAAATTAGTAATAAAACTACTGTTAGTTTGAGTTTGGACAGCGCTTTAATCTATTTAGATATTTTACTGTTCAAATTATTGTAAATGCTTGCAGCTAATGCCTAAGCGGTTGTATATATGTATATTGAAATTGTCAGTGTCTCATAATACATTCCTGTGTTTATTTACTTGAACCTCTACCTTATGCGTGTGTAGTCACAGTCTGGGCTTTACTTTTCTGTGTTGCATAGTGTATCTGGGACTGATCTACTTACGCCCGGACTCAAGTCGCAGTGCGTCGTGTCAATTTCGGTTTCAACTTGAGAGCAGCCCAGATGTTCCGATCGTCGTGGCGTTACTCAAGTGTTCATAATGATGATTGTCATTGCATACAGAGACGGAACAGACAAACTCCAGTTGAGCTTGCCACATTTTGTTGTAAGTTTTGAGCTTAGATGGAAGAAAGAATTTCTAGATGTGGCAACAGCAAGAGTTATTGTCCATGTGTGTGTGTGTGTGTGTGTACACTCTAACGTCGCGTGCAGCAACGGCCCTTGGAACTGGGCCTGGCCCTGGCCAAGAGACGGTGAAACAACAACAACAACAGCAACAGAAGAGAAGACTGAACACCGAACACAGAACAACAAACAGCAGACAGCAGACAGAAGACAAGACAAGACACTTTGGGTAATATCTATAAAAATTGTTGTACTACGTATAGAGCTCTGATCTCCGAGCTGAGAGCCGAGCCAAAAGCATTGAGCGTTTGTGTTTGTATTTGTGTTTGCCCCGTTCATTTGTTCTCGGCTGGCTTATGTCGTCCATCGTCGAGGTTGTCAGCCTTTTTGGACCCAAGCCCAGGCCGGGCCCAGGCCATGAAGTGGTTATAAGAATAAGACACACAAAGCAGAAAACAGAAACAGCCCGAAGACGAGGAACACTAAAGAAAACAAAGAAGAAAAAACTAAAAACTTGTTCGGTCAGTGCGTATTAAGCAGCAGACTTGACTCTGTGTGTGTGTCTGTGTGTATCTATGAGTATGTGTGTGTGTGTGTGCTGCGCCCTGGCCATAAAGAAAACTCATTAAACAGGCAGGCAAGAAGTAAAAGACGAAGACATAAAGTCGTTGGCCAACTTGCCGACTGGGGGTTAAGGGAAAGGTGCAGAGGCAGCAACGGGTTAAAAGGAGAGTAGAAGCTGTAGAGGAAGATGTATGTCTCTCTCCGTCTCTGAGTGTGTGTGCGTGTGTGACCACTAATTCGCCTGACCATCATTAAAAGTCAATAAACAGACTGCAACTTCTCTTTTGGCCTAATCGTTGATTTTTTTCTGTTTTTTTTTTTCGTTTTTTTGAGATTTAATTACACTAAATCGAAACGAATTGAAGTGAGTTAAGCCGAGCTGTATAGAGATAATGAATGGATTTGCCGAGGACTGACTGTCTGCTTTCATAATTAGTTTAAGCCAAATTGAGCTGGCCAACATGCATGCCAGCCAACTTGCCACAAACTGATGCCAAACAGTTTTGTCTAACCATTTGAGGCATTTTCCCAGCGGCAGCCGCCTTGGAAAGTTGTCCAGGCCAAGCACTTCTATGGCAATGCCAACTTAGCTATAACTTTAAACTCTCAGATGCTGGGGAGACTGATGCTCAAGTTGTTGTTGTTGCTGCGGCTGCTGCTGTTGCTGCTGTTATTGTTGATGGGAACAATGACAAAGCGTCATGTTTATGCAATGTCCAATATGTCCAATCGAGTCTTCAACTTTAAGACTATGGGAAAAGAGCAACAACAACATTACTCTACAGTCTGTGATTTCCGGAGCGCCGCAAAATTCTACCTGCCTTGTCAAAAAATTGAAAGAGCAAAAGAAAACGCAAACGCAAAAAATAAATACCAACTTTTGCAGTTGCTTTGCTCACTCTCTGTGCCGTGTCAAGGTGTGTGTGCGAGTGTGTGTGTGTGTGTGTGTGTGAAAAACAGGATCGTCTGCTAAACGGAACTGCTCTGCAACTTGAACAACAACATCATCATCTACCACACCACATCATCATCATGATCATCTCGAGCTGGTATCAAGTAACAGAGCATTATAATCAATATGCAAGCGAGCCTTTTAAACGGGTTTATTTTATGTGCAGACTCGGCCTCAGACTCAGCCTCAGCCCCAGACCAACTGCTGCATTTTGATATAGATTTTTTGTTGTTGTTTCACCCCTTTTGTATCGAGTCTTGGTATTTGTTTCAGATTTAACGCATCACAAAAACATTCTTCCTTTTTTTTTTGCAATTTTTAATTAAGTCTTAAGTTACCAAAAACTTGCTTAAGTGTTGAGAAAGTAACCTACAAAAAAAAAAAAAAAATACTACAGGCGGCATCGATTAATTAATAAATGTGACAGCAAATGGGCGATAAGTGCCCCCTTCCCCTCCCCCTCCCCATCGGCAAATCCTTTCACGACAGTCTCACATGTTGCTTTAAGACTTTCACACCGACGTTGACATTGTGCTCCTGTGTGTATCGGTTATCGCCGGAAGGCACTTCATTAAGCGTATGTACAGACTAATTGAGCGTAGTAGTATCGCCAGTCTGCCTCAAGATACTCCACATCTGACCAAGTCGTGTAATGCAACTCCAAAATGCTCAGATGTCTCACGGAATGAGTGCCAGAGACCGAGTGGATCGAGTGGATTCGATTTTTTACTAACGTAAACATATGATACTTAATGCGATACATCGATACACTATTCGACACTATTCACCGGTATATCGGTATATAGAAATAGAAGACCCTCAGTGACCCTCAAATACATTTACAGTTAGTGTTTTATATTCAGAAAACTTTTTTATTTTAAATAACTATTTGTTATTACATTGTTTACATATTTCGTTATATTTTTTTTACATTCAACTTTTATTATGTGTATTCATTTTAATAGTGTAAATTCGTTTAATTTCGTTATAGTTTTTTTTAAATTCAACTATTATTATGTATATTCATTTGATCAAAGTTTGACACAAAGTTATTCTTCCAGATTTTATTTTACACTTTCAAAGAGCCTTAAAATCAATAGAGCTATAAAATAAAAATTTTATATATTTTATACTGATTTAATTTAAATTTCCTTCTTTTTTTTCAAATAAAATTTAAAAAAATTGCTAATTGCTAGTAGTGTGAAAAGTTGAAAGGGGTTTGTGCAGAAAACCATTTTGTTCGAATAGAATATTCTAATATTTAAGAACTAATAGTAATGATGAAGATGCAATAGATATTTGAGGTATACTTCAAGATATGCAAACATCCACAGAAAATGAGTATAGTATATGCAATAAGGTATGAGGAACAGAATGCTTTCCTAACCTCACTAGCCCAAGGGATATATGGATAAAGAATGAGAAGAATGAAGATTAAGACTTGGAGCAACAATATTAAATATGATTAAAATGTATTTATTTTAACTACAGATACGTATGAACATATGTGTTTTCCATTCCTACCCCGGTGGCTTCTCACCATTATTTGTAATTTCTTGAACTCGGTTGAGCATGATTAGCTGATCTGCAACTATAGTATGTCTGTAATTTGACAGCCCTATCCTTTTCGCTTTATAGTGAGCATGGTTATTTATGGTAAACTCTCACTCCATATGCTGCCATTCCAGCGGATAATTAAGCAGATCTAACGGCCTGTTTTGTGCGTGACTTACAATAATTTGGAATGAGCAGAGTCAAGAAATATGTGTATAGTATTTAGGGTGCGCTGGCATAAGGACAGGGAGAGAGAGCGAACTCTGACTTGGCAGACAGGAAATACTTTTGCAGCAAGAGGCATAGACAGAGAGCTGGCTAAAAGTGCAGGCACAGTCAGAATGCGCGAGCGACATTGAAAAAATACACACACACACACACACACACACAGAAAAACAAAAAAGAAAAGAATGAAAAAAAAAACCGAAAACGAAGAAGAAAACTCAATGCGATACAAAAGTATCTCGAGAACTTGTTTCGACTCTGCCTCTGCCTAGGTAGAGAGGTCTCTGCGAGTACATACACAAACACATACATACATACATACATATGCCACATAATACATACGCTCTCTGCCGCTCTCACTCACTCGCCGTGCTCTCTGTTTATCTCATTCCCGTCAGCCTTTATCCGTAATTTGATCTGCGAGGCAAACAGTAAAAAGGACGCGCCTGTGCAATATGCTTAGGGGTTGCAGTTGTCCCTGGTGTGCCCCTCTCCATCGCGCTCTCTTCTCCCGTCTCCCCCTCTCCATCGCTCTATGTAACCTGACAGCTGTCGCTTTTCGTGCTGCGGTGGTTGTTACTGCAACTGCTGCTTCTGCTTCTGCTATTTCCACACAAAAACCGTTACGCTCAAACACAGGCTCCATGCAGCGGGAGCTAACGCTAGGAGCTAAGAATCTGTGCAAGAACTATCGCATGATATTTCCTCTGTACATTTGATAATGGGAAAAACTATCGATAAACTCATCGAGAGGCAGTAGATTGGTAGAGTGAACAAAATGTGTTATCGATAAACTTATGAATTCTTCTCGAAATAGTGATAGAATCACTCGATTATGTGAACACTGATGTAGCTTAAAGGATCGATAAAACTAACATAAAACTGAACAATTCAAAGAGTAAGATCACTCGATAGATTGCAAGTAGTGCTAAATATCGTAATGCCTAAGATAAAGATAAGACTGTGATAAATCGAGATAATTGACAGAGTAAACAGAGCTACATTCCAATGCAGTTCACTCTTTCGAGCATTCACTGTTTTTAACACGGAAATGTGTGAGCTTTTCCTATGAAAATGTATACCTAACGATGGTTCGATGGATCGACAAGCCTCTCAGGGCTTCAAAGTCGAGTTGAATGAGCTGTGGCAAGGTATTAAACGGGGCGTGTATCTAAGCCGGGCGTAAATTATTAAAATGCATGTAAAATGCTAAACTTATGATGTTGTTGTTGTTGTTGTTGTTGTGTGCATAATATTAAACAAATGCTTAAATGTCAATGTGAATGCTTGAAATGAATGGGAAAGTTTAAGCTCTAGTCACATTTTTTTTCTCACTCAACTTCTTCTGCGCCTTCCCTGCATCCCTCCTTTCGCATGTGGCTTGTAAAGCCCAAGTGCCGCTAATTTGTCGCGGCATTTAATGGGCCTTAATGGAGAGCGGATCCGATATGCAAAATGTATGCAAAAGCTTGTCAATATTAACAGACAGCGAACCCGGAGAGAGGGGGGAAAGGAAGAGAGTACTGTGGAGTGCATGTCGAGGAAACTGTTACAAGCGACAAACAACAACAACAACAATAAAAAACTTGACGTTGACGTTGTTGCTGTAGAGTCATTTCGACACGAACAGCAACAGAGTTGTCAATACTCTCCAACTGAACTGCAAATTAAGCATATAGTATCATACGATATATCGACTAGATATTTTAAACTGGGGAAGACACTTTACTGATCATCAAAAAAATGTATTACAATAAAAATATTCCCTTTGCCGAGAACGGAAACTTTAATCTCGTATATCTCAGGTGTTTATTATCCGATTGAGCCACAATTCACGGCACTGATGAAGGTTGTCATAAATAATCGCATGTCAAAGCACAAGTTTGTATCTTTGTGGCTGTGGTGGTTTTTTGCTGTTTTTGGGGGAGGGGGAGGAGGTATCAAAAATCTAACACAAACTGTGTTACATACATTTCTGACTTGCACAAACTTAATAGACCCGTTTGTACTTTATTAAAGTACAGGGTATAAAAAGACTACACCAAAATATTATTTTAATTTCAAATATTGGCCTATCTATGGGTTTATATAGATACATTATTTTACTTTTATCTTATGATCCGTAGAGAAAAGAAATGTATAGCCTGTTCAGAATCGATGTTTTGATAATAAGAAAATTGTATGATACTATTCACGGGAAATTTGTATTATCGACGATTCAATTCGATGTCATACAACATCCCAAATTAGAACTAGCTCAAGTGTTTCATCGATAAACGATAACCATAGAGGATATGACTAATTTCAATACAATGACAATACCTATTGGGCAAATAACAGTATCAATTTATTTAGATTTTTCTAGTGAAAACATGTGCGCTTGATTCCTGGAAACTTGAAAAACCTCCAAGCCTACAACCGCAATAAAACCAGCAACAGCGCCTACACCTAAGTACACACGCACACACACACACACAAAGACCGAGTAGGAGAAGGGAGCCTGAGCGAAGACGAGTGTTGACACAATGATTAGACAAGAGCCGTGCCCCAAAGCAGCGGCCCCATATGCAAATATTGTATTTTCTTTTGGCTTGCATGATGTCTGCATACACACTCGTCCCCCTCCCCCTCCCCCACTTCTCCACTCACGTATTCATGTTGTGTAAATAAATATGTAGAAAATTTGACAAGTGAAGCTAATTATTATTAAGGGGTCCACGGGAAGTTTACAAAAGAAGTCTGCGAGCCAGCCTAACAGTAAGAAACTGTCGCACATATTGAAGCATGTATCGCACATAGATACACATACAATACATATGTATATACATAGATACAGATACATATGAACATGCAGCAAAGAATAGGGGAAGGAAGCAAGTTCTTGACAAAAAGAAGCAGAATAGTTAGTTGCAGTAATTCTACTATATTTAAACTTTAACCTCGACTATCTCCGGTGTTTATTATCCGATTGAGTCACAATTCACAGCACTGATGAAGGTTGCCATAAGATAATCGTATGCCAAAGCACAAGTTTGTATCTTTGTGGCTGTGGTGGTTTTTTGCGGTTTTTGGGGGAGGAGGAGGAGGTATCAAAAATCTAATACAAACTTGATCTGCCTACACTATAGGGTAGTTTACGGGATCAAGGTGTTCATACAGACAGACGGACATGGCTATATCGACTCAGCTCGTGTTAGTTCTAATGTATAAAAAACACCATTGCACCAACAGTAAAAACAACTGTGCCAACTGGGCATGAAGGGGCATGGAAATAAACGAAAGGCTGCGACTGCGACTGTGCGGCTGCCGACGGTAAAAAGAAGTTAAAGTTTCTGCGCAGTAGCAGAAATCTAAGCGACAAAGACAGCGAGTGTCACAGAGAGTGAGAGAGGTAGGAAGCGAGCGAGCGAGCGAGCACAGCCAGTGGGAGAGCGAGAGTATTCGCTCTCTGAGCGAAGAAACAAAGCAGCGAGTGAGCGACCACCTGTCCGAATTGTCAGGCAGAGACAGAGGCAGCGGCAGAGGGAGAGGGAGAGACAGGAGCGAGAGCAACAACAGCAATACAGCGAATGGCGAGGCGAAAAGGAATTCTGAGACAAATAGAAAGGGAAACGAGCAGAATACGAAAATGCAGACTTAATCAAAATGCATGCAAAAATAATATGCTGGATTTTGTGTTGAGTTTTATGGCTGTTTTTCTTCTCCTCGATTCTTGCTGGTTTTTCTTCTTGTGTTTTTTGTATTTATTGTTTTTTGTTTTAGACTTACCCGTTGCTTGGGCGCTGCTAATATTCGCTAGCGCCAGCAGTGGCAGCAGCAGCGCGACGCCCGCAAGCATTTCGTTAATCCAAATTGTATGTGCGCGACAGCGACGTCTGCTGCGCTGCAACTGCATTGTAATCCAGTTTAAGATTTGCGTTTTATGCTTTTTCAGTTTTTTGTTGCTGTTGTTGTTGTTACTCGTTGTTGTTGTTGTAATAGTATTAGTGTGTAGTTTGTTGTTCGTGTATATAGCTTTTCAATTCGTGTTGCTTCTGCTTCTTGCTGGTTTTTACTTTATTTTTTGTTGTTGTTGTATTCGCCTCTAATTTTTTATGTATTTTGCAGCCAGGCGGCGAGTAGAACAATTAAGTGCCGCGCGTTGCCGTTTGTTGTATGCAGCGACGCCAACGTCGACGCTGGCAACGGCGACATTTCCACGCGCAACCGCAACAAACTTTGAAATCAACTGAAGCGAATGACGATATTCAAAGAGACGACCAAGAGACCAAGAGAAGACAAAGCCAACGATGACAAAAAAAATATATTAAACGCTTTGCTTCCTTTCTCACATGCACTGACACACACACACACACACTCGAACACAAACACAGGCGTACGCGCAGAGGCGTAGGGAAGTCGCGTTGTCGTTGGTGCTGTTGTTGTTGTTTCTGTGCTTTCTTCTTCGCTTATATTCCTTTGATATTTATAATTTGTTTGCACATGCACAGATTAGAGATAGACGGAGAACACACACAGAGATGCACAGTGGACAAAAAAAAAAACAACAAAAAGGAGTACGGATATTCTTCGATAACGACACCGATAACGATACCGATAGCGATCGCGATATTTATTTTATGCGCCGCATTCGCATGCTGCAGTTTTTATTGAACGCCATATTGTTGTTGCCTCTCGTGGTTGTTGTTGCTGTTGTATTCGTTGTTGCGAGTTAAATTTGCGCTGCCTTTACACTTCGGATACACAGACGCAAACGCACACAAGCACACAATTGAGAGGAGGCACTCGAAAAAAATAATATAACAGACAAGGCATTCAATTGAAATCCCAATGCAATTGCAATTTTCTACTGCTCTCTGCTGCAGACTGTCCGCATCGATATCCGTTTCGTTTCACGACTCGCAGCACTTTGAGCCGCGCTCACAAGCCAAGCGGCGCTGAACCCCCGAAAAAGGCAAGAAACAACGACACGAACTGCTCTTGCTCTCTGCGCTCCGGCTCTCTTGCATGCATGCGCTCTCGCTGAGCCGAGCCGAGCAGTGCTGCCAGATTTTGAGAGATAAAATAAGCTAGATTGAAGAAAAAAATAAGCTAGAATAAGCTAAAAATTAAAAAAAAAGAAGCTAAAAATAAGCTAACCATGGAAAACATTAAAATAGTTGATTTTTTACTTTTATTGATACGATATTGATATGATATTTCTATAACTATTATAGTAAAGAAATAATTTCATCAACTTCATCATTAGATTCCATATATTTGGGGTATGATTGAACTAAAGGGAGGTATTTCGTTGGAAGTTGGTAGTCATGGCAACATTTCTCATGACGTCGCAGTCCATATCTATAACATTAAAAAAAAAATACTTAGTATATTTTAAATAATTTAAAATTTCATAAACAAACCTTATTCTTAATATTGCGTTCAAGCTTTTTGAACACATTTTGTTGCGCAACTTTGTTTTTACGATGTCTCATTTGGCTGAATACCCTCTCAACCGCAGCATTCGACCATGGCAGTGAAAGTATATGCAAAGCAAATAACGCCAGTTGCTCGAAAACTTTGTTTTGACCAGCATCCTTGTACATCAAAACAGTGTGACCGAAACTTGCTAACGATTATTATTAAAATACCAACAACAAATATGACTTTTGTCCAAATTTTCGATAAAAATAACCAAAAATTATAATACAATCGAAAAACAAAACATGTTTTGTTATAAATTTTTTTTTAAGCCGAAATTAGCTAAATGAAATTTGAAATAAGCCAGATTTTAAGCTATATGCATTTCAAGTATTTTTCAAGCTATTTCATTTCAAAATATGCTAAATCTAGCTTGAAATAAGCTAAAATGGCAACAATGGAGCCGAGCCGAAAGATCCGTAACAGTGTTGCCAGTTTAGCTAGCTTAGCTACTTTAAGGCTAGATCCGGCATATTAAAAAGTTGAAGTACTTATAAATTTGTCAACATTAATAGTAATTCAACTATGGTTTACTTTATTTCAACTACTTATATAAATATTATTGAGCAGCTTATTTTATTTAGCACATTTTGTTATTTCCGATTTAGGTTGAGCTATTTTAAAGTTAAAATCTGGCCTAATCTGACAACACTGAATTCATAGCAAACCGGACGCGAGCATTTGAGAGCGACAGAGTGGACAGTTCATACACATGCCGCTCTCAGTTGATAAAAGTTGTTGGGTCGCACAGCATTTCTGCTCTTACTTGCAAGCGTAAATAATAACTAAATTAATGTTTGCATTAAAGTAAATTAATAATTTGAATTTACTATTAATTTCATGTTATCAATAATGCTTGCTTGGCACAAAACTATTGCTTAATTGACTGAGCAAATTGCACCCTTTTTTTCCTAGTTTGTAGCGCTCCTTGAGCACACTGGAGAGCGCCTGATCCAAGCTCATTAGTATGCGCTCTCGTCGCTTTTCTCTCAGCTGCTGCGCCTGCGTCGCTGGGCTGGCTTGCATTATGTTGTTGCTGCTGCCGTTGGCTGTGTTGTTATTTCTTTTCAATTTCAAAATGGCTGCAAAAAAATTAAATACTTGTTTTTTCTTTATTGCTCTATGGTGCTGCGTCGACCGTTGCGCGAGCAGCACTCGGCTGGTTGTCAGTCAGGTTGCTCTTGCTGCGCACGGAACGACCGACTGCAATCGATAGGTCGATAACAAGTTATGTCCTGCTTGAAAAGTGAAAACGGACAGTAGTCAGCTGTTTGTGTGCCATAAAAATCTGAAGTGCCAATTATGTAAAAGATTCTAATAACCTTTAGCTTCAATTGTGCTATTCTTATTGTTTCATTATTATTATTAATATTTTAAATTTGTACTTCATATTCTTTCTAGGGGTGTCCGCTCTCAGCGTCGTAAATCATCTCATTCAAAAATTAGGTCGTTATGGCTGTTTTGGGCTGTGCGATCTCGATTTTTAGAAAAGTTGTATAAATAATTTATATGCATTATAATAATACAACTGTTTACTTAAAATAAGAGTATAATCTCAAAAACCCCTTCTGTCACACTGCTGTTTTAAAGGACCAAGCGAAACAAGTGACAATTTCGCTTACAAACAGATTTCGTCTATCTGCGAACTACACTTTCACACTCCACCGTATGCAGCTCCTTATATGGCATCTCATTTTTAACTCCAATTATTTTCATATTGATTTCCCGCCCAAAAGTAAACCATATTTTAGAGATGTTGTTCTTTTTTAATTTATTATTTTTATTTTAGGTTTTTATTTCAACTAATTTGAGTTTGTTGACTTAGAGTTAATTGAATTAATTTTCATATTACACGAAATTTCACACTTTTGCTTAGTTCTTCATGTTTGCCGTCTTCTACATTGTTTTCGCTTCGTTCTCATCATTCGCCATTTGCTTCAACTGCTTTCACATACAGACATGATGCATAATTATCGTATTAACTTGGCTTAGTAGGATTTTCTCAATTTATTATTATTAAATTTACGTGTTCTCTTCTTCTTCTTTTTGGTATTTGTTTATAGTTTTTGTTTTGCCCATAATTGAACTGTTTAATTGAATCGTTTTGACATATAACAGAAAAGTTTCATTATCGGTTAACGGTTTCTTAACCTCTTCCTTACGTAAAAGCTCTGCAAATAGCATAACAAAAACTCAATCAGCATCCATCATCTACATGGTAGTTAAAAATGTAAACAAAACAGACGTTTAAAGCGATCCTCATTCACTATACTCGATATTGACGCATAATATATTTATTTATATATATTTAAATACTTAAACTCGTAGTAAAAAAAAAACATATAATTAATTAGTATTGGCTTAAATACACAAGTAATTTAAGAACCCAACAAATTTCACAAGGAATCATAAGGCAGCATTCGTTTTTAAAAAAAATTTTACGCTTTATGGTTTGTTTCTCTGTTTTCAGTTTTTGCTGGCATTTTTTGGTTTTTCTTTTTTGTTTCGATATAGGATCAATTTCATATCTATAGGACTATTGTTAAGAAAGTGATTTTGACCATCATATAGTTAATAATTTGGAATATCGGAAAACGAAGATAGAAAAATTCAGAATTTCGAATTGATTTTTATCATCAATTCACAATTGTTACTACAATTGCACTTTGTATATCTCAGCGGATGTAAGTAGTACACTCTCCTATTGGAATCTTTTGTGTTTATTTAGCTATTCTTATGAAGCTTTCGAAAAACATTTTTCATAAAGCTTTTGCACGTTTATTTATCGATCACTCATGCGGGTTATGGAACCTAATAAAATGATGTGTAGAGCCGTTTATCTGTAGAACATATGTATGTAAGTAATATCAACCAATATAAGATAGAATATTATATCGCAGGTTTTATCCGGAGGTTTTTCAATCCTTGTTATGCCTGAAATCTAGTTAATTAAAAATTTGGATTAAGTAGTGCTGATCATATATTAATCGTATCAGTCCTATGTATATGAAATTGACCATATATTTATATATATATATATTTCGTTTATTTTTGGTAAAATTTTCAAATGTGTTTTTTGTTTTTACAAATTTCGCTAAGCTTTTTCATCTCGACAATTCTAGTTTGTTTTAGGTTTAAAAAGTTTTAGGCCTTAAAACTAATTACTTTAAGTTATTTTTTTGTTATTTTTACTATGCAGACAAAAAAAATTGCAGTGCTACTACACATGCTTTCACTATATATATTTATGTATGCATATGTTATGGTTAGATGTATGTATGTATATGTCGATTTACGTTTAAATATTCGTTTCTGTTACAACTATTTAGTGAGTTAAGTTAAGCGTTAAACCATCCGGTTTACATACACATATGCGCTATATATACGATCAATATACAATACACATACATAACTAGAGTATAATTATGATAAGTTTCCTTTTTGTTTCATTTCATTTACATATAAGTACATAATATATTTGAAGTCTTAATGCTAAAATAAAATGTTTTTATTTTTTTCACATTGATGCTGTGCTATACAGATTCGGTCAAGTTGGAAACAGGTATGTATATAGTATGTATGTACATACATATTGGGTATTCCGCCAGCACCTTTTGATGTGAAGCCCATTGTATCGGGGTATTCCATGACTTTCCGACTCGGTTTACTAGTCTTTTATACTACCGACATTCTCGACTATGCTTCACTCAATTTCTCTAATACTGCTAGCACTCACGACTACGATATGACTTTTGCAATCAGACAGATAGTAAGAAAGAGGAAAAATACTAATTACTGGGTAGTTCTGCCACAAACCATATATACCCCCTTTAACTTTGGCTTTGCTTTGACCTTTTGCTTGACCGGAATCTATAGGAAACTGCGGCTCCGGCCGTAGTTGTTAGTTAAAGTATTTTCTAGCAGTTGCATTAGTCCATTTTGCTTTTAAGTCTAAAAATTGTAATAAATTTTGGCTTAGAAAATGTTTTTTGTGTTTTTTTAGCTGCGTTTTACTTGGAACTAACTACAGGCATTGTATTATTTTTCTTTTTTTTTCTCTGTTTTTTTTGTGAATAGTTTGCATTTTATTTTGTAGGTTTTGCTTTCAACACACGGTTAAAATGAACTTTTAAAGTTGTGTTCTTCGATACGTTTCGTTAATTGATATAGATTTCATTTATCATCATTATAATTATCAGCATTATCATCGTGTTCAGCGCTCGATTACTACCCAAACCGAAGCCAAATATCAATTTTCTTTAGCTTATCTTAAAATTTGCACTAGATGTATATTTGCCTTAATGATTTCCATATTTTTTTTATTCTTTTTCCATAATTTTTGCTTGCCATAAAATAATTAACGCTATAAATCACAATACGGTTTTTCTATATATCGATATATCGATTACTTATCGACGAAAAAATACAAAAAAAAAAAAAAAAAAATATTACACACATATTACAATTGCGTTCGTTCTCGCTAGAGTTTAAACAATACGATTACACCTATACAAATCGAATCAATCTCCATTAGCGTTATCGTTATCGCTATCGTTTATCGACTGCTGCTTAGACATGGGTGGCCAACGGCCCCTTTTGCGTCACGCCCTTGCCATTCGTGGGCAATATAAACTGCCCGGAGGGACTCTGCTGCGCACCTGCCACGCCCACACCCATGCCCACTCCGCCCAACGGCCCACAGAGCGAGGGCTGCGTCAAGGGCGTGGCAGCGAGCGTATTACTGCTGGCCGTCAAATTGGAGCTGCTGCCACTAACGCTGCCTGGTCCGCCGCTGGCACTGCTTGTGCCTGCGCCGGCAGCGCTGATACTGACGCTGGCCGCATAGCCGCCGGCTCCGTAATGCTTGAGGCCGCCATTGCTGTTGGCGTGACGGGCCGCATGGTAAGGTGGTGGGGCGGGCGTGGCCGCTGGATTGGCGGTGCTTGGCGGCGGCAGCGGTGGCAAAATGGATGAATTGGTGCGTAGATACGGATTGCCATAGATGGCGCTGAAGCGACTATCGATGCCATTCTGCAGCAGCGGTTGGCCTGCAAGAGAGTAAAAGATATAGGAAATGTTTCATTAACAGGGTATCAATTATGTTAGTGTATATGTAATCTAGCTCATTTGTCTATGGTTTACACTTGTGTAGTTCATTTAAACTAGTTCATTTAACATAATATAACGATTTACTTGCGCTAATTCGCTTTACAAAATGAATTGTAAATCACATAAAAAACATTGCTTCAATATCTTGTGTTCAATTGAACTGGTTCACGTTCCATAGGTAATCTCATTCTAGTTTCAAAATGTATAGAATCAAATGTATCTGTCATTTATTCGTTTTAGTTCCAAAATGAACTAGTTTTTAGCTGACAATTCCGATATGAACTGATGATAGTTAAGTTTAAAAAAGGATCTAGTTCATTCTTGTCACTAGTCAGATGAACTAAATTCTGTTTAATGTATAGGCTTCTTTACTCATCGAATCAAAAGAACCTGTAAACTCAATAAATGAACTATTTCCCATTTGGTAGATTCAATAGGAACCAGTTCTTCATGGTGAACTCACCTAGAAAACCATTCGCCTGCGATGTCTGTGGCTGCTGTTGATGCAGCTCGTGCCGCTGATTGCGTGGCAAACTGGCCCCACTGCCCAGTGCCACGCCCACCACTGAGTTGGGGCCGACTGCAGTGCCAGGATTAGTGGATGTGGCAGCCGCACCACTGGCCGCATAGTGTGGCAAGGTGGCCGAGTTGATGCCAGCGGCAGTCTGGCCCGTCGTCTTGGGTTTGCCACTCTGATCGGGCGGACTGTAGTCGAGAGCGTATTCGAAGTAGGGAGCATAGCCGTTGGTGGTGCTGGTCTCCTTGTAGGCCTGATCCTGTTGATTCTTGAGATTCTTGATGTGACACTGGCGATTGTAGCGTTCGCCATAGTCGCCGGAGAAGCGTTCGTCGAACTTGACGGGGCCGGCAAGGGGCACGCCCAATGTGGCACCCTTCATCTGAACATCGGGCATGGGCGTCTGGGTGAGATTGATAGCCAGGCCATCGCTGCCCGCCTCGGAGTACTCTGCGTCGTAAGCCTTAGAGCGGAGTTCGCTCTTGAGCTCGTTGAGCTTGTCGCCCCCACGCGACGCCTCCGGTATAACATCCGCCGGCATGGGCTTCTTGCGGCTACGTCGCTTCCGATAGATGATGACAATCATCACGACCATCAGTATGATCGCCACGGACGACATGGAGCCCATGACAACGAGCAGTACGGGTATGCTACCCGGCTCCGGGACCAGCGTAATCACCAGCGAATCCCCACCATATGAGTTCAATACGGTACAATTGTATTTGCCGTAGTGCGTGGAACGACTCTCCTTGATGATCAATGCGGCACGCACTCCCTCCGGCAGATGGTTCTCCTCGAATATGTAGATATCTGGATCGGCGCTGCTCATATTGATCAGTTTGCCCTCAAAGGACCAGAGTATGTGCTCCGCCTTGGGTATGCTGAATGCCACACAATCGATCTTAGCCCGACTGCCCACGGCTCCAAATTGCACCTTGTGCGACGTGATGATCGGTGCCCGCTTCACATACACCGTTGCCTCCGCCCCAATCTCCGGAAAGCCGTTGACAACTGCCTTGCAGAAGTACCTGCCGGCGGTCTCACTGCTTACCTTCAGCTTCAGCTCCGGTGTGCGTCCTACAATCTGCGGAGGTAGTGTGTTAAAATCAGGTTACAGGTTACCATTTGGAGTGTCATCAACTTACCTGATCCGAGTTCTCATTGATCCACTCGATCTCCGGGGGTGGATTGCCGGCTACTTCACAGCGCATGGTCACTGTGGCGCCCAGGTCTGCCTCCTTACTGACAGGACGTTGCCGGAACGCAGGTCCAACTGGAGAGGAAACCGTAATAGATTAGGGATTGAGAGGGATAAGAGCTAGAGATATTTCTTTCTTGGTTAGGTTCGTGTATTGCCTAGGCTGGTCAAATTTATTATTTTAATATATAAACAGCGTCCTCTTTACGGCTGTCGAGTACGTCCGACTGTCATTTACTTACAGCTAATGTCGAGCGTTTCACTCTCCTCGCTCTTGCCCACCGCGTTGTTCACCTCGCACTTGACAATGGCATCATGATACTGTCGCGTCACATTGTGAATGATCTGGGGAAGAGGAAGGACAGACAGGGAGCTGTAGTAGTTGATCGATTAATCGGTAACTATCGATGGCTTACCATTTTGGTGGTATAGTCCCCGGTCATGAGTTCATCGTTGATGAACCAACGGTAGGTGACCTCGTGCGGATTGGCATCCGCCTGGCAGCTGAGTATGATCTCAGCACCCTCCGGTATGCGCCCACCAGCAAGAGCCCCGCCCACCACGGAGACTGAGACCTTGGGCGCATACTTGACCTCCAGCAGGACTTTGGCCGAGCGGTAGGTCCGGTCGGCGGTGTTCTGGGCCTGGCATGTGATCGTCGTATTGTGGTACTTCTTTTTGGGCGCCAGCTTGAGCACGGACTTGGTGGTGATGCGTCGGGAATCGGCAAGTGGCTCAAAGAAGCTCTCGGCCGACAGCACATTGCCCAGGCCGTCGATCCAGGTGATCTCGGCTGCCGGCTTGCCGCCCACAGAGACGCATTCCAGTTCGATTTCACGATCCTCGGTGGTGACCAGATAGTCACCCTGCAGGATCTTTGGCGCCTCCGGCGGCACCAGCACGGTGAGATTGGCAAAACGCGAACGTATGCCCTGCTCACCTTGTGGCCCCGGTCCCACCTGACACTGGTATTTGGCATCGTCGTCCAGCATCAGAGGATAAATGTCAAGCGAGAAGTCACCCTCCTCATCGCTGCCCACCATCGAGTAGCGCTCGAAGCCGCTTAGATTGCGATGTTGTCCCAGTCCGAAGTCATCTTTGGTCCATTGCAGTGCGCCCACCTTTTGCATCACGCGACAGGGTAGCGTCACCCGGGAGCCCACGACAGCGGTCTGATCCTGTGGCTCCATAGCAAAATGCTGCCCTCCATCGCTCTTGACCTTGTCCCGATCATCCGAATTGCCACTGCCACTGCTACCACTACTGCCACTGCTCGAGTCGGTGTAGTGTGTATTCTGATTGGACTTGTTCTTGTTCTTCGACTTGGCCCACGTGCCACTGGGCACCAGCAGCAGCTGGAGCAACACCAGAGCCATTGTCAGCGGCAGCGTGGCCTGGCGACAGGGCAACATGTTTATTCTGCGCGTTGTGGTTGTAGTCGTCGTTAGACACGCTGCAAATAAAAAGTGATACATATTATCAATATTTGTTAAACCCATTGTAACTTTCATAATTGTTATTTAGATTTCTTATTTCTTCGATTTAAATTAAGCGCCAAGTCAGTGCGCAAGCCCACTAGCAAGCAGTGTACTGTTAGTTGTGTGCAAGCAGTTTCCTACTCAGCGCGCACAACAGTGAACTGCATTACCAACTGTTATACCAGCAGCTCTAGCTTAGTTAGCCAGTACACAAACCATTTAGCAACAGCTCTCTTACAGAACACTGCTTGATTCAAGCAGTGCAACCTTTCAATTTCGCGCATTTTGTGGGTCAGGTTTAATTAAATAAAGGAAGAGATAAAAAAGAAAACGCTTGAAAATAGTAACGAGCCGGGGCAAACACAAACCAGGCTAACAAAAAGTGGCCAAAATATAGTGCACCTGGCTTAGTTCTACATAAGTGTGGAAATAAAAGAGTATCTGTTTGTGTGTGTGTGTCTGATTCATCGGCCTGCGCACTTTTGTACATACGAACGAATGTATGTACTACATATGTACTGTGTAGCCGTTGCACCAACTGCCCGGACTCAAACCATGCGCCCACTGCCGCTTGGCCTTGGCATTTGCGGCACACTCACAGTTGTTGTTGCGTTCCTTTTCTTATATTTTTAATGTCAATCAAAAATTTGTAAAGCTATTTATATACAGCACTTACACACATGCATGGCTAGTATGTGCATACATAATTCATGCGGATTATCATACAGAAATTCAAGACACACTGCACACGTAGCATACTTTTGGGTGTGCCCTGAAATTTAAAGTAATTTTGATAGTTTTTCTTCTTTTTGTGTATGCCACGGATACAGTGTTGTCAGAATGCCATCGTTGAAAATTTATTAAGTGAAAAAAACTGTTACAACTAGCAGCAAATCTATGAAAACCAAGAATTTGAACAGAATCTGCACAGACATTTATGAACACGCCGACAAGTATGCTACAATTTTTTTTCGCTCAAGAAGTCTTGTAAAAATTTGCTGTTTGCCAAAGTATTGCATATTTTTGGGGGGGAAATTGCTCACAAGCGAAAATGCCGATGTTGCTGTTGCTTTTGAGTTCAAAGTAGTGCACATTCGTTAGGAAAATGGAGAATATTTTGGACTAGAAAAAAGATGAGCAACTAGTTAATTAGAGTTCCCGATTTCATGTCAAATTTCAGGCAAATTCCACAATGGTTCGTGACGAATTCGCTGGGTATGCGTATGAATAGATTTGGCATTCATACTATATGTAAATTGGTGCGGATTTGTATGTCACACACCCATATACACACACCCGATCCTAATAGACTCTTTTTCCTCTAGTTTTTCTATAGGTGGCAAAAGCGCATTTCCAACTTGTTACTTGTTCTATCATTTTTCATTGCTTCATTTGCTTTGACTCCCATACTCACACACACACACACACACACACACACACCAGCTGCACTGGCGCTGGGTTAACTGCCACGTCTAACGGTAATGCTAACGATTTCATCAAGTTAGCGCCTCACTACGACACACACAGATGAAGAGCGGGCGGACCGAGACAGGGTGTGTGTGTGTGTGTGTGTGTGTGTGTGGAAGGGAAAGCGCATGATTTAGAGTATGCCCGAAACGCGAGTTAAACGCGTCTGCTGAAGGACATCGCTGTGCACTAACTGACCCCTTGGGCTCATCCCTCTCCTGCCATTCCACGCCATTCTGCCCACTCCTCGCACTTGACCCGGTTGCCACAGTGAGCACAATGGTGCCAAAATTGGTGTCTCTTTTTTATTTTTTAATAATAAAGCTTTATTATTATTTTCCGTTGACAAAATAAGTTTAAACTGGGATTGTTGACCCTTATCACCTATCAAGAATACTGTTAATATTTAAATATTACTTTAGGATTTCATCAACGATGTTGATAGTTGATTAAGATTGTGCAACTGCCATTTGTGTAAAAAAGATAGAAGGAGGCATGGTAGACCCCATAAAGTACATATATTATTGATCAGAGTTCAGTTTCAGCGGATAATAATGATCGGAGACATTCAATTATCTATGCTAGGCATGGGGCATGGGAAGGAGCTTAGCCGCAGCATGCATGCACTCAGTGTGTAGGCGTGTGGCTTTTCGATTCCGGGTGAGTATTTGTTAGTGTGTGTATGTACGCGTGTATATGTGTATGTATGAGCTCCTGTGTTTAATGTCCGAAGCAAAGTAAAGTACAGGATCTCATACGTCCTACCGTCTATACCCTTTTCTGGCTTTTCTTAACTTCTTAAATAATACTTAATGTATACTAATACAATACTTAAATGTGAAAGCATATAAACATGTCAAGGTATCATCAAATTAACGTAAAAATATTTACAAAATGTAGCTGAAAGATCAGAATGCAAAAACTGCTCTTTAATTGACAAAAGGTAAAAATAATTTATTTAATTTGTGGAACCAAAAATTACTCAGAGTAATAATGCTGGTGCATTTAGAAGGACGTTTTAATCATATTTTTTCTTTTTTTTTGTTTTGTTGCATTTTTCATTTTGAAGTGGCAACCATGCTCGTGGTTTTGTGGCACTTGCCTTCATTTCATTTCATTTCATTCGTTTTTCCTCTTCTTTTGCTTCTGTTTTGTGCTTGCCTTTCTCACTATTTTTTGTGTGTGCTTGTTTACCTGCGCCATGATTTACGTGCACTTTCGCATGCCTGTGTGTGTGTGTGTGTGTGTGGCACATAACCAGGTCTGGGTCTGGGTCCAACTAAGGCCAACTGAACAGATGGACGGACGGGCGAGTGGACGGACGGATGTGTTGTGCTTCGCCTAAGCACCACGTGATAGTTGGAGCCAAGTGGAGAGGCCAGGCCACGGCAATATGCTCGTCGAAATTATTAAAAATTATAATAAAATTTTTATGACCATTAAAGCTAATGCCTAGAGAACTTGTCTGACTTCGGCTGCAGCCATTTTAGTATATACTAAAACACACATACACATACATATACTTTTACCTTAGTTTCAATTTTGTTTCTTTGCTTTTAGTGGCTCTCAGCTAGAGGTCCTTTATGGCAACAGCAAAAGTTGTACAGGAAATGACTCGACATGATTTTACACACACACATACACACACTCACGCACACACACATAACTTTTGCTTTTAGCTGTTTTTAGGTCTCTTGGTTAGTTAACTGTGGCTACTGTTCGACCTCGTGGCTGAATAGGTTTCCGTACCCCTGCTTATGTTCACTCGCATTCTCCATTCTCACTCCATTATCAGGCACTCCCACTTGTAGTTTCAGTCTGTGCTGTCTTCGTTTAATTGTTTACTCTCAGTTTGTAATTATACAGCTATAAAAAATTAACAATAAATGTGAGCCAAAGCGAATCTAAATAAGAAGTCTTTATATTCCAGTTAATGTAATGTTTTAAACTGCTTGAACTGCTTGCGTTCGCACTGCTTGCCGTGTTGTGCTATTCAGCATATTTGTTCGCCGTAAAATTAAAGCTAGAAGTTTCATATTCTGCAACTATACACAATGGTATTCTCTGCACTAACGCTCATAATTCCAATCAGATCGGCTTACAAACATAGAAGTTAAACGAAATACAATATGCTTAGAATATCTAGCATCTGTAGTGCTTAAAACTAGGGAAAGAACATAGGATTCATAGGTATTAACACAGGATGTCATAGGCGTGTCTTACTCTCCTTAATCTAGAACTAGTTCTCACTCAAAGACTAAATTGACTACCAGTTCAAAGAGCAGTGTACAAGGAGTAGTCAACAGTGCAGTTCAGCTTACCCAAAGTACTAATTCATGTTCTACCCACCAAGAACTAGATCAACAGATAGTACAAGTTCCCATTCTTCACCCATTACAGGGTGATCTACACGTTTGTTTTACTGTTTATTAGATTTGAGAACAGACTGCGATTTTCTCAACTGTTTGCCACATTAAACTATCTACAGCAAGAGCAGCCACTGCCAATACAATAACTAAGTTAAAAGCCGCGCAATTTGCGGCATGTACTACATATATTCAATATGCGGCAAGTGGATGCGCCGTTAAACGCATCGAATCGCATTGAGTGGAATTGAATTGGCTTGAATTGAGTTGAGTATCGAAATTGAATTGAATTATCAGAGATTATATTAGCATTTGACATGACGGAGGATTCGCATTCTGCTAGCATCTCAACCCTCTTCACACGCTCTCACTAACCCCATTACCAAAGCGGTTACACACGGTGTAGTAAGTATGTTGAAATGTATGTAGCAGGCAGACAGGGTGCAAGGTACTCGTATCCACGATAAAAGTATTGCCGGATTCTATTTCTATATTTTGTTAGCCTATATCCTGCCTCTATCCTCAGACAGTATCCTTCTATGCTCCTTTCTTCATCTTCTAACATGAATCTTCTATTTTCGAATCTTAAATTCTATATGTTCCATTCCACCATGTGTCTTCTGTCTTCTTTCCTGTTAATTCTATCAGCCCTTGTAAGTTCTAGATATTCTATCCTATTATCTATACTATATATACGAGTATATCTATATCTGCTATACTTCAGTTAACCTCTAACATCATTCTCTATCCGTTGTTATCAATCCTCTCTCATGCATTTATTCTGCATTATCCATTCTCCATCATTTATCATCTATCCTATGTATATTTGTCCTTTATCTTTCTTCTTTCTGTCGTCTGTTCTCAATCCAAATTTCATACTCTTCCTCTTCTCCTTTTTTTTTCACTTTCTATCCCTGCTTCTCAGACTCTTTCTGTTCCAATTCCGATTTGTTTTTCCTTTTCCCTTCTGCTCTCTATCCCGAATCCTTCACTAACTCCTCTCCCTTACTCATTTCCTTTAATTCTCTCCTTTATCCATAACCCAACACACACACACACACACACACATGTGCACACTTATATTAACTCGGAGGACCTTTGCTTAGTTGATCCCGGCTCGTGGCGCTTCAAATATGCAAGGATTTTGTTATTAATATTCAATTAAAAGGCCCAACGCTCGCTCGATTGTCTGACTGCTGTTCACGCCTGTGTTTCGGGGCGAAAAGGGGCGTGGCAGCGCAAAACAAAAAAGTTTCGTTGCGTTGTTTCGCTAATTTCAGAACAGACGCTGCAAATGCTTGATGAATTTATTGGGTCACGCCCACAAACTCAACGCACCTTAACGCCCGCTCCACCTCCCCCTCCTCTTCACCCTCCCCCGCCCACTACACAACCCATTCCATCTTGACAGCTCGCTACTAATTTATGGGGTAGAACAACAAGCAGCTGCTAATACATAAATTTGATTAGATTTCTTTGGGTTCGGCTTCTGTTTGGGGGAAGAGTGAAAAGTGTGGAGAAGCATTTAATGCGACTGTTTATGCGATTCTCTAATTGTTTATGCAGTGCAACAAGCATTCTGTATACTCTATACTCTAGCTAGGTGGGCGTACCATGTGGGCGTGGCAGCATCTTTTGTCGCCTCAACGTGCTGCGGTTTTGCCTTTCAACGTTTGTTGTAAACTTCCGCTGCCAAAGGATAATAAACACATGACAGGGCCCCCAGCAGAGCCCCAGCCTAAAGGGTGTGAGCTGAGCGTGTGTGTGTGTGTGTGTGTTGGTGTGCGAGTGTGTTGGTGTTTGTGTTTGTATTTGTGTGTCATTAGCGTTTTCGTGCCATGTGTTTCAGTTTTTCCGTTGCCTTTGCGGCTGCATTTTCCGCACGTGCGTTTTGCTGCTACAACAACAGCAGCAGCAGTAGCAGCAGCAGCAGCAGCAGCAGCGCACAGTGGCGCATTGTGCTCAAACGTGAGGCAAAAATGTACAACTATCTAAACTAGTTCAGATATCTTTTTGAAATTTGGAATAGACCCTGTACTGTAAAAAAGTATAAAAGGGTATATTAAGATTGTGCAACTCAGAAATGTATGTAACAAGCAGAAAGAGACGTGGCAGACCCCACAAAGAATATATATTCCTGATCACACCTAGATCTTGTAAACTGTAAGAGCTAGTACATCATATTAACCAGTTAGATGTCCCTATACTGCAAGCAGATCGAGTTTGTGTTAGATTTTTGATACCTTCACCACCAACCCAAAAACCGACCACACCGACAATTTTAAAGATACAAACTTGTGCGTTGGCATACAATAATCTTATGATAACCTTCATCTGTGCTGTGAATTGTGGCTCAATCGGATAATAAACACTGAAGATATTCGAGATTAAAGTTTCCGTGCTAGGCAAGGGGAAGCAGCATGCATAAATCCTACTGCATAAAATGATTACAGACAGTTTTCGTTTGATTGACATTTTAATTATCGCAGCAAAAATATTTTGTTATTGTCAACTAACTCGGCAAAATGTGCCATAGTGCAGCAATAGTAGCAAGAGCAACAACACTTGCTTACCTTCCAGCAACTACTACGGCTACAACATGAATGTTGACAATGCCTGCAATTACAATAAACAGAATAAAACGAGTACAAAAACAAAACGCAGCAATTGCTAACAGCTTTTCCGGTGGAAAGTGGCAACTGGCAAGTGGAAAATGCGGGAAAAGCGACAGCAGAGGAAACTCCTGTCGCCTAGCACAAAACATTCTCTCACACTCCTCGTCTCGGCCTTCGAAACTAAAGAAATTTCTCTAATTACAACTAATATACAATTAGAAGTTCGACAGATACCGACAGAAGTGTATAGTATACTAGCTGTATATAGCTAAAGTTGGCTAAAAAAAGCTAAAGCTGGCTAAAGGCAAACAAAAGTAGCCAAAGTACTGCTAAAGACTCTTAAAGTCTAGCTAATTGAGTAGCTAAATTTGACTGAATGTGAGACAACAGGAAGGAAAATATAGCTTGAAAATAGCATATTTAAAAAGCTAAAAAGTACAAGTACATTTTGCAAAAAGTAAATAAAATAAATATTATTAAGGAAAAGTAGTTTACAAGTACCAAAATATAGCTACAAACTAGCTAAATTCAGCGCGAAACAGCCAAAAGGCAACAAAACACAGCAAAAAATTGAGAGTCGGAGTCGGAGTCGGAGTCGGCGTCGATGGTGTCATACAGGTTGATCACAATGGTTATTAACCCACCTAAAATGATTCTTATCAAATGCATTTACAAACATAAACCTTGCACCTAAGCGCCATCTACAGTAAATATTTGCCAGCTCGCACTTTAGGTCAGGAAAGGCCAACAGCTGAGCTAAGCTTTGGCTATTGTTGTTGTTGCTATCCGTGTACATAGACACACATGCACACAAACACAACACACACACACACACATACATACATATATTTATGTATGTATGTGCACATACACACATACTACTATATGTATAGCAGCGTCGCAGTCAGCGTCGCCGTCGACGGCGCTTTGCTTTATTGTTATAGCGCAAACAATTTCATGTCATCCGCAATTAGGTAGACTTTGGACTTCGAAGGGTGAGCGGAGAGAGGGGAGGGGACATGGGCGGTTTTAGGGGCTTCAGGCTTAGGCTTCAGGCTGAGGCACCGCTGGTCGCGTTATTATCGATTTAATTACGCGCTGGCACACTGCAAACGGACCCAGGCTGGCAAAGAAGAAGAGGAGAGGAAAGGAAAGAGGGGAGAGGGGAGAGCGTGGTGAGAAGAGGGAGAAGAGAGGAGTATCAGTAGTATACTACCTGTAGCAGGGACAGAAACAGTGATTCTAGCCGGAGTAATGAGAGACAAAGTGCCACGGAGAAGGGTGTGAGGGGTAAGTGCTGTGGCGTGAGGCTTTAGGAAACAGCGTCATATGCAGAAACTGTAAAAAATCAACAACAACAACAGCAACTGGAAATTGAATACATTGTAGGAACACAGTAAAGAACACGCCAGCTAACAAAACACTCACATGACTCGCATTCACATGCAGCCACAGTCCCACTCACATGCTTAGAGTCGATTATTATAAGAATTACGATGAAAATATTTACTACGATTTCTATATAGTATTATACTTATTACAATTTTAATTGTTGAGTCACGAATTACTATTAAGTAATAGTATGAAATAAATTGAATGAGTGAATCTAGCTTAAAGTCTTCAGATGACACTGAATGATTCCGGCGAAAATAAATAAAAAAAAAAAAAAAAAAAGCTTAAAGTAGGAACTGTACTGTAGAGTAGTGTTTTAACCGATAGATAATTTCAAAATCAGTTCACTCTATTTTCATTCGTTGCTGTTTTTTGCATGTCCTTATTCACTTTTACATCAACATTCATGCAATAATGTTAATAGCCATTCATACTTTTATTCATACTATTCGCATACTTTGCGCTTACTCCGCATTGATTTTCATATTATTAAGCATTATAGTATTCATTTATTGATTCACATTTGCAGTTTTATGCTGAAGACAATTACATACATCGATATGTATTCACTCATGCATTCATTGAATCACATTCATTTACATTCAAGCTAAAAGAAACGAAGGAACTGAGCTATCAAAACGAGTTGCCAAAGCGTTGCTCTCGTTTTTCTGTTCTATACCCTGTTCTTTAAATGAACAACGGGGTATATGAAGATTATGCAATTGACATTTGTGTGAAACAAACAGAAGGAAGCATAACCTATGTACATACATTCTTGATCAGACCAGCTGAGTCGATATAGCCCTGTTTGTATGTCTGTGGGAACACTTATTAGATATCGCCAACTGGAGACACCATTTTGTTAACCCAATCTTTTGCGAACAAAGCCCAAATTAAGCCTAAGATTTACAGAATGTTTGTTGCGAATTGCAGCCCATTTAGATAAAAAACACTGGAGACATTAGATATTCAATTCAGCGGGGGAAGCCGAAGCGTGCATGCGCTCAGTGTGTACTTGTATAAGGGTATACATTTCTATATTTGCTGCTGCCATCGCCGGCCGAGGCAAAGTACACGGTCTCCTGCCATCGGCAGCGGCCGACTGTAGCCTTTCCGACTTTTTTAAAGTTTTTTTTATTCATTTCTGCGTGAATGATTCATTCAAAGCGAACGCTGACTGCGCGGCCTCATTCATGTGTTCATAGTGAATGTGTGTGTGTGTGTGTGTGTATATGAGCTGTGTTTAAAAAAGAAATTGTTTATTATGCAGCGCAGAAGGAGGCGAACTCCTTCACATGTGCTCGCTTTCACATGCTGCTGAAAAACAACAACAACAGCAGCAACAGCAACAATAACAGCGGCAACACATGTCCGCCTTGGCGCCTTGCAGTCGCCTTTGTCTTCTCTTTGTTGTTGCTGCGTTCGTCCTGCTGCTGTTGCTGCTGCTAGGCAGATGGTGCCTTGTTGCACATGAATAGACACGCACTAACACGCACACGCACACAGACACACACACACACACACATATATATATTTACATTAACAGCAACTCATACATACAGCCCCCATGGTCCAACCTCAACTGGCACCCATCACTTTAGCTGCCTCAATTCACATTTTTTAAATATTTAAAGTTACTGCACTAATAGTAATGTTGTTGTTGTTGTTGTTGCTATTGTTGCTTGTAATTTTTAACAAATGCAATATAAATTTGCAGCTAGGCGCATTTAGAAAATGTGCAACTTTGCTGCACATCAGCAACATCACAGGAAAAGTTACAGCAAATGGTTATATAGTGGTTTTGGCAAGCAGCACGACTGCTGAATACTCTGCAGGTGTTAATAAACCCTTTTGCGGAGGCAAATTTTATAAATTGCGCCAGCCACAGACAGCGAGATCAACGAATTCGCGAATGAAGGGAAGCAAAGCCAATTCAGCTGTTGATGTTCGGCCTTACAAAGCTGAGGTTATGAGAATTTTTACTAGGGATGGATGTCATAACGGGAAAGCAAGGCAAGCGAGGCGTGGCAGACCCCACAAAGTATATATATTCTTGATAAGGACGACGAGCTGAGTCGATATAGCCATGTCCGTCTGTCTGTCCGTCCGTATGAACACTTAGATCTCGTAAACTAGTCTCCTACTGTCGGTTGCATCCGACTGCAGCTTTCCCTACTTTTTAATTATTATTCTGTTAATTATATATCATGTTAATTATTATATCACATCAATATAAAGAATTTGTATTGACTGTTATTTATATTTTCTTTCCGCTACCTATACCGAAAGGTATAAGAATATGCTTCGTAAGCAGAGTAAAACCTTTCTTTTGAGTTATAAATTTGTATATGTTGATAAGATTCATATAAAATGTACAGAAAATATAGGAAAATAAAATATAGCGCTTAAAGAGATAAGGAAGCGAACGGGAGAGGGTGAGAAGCGGAAGACGTGAGTATAGACATATAGTATAAGTAGAGTGATGTGGAGAACAAAGAGAACTCCGTATGCAATTTGTGCAAGTGTATGTGTGTGTGTGTGTGTGTAAGTGCCTTGGCAAAATGTACAGTGCCAATTTATGTTAAGTCTCTATTTCATTTTTGTAGCTGAGTGTGTGATGTATTCTTTTCGGGTGTATTTTTATTGTTGTGGTTGCTATTGTGGTTGTTGTTGCACTTGTAGTTGTTGCTGTTGCTGTTGCTGATGCTATTGCTGCTGCCTTGTGCCTGCTATAAAGCAACACAAAATAGCATTAAATTAAATAAAGACCCATATTAGGCATGCCCTTACAACTTGCACACACATACGGAACGAAGGTGTGCCACGCCCACTGGCTTGCCTACAACAACTAGTACTACTATGTAGAGGAAAGTACGCGAAGTGGACTATGAGTGTGTGTGTGTGTGTGTGTGTGGTGTGTGGATCAATAACGGGCACAAAGTTGCCAACTAAAGCAACAACAACAACAACAAGTATAGTGGGAATCAAAAGGGTTAGACGTCGTCTTTGGCAAAACGTTTACCAACTCCATTTACTGCCAGAAACTATTCAGGTAAAGGGGCGGAGGAATGGTGGAGAGGGGGAGAGGGCGGCCCTAGGGTTTTGCGGCTAGGCTTTGCTTAGGCGCTACGAATAGCATTTCTAATGCATGCCATGTTGTTGTGGGTTGTTATTGCTACTGTTGCTGCTGCAGTTAAGTCAATTTTGTAACAATAAAAAACAGAAAGAAAACAAGCAACAACAACAAAGCAACAACAACAATAGTAACAAATGGCAGCAATGTGCACTAAATTGTGCTGAACTTCTCTTCAGTTTCAGTTTCAGCTCTGCTTCGATTTTCGCAATTGTCTGCATTGTTTAGTAGTATAGTAGTATAGTATTGTAGTAGTAGTAGTAGCTGTTGTTAACGGTGCACTGAAATCAGTTCGATACAAATTTACTGCAACAAGAGTCTTTAATCCCTTTAGTTTCCTTAGACGGAAATTACTTTGCAAAATTTGTGTAAAATGATAATGAATCACTCAGCGAAGATAAATATAGTAAATATAGATATTCATTTCATTTCATTTCTTTTCTTATACAAATATGAAATTTTATCTTATTTTAAGCTTGAACGTTCTTTATATAATCCCTATAGAAACTTAAATTGAAACCAATAAATCTTAATTATTGATTTTTGTGTTAAGCTTGGAATGCTGAAATCATGATTTCAGTTAGATTTGTTTATGTCTTTAATTTGATATCTTATCCCCCTCCCCCTCAAACTTGCAATAATGTTCTTAGCTTGTACAGTTTTAAAATCACTGGATTCATTTTTTGCTTGAATGAAGCTTAAGATGCCTTGAATATTTGGTGCGAGTTGCAGCCCAATCGGATAATAAACACTGGAGATATTGGGCAATCAATTTTCTGTAGTAGGCATGTTGCTGCTCAATAGGTAAATAACAAATTTGAATAGATGTTAGTACGTATTTGAAATGAATTGACAACGAATTGTTATTGAATATAATTCGAATATAAATTAGCAGAAGAATGATGTCCGATTAAAATATAAATGAACTGAAATTCAATTAAGCAGGTATAGCTATCGGTTTAAATACAAAGCATAAACGAATTAGTATTATGGTATAATAGAAATGCATTGTACGAATCGTTGTTGGATTAACTATGAATGGGAATCGCATTTAATTATGATTAAATAATTAACAAATTGGAATTGAATTAAATAGACAGGAGTCTTAAAACGAGCTTCAGATATATAGATAGAAAACTTCTTCTTCGGATTTAAATTCATTTCCATTACAAAATCACATTAAAAGATACCTATTATATCCAGTTATCTGCCTAAGTGCTAAACAAAGTTATTATAAGCTATGATTATTCGTCAAGTTGTTTTAATGTTCGCAGAATGTGTGACAACTATTTGAAAGGATATGGAAATCCGAAGCTAAAGGATAACTGCTATTGCTGTTATTGTTGCATTCGATTTCCGAGCATCTACTGTTGCTTTGATGACTGAGCCAAAAGTCGATGCGAGTAGTACATAAAAGCATATCCGCAGCAATAAATCGATCTGTCGCCTAAGGAAGCTCTTCGCGAGATGCCCATCCCCGTCCCCATCCTCATCCCTCCCTTCTGTATACTTCTCTTCCACTCTGCGCCTCTTTTGGGATTTTATGCCTTATGCTTTTGTCTACATCAGAATGCAATGGCAAACTGTGCTGGCTTCTATCGATTTGGCTGCTTTTCAAGTGCACAATTTTCTTGCTTTTACTGCTTTTTGTTTCAGTGTTTGCATATCGTGACGCGGCATTTGCATAAGCCCGCATGGAGCCATGTATCGAACAGAGCCGCAGCACCAGCCTCAGCACCGCCTTATCCGCTTTAGCTCTGCTCTATCCCCAGTATATATGTATGTGTGTCTGTGTGTGTGTGTGTGTGTGTGTATAGTATGCATGAATAGTATATATATAGACGAGCACATGCCCCTGCACTTTATTATTTACTGCACTTCCAATAACATCCACATCCACATCGACATCGACATCGACACCGACACCGACACCAACGCCATTGCCTTTATCATCATGGCATGCCCCTCATCCCTGGGCATGGCTCTTCGTGCTTGTCGCGGCGTCCACTCATGCGCAAGGACAAAATGCATTTAAATTGATTGAAGTCGCGCGCCAGAGATAACTAATCAATAAATTATTGAAATATTATTCGAGCCGCCTTTGGCAGCCGGAAAAACTTTCATCAAAGAGCACATTAAATGCCAAAGGCAGAGGAAGAAGTGGGTGCAAGGGGGAGGGCGGGGCCTGTATTTACTCTCATATAAAAATAAATCAAAAAAAGTACCGAACATCGCTTCAAAGGAAACAATAAAATGCGATCGCTTGAGCATAAAAATAAATTGAACTCATATTGCAAGCAATTGCCAAAGCACTTAAAGTCAATGACAATGATTTAAAACCAGGTTGAGAGTGGAGGAAAATTGGGTTAACTGAAAGCTCTTCTTGAAGTAAATTTGTGTCACCTAAAGCAAATAATTGCAGAAGACTTTTCAAGTTACAAGTACAGAATATCACTGAAGCTCTAAGCTCTGAATTCTATTGTCAACAGAGCTTTGAATCTTCTTTCTTTCAATCAGTTTCACTTCATATTTAAAGTTTTGTCTTTAATTAAATTGTAAATAAATTATTTACAATTGTTTAAATGTATTTTAGAGTTCAATAAAAAACTAATTGCTAAATATCTGTTAGAAGTAAGAACAATTTGATGAAGTACAGATTAAGAGCTCTTTTCGAACCTCCTCCGACTTTAAAGCCTTAAATATGTTAAAATCAAGTGCCTAAAGTGAATGCAAAAGCTTTCACAAATGTAAATGAAGCTTCAGCTGAATTTAAATATCAAAATTTTAGATTGCTGTGCAGATAATTCGTTATCCACATAGGCATTTGCATAGGGACTTAATAAAGGTTAACGAATTCCAAGCAGGAACGCAGTGGCTGAATAAACATGGTATTATGGCTCGCATATGTATCTGTAACTGTCATTCCTGGAAAGGACACAAATCTAGGCAAATAACTGCTGTTAAACGCAGTCAAGATATTCTAATTGGTAAAAGGAATTCGTATAATATGTATATGCGGAGATTTTGTAGTGTTCGTGGGCCAGTTTGCTTTAAAAGAATCTGAAAAGGCTCTGGCCCTAAGACTCGGATTGTGACAGCCGCAAGACACAATCAGGGTGAACGCGCAACACGCCCACAACCAGGCTGTGCCACACACACACACACACACACACACACATGTGACCCAAGGAACATAAAAACAATGCACTGGCAACACGCGAAGCAACATGGTGAGAAAAGGACCAAAGGCCGAAGTCTCGACAAATGTGGAAAAGAATGGGAATGGGGAGTAGGGAAGGGAAGAGGGCATAGGTTGGCTGGTTAGTTTGTTAGTGAACCGCTAAGTTCAGACGGAAACTTGCGCGACCGCACAGCGCGACCCACGCGACCGCCAACTAAACATTACGCATACGCCCGGCTGGCCGCAGAACCGTGTGTATTATGTGGCAATGCGGTGGCCCTTTAACGATATTATGGGTGTAGACTGTGTAGCTTGTGGGGGTAGCGTGTGAGGGACGGGGCTTTTCAGCATATTTAACTGGCGGCAGCAGCTGCCAACTCTCTCACGAATGCGACGGGAACGACCTTATGCTGAATTCATTGTCAACCGAACGGAGACAACAGAAAACGTACCAAACTGCCCGGGACTCGACTCGAGTCGAGTCGACTCGACTCAATTCCAGTGGTCGACGGCTTCT
Source organism: Liodrosophila aerea (assembly GCA_035045005.1). Taxonomy (NCBI): domain Eukaryota; kingdom Metazoa; phylum Arthropoda; class Insecta; order Diptera; family Drosophilidae; genus Liodrosophila; species Liodrosophila aerea. The sequence goes on from JAWNNL010000485.1 coordinate 821,132, forward strand.
GCACGACGTAATGAAACAGAATTGTCGACTGACAGGCACTTCAAACGAGTTGTTGTATTTTTTTGACGACGAAGCGTTTATTAAAACTAATTAAAATGTTTAAAACATTTATAGAACAAACGCAAGACGTCAAGTGCCAAACAATGGGCGAGTCCAGCCCGCAGAAGTCCTGGTCCTGGTGCTGGCGCACGTGTACCGTGTTCCAGCTCCCACTCCCCCATCCCCGTCCCCTACCTGACTTGTCCCAGGCTGTAACTTAATTGCGACAATTAAGTTGGCAACAATAATTTTCCAAGTTGGCCAACGAAAGTTTTCAACGGTTTGAAGCCAACAAGAAAAACGAATTGAAATGAAAATAACATAAAATTAAGAAAAATAAAGAATAAAAATAAAGGAAAATAGATGATGGGGTGCGACAATGGAAAATGTTTTCATTTATTTCTCTCTTTTCTCTTTACTTATTTCTGAAATGCCCCAAGGAACTGCATAAATAAATAGGCGCTTGGGGAGGAGTTATTACTGAAGTGACAAAACTGAAACTATGCGGTCATCAAGGGCTACGTTAATGCACTGAGCTGTCTATGGATGTACGGCATTACACCAGTGTTGGTAAACGCCAAGTGCACTTCTCTTTGCGTTTCTTTTTCATCTGGAAATCAAGTTTACGTTTTATTTAATGATAAAAGATATACAGACCTAAGCTTTCTCATTTGGCTTTTTAGACCCTGTACTTTAGTACAAAAGGGTCTATTAAGTTTGTGCAAATGACATTTGTGATATATATGTATCTGTTAGAAGTCAGTTACAGCCAATGCTGTAAGATTACATTTGTATACATTCGAGTTTGTTCTGTTGTTTTAGTACACAAAAAAAAGAGCAGAAGTGAGCGAAAGTGCAAACGAATATACATACCTTTCCGTGTCTTTTGTTTTTTTTATATTTGCTTTTATCAGATATGAATGTTTGCAAGAAGTGCCAAATAAATAAATAATGAAAAATGTCGATAAAAAAGAAATATATGCATATATATTCCCCCCCTACTGCGCGGACCAACCCAGGCACTAGCCTGCCCATGCCCATGCCCATGGCCATGCCCATGCCTGGCACCCCAGCAGCCGGGACACAGTTGCCATTTTGTTGTCAACGTGTTGGCCGCGAAAGGAAGACGATTTGCAGCCATTTGTCATGTTGGGCCGGAAGTACTGCCCGAGAAAAAATATGTAATCGCGTTTGTCGTTGAGTGGAAAGTGTGTGTGAGTGTGGAGTTTGGGGGGTAAAGCGGAATTGCTGTTGTTGGTTTGATATAGCCCCCAGGATTGGAGTTTTTGGTGTTAAAATATATAAGCAGTAAATAAGCTTAAAGGCCGTAAGGAACGAACGCCGCGGCTGCTGGGCCAGCTGGCAATTTATGCGTCTTGATTCTTCACACATGCAGGATTTTCAGCTGGGGGAAAACCTCCTCCTCCGCCTGACTGAAAATTGTGAAAAAAGTTTTGTATTGCCTGCTGTAAATTTCGTTTTAAAAAGGCGCGAGCGCAAAGTTTTTGGCGGCCTCGATAGACTGCTCGGGCTTATGGGCTGTTCTTTGTTTCTACTACTACTTCTCGCTTTACTCTACTCTACTTTGCTTTCTTTCTTCTCGTTCATCCACTCGCTATGTTTTGTTTGCAGCAGCAATTTATTCAAATTGAGTTTTGCGACTGCAGCCATAACTCAAAGCGAACTTTGAGCAAAAAAATAAAGCGAACTAAAAGAAATGTTGTTGAAAACGTTGAAATATTCGCGTTTTAGAGAGCACTGGACTCGCAAATTTGGCATACTTGGCGACGACTGCGTAAGCAGGTGTTGATGGCTCCATTTGATGGCCAGCCGGAAGCCGCAAAAGTGCGTGAGTCATAAAAATAAAGCGCCAAAACAACACACACACACACACACACACACACTTAAAGTTGTATAGGCATAGCAAGTGCTGAGCGCAGCAAGTTGAATTATGCGATTTTGGCACTCAATCGTAATACGGATTGACGAGTGCTCACAGCAGCTAAGAAGAAGAGAAAAAAAGGAGGGCGTGGAATAGTAAAAGATTACTCTGGCTGTGGCAATAGTCGCTGCATAAAAAGAATGCTTACAACTATAATACACTGCGCCAAAATGCGAGGTAGTTAAGCTTGTAGACATGAATTCAATTAAAAAGTCGGAAAAGCTTAGCTCCATCGCAACCGACAATAGGAGACCCAATACAGACACATAAACATACACATATACAAGGAAATATACGCGGACACAACAAGTACTTGCATACATACATACCCGCAATCGCAATTACATTGTGTTTTTACTTTAAAATAAATGTAATAAATAAATCAGATGGAGGGGTATATTATGAAAAGTAAATCGTCTCTCCGAGACGTTTGCAATGTAATTCTTCTAACAACAACTCTACGGCTGTTATTAACCTTTGATACAAAGGCAAAGTACTGATTCTCCCAAGGTTGAACTTTTTGGCTTAGCTCGTTTAGCTCGTAGGATTACTTGGAACTTTGCTTAACGCTTCGTTTTCTTGTCATATGCTAGAGAACCTAAATAAAGATTGATAGCTGCGTTTGATATTCAAGATAAGAATGAATAAAAAATATTTTATATCCTATATACTCTGCTATACATATAATAACCATGATTTCTTCTTGTGGGGCGCCAACTCGATGAGACTGCAGCTTAATTCGCTCAAAATTGCAGCTGCACTGCGAGCACGTGCAACAAGGCACACAGAGACTATATACATGTGCATGTATGGGGTATATAAAGCTACTTATGTATGCCTTAGACTCACATGCATTTGCCAAAAACTTCAATATGTCATTAAGGCTGAGCAGGCGCTTGATGCGACTTGCTGCTGCTGCTGCTGCGGGCACGTCTTGCCTGCATGTGTGCCACGCCCCAGCTGGCGCATATTTGGGCACACTACGTGCGCCCTCTCTCTCTCCCAAACACACACTCTCTCACACAACACACACATACACTCACTCAGTTGGGAGGCAGCAAGACGCAGCTGCCTTTGGCCATAAAACGTTGCTCGGAGCCACCGAACAAAGCGAAACTTTTAAACGTATCAATGCGATTTATGCAGCGACAAAATGGGGCGCCACAAAAGACTCACACACACACACACACACACACACATGCCGCGATAAAAAGAGGGAGAGTAGGAATTCCGGCGTCAAGGAAAATGCAAAATAAATTGGCAGCTACCTTTGGCTGCAGCATCCAAAAGCGTGCCACGGTTTCCCCGCAGATGCCTCAGCGCTTGGCTGTTGCATATTTCAGTAGCAGAGCCAGAGCCAGGGCATAAAGTGAAGCGGCTAAAAGATAAAGCAAGGCATGCACCAAGACACTAAAGTCCACACAACTATTAGATACTCTCGCGAATGGTATAAAGAATATTCAAAAATACCTTTACTATAACTTTATGTATTATTATTAATACTAAAAAAATAAAGATTAATATAAAAAAATGTTAGCCAGTCAATGTTTTTTATTTTATTTGTTTTTTTAATTTTTAAAGCAAAACATAAAATTACGGCGAAACAAAGTTTATTGTCCATTTCCTTTTAATATTCTATTCAGAATTTTGTGAATAGTCTAAAAATAATATCACAATCATAAATTCTACTGAATAAAGTATTACAGCTAATTTTCAACTGGCATTTGAACTTATGTCGGAAAAATATAAATGAAAATCACTCGAAGATAGTCGCCAGCTGATTTCGAAAAATGAGTCACATGAACTGCATATATTTCTAGTATATTCTAACATTTATTTATTTATAATATACGTATGTCGAGCTACCCTCTGTATCCACATAGACACAGGGTATATGCTAGCAAATAATGTGAAAAGAACACGAGGGTATAAGCAAATCAGCGGCCGACAAGCGATGCTTGGCTTCTGTATCATTGTCGCAGTCACAGAGAAATTCTTGGCATGACATTGCCTGTGAGGACAACAGCAGCAGCAGCAACAACAACAATACAAACAACAACAACAACAACAGGAGATAGTACACGTGGCTTGTCTATGGGCTCGTCGATTGTCAGCCGTAGTCAGAGTCAAAGCCCATTAATCAATGGCAGACGCACTTCAGCCACTTTGCGCTACGGTCACATTTTTTGGTCTATTTTAAAACAGAAAGAGGCAGAGTAGGAGCGGGGAAAGGGGGAGCAGGGGGAGCAAAGAAAGTGGAGAGCAGAGCTACAGACATTCTCTGTGAGAATTCGCAGCTGCTGCTGCTGCTGGGCATAGCAAAAATATATTACTGAGTCAAAAGGTTAAACGCAGTCAGCCACGCCCACATTTAGCACTCGCGTGCCTCCTCCTCTACTGGTAAAACATTTACGCGCAATTAGCAAACATTTTGCCGAAAATCTTGTTGGCATTTTGAATAATTATGACAATTGAAAAGTTTCTGTCAACTCTGGCAGCAAGAGCAAGACCCCTCCTGACTAACGACTAACTGACTGGTCCAATAATGAGCTTAGCTGATTGGCACCACCCTAAAACAACAACAACAACAGCAATCATGAACAATCAGCAAACAACAACAAACTGTGGCATGTGTCAACAGCAAATTGCTTAATTAGCAGTCGAAAAAACTGTGATGGAAAAGTGTTGAAAAGTGCCAAAGGAAAGTCAATGATAAGGTAGTCAAAGCTCTATGTGCTAAACGAAACATCGCATGAAATATACATGTACATAGTATAAAGACATCTCAACCTGTCATTGCCGTAAAGTGACTTGGGTTTTGGCCAGATGTGATAGGAGTGGCTATTGATTGGATTAGGCTGATATTGCCATTAAGCTTTGGATTGCTATTAAGCTTAGCATGTACAGTTTTAGAGTCATTGGATTCCTTCTTTGCATGAATAAAGCTTTAGATGCTTTGAATGTTTGGTGCGATTTTCAGCTCAATCGGATAATAAACACCGGAGATATTGGATAATCAATTAATAAATTATAGTACAAGTGTTAGTGATAATCAAAATGGGTTTATAGTGGGACAAGGCACATAGGCAATCGATACTACTATCGGTTTGCAATTGAACATGTGGTATAGATGACTTAACCATTTACTCACAAGTGTATACTTAACATCTTCTATCTGGGAGCAGTGTTATACCTACTAACTGATTAAATCAATATTCGCTGGTATTATTTTTAGTTTCGCTATTTGCTAGTTCTTTTGTGCTAATTCCAATTTGCTCTCAACAATAATCTCAGAACTGACAGCTTGAAGTTGCCAGAGAGCCAAACGGTACCTACACACACACACACACACACAGGCTTAAGTGTGCACTCCCCTCATTCCCCCCCTCGCACAATCTTTGTCTTTCGACGTGTCGCTGACAACTAATTAGTTTTGCTTTTGTTTTTGGTTAAAGGAATCGCTTGAGCGCGATTTACACGTGCAAAATTCGGCTTAATAATTGATGTGAAATGTTCTACTCGCATTTTTGCTTGGCTCAAGTCTGGCCAAAAGGCAATAAATAAATACTATATACACAATATGTGAGCCGGAAACCACTAAAACCAACAAAATGGCTGACAAGACTCTGCGTGTCGCTAACCATGGCGCTAACCCCGCCCCTCCCCTCCATCCCCTTCCCCTGTTAGCTGCTACTTACGCTGCGCAATCCTCTTTTGACAGCTGTGTGTGTGTGTGTGTGTGTGTGTGTATGTGTGTGTATGTGTGTTTCGGGGTCAGTTGGCGCAATCAATTTCGATTTAGTAGCTGCCATAGTTTTGCTATGCGCCATTGTTCGATTATCATCGCCTGTCTAGCGCGTGAGAGAGGTTACCAGGCACAGCCGAAGCGAGATAGGTACATCTGAGAGACAGGGACAGGCACACAGAGAGGGAGGGAGAGTGGGAGAGTGAGTGTGAGTGTGAGTCTCGGTTAGGCATCTACTTGTATTGTACCGGCCCAAAAGGCGGCACGCCCACTTAATTAAATGCCCAGGCTAATTCGTACTTAACCTTGAGAATGAGCGCAGCACAAACAAACAAACAGACAGCAGAACACACACACACACTCACAGAAGGACAGCTCACACTCTCTACACAGTTTTTCCTGCTGCTGCTGTTTCTTCCTCTTCTCACACCAGCTGCTGCTCTTGCTCAACTGACCTGAATGTGCTGCTGCTGCTGCTGCTGCTGGCATCGTCTATTTCCCAATGCATTTGGTAGTAGCGGCTAAACCGCTCTGAGGCAAAGTCCAAGCCAAAGTAAAAGCTTTTTCTTTCTTGCCATTAACCCCCCCAGTGCTTTGTGTCTTTGTATGTGGCTACAGTGCCTGCAGTTTAGTAATGGCACGGAGCTGCCGCACTGATAAAAAAATATTAAAATCATAAATAAAGACTTTAAGCAAACTTACACTTTAAGCGGGAAATAGACGGAGTAGTCTCCTTTTCAACATAATACTAAAATAATAAAAAATAAATGATAATATAACTGCACAAATATTGAAGTAACATATATGTACTAAAGTGGTATTAATAATCGGAAAAAGCTTCTTTATAAGCCAAAGTATCTTCGTCTTTTCAACAGTCTCATTCCTCAAATCGAATGCTATTAACACTTGTAAAATTAACTGAAAGGAATAAAGTCAGTACAATCAAGATATAATCTTTTTAATCGTAGAACCGATTCTTGGTGTTATCTTTCTCCACAAAGTGATTCAAGGTGTTTTCAGTTCCTCTTAGAAAATTTCAGCCTATTTTTTGTTGTAATTATAACTTTTTTGAACTTATTTGGAATTATTTTTTGTTTTACTAAAATCCTTATTTGCCTTCAGAGTCCACAATTCCACTGCCAAATTATATTCGTAATTATACTCCTTGACTCCTACTATTCTATGCAGGAATCATTTATCAATATTCGTTACTTTAGACTTAAACTTGTCGATATAAAGCACGATATATGTATGTAGAGCAGTGGTGCCCAAAATTCATAATTCCTATCACATGGGCGCTTTGCTTGGCAGCGCTGTTTTCACATGCACAGCCTCTGTTTTCTCTTAGTTTTAGATTGTTTCAGTGTAGTTAGCGTGGTGCTCGTGCTCGTGCTCGTGCTCGTGTCACGTGTGCTCACGCGTTCGTCCCTATGCAGGGCAGCAGTTAGATAGATGGAAAGATAGGTATATACACATGTATATATATATGTGTGTGTGTGTGTGTGTGTAAATGAGCACAAGCGAGTGTAGAGCGTGTGTACATTTGTTGCACTTGTTGTTGGGGTTTCGCCTTGGCATTTTTCTAGTCAATAGAACGTGGCCGAGCCACTGGACAGGCCTAGGTTCTGTTCTATTTGATTGCATACCTTTGCCGTTGCTTGGCTTTTGTCTGCTTTGTTCTATGCTGTTGCTTTTACTCTAGCTTCTCCCTCTTTCTGCTGTTGCTTCTTCTTATTATTATTTGCGGTTTGTTGCGCAAAAGTTTTTTGGAGCTCTCCGCATTTGCACCTGTAATTTTGTGCAACTTTCAATTAGGAAGGCATTAAGCCAGAAAGTGCTTCACCCCCTCTGCTCCTTTCTATATTAAAAAAAAAAACGAAAAAAAAAAAACAGTAAATGTGCAGTAGCAACAGCTCCACACACACACAAAAAGAAACCTTGCTGCAAAAAAAAAAGAATGGACACGGAGGAGGGGGAGGAGGAAAAAACGGTGCCAAGCTGATGAGTCGAATGGAATTGCAGTAGGGATTTGACAGTCTTTTCATCCCACTCATGCTTGCCCCACTTGACGGTTGGCATTTTCCATGAAATTGGGTTTTCCAGCGCCATCTAGCCATCTATTAGTTTGTGGCCCCTGGGCGTGGCACTTTAATTAAAATTTCATCCACACTGCATTTGACTCATAATAATAAATATGATTTTCTATTACGAGAAGCCAGCAATCAGCTAGAAAATTCTGAAGAGCAGAGAGAGAGAGAGTACAGAGTGCGAGTGCTTAAAGCATTCACTTGATATGGAGCCCATGATGGGGGGAAAATTGAACTTAATTGCAGCAAATTCTTGAAAATATACTTTATAACTTATTTAATGAAATTAATTATAGGTGACCACCTTGCACATAGATTATATTATTTTAAACAAATACTATACCTGAATAGCTTTGGGCTAAAATATTGTTTTACTGTAATTTGCAACGGGTAGGAAATTTCCATAAATGCATTGAAACTCACCTGCAAAAGGAGAAGGAGAAATACAGAATATGATATCATTATGTTGAAATCCATGTTTATAAATGAAGCCAGCGTTTTACCAACTTCAAATAACTGTCAAAGCAATTGACAATCTAGCAATTACAGCAACAAAATACACACACGCACACACACACACCCACACACAGATGCACATATCAAATATGTATTTAATTTGCCAGCGACAAAAGCACAAAATGGAAAATTGCAAATGCAAACATACCGAACTTCAATAGTGAAACGAATCACACTTGATCGACTAGTAGTCACCCACTACCTGTGATACTAATGCTGTTCCTATCACAGGGTGTGCATCGGTGGACGCACAACAGATTTCCACGAAAACTGCGCAAACAGCGAAAAATATTGCACATTTCTCGCCAAAAAGTGCACTAAATAATTATGGCATGCAAATATCGAGTTACCTAGAGCTAAAGGCATGTGTGAAATGATTTGCACTTTGCAATTACGACTGATACTGGTAACAGTACACGCGTCAGCCAGTCCGTCAGTGAAAGGGGTTGGGGGCGGGCTAGCCTAGCGGGCGTATTAGTTGACCTGATCAATGGGAAGCCAAAGGCTACAAAACTGTGGCCCAGCATAATTTATGCATTAGTGGAGCGCTGAGTGACATTGGCAGACAGACAGAATAGTCACAGATACTTTAGTGTGAATATTAAAGCTCCAAACTCAGATTAGTTCGTTGAATTTCAGCTAGTGATGGGTATCGATACGCGTATATCGAGACAGATGCATTTATAGATACTTATTTGAACTTCACTTTATGTTCTACTTTATATAGTACTTGACTTTAAACTCCACCTTATACACTGCTTAAAGGTCTACTTTATACTATGCTTAAAGCATTACTTTCAACTCCTATGTAAGCCAGAATAGTCACAGATACTTTAGTGTGAATATTAAAGCTCCAAACTCAGATTAGTTCGTTGAATTTCAGCTAGGGATGGGTATCGATACGCGTATATCGATACAGACGCATTTAGAGATACTTACATATATTGAACTTCACTGTATGTTCTGCTTTATATAGTACTTGACTTTAAACTCCACTTTATACACTGCTTAAAGCTCTACTTTATACCATGCTTAAAGCATTACTTTCAACTCCTATGTCAGCCCACTTAAAGCTCTATTTGAACGTAATTGAAGCTCAAGTTCTACTTCCTATATATGTACACACATGTGTAGTTTTACTTAAAGTTATGCGAGCCATGAATGGGAATTGAATACGACTTGCGAGTGAATATGCAGATTCACATTTCCGAGTACCAAATACGCATTGATATTCATATCGTAATTTGTAATTGTTCTAACGTCATGTAAGTGATTTAAATGCATTTCTAAGTGCACAAATCCCAACACATTAACAGCTCAAGAGCACACACACACACACACACACAGCACATACCTTTATACACACACATTTCTCTCGTTAGCTGTGAAATATTACGCCGTCGTGCATCTAATTAATAACTAAATTTTAATCGCCTGACGATAGCCGTGCATTAGGAAGTTCTCACTCCAGCAACTTCCTCCACACTACTGGGTTCTACTTATGGGCACCCTATAACTCCAACTCCAACTCCCAGTCCCAGTCCCTCCCCTAGACTGTGTGGGCTTGGCTAATATCATAAATGTTTGTTTGTCGCCGCCCTTAGTCATTCGGGCTGCTGATTATTATTGTTATTGTTATTAGCGCTTCGAGATTTATGTGCAAAAATTTATTTGCCCAGGTCCTTGGGATTGCAGTAATTGCGATTGTAGCCATTGCTTCGGCTAGGCTTGGCATACCCTAGGCACAGGGTAATGACAGATATAAATATATAAGAAGGAGTATGGCATAAGAATATTAAAGATACTTTTGTATAGCAAAATGTTCTTCAAATGAAACGAGATAATATTATGCAACTCTCTCTTCTTACAGGGTATCCGATAGTTGTGCAAAGTTGTGTAAAGAAACTTATTTGTTGCCGCTGCTGTTGCTTCATAAATTTCACTGAAATTGAGCATAATTTTTCATTTAAGTGGAAATTAATATTTTACGCCCACCCAGCCACGCCTTGCTAATTATGTCACGTCGCTTGCAGGGCGTTCAAGAGAACGAGTGGGATAGCGCGCTCAAAAGAGCAGCAAAGCAAATATGGCAAAATGGAAAAAATATATGAAAAAACAACACCGTGCGGAAAATAAGGCAATGAAAAATATTTTTGATGAATATAAATGCCAAAACAAACGACCGCTGGGCGTCACCAAAGTTTTGTGGGCAAATGAATTATTAATTTTTATGTTTCGCATTTAACAGGCATTTGCCTAATAGACAGACACCGGACGGAATGTGCACGGGCATCAGGCAAAGCCACTTTAAAATGCCATCAAAGTGAGAGCTCTGACTGAGTTTGACTTCTAATAGATATTCTATCTAGATCCTGTCTCTAGTTTCTTTGTTTATTTGTAGTTATATTCTTGTTTCTGATTAGCTGAATTGTTTCGATTTGAATTCATTTCGTACATTTCTAAAATTCTATGTAAATGAGCATCCTATCTGCAAAGTACCAATATATTTATATTCATAATAATAAATACATTTTTGTATAGAAAATGACTATCAACAGTAAAGAATGCCCAAACTCATACTATCAAACAGCATCGACTGTGCGTGTGAAAGCAGCGCTGCGAAGCAAAACGCACATGTGATAGGAGCTATGAATTTTGATCCAAAGGAATCGATTTTGTATTATGATTTTATTAAATACATAGGTAAATTTAGTATTTATTTATTTATGAACTATTTGAAATAAATTCAAAAAGATCAAATTAAAAGCAGGTTTTTATTTAATTTCTTGCATTAAAGATACATTTTGTGTGTTGCTTGTGCGGGTCTTATGGTCATAGTCATAGTCATATGGCATATTTACTATGACTTGCGCTTAGCATTAAGACTGGGATTACTTTTTGGCACACACACACACACACACACACATTGACATTCGCATATACCGAGACGTTGCCATGTCCAGAGCCAAAATAATTTTATGTATCTGTGGCTCATTAATAATTGAGACCATGGCAAGGAAATCAAAATTGTTTGTGGTACTTTCTGCCTCGGCCACACTCCCTCGGTCCCACACTCCCGACTCCCGTTTCCCTCTTCCGCACTCATTGCCCTCATCTAGCTGATAAGGCGGCGGCGTGCCAGTGTCGTTAGTTTTGTTGTCGCTGTGTGCTGTCGTGTTGTCGCCCAGAGAATTCTGGCCAAGCACGCAAATGCGTTGCGTATACGCAATATTTCAGCAGACAAAGTAATGCATAAGGCACGCACCGAGTACAGTCGAGTGAGAAGGGGTTGGGGGGCGGGAGATGTAAGGCAAAATATGTACGTTGTCTTGTTGATGCCAATGCTGCTGCTGCTATCTAGGCTCTGGTCTATTCCACTCTGTGTCTGCTCGCATGATTCAATGAATTTTTCACAGCACTGCAGCTCGCTGAGCTGAGACTGAGTGAGTAGATGGGGTGGGCAGAGGGGAAGGGAGCGTGGAGCGTTGTAGGGGGTGTGGCCAAATAGTTTAACAAATGTATCCAGCACGCAATACGTTGCTCGGGCATGTTACATGCGTGTTTGCGGGTACTGCTCGGGCAAGGGGCAAGGGGAAGGGGTAAGGGAGTGAGGGGTGGTAAGGGTGACTGCCAAAAAAGTTGCCAAAATGCCAGGCAGAGGAAGTTATGATTGTTTCACGAGCTGACAAATAGACCAACATGCTATGCCCAGCTCTCGCTTTCCCGAGAGTAAGAGCTGGTAAGGCTGGCAGTGTTGTCACTTTAGCTTATTTATGTCTAGATCTAGCAGACACTATAAAATGATTTTGCTTTCATTTTTGTTCACATTTTGTTAATTTAATTTGTTTTTTAGACCCTGTATTGTATGTATTTGATATCGCATCCTCCTCCCACTGAAATTTTAAAAAATACTCTAAGCATGTACAGTTTTAGAGGCATTGGACTCCTTTTTTGCATGAATAAAGCTTTAGATGCTTTGAATGTTTGGTGCGATTTGCAGCCCATTCGGATAATAAACACCGGAGATATTGGATAAACAATTTGCTGTACTAGGCAGTTGGTTGGGGGAGGGGGGAAGCCACAGTATACGCGGCCACTAGGGCGTATGCGCAATTTTTGGTTGTGAATTTGAATTGCTATATAAGTATTGGTTATTGTTTGCATTTGCGCGTATATTTGTATGTATAAGTGTATGTGTGTATGTATAATTACATGTGTATGTGTATGTGAGTATGTACATATTTGCTGCTGCTGTTATCGACTCCCCAGACAAATTGAAGTACAGGGTCTCCTACTGTCGGTTGAATCCGACTGTAGCTTTCCGAGTTTTTTTTTATTGAAATTTATTTTCAGATATTTTTTCTAGCTATTTTTAAATTCAATCTGGGTGCACGAAGCCTGGCAACACTGGCTGGCTGGCTGGCTGGCAGGCACATGCTTTTTGGATTGCTCGACAAATTTATGCGCCTCCGTTGGCCACGCCGGAATGGGTAACAGGCAATGGCTCCGGTTAGGTCGTATATGTGTGTGTGTGTGTGTGTGTGTTGGCTTTTATCAACCCTTTGAGAATTGTATACATGTGTGTGTGGCACTGCTAAAAATGTTGTGGCAAATCTGTGTGTATTATTCCTTTTAAAACCGTTTTGCCTACTAAGGGTTTGCCATTTTCTGGGCGGCCTAAAAGCAGGCAATGAAATTTTCATGCTCGCTCAATTTTTGCAGTTGACAATTTAGTTTCGTTCTGGAGCAGCCAGACAAGGCACTCAAGCAACGAAACAACAGTTATGAATGCATTCGATTACAATTTACGAATTACACTATGCTACACAGCAGTTCAGCTGCACTTTAAAGATATTACTTAGGCGTAAATGTTCCATATCAGTAATTATATCATAATGAGCCATTATAAATCTTGAAGTGACATTTAATTCTCCGCATTACATTACAGTTACTTGTTTGATTTGCAGAGATTTGCTCTTGCCGTGCATGCCCGAATACAATTGCTTACCGGGTATGCTATAACGGCAAAGTGCCCTGTGTGTATTGCCCTTTTGCCTGTGGCGGTTGCCGATTCCTAATGCATGCGCCACATGCGAAACTTATCGTTGTCTGTTCTTGACATTTGTTGCCAACTAACAAACACACACACGCACACACACCTACACAGTTGTGTGTGATCTGTCTGTGTCTTGTAACAAGCAGAAAAACTGAGGAAATGCTTTGAAGTTGAAAATCATTTGGCTTTACTTATTTGCCACCCATAAATAATGTTGCTGGGAGGGGGAGGGGGGTGGTAAGGGACAGACAAAAGCAACAGTGTTACAGCGTACGGTATTTAATTTGGAGCTTAGCAAATGCCTCCTTGTCTCACGGTCAAGCAACAGCAACAGCAACAACAACCACAGCAAGGAGTCACATTTTTGTAGCCTTAATTACCCCATGGTCAGAACTTCAGCTTGTTTAAAGCTTTAAGTTTTCACTCTATACATGCAATGGCTTTTGGCCGGCCATTCGCCAGGCAATTGTTGCGCCAACAGCAGCAACAGCAGCAACAACAACAGCAACAACAAGGCGAAGGCGTAATACGTAAGAAGCCGCCGCCTGAGCCAGTAAACCCGGGCCCAGAATAAAAGCACACAAACACATATAAATATACAGAATATATAAAAAAAAAAAGGAAAATAAAGGAAGCAACAAAAAAAAAACAAGAAAAAAAAAGAAAAAATTGCGCACGCATTTTAAAATTTTAATGCCAACGGCAAGAACATGACGCCAGCAGCGACGCCGGCGACACGCTGACTAAGCACGGGCCATGGCAACGTTGCAGTGGAGTGGGCGTGTGAACAGGCACTGGGGGGAGTAAGCGGGGGCTGGGGGAGCGGTGTGTGCTGTCAATAATACGAAATACGGAATATTGTATACGGAATACGGCAAAAGGCATACGGCATTCACAGCAGAGGCGTTCGCCTACACAGAGAGAAAGCAGTGGGAAATAATTGAAGAACTGTTTGCATATAATTTGAGTATTCGAAATAAGGACACATCATTCTGAAAATATGTTGAGTCTTATTCCCATTTAGCCATATTATGGTATAATATAATATTTAACTTAATAAATAAGTGTGAAGTGTATAAAAAATATATTCTTAAAGCGTAAAATCACACTTCACTCTTACGAAAACGAAATGTTAATAAAATCACTAAAATAAAATTAGTAATAAATTGGAAAAACAAAGAAATACTTTTCTTTTTTTAATGGGGAATCGAAAATCCATAGTTAGATATTGGGTAGCAAATCCTTGTTTTCAATTGTGTAACACGTGAAGTGTTTTCTCTCAGTGTACACGCTTACTTGCTCACTTGCTCGCCGCCCTCACTCTCTCGCCCAACTCACTGACTCTGACTCCCACTCCCACTCCCGCTCACTATCTCTATCTCCGTGCACTTTTGTACGCCGGAACACGCGCCCCCACCAAAGCCGAGAAGCAGAAGCCAAAAAATTACGAACGCGACATGGTACGCTGATAAAAACGACAATTGATGGGCGTACGTGGGCGCATTGGGGCGTGGGCAATTGCTGAGTTATGTTTATGACAAATGCCGAGCGTACCAGTGCCATTGGGCGTTTGATGCTGCTGTCCCCGCCGCACTCAGCCCCCTCCCCGTTAGCCAACAGCAGCTGCTGCAACCCCCGCTCCAACATTTCGCACTACCAGTTGGAGCTTGTAAAACACTTAAGCACATTAACTATGTCAGGCAGTTTGTCAAGAACTTATTCTGCTTAAATATAAATACACATTACATAAATATATTTATAACTGCGTATTGTATCCGTATAAAAAGCTTTATACAGGTCTTGCAGCAGTTGAAAAACTTAAATTCTAACTTATGTAGTACGTGGAAAAAGATTCGCTTTGGTTAAAAATTTAGTAACCTTTTTGTGTCTGTTTTATTATAGTTTTTGAGTATATTTATGTGTTTAAGCCAGTGATGCCCAAACTCACACTATCAAACAGTGTGAAATCGTAAAATCAACGAAGCGTGACGCCTATACATGTGAGAAAATCTACTGTGTGTGTCAAAGCAGTGCTGCTCAGCAAAGCGCACATGTGATAGGAACTATGAGTTTTGGGCACCGCTGGTTTAAACTAGTATTATATAGGCAGAAACCAATTATTTATTTATATTTGATATTGAAGATAAATAAGATATAAGATATGCTTCGTAATATAACTGAATTTACTGAACTTTTATTATTATTTTCTGTTCAATTCTTTTAAATTAGTTGAAATAATTTCCATTTTTTCAATATAGATGCTCATACCTCCGACAGAGCCTACACTACGTATTAGCCAGGATTAATTCAACTGCATTCTTCGCAAAGCTACTACACTTCTGTCTATGTGTACCCTGTGAATTAGTGAGTGGCTGCAAGTGCATGCCGTGATTCGGTGTGAATGCTTGGATTCGACTCTCATTCATATTCAATTTTTTATTGTTGTCGCCTTTTGCCTTGGCACGTGTTACGTGTCCTGTTTGGCTAATCAGCATTCCCCGCTAACCAATAAAAAAAAATGACAAAAAAGAAAGCAAAATAAAAGAAGGGGGGTGTTGGGGGAGTGGGGAGGGAGCGCAACTGAGCCAGCAAAATTTGTTATTGTTACAATTGAGAGCAGAGGGCGTCAGCATTCGATTGTCAATCACATGCAATTTAAATAAATTGAGTGTTTTATGAGGTTTTCAATTTGATGCGTATGCCAACACCCCCTTCCCCCGTCACAGTCCCTCTGTGGCGTATGCTCTGTCACCATGCATATTAATCATCATCATCCACAACAACAACAACAACAAGAAGAACAACAGGAACAATTCATTTGGTCATGCCACAGGGCGACGCGTTAAATTCCGTTTGCTCAGTTGTCTTGCAGCGTGGGAAGGGGGATAGGGGGGATTGATTGCCAAATTGCCATGGACTCCCACTCTGATGAGCTGCCCAAAAATAATCAGTCGTCATCTTGCATATTGCAACAGCCATACGCTAGGTGGCGCCAGTTGCCCATGCAGCCATATGGCCCAAAGGGCTGTGCAATTAATGCACGCACATTAAATTCAATTTGGTTTCGTGCTTTGCACACACACACACACACACACATAGACACACACATGTACACAAATGAACATCAGAACGGTAATGAAAATGAAAATCTTGTTTTCCGCGCGCTGCAAATCTTTTTCGAGCAGCTAATGGGCGAAAGCGTTTTAGCATAAGCCTAAGCTGGGCAAAAACAAACAGTGGATGTATCAGCGATTGGCATCGTTATATAGCTACAAATACATGCAAATATTTGTATGTACACAGCACAGATATATGTATGTACATGTGTACATAGATACACACATGTACATTGCAAATGAACTACAAACTCGGCTTAGTACTCTGCGGAAGTTTACTATTAATTTTCGCATATATCCGATTTGTGGTACATTTAAAGCGTGAGCATGCTGTAGTCGCGAATGCTTGCACAAATATCATCAATACAGCTCGATGCTGACTTAGACATACCAAGAGTTATTACGACTATAAAATACGGAAATAAATGCGACAAACTATATTTATTCTTCATATTCAAACAATAATAAGGTTACGAACAGATTGTGTGGAATTGTTCAGTTATATTTTTAGACCCTGTACTTTAAGAAAGTACAAAAGGGACTATTAAGTTTGTGCAAATGACATTTGTGTGTAACAGGCAGAAGAAAGCGTGGCAGACCCCACAAAGTATATATATTCTTGATCAGCACGATGAGCTGAGTCGATATAGCCATGCCCGTCTGTCTGTCTGTCCGTATATACACCGAGATCTCGGGAACTATAAGAGCTAGAGACTTAATTATTTTTTTGTTTTGTTCGTATATTCGTAGGCAGGCCAAGTTTATGTTATTAATTTGATATCTCATTCCCTCCCTCTTAAATTTGCAAAAATGTTCTTAGCATGTACAGTTTTAGAGTCACTGGATTCATTAGACCCTGTACTTTAAAAAAGTACAAAAGGGTCTATTAAGATTGTGCAAGCCCGAAATGTATGTAACAGGCAGAAGGAGGCGTGGCAGACCCCATAAAGTATATATATTCCTGATCAGGACGACGAGCTGAGTCGATCTAGCCATGTCCGTCTGTCCGTCTGTCTGTCCGTCCGTCCGTCTGTCTGTCCGTCTGTCCGTCTGTATGAACACCTAGATCTCAGAAACTGTAAGAGCTAGAGACATCATATTTGGCAGTTAGATGCCCCTATAGTGCAAGCAGATCAAGTTTGTTTTAGATTTTTGATACCTCCCCCCTCCCCCAAAAACCGCGAAAAACTGCCATGCCCACAATTTTAAAGATGCAAACTTGTGTTTTGGCATACGAAATTCTTATGATAATCTTTATCTGTGCTGTGGCTCAATCGGATAATAAACACCGGAGATATTTAAGATTCAATTCCCTGTACTAGGTAAGGGGGGAGCAGCGCGAGCGTATGTGTGGTTGCATGCGACTTTGCGCTATGTGTGCATGTGTGAGTGTTAGCGTGTGTGTGTGCGAAGGAAAGTACAGGGTCTCCTACTGTCGGTTGCATCCGACTGTAGCTTTTCGAGTTTTTAAATGAATAGAGCTTTAGATGATTTGAATGTTTGGTGCGATTTGCAGCCTAATCGGATAATAAACACCGGAGATATTGGACAATCAATTATCTGTAGTGGGCAATTTGCAGGGGGAGGGGGGAAGCCACAGTGTACGCGGCTACTAGGGCGTATGCGTGATTTTCGATTGTGAGGATGAATTTATATATGAGTATTGGTTATAGTTTGCGTCCGACTGTAGCTTTCCCTACTGTTTTAATTTACGTTTTACACATTTTTATTGGTAAAGAGAATTAGCTTACCATACCTTATCTGTTAGTGTAAAAAATACATACAATTTACGTTTGTCATATGATAATGTTGACCACAATTTATGAACTGATTTGCAATTTATTCTGGTATTCTTGTGGCTCGTGCTGTTAGTTTTTTTTTGCCAATTTTAAATGTGTTAAACAATTTTATGCAGTCGAGTATTAAGGCAACTATAACTAAGTGAGTGTGAGTGTGTGAGTGTCACATTAACTTGTTTAAAACGCAACGAGCGTGCAGCGTGAAAATTGCAGCTGCTGTTGCCGTTGCCGTTGCCGTTGCAGTTGCAGTTGCATAGCACAAAGGCTCTTTGCCCGGAACAAGCAAGCAGCAGAGTTGCAATGGAGTGGCGGGAGTGCGGCAGGATAACAAGGACAATGAGCGTTAAGCGTGTCGCGTACCAACAACAATTGTCACAATTGTTAAATATTTATAATAATAGAGTTTTTATTGCTGTGGCCATGTAAAATATTAAGCGCGCTTATGCGACAGCCAGCACAAGGTAGCAGAAGGGTGTGCGGTGTGTGTGTGTGTGTGTGGCAGAACAACGGTACAGCATGCACAATGGCGCATTTCCGGCAACGTTGTTGTTGCTGCTGCTCATGTTGCTGTTGCTGCTGCTGCTGCAGCAACGGCTTATTACAGCTGCAGGCCCAAAAACAGGCAACAAATTGAAAAACATTTATTTACTTAAATCCGTCAATTCGGCAATGTTTTTATATCTTTTTTTTAGATAAATTTAAAATATTTTTTTAGCATTATTTTATTATCATTATATTGTTGTTGTTGTTAATTCTGCCACAATTGTTTCCTTTTTCATTTTGACACATTTTGTTATTGTCGCCATAAATTATTTATTTAAAAAAAAACATATGCGTATTATAATTGTTGTTGTTTTTGCTTTGCAACTGCAACTGCAAAAGGAAAAACACGTGTCGACATTTCATTTGGCGTTTTGGGACTGTTGTTGTTGTTGTTGTTGTTGCTGCTGATGTTGTTATTGAGCTTTACGCCCCACAACAAACATTTTAATTTGCTCTAGTTATTATTGTTTTTTTTACTGTTGTTGTCATTGCCTTTGCTGTCAGCGTTGTTGATGCTGGTGGAGTTGGTGGAGTTCCTCGCTTGAAAAATAAACTCGAGCGCTGTTTTGTTGAGGTTGTTGTTGTCGGTTGTTTTAATGAATTTGTATATTTTATGTACAACATATTTTGTGGCGCACAACAGCAGAGAGACATTCTGAAAAAGTGGGGCCGACAAGAGCTACTATACATACGTATATTTACTCTTTACAACAATATCAGCTGTGAGAGAATACGTTAGAGGTTTTACGCTGAAACTTTTGGTTGTCTGTCCGCTCTTTTGCCTGTATCTATGTTTATGTATTGCATCAAAACTATGTGAAATCATTCGACAGTAGGTGTTTATTATTTGATAGAGCCACAATTCACAGCACAGATGAAGGTTACCATACGTTTTTTCTATGCTAAAGCAAAAGTTTGTATCTTTAAACTTGTGGTTGTGATGGTTTTTACATTTGCTTTCGTACAGAATTCAATTGATGATGTTAAATCGTTGTTAAAATAACCCAAGAAGTCTTTTAATTTTAACCAAAGCATAGTTAAATAATTAAGTGTCACTTTAGGACGAAAAAGTGTAATTAAATATAGTTAATTGTTCATGAAATAAACTCAGTTAACCATTGTGCAGGGCTTTTTTTCTGCATTTCAAAATTCAAACTGAAGCGTATTGTATGCACAATACAATACGTTACATACATAGCTAAAAAGCCAGAGATTTTTTTGGCTTCTTTTTTTAAAATGCTTGTTTCTATATGCTCTACATATTTATTTATTTATTTTGGAAATTTCAAAGTGCAGAACGTTGATTGCGTATAAATATGAATTTATAAACAACTAACTAACAAACACAGGCAGAACGCCCCCTTTTTATACACACACACGCACTCACACACACACACACACACACACACACAAGTGAGTTGAGCAAGTTTTGACAAAAACAATGAAAATAGGAAAATGCTACAAAATGTAATGTAGAATTTTACCAGATATAGTGTTATGGCATATATTAGATCCCTTGGTAAAAAGTGTGCGACATTAATCGGATACTTTTCTGAATAGCGTTTTTTATGCGATATTTATTGCATAGTTACAATTATACCATAAAGATAATACAAGATTTAATAGATGATTTTTTTTTATATTTATCTCATATTTTCAGGTACCAAATTGACTAGGATTAGTTTATTTTTACTGGAATCCTTAATAGCCTAATTTGACTGAGAAGAAGTGCAACATTCAACTGAAATGGATAAGAAGAATGAAACTTTAAATAAAGTTTCGATATTAAAGCTGTTTGCTATGGAACTGACCATTATTCGATAGATAGATCTGTATTGAAATATTAAACAGCTCTAAACAGGGTGTAAGCCATTGTGAATGGTGTAATACTATTAGCTAATATAGTAAGACTAATTTCCTAAACCTTTTCGATTAAGCTCGTATGATTGCCTTTATTGACATTAAATTCTAGTTATTGACAAACTTTTTGTTTACTTAACATAAATAATAATAAAAATAAACTAAACTAATTTTAATCACTTCTGATAAAAAATTCAATTAGCATAGAGAAATTTTCTGTGCTATATTTCATAGAAGATATTTAGTTTATATGCTATATATAGTAGAAGGTAATCCTTAAATGTAAATTCAAATATTTGGTTTGGCAGGCTTAGACGTGGCTTAAAGGGGCCTAGGAATACTGCAGAGGATTCATTTGCTTTTTAAAATGTGCTTCTGCGGCCATTGGCTATAAATGTTAGAATAATGTGTGTGTGAGTGTGTGTGTGTGTGTTGTGGCAGCCACAAAAGGTTCAACTGACTGTAAATGCTTAAATTGATTTAAATGCAGACACAACTCGAACCACAAAGTCTGACGAGCGAATGAATGAATGACTGACTAAATGAATGAATGAGCGAATATATGTGCCAGCCACTCTACGCTGGGTCAGCTGAAAAACTGTCTAACTGTTCTCTCTGTCCGTCCGTCTGTCCTTCCGTCCGTCCGTCCGTCTGTCCGTCTGTCCGTTTGTCTGTTGGTTTGTCTGCGTGTCATTTTACTTCACTCCTTGCTAACTTTTTGCTGGCATTTCAGTGGCAGAACAACTAATTTGGCAGCAGTAGCTGACTGAATGCTTGCAGCAGCAACTGGAGACGCTTAAGCGGAAGAGCATGCTCAAGCAGCAAAGCGCTCAAGGAGCTGAGCGAGTGTTGAGCGCGCTGAGCGTTGTGGCCTCAAGTTCCTACTGGGACTGCTGCTTGTTATAATTTTAATCAAACTTAAAACAAATTTCCTAAATAGTTTTCTCTCCGCTGGCTGCCTGGCATGACTCTGGAAACTACTCTACTGCTACTGCTACTGCTACTGCTACCAGCGGCCCTTTCGCCCATTCTGTAGAAAAGTTTTTAAGCTGCGGCCTTGCAAAGTTTTTTGACTCAATGAGCTCAAAAATCTCTTTTTAATTCTTAAGCATAACTAAATTAACATGCCTGAGCATGTGTGCATATACATCTGTATGTGTGTGCCTTGTGTGGTAGCTCGGCTTTGGTTCTATTTAACAAGTTTTCGCGCAAAATTTAATTTGATTCACGTTGCAAACCAATTCGCCGCTTTTTGATGGCTTATGCCGCACTTTCACTGTTTGTTTGTATGTGAGTTAGCTAAGCTCTGTGCATATGCAATTTGATTTTGCCTGCCCTAAATAAACACACACGCACACACACGCACACGCACACATGAACATGTTTAAAAGAGCCCCAAAAAGTATGCAGCACTTTTTGATAAGCCAATTACAAGCACGCCCACACACACACCCATTACACACACTTACTTAAGCTCAACTGGGCTGGCAGTTCAAGCCTTGCTAATTTCAGCTAATAAGCTTTTTTCTTCAAGTTTGGCAATACGTTAATGTCATAACAATAACCTAACTACACTGCACACATATTACTTAGGAGCTTTAACAGCTGTGCTATACATAGCGAGAAATGTGAGTTTTAAATATTAAAAAGCTCGGAAAGCTACAGTCGTATGCAGCCGATACACACATAGACACAGACAAATATACGCGCAAATACAATCAATAACCAATACTTATATAGAAATTCAAACTCACAATCATAAATATTGGTCGCGTACACTGTAGCTTCCCCCCTTCCCCAAGCCAAATGCCTACTACATAAAATAATTGTCAAATATCTCCGGTGTTTATTATCCGATTGGGCTGCAAATCTCACCAAACATTCACAGCATCTAAAGCTTTATTCGTGCAAAAATGGAATCCAGTGACTCTAAAACTGTACATGCTAAGAACATTTGCAAATTTGTGGGGGAGGGGGATGAGATTATGGCCTCAAATTTGCTTACTTTTTTCATATATTCATATTTTAAGTACGATTGTTACTTGGCTTTAATTACATTTTCTCAGCTTGATACATTAGCTAATACTAAATGCTTAATTCACGTAATATATGGCTTGGATATTAAGTTTATGCATTTACTTTAATACAAATGATCTAATAGTTTGCCAAGTCAGAGCCTGGACACGCTATGCGTTTTATTATATTATACTATATGTTTTTCTCTCAGTACTATATATTCTTTTTGGGCACATTAAGGATTCTTTTATTTTTTGTTTTTATTCTTTGTTTATTTTGTGTGCGTTTAGCTATTCTATGCTCTGGCTGTGTCTGTTTCTCCATTCACATAAAATAAAATGATTTGCCATAATGTGCGCAAAATAAAACATGAGCCTTGGCCAGCAACAAAAACTGAGTCGCTCTACCGTAGATACATCAAACGTTGACTAAACTACAACGATTGCTATCTGTATAGCTGTGTGTGTGTGTGTGTGTGTGTGTGTGGGCGGGTGTGTGTGTGTGGTAGGTTTATTTGTATTGAACATGACCGCAACATAAATGTGGCAAGTCCGTCAAAGCAAGTTGAATGCGTTGCGCAATAGCTTGACCCCCCCAGCAGGAGGCGTGGAGAGAGGGGTGAGTGGCGAGGGGAGTAGGGGTGGAAGAGGAGGCACCGACTCTACAGATGCTGCGGGTGCAGTTTGGGCAGTTTTTGGCTAAAGCAAATAAACGCTTTCGGGCGCAACATAAAAATTTTATATGCAAATGAAGTCAAACAGCAATACACACACACACACACACACACACACACACACTCATAGTACATACATACGTAGAGAGAGAGAGAAAATAAATACATAAAAGTCAACAGAAATTTTGCTCAATTTTTGTTGTGGTTTTTTTTCACTCGTTTGTGTTTGTTTCCTGAGACTTCCACTCAGACACAGACTCCAGGTGAAATGCCCAAGAGCGGACAGTAGAAAAAAATAATTATATATAAAAGTATATATGAAAATAAAACAAAAAAAAAAGGAATACAAAATGGCGAGCAGAGCGCTTGGACTTCCTGTAGAGTCCAAGTCCGAGTCGAAGTTGAATTGCAAGTGGAAGTGGAAGCCAGTGGAGTCAGCCGTGGAAACGGGGGCGTCTGTCCGTCCGTCCGTCCGTCCGTCCGTCTGTCTGTTTGTCTGGCTTGGGCAAGGATGCGACCACAGCGCGAGTCTCAACGAAAATTTGGTATTCGTGACTGTGACTGCGAAATGTGAATGTGAATACGAATACGAATACGAATGCGAATGCGAATACGAATGCTATGCTCAGCCCGTGACTGAGCCTATGAATTGAATTATTAAGTAGTAAGTATGTGATCCGCTGTGTAAGTATGTATCTCACTTCCATCGCTGTGTCACATTGAGCAGGTCATTCGAATGCGCCGTAGCAAAATGCCCAAGGCTTTTGTTGGACTACAATCCAGTAGAAACTACAATTGAGTGAGGCTTTAGTTCTGCTACCATTGTATTTGATAGAGAAAGCGAAAAAGGGTAAGAGAACGGAGAGAATGCAGGCTTTAAGTTGTCTCAAGTGCGAAAAGCACACAATAGAAATAGCTGATCAATCAAAAATGCTAAATTAGAAGGAAAAACCGCGCACGCGATTTGCATGTGATTAAAAACGCCTAGTGGCCAGACTGGATGTGAATTAAAGCGGAAACCTTAAGAAACAAATTATATTCAAATGTTGCTTTTGGCAAAATATATATATAAATGTATTTTACTACTACAATCAACAATTATTTCTAATTAGAGTTTTTCGAGTAACTCTAGAATCAACTAGTTCATCGAGAAATAAAGGAAAGATCAGAGTCTGCTCCCAGAGCATTGGTGTGCCCTCCGCTGATCTACATCATTATGCGTAGAACGAATTCGAAGAGTTTGATATTCTTTTCAGTTTAAGAAAAATACTTTCTAATATAAAATAAAAGTACCATTGTAACATTTCTAAAATAAATATTAAATAGATATAATTGGCGTCTAAAATAATATTAATAAAAAAAGAAGTTTTTGTTTATTTATCGAAATTTGAATGACAAATAGAATAATATTAAATATATGATTTACTTATGGACTCAGTATATTAAATAATAATATTAGTTTATTAAATTTTAAATTACAATCATGTCAATAGATGATCAACTCTGTAAGTTTAACATATGCTTGAAGTAAGATTAATCGACACACGAATATCTGACTTGATAGACTTTTGTTCTTGATACCCAATTAAGTCAGATATTTTTAGTTTTGGTTGCGAATTAGTAAATTCTAGTTTTATCAAGGTTGAATGTTAAAAGATTTATTATTTTATATTCGCTAACAATAAATGTAAAGCCTAATCTGACCTTTAACTTGAGACTCTTAACAGAATTGCCAATATTGGTTATACTATACACAAATATATATCTTGGCCTTAATCCAAAATAATTACGACGATTAACTGTCTGAGAGCCCTTTGGCTGTGTTGTTTAATTAACACTTAATGGCAAGTATTCACTTACAAAACCCATCAACCCCAAATGAACCCTCTCTAAGTGGTATGTGTACATATTTATATATAGCGCATAGTATATGTAGTGGAGTGGGGTGTGCGATATTTATACTTTAGTTTCCATCTATCATATGCATAAACACTTAGCACAATAATCAATCACATGTGCTTGGACATGACTAAGGGAAATACCCCCACGCACACACACACACACACACACTCACACACACTATGCAAACAAGGCCAAGCCAGAAAGTATGCTATCATTTTGCATTCCCAACTGATTTAGTTTAGTGCGTCCTCACGCAAACACATATTAACTTGTTGTCGACACACACACACACACATGATTACGCACACTGTGTGTGTGAGTGTGGGTATTTGTGTTTACTCACTGTCTCTGTATTGAAGTTGTCAACTTCTTGCTTTTAATTGCAGTTGCTTTTGACACCTGCTTGGCCCCTGAGCTGTTGTAGTAGTTGCTCTCACACCGCCCACTAGCCACGCCCCCAACACTAGCCTGCATAGTTATTATTATTATTATGCGCAGTTTTTTTACTATTCAGTTTATAATTGACATGAAAATTTAATAGGTTTATATAATTTCATTTTTGTTGTTGTTGCATTTTTTAGCTTCTTTTTTCTGCTGTTGCTTTTAGATTAGAAAAGTTGAAAAGCTATTGTTGCTGTTGTTGTTGTGCTGCTTCTTCTTCTTCTTGTTTTGCCTGGCTTGACATTGTTTATAAGGCCGATGTAGGCAATGCTCCTGATCCCTTAACTGCAGTATATGTATGTGTAAGTGCCTACACTCAGCAAAAAACAGTCTTAAATGATCACATAATTATTTACTTGGTTTTGACTCAACTACACTCTCACATATTGAATGCTAGTTATAGAGTTAAATATAATAATCTTAAATAAAGACTAAATTACATAATATCTGTCATAATTTTTTGTTAAAGTGTATTTGCTTCTATTGGGCAATGGGCGAAGGCTTTTTCGGTCAACCCAAAACTCTGAACAGGGACATTGTTTGGCCTCCAAAAACCCGCAACTGGCAACTTCAAAAACTCCATAGCTCCAGGCTGCAGTTGCAACTGTGTGTGTGTGTGTGTGTGTGCGTGTTCCATCCTGCTCATTCCATGCACTGAGTGTGCTTACCTTCCAGCTCTTATCTGGAGATTTGAGTCTTTGGCACTGCTCAACTTTTTTCCTTATTTCTGCTTCACTTTTTGTTGTGCCTCAAGTGAGCAGCTTAAGACTTCAATTTGAGTTAGCCGCAAGTTGGTCATAGACAGGGACAACGACAGAGACGGAGACAGAGATGGAGAGAGAAAGAAAATTCGATAGTTGGATAAAGCGAAAGGCAAAAGCATAAAAGTTGCAAACAAAACTCTTAAAGAAATTAAATACTTTGCCTTTTGTTGGTCATTTAACGAGCTCAATTGCAAAACAAATACATTTATTTGTATGCAGTGACACTATATACCGCATTATGACTTCATCATAATGGTGTGGTCAATTAGCTAAGCAAACACACCAAACACTACAGCACATACATACATACATATGTATGTATGTACATATAATAGAAATCCACACAACTTTACGACTTTTGTGGAATCTATTGTTAATCTAGAGTGTAAACTTCTGCTAAGTCCCAACTTGACTTGCTTTAGTCAACAATTATAATAAATGAAGTGAAATGTACTCAGTTGAGTTTATACTTGGCAGAATTAGTACATTGCATTTAGAGTCTATAAAGTAACAGTACATAACCTTCTATGTAGATATGATGATAGTCCTGAATCCTTAGCACACTCAGACACTTTTGGATGATGAAATACGTCGCCTTTTAGAAAGATGTATTGGGCATCAGTACTACCAATATACTTGGCATACAATAACGTTATGATAACCTTTATCTGTGCTGTGAATTGTAGCTCCATCGGATAATAAACACCGGAGATATTCGATATTAAAATTCCTAGTTCTGGGCAAGGGGGAGCAGCATATGTGTGTGTGTGTATTGTTAGCATTAGCTACAGCAAGTGAAAGTACAGGGTCTCCTACTGTCTGTTGCGTCCGACTGTAGCTTTCCCTACTTTTTTTTTTTATCGAACACAACATATTTATTGATTAATTGGTAAAATTCAACATTTATATTTAATTTAAGGTGAAGTATTTATTTGTTTATATATAAGAAATTGTATTAAAAAAAAAATATAAACTTTTAAAGACAGAAAATAGTTAAAAACTAACCATAAGACGGCCCTATTAAATTTACTGTGTATGTGATTGCTTCGGAATAATGCTTAAATTTACAGCATATTATTTTTGGTTACTTTCGAAGCTGGCAAATTCAAGAAATTGAAATGCCAGTTGAATGCTTTGCATTCTCAGCTGAACTGTGTCATTGCTACCTGGGGAGGGGGAGGAGGAGGAGGAGGGGGGCGTTGGATGGGGTGAGGGGTGAGGTTGGCTGTGAATGCAGGCTGAAGTATAGCTGCTGCAGTGGCAGTCTTTAGCAATTGCTATTGTTAACCTCTAGCTCACACACACACACACACATCTCTTTCTCTGCAGCTCACTGGCTCTCTCTCTCTCTCTCTCTCTGTGTATCTTTCTCTGTCCTGTTGCTGATTTAATGCGCCTTTTGCTTAGTTTAACCGTTGCATTGTGTGCTGCTGCTGCTGCAGCTGCTGCTCCATGCCGATTCCTATGGCTATTTCTATGCCATGCCACACTCCCACTCTTCCACCCTTCCACTCTCACTCTCTAACGCTTATGGTCTCTCTCTCTCCCACTCCCACTCTCAGTCTCCCTCTCACTCTGTCTGTTCGTCGCTTTGACAAAAGTTTTTTGCGCTAGTTTTCTTGTCTTTTATTTGCTTCACACGCTGTGCCTTCAGTTTGTGTTTTGCCGTATAGAACATTAAATAAAAAAAAAGTAAATAAAAACAAAAATATATATGTACGGTATGTACTCATGTATGGAGGAAGGGACGGGGTGGGGGGCCACAGCAATACGAGCAAAAAGTAGGTAAAAACTTTTCGTCCACCTACTTTGCGCTGTTCGCATTTCGTTTTGCTGCTTCTGTTGTTGTTGCTCGCTTTTTGGCCAATTTCCGGTAATTCAGTTTTATGCAGGAACTTTTTGCGTTTGTGTTTATAAATAAATATGATGCCAGCAGCAAATGGCGATGCTCAACACGCCCAGAGATCAAGCTGTATAAAGCCTGCCCACCCCCACCCACACACACGAAGGGCGCACAGTGGTGGAAAGTGCAGGTTCTACTACTATCGGTTGAATCCGACTGTAGCTTTCCATTTGTGCCAATTATAGCAAATGTATCGAGTAGAATATGAGCGGTGGTAGTTGGACATCTAGTTATTGGTACTAAAAGTATTCACTTTAGTTAGTCAGTGCAAACCTTTTGAATTAAGTAAGATTAAAATCTAATAAAAATATATATAATTTGAAGTTTACTTGCTGGAAGTCTTAATTACTATACATATATTTCGTATAGTATTTTTAAGCACATGTATTCATTCCATTTCCATTCCAAAATATAGCGAGTGTAGTATGACTGAGTTGCTAATAAGACATCTAGTTATTGGTACTCAAGTAAAAGAGTTCACTTTGGTTAGGTCAGTTTCATGTGAACAAACATTTTAAATTAGGTTGCATTAAAATCTTATCATTATCATTATCTTATCAAATTTACTTGCTGAAAGTATTAATTAAGCCGAGCTAAATTGCTCAAGTGAACCACTGTGCCAAGGTCGGCTCTTTGGCTATAAATATACATATGATTGTCTGTCTGTCTGTCTGTGTGTGTGTGTGTGTATGTGTGTGTGTGTGTGTGTGTGTGTGTGGAGCGCACTTTAAATCATTGGGGCTATGGCAAAAGTTTTGCCATTCGCGTTGCTTGAGCAAAAATTCAGCAACAAATGATGAGCATTATTTATACTTTGTTAGAGTCTCTCTCCACTTTCTTCCCTTCTTCCCTTGTGTGTGTGTGTGTGTGTGTGTGGGCTCCTTGGGCACTTGGTTTATGTGGCTACATAATTGACTTTGATAATTTTCACTTATTGTTGTTGCCTAGTTACCAAATACTCCTCTGCCAGCAGCAACAGATTCAAATTCTCTGTTAATTTGATTAGAAAACTTTTTGCGCCTTCAACATTCCGAAAGGACCACTCCCCTCTCCCCTTCCTCCGCCCCCTGCTGCAGCTGCGTTTATGAAGCGCAAATGTTCCAAATTTTTTAAAGCACTCGAAAGTTTTTCTGTTTCGTTTCGTTTCGTTTTGAGTTTTTTTATTCTCATTTTTATTTTGCTTTTCGCTTAGCCCCAGGCAATTCGTACGCTTTTGCAGCTTATAGAATTTGTTAACCTCTATATATATAGCTTATATACTACAGATACGTGTGTGTGTGTCTGTCTATCTGTCTATCAGGAGTGTGCTAGCCGAGTGCGCACTTGAAAAGCATTTGCCCTCTTCCCCCACTAGCCCGCCTGCCATCTCTTCCTATTGTTGTTGCTATTTTGAGGTTTGCACTTTGACTGTTGCCCTGGCAGCATACATCACGCCCACTCCCGCCTACCCACAGCACTTGTACTTCCCCACTCCCTGCTTGGCCAATCAGGCAGACTCTGTGCCACAACTGCTTTGCTGCTGCTGCTGCTGCTGCCACTTTGTTGTGGTCTAAGCCGCATTCTGCACGCGGATAGTTAAAAATTAGCATGGTGGAGGGGGTGTGTGTGTGTTTGTTATTGTGCGGTGGGTGGTGGGTGGCAGACATATTAGACACGCAAATTTGATTGGCAGCATTTTCAGCGTGGCAGCAACAACAATACAACTTTGTCATTGACAATTGGTTAACAACAATAACATTATCTAGAGCAACTACTACTACTACTGCTACTGCTACTACTACTTCTACTTCTACTACTACTACTATTACTTCTACTACTACATACTACTACTTCTTCTACTACTACTCCGACTACTTCTAGTACTACTTCTTCTACTACTACTCTTACTACAACAATCTCCTCTATAGCAATCTGGCTTAATCTAATCGCCAGATCTGAAATTATATTGGAATAATCAACAGGAAATTCGATTTTCCCCGAGTTCTGTTCATAGCACACCACATAGTAAGAGGATAACAAATAGCTTGCAATGAAAATATGTATGTATGTATGTATGTATGTATGTTTACATGTACATACATATGTATGTATATACAATTTAAAGAAATTTGTGTATTCAATAAGTTAATACGAGTTTTAAAATGACAAATTTTTATTTATTCATTATTCGCAATATTTAGCATAACATTTTCTACAATTGTTTATAACTATTAAGTTTAAGCAAGTTTTAACTGAATTGTTTTATGCAATCGTTTACAATTATTCTAAACATTTTATAAATATTTAGCACAATATAGATAGATTTGAAGAGTTATGCACAATATTTAGTAAACTTTTTATTGCTAAAACTGTTCTTAGCCATAAAACTTGAAGACCTTATTCCCAATATGTGTATTAAATTTTGTTCAAACATTATGCAATATAAAATAGTAATAAATTTATATTATTTTTTATAAAATGTTATCAAATTAGTTACACAATTTCCGTCTTATTATTTACATTACTTAGTTATAAATTTGTGAAAAACGTTAGCAACATTTATTAAGATAATTTTAATTTTAAATTGCTAACTACAAAAAGAAAATATAGAAATTATATATATTTATATATATTAATAAGTTACTCTAGAAGCTAAAATAAAGCTTTATCTTAGGTCGGTTGCGTCCGACTGTAGCTTTCCCTACTTTTTTATTTTCGTGCAATTCGTTTATTAATTTATAGAAATTTTAAAATATGCAAATTTGTGTAACCTAATTAACTTTATAGTTATACCAAGCCAAAAACAGCATTAGCCCATTATAATTAGGAGGAGGAGTGCATTCAATAGGCTGAAACTATTGTACGACTGTAGCCTATATATACTAGCCACAAACTGCTTAATCAATTAATGACATAAAATGTAGGTGTAATGGATATTTTTGGCAAGTTTTCAATTGAAAATAAACTTGTAAAACAATACGTTAAAATTTTTTGAGGAAAAGAAAATTGATATACATAATTAAGCACAATTCACTGCATTTATAATTTCAAACAGAATTTCATTATTTATAGCTTTTCTTTAAAACATTTCTAAGAATCATTTGTATATATTTATAGAAATTTAATTCAAGTTGGAATTACATCAAATGCATTTGATTTGGAATGATTGAATTGGAGTAACTAGAGAACTATTTGTGCAGAACCAATTAGATGTTCATCAGAATTTCGCACCAATTGGTATGCAAGAAGCGAACCAAAAATTCCATTTGAATTAAGCAGATAAATTATCGACAAGTGTGAGAGATGTAGTAGATTAGTTGCATAGTCGAAATGCAATTTAAATTTCTTTTTGATAGTCACAATTCCACCAACACTTCCACTCCCACTCCCACACCCTTTCCCCCACTCCTCGCTTTGGCAGTCGACTTGATTACGTGCATAATGCTATTGATATGACTATCAGGGGTGGGGGTTAGTACGTAGGGAAATTCGTGAAAATTCGCCAAATGCCAAATGCCAAAATTCCTTTAATGCAATTGCACTGATTGATTGCTTGATTAATTGACTGACTGCACTCACACCCACGCCCACACTCACACATGGACGAGTGAAATTGTTTGTAGCATACTTTGCTGCGTTGCGAATTCTCATGCAGTTTTTGAGGCGGGCCACGCGACCCGCTCTCCACTCACTTTTGGCTAATAAATTGCGCTCGAGGCTGCCTTAAAATATGAATAACTCACCATAAAGAAAATGTCCACAGTTGCAGCAGCAACAACAACAACAGCAGCAACAACAACTAGTGTGTTTCACTCCAGCGTGTGTGTGTGTGCGTGCGTTGTTGTTGTTGTTGTTGCTGTTGTTGTGCGGCGGCCTTGGGTATGGGTAGCAAAGCGAAGCTTAGCCGGATCGTTGTTGTTCTTGTTGTTGTTGTTGTTGTTAGTTGTTCCCGAATAAGAAGCAGCAAACGGGTTTTCTTCTTGTGGCAGTTGCAGATACAGTTGGAGTCGGAGTTGCACTTGTTGTAGCTGCAGTTGTTGTTGTTGTGATGCTGCTTGTTGCAGGTGCAGCTTGTTATTTTGTCGCCTGTGCTGCAGGACCGGTTGCACAGGAAGCTGCCACAGAGCGAGGCAAGACACACACGCACACACACAT
This sequence comes from Liodrosophila aerea, assembly GCA_035045005.1. Taxonomy (NCBI): domain Eukaryota; kingdom Metazoa; phylum Arthropoda; class Insecta; order Diptera; family Drosophilidae; genus Liodrosophila; species Liodrosophila aerea. Next base: position 853,668 of record JAWNNL010000485.1, read on the forward strand.
GGAGCGCGCACACACAAGAACAAAATAAGGCAGACTGAATATTGAATGTGTCTTTGAATAATTCACAACTCTGGCATATACGAATATACTATGTATACTTAATTTTATTTATATTCCACTGAATTCATTTCACTCGCTTCGCACGTTTCGTTTCAATTGATATTTTCGAGTTTCGAATTGATATCGCTTTGTCAGTCGAACCTACCACAACAGTTTAAGCACTCGCAAAAAACATGAACAAAAAAAAAGAACCAAGGCAAATGGCGACAGAATTTCATGCCACACACAAGCACATTCACGGATGCCTGTGTGTGTGCGGGTGTGTGTGTGTAGGTGATATGTGTGTAGCTTGAGATTTATCCAGTATGTAATTTGGGCCGCGTTTACCGTTAGTTAGTTAGTCGCCCCGCACACTCCTGCGCCACACACACAGTTGGAACAGTTCGCCAACTGCTGTCGAAATCGCAGTTGCACAGCGTCACACAGCGTCAGTCGTCGGGAGTTTGCTCTGTTATTTTATTACTTGTTGTTGTTGTAGTTGTTTTGTTTCTTTTGTTGCTTTTCTCTTCTCGCTTTTCTTGTGGGGCTCTTTCGTGGCGACGACTGTTTGCTAACACGGCGGAACACGTACTAAAACTTGTTTCATGCGCTACACGCTGTCCAAGTGCCACGCAGCGTCGGCAGCGACGCCGGCGTTAACAGCGAACGGCACGCGCAGCAGCTATCGAATGTACGAAAACTGTTCCCAGCGGCGTCGCGTGCTGCTGCAGCTGTTACTAAACATAGCCGTCGCATTGGCTCGCTCTCTGGAATGTGTACTAAAACACAGCGACACGAAGCGCACACGAAACGACTGCGGCATGCGAAACGAACGCGAACGAGCGAACGGGCGCACGAGCGCACGAGTGTGATTACGAGTTGCGATTCCTTGGGAAATCAGGTCGTTGTCTTCGTGCCCTCGTGCGCTCCCGCTTTCACTGTTCTCTTCCCAGTGTCGTGCAGTCGCTGCGGCTGTTAAGGATAACAGCGACTGTCCCCAGGAACAGCTCCACTCTTGCGCTCCTGCTCTCTGACTCTCTCCCTGTCTGTGCTTTATAAATAACATTAACATCAAGAGCAGCAGCAGCAGCAACGGCAGCAGCAGCGAGGTAAGCTTAAGTGATATTATATACAAGCATAAATTAGCTGCGCTGCCTCCCCCCCCTAACTGCCATGCCCGGCATACTGTCCCCAGTCACCTAGTTCCCCGCTCGCCCACGCTTTCGCTCTTGATTGGTGGGCAGCAGATGCAGTTGAAGTAACAACAGCAGCAGCAGCCGGAAGCATCCAAACTGATAGGCAGCCACTTCCCCCTCCCTGCCAACGGTGTGAGGGAGCCTGGCTGTGACTGGAGTGGGGGGAGGGAAGGGCAACCGTTGGGGCCCATTGATGGCCGATCGCACGCTGTGAAAGTGTTATATGGGAATGGGCACATTCGCATGCAACTGCCACAAACAGAACGGAACAAATATGCTCGTCTTGCTCTTTGTTGACTCCATATGCTGCCACTCGTGATTCATCAGTTATTACTAACAGTTATTAAATGTTTAACGTGGGAAATTAATTGCTTATTCAATCGATTATTACCCGATGCCCATTAACAAATAAAATACTGTTAAGTATTTCTCTTAATTAATGAACTTTACATATAATTTCAAGTTGTAAATTGTAGCTAATACTGCTGTAGTATCCATTCCAGTTTCAAACTATAAACAGGAATTAACTTTTACATTTTCAACGTAAGCTCTATTTAGTATTTAAAATATAAGTATAAGTAAGTAAGCTTCGATTTCTTCTAATTAATGTACGAATACTTATTTAAATCTTAATTTAAATCAATAAAAATATTATATTGGTATCAAAATTCGGACGCAAACTGGATCTGCTTGCACTATAGGGGCATCTAACTGCCAAATATGATGACTCTAGCTCTTATAGTTCCTGAGATCTCGGTAATTATATGGACAGACGGACAGACAGACAAACGGACATGGCTATATCGACTCAGCTCGTCGTCCTGATCAGGAATATATATACTTTGTGTGGTCTGCCACGCCTCCTTCTGCCTGTTACACACATTTCTGAGTTGCACAAACCTAATAGACCCTTTCGTACTTTTTTTTAAAGTACAGGGTCTAAAAAGTCTATTAAAATTCAATTAATATTTTTGCATCATTCCAACTTGAGATCTCTCGCTAATAAATGCTTATTAAATATATTACAATAAACTAATTTCCTCTTATTTCATTTTACATTATTTTATTAATTTCTTTTGCTCATTGAGCGGTAATCAGGTTGTGATTGTAAGAGTGACTTGTGATTGTAACAGTGACTGCTTCTCGCATGCGTGACAGAGCAGATGCAGATGCTCTCGAATCAACTGTTGGCAACCCTGGAATGCTTTGTTGCTGTTAAAATTACTGATTGGGAATCGGGTTAAAAATTTAAACAAAAAAGAGCAGAATGAAAAAATTGGCACAGCATGCAAAAGAAGAAGAGCATAGAAAGTAAAGCAAAGAAAGCCAAGGGCCAAGACTAAAGAAGGTGGTATAAAGAACAAAGAGCCAAGGCACAAATCGACAACAACAATAAGCATGAGAACAGCATCAGCATCAGCATCAGAATCAGCATCAGCGCCAGCAACAACAACAGCAACAACAACAAACTGGGAACAGTTGCCGCCTCATAATTAAAACGCTTCGAGTGCCCCAGAATGCAGAACGCTGCCTCGCTTCTCTCACCCGCACACCCTCCCACCCGCTGCCCCACTGGCCGAGAGTTCAGTCAGTTTGTCAGACGCTCAATGGATTCTCAGCTCTCGAACCTCTCTCCATGTGCAAATTGTTTTCAGGCCCAAATTGTTCGATGGTCCCAAAACAAAATTTACGAGCAACGCCTCCTAAAAACACCCTGTGTCGCTGTCCACACTGAGAGAAAAGGCAAATGTTTGGGTGATAAAAGAAAAGTATGATAAATTCTGTTGTATTTATTTACTTGTTTATATATATTTCCTTTTCTCATTAATAGTATTAAAGAAATATCATTTTCTTTTTTTCGTTTTTTTTTCCAGTGCATCCCGCGTGCTCGAATGTGTCAGTTGTGACACACGAATGTCAATAGCTTTCTTAGCCGGCGTGTTGCAGCGGCTGTTCTGTTCCCCACCTCTTCTCCTTTTGCTTCCCCCTCCCCATCACATACTTGTGCTCCCCCATCCCCCCACTGGCAGCATTCAGCACTCACCGTTCGCCCTCTCCCACGATACAGCACATCTCTGGCGTCGCAGTCGGCAGCAAGAGCTGCCCATCAACGGCAAATCAATGACGACGACACATGTTGGACATGCAACAACAACAACAGGAGAGAAGCTGAAACTGAAACTGAGCAAGAGGGAAGGGGAAAGAAGAGGAGGAACAACAACAACAGCTACAGCGAAAGCATTTAAGCATTTGGAAGCAATTACCAGAGCAATGAGGCATTGAATGAATAAGTATACACGTAGTGCGGGGGGAGGGGAACAGAGACAACGAGAACACTAGCGAAGCGAGCACGGGACTACACACACACACAATACCTGGGTGTGTGCGATCGAAACGAATTTATGTGCATTTTTCCAGGGATCGGAATTGGGGGCTTGCGATCGGGATTACTTACTTAGCAGCGAACATTGATGCGGGGCGGAAACACGAGACGCTTCAAATGCCAATGAGCCACAACCATTGAGGGAATGACAGATTGAGGATGCCCCGATGCAGAGCATGCCTGGGGGTTGGCTGCAGCTGATGACAACGTTGCGTGGCGCTGTTTCCGCACGCTGTCACAAATATAACGGAAGCGCCTAAAGCCAACAAAATACGAGCATGTACACACATACATACATATGTATGAATGTATTCATGTGTGTGTGGATGTGTGTGTGTGTGCACTCTGTGGCCAAGTGAGAGAATCAGCGATCGTTAGCGTGTGCTCTAATTGCTGCTGCACTTCAAACATTGTTGAACGCGCGATTTTTGTGACCTAGCTCACGATCAGTAATTAGCTCTGAGGGCGGGTAGATTAGTTAGCCAGTAGTATTAGTTATTTACAAATTTATTATTTTATTTACACATATTAATTATTTAGTATTTATTTAGTTATTAATTTCATTTTGCTATTATTATTATTTGCATCAACCATTTTCTAATTGTGCAGTTAATATATTTTTTAATTTACATTATATATTTTGTTAATATAAATATGTTAATAGGAATATGTTAAAATAACACCATATTGCAATAATACCAAATGCTATCGATAGTGAAATAACTAACTATGTACAACGATCGATGAAAACACGAGAAAAGGCGTCACGAGGGATTTTATCGTGCATTACCTTGGCAGAAGCGCGCGAGAGAGGACGGAACAATTAAAAAGACAAAATTATAACTAAATACAACTAACTAAAATATAACTAAAAGGCTAAGAATTATAACGAAATATACACAAAATAAAGACAAATCAATAAAAGCTTCTCGACTTTTCCTGTTTACAATTTTTATTTTTACTTTACCTGCATAATAAGTAGATATGCAGCTTAAATAAGAAATGTAGACGTTTAAATTTATTATTATAATTACACAATAAATATTTCCATTTTATATTATAATTTATATTGTATTATACTAAATATTATAAATTAGTAACAGAAATTTAAGCGAACTTCAACTACTTCGACGCTCAACAATAAAGCATAGATTTACTTAAATTTTATGATATCCCATAACTTCGTTATTTATAAATATTTATTACAGGGTATCGCACTGTTCATCTGTTCAATTTTTGTTCGATGCATTCTATTTCCATTTTGCTGTCTTGTACTTTTTTGGGCATATTTTACGAGGCTTTGCTGCTTCTACTGCTGCTGCTGCTGTTGTTGCAGTTGTTGCTGCTGCTGCTGCAGTTGTTGCTGCCTGTTGTTTATGTTGCGCCTCTTTAGTGTTGTTATGATTACAGTTGTTCTCCGCTATTGTTGTTGCTCGCGGCCTGCAAGCATCGTTGACAGCTGATGGTGCAAGCGCCGCTAAAGCATCATTGGCACAGTGGGCTGAGACGAACAGAAACGGGAAATTAATTATATAATATAATTAATTGGCTTAAAGGTGTTCGAAGTCTTGGATATAAATATATTTAAATTTATTTATATTAAAAGAAATATACAATATATTTTTATTAAAATATAAAGCTTGTTAAAATATGTAATGAAAAAGTACTTAAATAACACGAATCATTTGAAATTCCAATGTTTCTATAGAATTGCATTGAGTGAGTGTATTGTTGCATTTTGAGCTGATATTTTCTGTCTTCGTTCCACTGTACACAACCTCACATTACTGACTAAATTTCCGAAAAAAAAACCGAAAGAAACAAATCGGAAACGGTTTGCACTTCCGTTTTTACTTTTATTCTTTTTTTTTACAACATTTCCTTTGCTTTCCGAGAGTTTTACGCTTTGTTGTTTATTTCATGCTATTCAATAGAAAATTTTAAATATTATAGTTCTATTTTTAGACCCTGTACTTTAGAAAAGTACAAAAGGGTCTATTAAGTTTGTGCCAGTCAGAAATGTAAGTAACAAGCAGAAGGAAGCGTGGCAGACCCCACAAAGTATATATATTCTTGATCAGAACGACGTGCTGAGCTGATATAGCCAAGTCTGTCCGTCCATCCGTCTGTCCGTCCGTCTGTCCTTCCGTATGAACACCTAGTTCACGTAAACTGTAAACTGTAAGTTAGATGCCCCTATAGTGTAGGCAGATAATGATTGTGTTAGATTTTAGACACCCCCTCCCCCAAACACCGCGAAAAACCACCACAACCACAATTTTAAAGATACAAACTTATGCTATATACGAAGATCTTTTGGTAACTGTCATCAGTGCTGTGAATTGTGACCCAATCGGATAATAAACACCGAAGATATTCAAGATTTAACTTTCTATACTTGGTAAGGGGGAGGGGGGAACAGTGCGAGCATGCACTTAGTGTAACACAATGCGTGTCACTTTGCGATATGTGTGTATGTGCGCGTGTGTGTGTGCGAGGGAAAGTACAGGGTCTCCTATTGTCGGTTGCAGCCGACTGTAGCTTTCCGAGTTTTTGTTTGTATTTGTTTTTTGTCTCTTCTGGTTAGTGCATTTTCTGTGTGTATGTATTTCAACGCCTCTTGAGTCTTTTATGCATTTGTTTGAATGGTGTGGATGTACCTATGTACATACATATGTATGAATGTTTTTTATGTATATAGTATAAATATATGTACTTTGATGTACGTATGAATGCATCAATGTAAGAACGCTTGTGTGCATATAATTAAATGGAGTTTGTGTATATGTGACTATGGATATATTCAATGTTATGTACATATGTAATTATGCCGGAATGTATCAATGTAACCATGAAGCTGTGCTTGACTGAATGAATGACTGAATGAATGCAATATTTAATTTATTTAAATGTCAACAAGATGCAGTCAAATTAAAGTTAATCATAAAATTTCATGATAATGATATTGTTATATGATAGGAGAAATATGTATTCTGATAGACATATATACTCATACATATATATGTACGAGTACATGTATTTGTTCCAATGAAGCTGAATATTTAGAAAGTATGAATATATACATTTATGTATGTGTTTGTATGTATGTGTGTGCATGCTACCGTTTGACTTTGTTGCTGTTGTTTAAAATTGGATTTTATTGTTGATACATTTATTTAGACATGACCCCGAGACCCAACCACCCCCAACCCCCCTCGACCCATACAGACAAACGACCCGCACCACCCCGTGCTCCACATTTATTCCCGTTACGGCTGGGACTAGCGTAGGCGAAACGAAATCGATCCGCAACCAAAAATTGACCCGGGGGCCACGGCCACGGCCCAGTTTCAGTTTCAGTTTCATTTTTGAATTCTTCTCGTTGTGTATAATAAGCAAATGCTATTACCAAGTCTCTCTCCCTCTGTATATATTTATGTGTGTGTGTGTGTGTGTGTGTGTGTGTGTGTGCGCGCGTGTGCATGTTGTTGTTAAGGGCCTTGATGAGCGCTTCCGTTTCCGCAATGCGAGGCCAATTATAAAGCCGTTCAAGCCGTTCGAGCGCAAAGCATTTCAAATAAAAGTTGCTAAAGTAGTGCAAAAGAAATACTACAACAATATCAATACAAAAGAGCTCAACAACAACAAATGGAAGAGCATTGTTATTGTTGTTGTCATTGTTATTATTGCTGAAGGGGCACACGTCAATAATTGCGCCTTGAAAATAAGTTAAAGAAAACACAATCAAGCAGAAGAGCGACCAGGGCTCAGACAGACAGAGCGTAGAGCGTAGAGCAGTGGAATGGTGTCGGGAGAGGGAGAGTGTGTAGGGAGAGTAGAGGTGAAGGAGGGGGAGAGAAGGAACGTGAGTTGTGGAGGAGTAAGAGAGGAAGGCAGCAAGTCAGCCAAGCGCAGCTCAAAAGTCACACTGACGCTGAGTGCTTCTGCTGCTGCTGCTGCTGATTTTGCTCCTTCTCCTTGTTGCCACACTCACTCCAACTCCTTTGGCTCGATCCCTGCTTTGAGCGCTCGCATTTAATGTGAAAATCATGCAATGAACCAAATTCAAACGGAAATGATTCACACTCCAGCTGTAATACTTGTATTCAAGTGGGGGAGTCGTCGTCATTGCCATCGACATCGCCATCGCCATCGCCTTTGCCTTTCCATTCTTTTGCTGCTGCTGCTCATCATCATCATTGTCATCATCATCATCATCGTGATGGTTGTGATGAGCGTCTTTAGACATCAGGCCAAACGCAATTGCTTTTTCGAACAATTGTTACAACAACAATAACAATGCCATTTGAAACAACAATCGCAGGCGAACTCAACCGACTGAAGGGGCTGCTGTCCCGTTGAAAGCAGCTGAACAACAGAGCCACACTGTAGCTAGTGTACACATGTAAATATACATGTGTATGTGTGTTATTTGAACACATGTAAAAACATATTGCAAGCGTTGTCAACGCAAATAATTCACTTCCTGTCTTCGATTTGCCGCTTGAATATTTATGACTGAGGCGCCACTTGACTTGTTCCTTTCAGCTATAGTATGTCTTACTCCCTGTCCTACTTATCACACTTCAAAGGTCAAGCATTTCCACGTTTAATTAGACAATCCACACTTTAGCTTCGGTTGAAATTCAACCAACATTTCTAAGCACTAAGATAGAATATTTACTATCAAGTATTTATGCCAGTAACTAGACAGAAAAATATGGGCAACGCTTTAAGAGTCAAACTCACTAGCTTGTACTATAATTTACAACGATTTTTGTGTTCTCAGGCTACAAACTGTCTGTATCACAGTCACATCGAAAATATTTCGGAAATATTTTATCATATTTTTGCACAATCAATATAAATATTCCTTAAACGACGTTAACCAGAATACCGTGGGGTGAGTACGAATACTATTACTTAAAATTGAGCACTGTAAATCTCATTGGTAAATCGATTGGGTTAAGAATTGGCACATTTTATTGACATGGTATATATATAAATTGGAATCTCTGCTTGACTCAACTATACAGTCTCTCTCATTCCTGCTTTAATTTATATTTTTAAAAATACATTTTCTTATATAAAATTTGACATGTCGATCATTGGCTTGCTTTCTGGAGTTTATCTTTTCTTATATATTATTATATATTATTTTATTGACAATTTCATCGACTAATAGTCCTCACTTTTAGTAATTCTGTTTTTTTCAGTCTTGTATCGACTACTATCATATTCACATCGAAAAATTGCCTAAAAAATTTCCCTTTTATTTATTTTACGACAAAAAAGTAACATCTCAAATAGTCTGCGCTAAAAGTGTCAAAACTTATATGAACTTTGTGTTTTCAATAATTTTTGCAGATTCGTTATAAACAAACGAAGCGACTTTCACAAGGACGAGCTACAGAAAAGTGAGTAGGACTGTTAATCAATTAAAATGAAATCTTTTTTTGTATATTGTCCTTTAGACTTTTCATCATGTCGGAGACTCGTGAAAGTGGAACTTTAAAAAATCCTGATAGATACATTACGGGGGTCACCAGACCAGATGCACATTTGTTTACCAAAGCTCGTTGTACGGAGGTACACACCCCCATTCCAGTTCTACCGTGTCAGGAGAATCCTTACACTATATCGGATCATGGGTTTGGAGAACGTCCTTTTATGTTTGACGAGGCTGAGAGGACATTTAAGAATTTAAAACCAAAGAAAATCAGTAGCGAAACGTACTTCTATTCAAGCAAAGGCAATAAGCGCGGCTCGAAGAATGCCAAATCCAAGACTGTCCGCCGAGAAAGCGAATTTACAAAGGATCAAGAGCTCAAGCTGCATACCGACAAGAAAATGAAGGCTGAATACGAATACAAGATAGTGCCCAAAATGGCATCCATGGAAACTGTGAAGAAAGCAATTGAAATGCGGGCTATAGAACCTAAACTTAAGAAATTGCAACCGAAAGAAGCCAAAACAATGCTCCAAGAAAAGATAGAATCACCTTATGCATTACAGGAACTGGGTCCAAATCAGTTATTGGCCAAAAACTTGCGGGCTGCACTCGAATACTCAAGGGAAGTCACTGACGGGCTTGGACAACGGCGCAATAGTCAGTCCCAGACGAATGATGTGGTAAAGATGCTCAGGCAGTCTGTTTTAAGTGATCCGAAAAAGGAGGAACGTGAGAAGTACATTGCCAAGTTATCTCGTCTGGGTTTTTACCTAGATATTATGCTGGCCAGCTCTTTAAAAGTTATGTTGATATTGGCGTTCATATCGTAATTATTGTTGAAACAGATTTTCATTATTTACGCGTCTTTTCCTAAATTGTTTGGTTAGTTGGAATACAAAAATCATTAATTACTTAATTATAAAAAATTACAACATTTTTTTTTAAATAATTTTATTCATATTTTAATTCAGCTTTTCGAAAAGATCTTGTAATGTAATATGTGCTGAAACAAAAACAAAAAAAGAGATATTTAAATATTATATAATATATACAAATTTTAAAATTCTATTTGTAAATTAAACGATTTTTAACTTTGATTTCGATTATTTTAATCCTTTTTTTTAATTCATTGAATTTAATTTACTATGTGTATAGCCAGTTAAAATTGTAATACCCCTATAGTATAAGTTGCTAATAATAGTAACAGTAGGCTATAAGAAATTTATATATTAAATAAACAGAATTAAAAAAAAAAAAAAAAAAAAAAATTGAATTTAAACTTCATTCACAGTTCAATATAACTATTTCACTATTTTATTTTAATAAATTAATTTTATAAAAAACAATCTTTAATAATAATATATATATGTATAATTTTAGCAAATTAAATTTGAAATAAAAAATAGAATAAATATAATAAATTTGTTTCAATTTTAATTCAAAAAATAGCAGTATACGGGCACTGCCGGCTTGTACCACAGGCTAGTCTGCTGCTCTGACCCTTGTGCCCATGTGCTGAATTCCGGACTGCTGAAGCTCAGACATTGACTTGGACAGACTGTGGACAGTTGTTGACACGATGCCGCTCAAAACTGTTGCATTCTTTGTCAGGCTGCAAAGCTAAGGGTGTATGCGTACGTCTTGTTGTGTGTGTGTGTGTGTGTGTGTGTGTGTGTGTCTTTCCGGTCTTTGACATTTACAACAGTTCGCCATGACAAGCGTCTGCTACTGCAGGGAGGGAAAACTGTTAGTCATAGCATGTGGACTGCAGGGTGAGGCATACATAAGAAAGAGTGCGAAAAGGTGAAGAGGGAAGACACACACACATTCATACACACATACACATACACACACACACACTTACACCTATATGCGGATACGAGCTAAAACCATAATGGCGTCATAAAGATGATATCATAATTTCCTACTTTGCTTTCCTTTCTGCTCAGCTTTCTCTTGCATTCTGACCGCACTATTTGCCTTGCCTTGCCTTGCCTTGGCAGTTAGCATTTTCTTTATTACTATTTTCTGTTTTCACTTGCTGTTGTTGCTGTTGCCTGATTTTTTCATTGCTTTTTGTTTCTGCCTTTAGCCCTTTTGTCAAGCTTTTCAATTGCCACGTCAATATTTGTCAGGCCAGTCCCCCAGTACGGAGCATTTCAATAGGGGTTTTCAGGGTTTTGGTGGGTGATGTGGACTCGAGGGGGAGGGAAAGGAAGGGGCTATTACACCCCTTAATGCGCAACAGCCAGCAAATTGTTGCAGGAAATTGAGCGAGCTACACTTCAAGTGAATTCCACTGGCAAATGCGCCACTAAAAACTATGAATAAATTTAATACTCGTACTGCAAAAAACTATATAAGTATAGTACGTTAAAAATGCTTATAAGAAAATAATAAGAACAACAACAACAACAAATGGCGCGTGCCAATCCGCCGCATTGCTAGCAGTATTTTTTCCTCCATACTATAAGCCGGAAACTCATTGGGGGCGCTTGCAGCAATTCAAATGAAGACTGCCTCGCCCCAAGCCCTAAGAATCTATTTAAAGCGCACCACTTCAAAAAATAAGGGGACTCTGAGCATACCATGAGAATCGCCGATTTCTTTTTTCTTCAGTTCAAGTGAATGCGATAAAAAGCGTTGACGATAAGCATCTCGGGTATCGCAGGCTTTGCAATGCGCTTTCATGCAGCACAATACCGATACACTGATACTCAACAGTATATGTACGCTCATGTCTTTGATCTCACTGCTGCTTCTTTTCTCATATAAAGCAAAAGTTTAATATCCAATAGAATCCCTAATATTTTTTTTATCCAACTAAATTCAATTTACCGACTTTTGCATATTCTGTGTGTATCTAGCTTTAATCCTCCTGCACTGACAATGTCCTTTTTAACTTCATCATTATTATAAACAGCCGATTTAAGGTCCCTCACAGGCCACTATCGCATTAGTCGATAACTTTTTTGACGTGCCGGGAACATAAGGTGTAAACTAAGAATTTATGGCAGCAGATTTTTAATATGGAGCTTGCATAAGAATTTATTTTCCGCTCATCTGCGTACAAACAAACAAAACTGCATCACTGAAATTGACAGCGTGAATCAAATGAGTCCAGGCTCATCCAATAAAATGCGGGTATTAGTTTCCGATTGAGGATGTTAACCTTTGTAAGATTGCCATTGCTTGTAACCTAAACCTATTTCTATTTATCATTAATTTATTAAGTGGAAAACTTTAATTTAACTTTGCACAAGCATCGCAAGAATATGTATACTGTTAGGCGGCACTGTTTAAATGTGCTCTGAACCGCTGTGAATGAATGTTTATATTTTCGGCGATGCTTCAGTTTAATGATGTGCATAATTATACATACAAATATACGAAAAGCAAAAGATATATCTGTTATCTGATTTTATCAGCACGTTTACTTTTGCTTCGCTACATTTGTGTTTCGGGTTTGTGCTGTGCTCTGTCTTAATGAAAATTCATTAAATGAATTAAACATTTTTTATGACGCCTTCGCCCTAATGGCTTTCCGTTGGGCCACAAAACGAAACTTTGCGCTTCACTTCGTGTTTCGTGTTAACATTTAACGCACCCTAAACCACACCAAGCCGCACCGATATGCCAGCTGGGTACTTGGAAAGGCGGTGGGGGAGGCAAGTGTAACCGCAGTCCTGGGCGAGTTAATAAAATTTTATTTGCATTTCAATTCATTTACTTGCATTTTATTATTTTATTTTGATCGTTTTGCCAGACAATTGACATGGAAATCAAATAAAGAAACTTTATGGAATACCATCAAACTGAAGGAACAGAACAGGAGACGGAGACGAAGGCGAAGACGGAAATAGGTAAACGGAAATCATCTGCTAATACTGCTGGTTCTTTCAGATTTATTTATTTGACTCAACAACTAAAATTTCGATCAACTGTAGAACACAAAACTGATAAAAAAAACATTGAAACTTTAAAGATTTGCATGACCCAACATGCGCCATATAACGAGCATACCCAAAAGAAAGGGTATTAGAACCCGGACCACGTTGTAGATCATCTTTGATATCGAAACTGGCTCCTTATCGTCCAAACGTTGCACATTGTAGGTCTCCTGTATTATATCGAGATAGACCATATTCATAAAATCCATCAACAGATCGCTACAGGTTTGAGTGCCCTGGTTAATCAGATCTGCATCAACCGTATTGCCAGTTTTCACTGCATTACAAGGGACAGCGGCGCAAGGCTTTTCGGTTTTCGGATTGACTTCCCTTACGCTGGCACATCCCGTAGATACGCTAGTATCGGAACTGCTCCTGTGCGAATCCATGGGCTCATCAACCTCTGCAGTACATTTGCTATTGAATGCATCTGGTTTAGTCAGGTTACGCTTAGGCATCACGTCTGTCACGTTTCAGGTACATTAGTTTAAAGTTTGCCCCTTGAACGGTTTTATTTGCTCACGTATTCGTGTATTATTCAATTTATAGCAAAATATATAATGAATTGTAAAAGTTAAAAAAAAATACGGACTTTTTTTGTAATTGTTGTGCTCAGCTCGAACTCGAACTCGAATGAGCTTAAAGAAGTTGTAATGTCAGCTCTTTTATTTATGCCGCCTACTTAGAGTTTTATTAGGATCATTTTCCAGGGTTCTTGGCTTCAACTTCGAAGATAGAAGGTTTTGTAATATGCCTAAGACAACTATTAGAAAACTTTTTCAAATACCAATTTCAGTCAATATAAAAAAGACAGGAAAGGTACAGTCAGATGCAACCGACAGTAGGAGATCTCCGGTGTCTATTTTCCGATTGGGACAATTCACAACACAGATAAAGGATAACATAGGCTGTTTGTATGTTTGCATCTTTAAAATTGTATGGGAGGTATCAAAAATCGAATACAAACTTGGTCTGCTTGCATTATAGGGGCATCTAAATGCCAAATATGATCTTATGGTAACCTTCATCGTTGCTGTGAATTGTGGCTCAAGTGCCTTATCTCGTTTACCTCCAAAGTTTTTTGCCAAACCCAATTTACCTATATTAATATTGGTGTAATACAATTGACAGATTTAAAAAGAAATCGCTGTAATTTAATTTAGAGCTGTAGCATGCTTGAACTGATTTAATTGCGTTGACCTTCAGCAGCTGTTTGTAGTATCCCAACAGGCTGTGCTGCTTATTATGTTTGGTTCTAGGAAAATGCCGTAAATTTCGTGTTGTCTTGCCGTTTGTTGTTATTGTTATTTTGTTTCTTTTCTCTTTTTGGTATAACGGTTGCTCGGTTAGTGGGTGCCACTTGGCGCCAGCCTAATGAAGGCGTTGATGAGACGCCGACGCTAATGCCAACTTGTGCTGCTGCTTCAGCTAAGGCCTGCAAGTGCGTCTAACGTTCTAGAAATAACATTTGTTGGTAATAAATTCCAAAGATAATACACCCACTGTACCAGCGTATCCGACTACTTGCCACATACAACAGCAGCAGCAGCAGCAGCAGCAGCCATAACTCGACTCGGCTATTTATTGCAGTACAGAGGCGGCATCAGTTGCCAACTTCTGGTCCTTGTTGTTGTTGCCAGACACTAAGCTAAGCACAAATATAAATTTGCAAGCACAACGCATACACACACACACACACACACACACCTTCTCATTGAAATATTACACCTGCAATTGGCGCCACTGAGAGAGGCGTTGGTGTCTCCCACACACACGCACACAAGCTATTAATGCGCTTATGTGTGTGTGCGTTTGAGTGTGCGTACTCGCACATATGTATGTATGTATGTACTAAATAATGATGCGTTTATTAATGCCAGTCATAGTCTTTATTAACAAGATGAGCGTACATCTAAACCAATTTTGGTTTCTCTCTTTTTTTTTAATTATCCAACAGCATCTAGAGTTTCGTCAGCTTCTCTCTAGCCATACATACATTGGCTTTGACATTTTGGTATTTTAAGCTTAATCTCATTTGGAATAAGCTCCATTTTTCTGAGAGTTTCAACTCGAAAAGTTCTTAATACTATAATGGTTTTTGTCTTCACGCTAATGGCTTAATTTTATAGTTAGAAAATCAGTTAATTTCAATATTATAATTAGATAATTTTGTACAGCAGAGAAATAGGGAGGGAGGGAAACCACAGAGTACTCGGCCAATAGGGCGTATGCGTGATTTTTGATTGTGAGTTTGAATTTCTATATGAGTATTGGATATTGTTTGTATTTGCGCGTATATTTGTATGTATAAGTGCATGTGTATGTACATACATACATATATACTACTGCTATTATCGACGCCCAGGACAAATCAAAGTACAGGGTCTCCTACTGTCGGTTGCATGCGACTGTAGCTTTCCGAGTTTTTTTTATTTAGGAGGTAATTTTAAATGATGATGAACTTGAGCTGCTTAACTTATATTGTACCTCTAATCCCTATCTTGTGTTTCTAGCTCTTATAACTTTCGAGATCTAAGTGTTCATACCTGTTCATTCTGATTAAGAAAATATACATATTTTATAGGGTCTACTACGCTTCCTTTAGCCTGACACACGCAAATGTCAATTGCACAATTTTAATAGACCTTTTTGGATTTATTCAAGGTACAGGGTCTAAAAATAACTTGATTTAATAAACATAGATATGCACGTAGTACACTAATTTCTTCAGAGCATAAATGATTCGTCATACAGCAAGCTGACAACGCTCCATTGCGTGCTCAGCTACCTTCCTCACCTGTACCCACCTGGTGTCACCTGCCCTGGGCTGTGGCATGTGTGTAGCTGGCTTTTGTTTTTGTTTTGTGCTTTCTTTAACAACATTTGCCACTTACTCAAAGCAAAAGGCAGAGGGAGTGGGAGTGGGAGTGGGAGTGGGAATGGGGGCATGCAGAATAGGATGAGAATAGGTATGGGAACATGTTGCTTGTTGGGCGCAAGGGGGCGTGTCATTAGGTTACATGCCTGTAATTACAATTCACCGAGGAACGCACAACGCGGCGCAGGAGCTAAAAACCCGCTAAACCCGCTGAACCCGCTGAACTCGCAGCTCATCCGGCTGTAAGTAAGTACGGCAGTATGTAAATCCATCGCAGTTCATTGGGGGTGAGTTTTGGGGCAGGAGGTCATCGATGGCAGAGCTCGTGGTATCCCCGCACAACTCATAAGCATATTGTCTTTGCGAAAGTGAGAGAGACAAGATGGGGGAGAGGAGGAGAAAAAAAGCGCTAACCTTTCGAGAAAACAACAACAAAATTATGTCATAAAATGTTTTTGCGTTGGCTGCTAATGTCGAGAGCTCGCACACACTCGGTATAGGTGTGTGAGTGAGCAAAGGAGACACAGACATATACACCTTGCCACAAAATGCCGCATTAAAATCACAAAATACAAATACAATATGCAGAGGCTACAATCTGTGGTTACTCCTGCCACACACACACGTGGCCCAGCCTCAGCCACAGTTGCTACACCCACTGCACATACCACCCATCCGTATACGTTGTAGAGTGCTATACGTAAAGCACAAGCAACTTTTATGTTTATGAAAAATTACGTGAAAGCCCCAATGCTACAGAAGCGTTTTGGTAGCAGAGTGTAAGACGCGGAGTGTTGGGTGTGAGGCGTGGAGGGAGTGAAGGTTGCACAGTGCCAGCCAAGTGTCTAAGTTTCAAAAGTTCGCAACAATAAAAAGGCGCTACAAATTTTGAATGTGGTGTATTTCCCGTTATTACTCCCACTGCCAACGACTAGCTATCTGTGTGTGTGTGTGTGTGTCTCCACATCAAGAGTCGTTTACACACATGCAACTTGAGGCACAGCAACAACACTTAAGCAGTCAACGTTGTGGCTGCAACATGTGGCAACGCTATCGCCTCTTACAACAGCTATAACAGTTTAAATCCAGGCGATCTTAGGGTACACAAATAAATTCAACCTGATCGAAAATCAAGCAAAACGTTATGCAAAAAAGTAATTGAAAATAAAAAAGAAAATAATAATACATAAAATAATTTTAATAATGAAAAAAATATGTATGTAATAACATAAAAAATTTAATAATATATTAGCTGTTGTAGCTGTACAAAATCAACTCATTCTTTTTTATTACAATAATCCGATTCAGTTTCTTTCGGCACAAGTGGCCAAAAACTGTGTATTAAATGCTGATCAATATATATTCTTGATCAGGACGAAGAGGTGAGTCGATATAGCCCCGTCTGTCTGTCCTTCAGATTTCAAGCGCAGGGTGAAATAGAAATGTGTCTTAATATCCAAGTACTACTCAGTTGTCGTAACTTTTGGCTCATTATCTTAGCTGTTGGCCGTGTTGATTCTTACTGTTTATTGTTTTTGCTCTGTTCGCTTTAATGTGTCCTCGCAGACGTACATTAAAACTTCATTCATATTGCGGTCGCCGGATGAACTAGGATACTGAACAGAGAGCTGTCACAAGCTCATTCACTCAAAGCTGATTCGAGAACTGTCCCAGATATGAGATCCTGTTCTCCGTGTGACAGGGGGCAGGGGGCAGGGTGGGGAAAGACACCCCACTCACTGCCTTTGTCCTTCCCCTTCTGGGTGAGCTGAAAATAGCGAGAACAAATACCAGAAATTAGATGAGCTCAGTTCGCTTTCGTTATGTAGTCAGAGTGCTAGTAGCTAGTCCATCTGTCAAACATTATGCCCGGTGACAGTTTCTGTGACTCAGCCAGCGAGAGTGAGAGACGGTTGATGATGATGTTCTTTGGCTTTGCGTTTGCGTTTGCGTTTGGGTCTGGGCTCAGGCTCGGGTTCGTTGGCATGTTAATATATGAGCACATTTGGCTGTATCTGCCACATGTGGTGGCAGCCAGAGCACGGCCTACCCGCCACAAACTGCCACAGGAGGAGCATATGAGGCCTTTAATTACGATTATGATTACGTGAAAGTGCACGAGTGCGACCCGTACATTAAAATCAACACACAGCAAGAATCACACACACATACTAGTAGATACAAACATACACACATGTACACATATTTATGTGTGCGAGATACACCTGGCTGTTAAGCCACTTGCATCAATCTGCTTGGCCCGCACAACTCATTATGCTAATCATATTCATTAGCGGGCAACCTACAAAAAACGCGACAACAAAACCGAAAAGAAATGTTAAACAAAAACAAAAGCAATCGCAGCACTAACAATTTGTCACGCTGACAGACCTCGAGTCTGCCCTTTATCGATCCACAAGATCTTTAAAGCACAGCACAGGGAAAAACTGCCCAAAACTCAAATTGAGCTAATGAGCTCGTCCAAAAGAATTCGAACGAACACTTTAAAAAATACTATATTCAGTCTAAGGAGTTGCAACTAATTGGGATCATTGGAAATGTGTATAGTAGTAAGAAACATACTCAATGACACTGGTTAAAAAACTGTTTTACAGTTCGTTTTATCAGAGTGCACTAGAGTAATTATTATTATTGCATTTTAAAATAAAATATCGATTCTTTAGTGTCGACACCACATTGATCCTCTTTGGATCAATCTATGTATATTCTGCATATATTTTAAAATTTATTTGGGACTTTGATTAACCATAAACTTTATCCAAAAAAAGCTCCTTTAGAGAGCTTACAAGCTTTCAATTGCTTAAACTTAAAGCTCCATGTCAGCTTTTACCATCAAGTTGCAATACAGTTCTTTAGATTCAATGGAAATTACAACACCTGCCTTATTGAATTTAAATTTCATATTGTCTTGAATACTCTGACTTTTAATCTGTTATAGCTTTATTGCTTAAACCTTTAAAGCACTTGAGTAAAGTCTCTTATGAGCGCAGATATCTTAGAATCAATTGAAATTAATCCAAGCTTTAAGCAGCTCCAACTGTTCAATCAACAGATGGACAGTGTGCAGAGCTGAGGGACTGCGTTGTCGTTCTTGTTCATTGATAATCATAATCAAGCTAATGATGCGGCAGACGATTAGCTGCTGTTGCTGGCCCAAACCCAGTTCCATTCTGAGACGGTGCTAGCGACCAGTCGTGTGGCTGTCGAAGCTTTTAATGATGATGTAGCGCTTGACTGTTGGGTCGAGGCTGATCGCATTGAAGTGACGATATCTTCAATTGGTTCTAACATTCCCCAACGGCCTGACACACAGCAGCCGCAGCACCAGCACAAGATGATGGAGGGAATGAAGGAGATGAAGGCAAAGCATGATGGGCACCAGCTCAACAATCGCACTGTGAACGCTACGATGAGAGTATCTATTTATCCAACGCAATTATCTGGACATAGGGCTGGAGAAAAAGCGATTGGTTCATCGAAAACTGGAGGCATACGAACGGAGAAATGGAGAGTGAAGATGAAGGCATAGAGATAGTGACGGACGTTAAGAGGGAGAGTCAGTCTAGAGTGGCTGTCTTAGTTGCAAGTTGGCTAATGAGTGCAATTTGCTTCTGTCTTGGCTACTAAATGCTCGCATTAGTTTAGATAAATAGCTTAATTAATACATTTTGTGTGCCTTGGTCCAATGGCCCAATGGCCACAATTACAACTATAACGACCAGCAATTATTAGCCTAATGGCATTGTTTGATTTCCGCACACCGCGACCATGAGAAATTCTCTGGGGTTCCGGGACGAAACGGCAGAGGCTGAGCAGGGGAAACCGCGTGCCACAGGGCATATGAGCAATCGCTAAGTGCTTCATATTTGCACTTTCCCAAAATGGGTTAAAGGCCATGCGAACTGCACTTACCCGCAGAGAAAGGGGAGCCGGCAGGACCAAAATCTATATGTATAAAAAAGCCCTGACTGACTGACTAATGTACAGTCCACATGGTAGAAATCTACATAGAGTACATTTTTGCGAGAAATGCCCCTAAGGTTCGATCAATATGTATACCCATATATGTATTACTGAATCAATTTAATGTATGATATTTTTTTTAGACAGTGTACTTTAAAAAAGTACTGCATGAGGGAAATTCTCTTGATAAAAACTCATAGAAAATGATTTAACAAGCTTTACTTGGGCTACATCAGAAGAAGCAACGCAAATGTACTATCTGGCAGGCTCAGCCACAAATTGTTTATCTATAGGGAAGTTATTAGTTTGATCTATAGAGCACAGTTAAATAATATCGCAATTGCCATTAGTGGCAGAGGGAGTTTAGTGTACTTCACTCTGAACAATCTTGCCGCGTGTTGCTAATCACTTATCGTCACTATATGGTAATATTCTCTGGTTAAGTAACCAATGTATCGCATTGTATACACATACAAGGTGTGTGCGTAGTCAGTGGCATTGTGAGTCGGCATAGATGTAGAAATTTGCTATCTGGGTGAATGAATGCGAACCAGTGGAGTGTGCTTTCATTATGGGGAGTATTGCCGGAGCAGCTTGTTAATGGAAGGTGTTTGCATTGTATACGTTCATGTATAGTACTTGGGTTCAACTGAATGCGCTTTGGGCAGTAAGCTGAAATCTGTTAGTGAGTTGATTTAGTTTTGAGTTTTCGTTTCCGATAGTTTTCGATTTCATTTGCCTTCTGGCGTGGCAAATCACAACGGTTTCCCTGGGTCTAATGACTGCCATAGATAGGCAGATCTAAAAAAAACCAAAAAACAAAGAAGAAAACGCCGACAACAGACGGGGCAAGCGATATAGTCAACGCCCCCATGGAGACGCCACAATGGGCATGACTAATGCAAAATGACTGACCATGCTCATAAACACCTCATCAGCGATCATTACGAAGCCTTCTACGAATGAAATTCGAAATAAATAGGTGCCGGACGAGCGTAGAAATCAAAAAAGAAAAATGTCTCAATAAATTTGGGGCAGACTAACGCTGACGCCGACGCCGACGCTGACGACGGAGACGATGCGGACGTCGACGTCCAACCATCATCATCATCTACGGCAACATTGTCTGAGGGCATAAATCTCAGAGCCGATCAGAGCTCGTTAAAAAATTAAATTAATAAAACTTAATTTGCACACAAGGCAAACGGAAAAAAAAATAATCCCAAAAAAAAAGACAATGCAATAAAAAAATCAAATGACCAAATCAGCGCTCCAAATTAGCTACCCACAACTTGAAGAAGATCGCTTTAAGCTCGTCTCTTCTATTTTTATCTCTTCTTTTTTCCCTTAGTTTTTTCCTATTGTTTTAAATTTGTGTTGCCTCGCGTCTTCTGTTTATTGTGTTTGTTTTTGTTGTTGTGTTATGATTTTTGAGGGCGTTGCTAGTGACAATTGTTGTTGAGGCTGGTGATGTCGTCAAATTCTGCTGATAATGATCGATTTGACACTCTCTAATGTGCCAAAGGCAACACCGAAATATTATAATCATATCGAATTGTGTCAGGCACTGTGTTTACGATGAATTTGTTTACCTTTAGGGAGTTATAGTATAAACTTGATAAGCTTGGAAGTTGTAGTCTTCACGACGATCATTAATCTACAAGTTTTTATAACTCTATTTAACTATTCAACTTACTTAGGCCAATATAGTATCTTATCTTTTAACTGTTGGGCACGAATTCTAGTCAATTCTCTGGAAGAGTTTCAAATAGTCTAGATATCAACATTAATGATAACTGCAAAGTCTACCAACTCTCTGTTGGTTTTCTACCTCTATGCCCCATGTATAGAAAAGAGACGCCATAATTGTCCTTATTACTGTTGATTGCAAGTAACTTTCCTCTGGTCTTCACAAACTTTAAAAAGTCTCTACTAGTCTCTACAAAGAGATTCATAACCCATGAACTTTTTAAATTCCAATGGAATTCTGCACAACTCTCTACTCATTTACTCAAATCGAAGAAAGGCGGCAGTAATTGCACTACTATACTATACATTGAGCTTAATTCAATATTTGCAATTCCCTTCAATGCCACAAGTTTTGAAAAATTCACGAAAAGTACTCGAAAAGACCACAGCCAAGGAAGGCAATATGTTTACTTGGCCACAAATCAATTACGAGCTCTCTGCAGTTGCCACGGCTCACATTAATGAAAATCCAAAGAAAACTCCAATAACCGACGGCCGACGCCCGACGTCCGACACCACATGCGGTGCTGCCATCAAAAATAAATGAAATGAAAAATACTAAATAAAAGAAACGAAATGAAAACTGAGACTCGGTAGTTTTTTTTTTTGGCTCAATTTGGGTAAAACAAATTCATTACGCAACAACAGCAACAACAAGCACAGAGGCAACCACAGCGCAACGGATGCAACCCATGACAAATGAAGGGCCGCCCAGCGGGTGCACTAAGCCAATAAAGTGAACCACACACAACGATACGGCGTGCGAGAGTCAAATAGAGTTGCTTGAGTCAGCAGAGTTCTTTCTTTCATTCGCATCTCAGCTCATTCAAGACTTGGACTCTACTCTACTATATGTACTATACATACTATATATCTTCAGGGTTTAGCGTGAAAAATGTGTGAGAAAAGCCACACAAGTCGCCCGAGTGGAGTTGAGTTGAGTCGAGTTAAGCGTATTTGATTGCATTGCATTTCCGATAGACAGAGACGTTCCGTATAACTAACTGAACTTTCAGTGGAAAACCGTGCGTAACCGTAGACAACTTCAAAAACGCGCTTATGACAACCAAATGTTGACAAAACAACCAAAAATGAAAGCAGATACGCGTGCCGCGGCGCCCGATTCAAAGGAAATCTGAGGACTCTAAACTCCCAAACTCAAAGCAAGCCAAGCGATGCTAACAAACTTGCGACTCGAATTACAAAAATCAAATTTTGAAAACACAAGTCGTGCAGCACTGAAACCGATGCCATGCTTAAGGCTGAACGCGGAGAGTGGGCAAATCCAAATCTCGGTGATCTTTTGGCTGACATGTAAGTAACGCCTGTCATTATCCTTTGGCGTTTCCTGACCGCCGCTGTAATATGAGCGGGAAAACCAAGAGGAATACTACAAGGGGCAACTGGAATATTTAAATGGAAACGCAAGTCAAGTGTCGTATTCGTATGCGAGTGAAATGAGACACTGAAAGAATTTATTTAATTATTTGGAATATAGCGTACAATAAAATAAAAAGAAATACATGTACTTATATCTACGAGTACTAGATACTAACAAAAATAAACAATGTTGTTTCTGGTTTAATTTTTAAGTATGTATATACTTAACTCTCATTCAAGGTTATTCAAAGTTACTAATTTAAAATACTATATTGAAAACTTATAAAAAAAAAGAAATAATAATAATAATAATAAAATTGAATTTCTTTATATCATTCTAATATGAATGACTCTGTAATATGACCATAGTATTTGGATCAAGCTAATTTAATTCTAAGTAAGGCAACAATTATAGTAGATACTTGTATATATAATAGAGTATAACAAAAATCAACATTTTACAATCTATTCCATTTATAATTACCATTTTTATTATCATTATTATTAAGTTTAATTTGTTATTTAACTTGTATTTCATTTAAGTTAATTTGTATTTAGTTTTTTTATGTTTAGTTGATGTTAAGTAAAATAAAATTAAACTACACACATATTTTTGACAGTGCAAGTGGGGGTGCAGCTCAGTTGACTCATTGGTATTGGGCGGGCTGCACTTTACGAGCATCTTACAGGACACAAGTGCAACTCGAGTGCCCGAGGACAATTGTGATTTACATAAAACTCACATTTGAGTGTTGCTCATTTCTTTTCGGGTCCATTAAGTTAGATGATGTTCAAGTGGACGCTGGTCGCAACGCCCTCGAGTGCATCCTGCTTGGCATCCATCAACGAGCGGACCCTGCGCCTAGCACTAATTGTCGAAAAGTGTAGTTACGGGGAAATTTGATTTTCATGTTTTGGATGTTCGGAACTCGCCCATAAACTCGCACAATTTATGCATCCCTTTGAAGTGGACAGACTGTCTGTGCTGTGCCTATGCCTATGCCATTTGTTGGTTTTTTGCCTTTGCCTGGAGCGAAGTGGGTGGGCGTGTTCACAAAATAAAATAAACCATAAGTCATTTTCATTAGCATTTCCATTTCAAATTGCCACAAGTGGCAAGTGACAGTTGCAGCTGGCAGCTGCACTTACCATTGCTCTGACCCTAATTGATAGTGATAATTTTCAAGCACTTGCAGTCATTAGATATGTTAGATATTGCGACATTAAGCGCGTTTGCATTATCAGGTGTCGAATGAAGAGATATAACAAAGGAACGGGAAGCAAGGAAAGACTTTATCAATACATATGGAAAAAGTGTTTATAGTAGTTCTTAAAATACACTTTCAATTGTATTCAAGAGAACGGAAGGTAAGAATGGATCACGACTTAAGTGAATTTTTAATCACGAACCATTCACAATTGAAGCTTTGAGGAATATCAGAAAGTCTGATCTTAAATAACGAGTTCTAAATTCTCTAGGAAAAAATGAAGTTCTCTCTTTTATATACTACTTATGTATACCTATGTGTCTATAGTAGTTTATTTTCATATTCTATTGATTATTAACTTGGAGGAGTTTAAGTTCAAACTAATGCAAAGCAATTTCAGAGTATGTCAAATATTATGAGAGATCAATTGGGGATAAATCATCAGTAATTGTAACAACTGTATACTACAAACTATAGACTCCAGTATAGATGGATTAGATACATGTTAAAAGAATATAGTGTATAAGTCCAAGTCAATAGTGTAGAGCACTTTTGATAAACAGCATGTGTAGGCGATCTGCTGCATAATATTCAAGAATAAGCAAAAGTGGCCTTAAGATCTTTAATGAGTCAATTGTTAATCAGCTGCTTCCCGGCAGAGTCATAGGTTGCATTGCTGCTGTTGTTGCTACTGAGTCTGACAGAGTGAACACTTTGAACTGTCTGGTGGGTTCAAACACCCAGACGAAGACGCAGACGCAGACGCCCAGTTGCAGACAGGGCAGTATCGTGAGTGAAGATACATATGGATATGTATGCATGGATATAGATATATATACACCGGAATATAGTATCTGTTTGTGCGTGGCATTATTTGCTTTCATTACATGCTGGTACAACTTTGCTACGGGACTTTGGACTCGTGGAGTAGTGCTGTTGTGTAGTTGAGGATGGCGTCAGCTGTCTGATGCCTGATGTCTGGAATCTGCATCCGAATCCGTATATGAGTCTGTAGCTGTATCTGAATCCGCTGCGGAATCTGCTGTCTGTTGCCATGGGACCCCAAATAGCTTGAAGAATTTCTCCAGCCTATGTCAACGCGTCTCGACTCAGTGGCATGTCCCGAAAATAGATGCAAGTTCTCTTGTAGCCCCCTGTTTCAGTGGGCTGTCAGTTGGATGCCGTTTGGCATCTCTTCCCTTGCTCTTGCTCTTTCATTATTTTCATTTTCATTTTCATTTTCATTTTGGTTTTCTTTGTTTTTCGCATTAAACATGTCAAATGCTCGTCTGGGCGCGTCTGCATCATCGTCGGTTGCAATTAATAAAGGTGCGACATGGCAAGCTGTTGCCCTGCTGGCTTCTAGGGGGGCCCCAGTCGATCGTTTACCCACCCTCGCCCTCGCCTACTGGCTGCTCTGTAAATAGATCAACTGCTCGCTCATCTTCTCTTTGTCTCGCTGGCAGCAGCCGCTTCCTGTTCTTGCCACCAGGCTGCGTGTTAATTTGTCGCCCGCCGGGCTGCAAATGCCATCGACTTAAGTGGTAAGCTAAGGCCCAGAGCCAACCCTCCTCCCATCAGCCCCCAGTCCCCAGCCCCCAGGCCCCACTGCTCCCACTGCTCACTCATCTTGTTATTTATTTGCTGCGTCTGTTTGTCATTTCGAAGAGCGGTGAATGTTCTGTTCCCCCTCTTCTAATGCGGCCTTTTTATGACTTTGGCTTGCAACATTTTTCAATGTTGCAGGGCTTACCTGCTGCAGTTAGGGGGAGGGAGGGGGGCACTGCTGGGAGCGATTATTGATCTCTAAGCATAGATTGTAACATTTCCGTGGGTATTTTTGGAACAGTGTCCCCCACAAAAGAAGGAAAACACTTCCGTTAATGCATTGATATCACGTGCCACGTTGACAATTCTTGTCACAGATATTCCACACACACAGTTCTCTATAAAAAAATGTGTTTAAGCAAACTCTGGAAACTCTCAAGGATTTGTTACATTTCCCTTTAACAGATTTCCACAAATTTAACTTGGAATTTCCTTTGAAAAATATCAAAGAGCACGGAATTCTATGAAAAAACAAAACTTACAAAAATAAGTACAATTTCCTTTCTTACAGTATAACTAAAGATTTTGTATCAAACAGATTTATTTCATTTTATTTCATGATAATAACGACACAACTGTGGAAATGCGCAACTGACTTAGAAAAGCATTCCAGGTTTGATATTGTATATATGTATATTGCTGATTATATCATCGAGATCTCTAACTCAGCCAGAATTGGCGTTATTCAAATTTGGATGCAGATAGTTAATACATTTATATTAATTTATTGAATTCAGGTTTTGAAGTATTGTACTTATAAATTATATCTTTCTATATCTGTTAACTTTTTCGGAAAAACAAGACTACGTAGAGCATTCATATATTTCAAGTGTTGCCAGTAATTAAACAGACTTACTATAGAGAAAAGGAACGACGAAGGCATATGTGAGGTCTCTTGTATATTATCACAAAATGATGTGTAATACAAATATTTAAACATATTATTAACGAGTACTGACCTAGGCCTTCGACTCTAGTTAAATTGTAATTTAGCTTATTTCCTTTTATTTATTTACGAATTTAACACATATTGCAAGATTATTCTCATTACGAGTATCATTTAATTCTACTCAAACTTCTTATCAGTACTCTTGCACCTCTCAACGTACTGTGGCATACGAATACGTCCCGTTTGACGCCGTAAAGTGAATGCGTTTAAGGGCCAATATAAGCTATAGCTATAGCATAGAGACGCTTTGATAGGAATTCACTTTACGGGCTCATGCAGTATGCGTAGAAAGCGTTGAGCATTGGGAACTGTGTCATGTGACAGGCAAAGCTCCCCCTCCCCCCTCCCCATCATGCTGTTGGTGCTGCCACATTTGCCACGTGCCCCATTGCAAGCGTGGCATGCTGTTTACGCCTGCACTTGAGTGTGGCCCAATCGCAACCCCATTAAAATGTCATGGAATTTCACTTAAAATTCCTTGCAATTTTCCTATTTGGCCAAACAGCTTTTTGTTTTGTCGCTGCTGCCGTTGCACTGGTGGGGGCAATATCAACACCGAAGGGGATAGACATCGAGTTGAACATTCGCTACGGGAATAGTTAGAGTGAGAGCCCAGCCCCTACAAAAAATAGGGAAAACTTTTGACTGGCATTCTATTGTCCAACGCATATCCGCAGGCACCGCACGTGGAATTGAAGTGCGTATGTGGTTTTCGTTTAATGTTTGCCACAGCACATTTGCTGCCTCTAAAAGAAAATGCAAGCCTGTTAATATGCGTAAGGCTGCTGGTTTTCCCTATCCCTGCCTGCGTGCTACTACACTCAGAAAAATAGCGCAGTACATTTGGTACAACGGTACCTAATTCTATCTTGATATAGCATTCTATCATGATATAGCATTCTTTCCTGATATTTAGCATTCTATCATGATATTTAGCATCACCAGAACTTTAAAGATTTATATCTCAAACGAATCGTATAAGTGTCCCAGTCTAAGTGTAACTAATTCAAAGAATAAGCGATTTTTAGAATTTCCATTGCATTTTTAAGAAATAAACTCGGAAAGCTACAGTCGGATGCAACCGAAAGTAGGAGACCCTGTACTTTGATTTTCCCTGGGCGTCGATAATAGCAGCAGCATATATGTACATACTCACATACACATACACACGCACTTTTACATACACACATTTCATTCTGATATTATTTTTTTACGACTATCGAACAAAAGGAGCTGCTGTCGCTGGTCGATTGAAAGTCATTTTTTTTCAGAGTGTATTTTCAGCTTTCCTCCAGCGACTGTCACTGTCGCTGTCATTGATATGGCGCTGGGCGGACAGCTGCTGCTGCTGCTGCTGCCTCTGCCTCGTGTTCTTCTCCTTCTTCTGGAGCTGTTGTTGTTGTCATTTTGTCGCCTGTTGTTAATTGTCATTGCGTTGCTTTAAGCCGCTCAGCAGCAGCAACGTTTACGCCAGCAACTGTTCTTGTTGCAACAACAATTGTTGTTGCTGCTGTTGCTGCTGCCGTGTTGCTATTTTCACGCGCGGTTAGCGGCTGTAATTGCATTGCCAAGTAAACGATGCACTGCCTCTGCCTGTGTGTGTGCGTGTGTGTGTGTACTCTGCGTTGGCGTAAGTGAAATTTATTTCAACAGCCCTCCAGGCAGTCTGCAAACTGTCGTTTATGCACATTCCCCGCAGCCCAAGACACGCGCACGCACACGCACAGTGGGCCAAAACCTGCTCAAAATTGCACTTGAAAATTAACAATGTATGTGTGTGTGTGTGTGTACTTCAAAACATATGCGCCGCATAAAAATGCAATTTTGTCAATTCTTAGCAGAGGAATTTTAATAGATACTGCTCTTGAAAAGTACATCGTTGGCATAAGAACAAAATTTCAACAGATTTAAGCACAATTGCTAATTTTAAGCTAAGTTTTAACTTTGTATTTGTTTATTTACTTCCTACGGCAGATCTAGTTTTAAATATTTATTTTATAGTTTACTATATGTAGCTCAAAAAAGGCATTTGGAAAAAACGCGATTACAGTGTTGCATTTTTGCTGAGATTACTCTAAGGTCGTTCTATATATTCTCAACTCACGCACTGACTATTTAAAATCTCAAAAGGAATTTACGACGCAATATAGAACATAATTTATTGAATATTTCTGCATTATAACTCATAAATGACAAATTTGTATTATTTCTATTACTAATTCCGAAACTTTGATCATTTTCTGGCTTATTTATTATGATACTACGCGTATCGCCCCTAAAGTTTTCTATTTTGTTAGTCTTACAATTTTTTTTTTGGATTATTAATTACTATTCTGCTTAGGCTTTTAAAGTCTGTCAAATTGTACAAGTTTATTTATTCAATTTTTTTTTTTAATTCAATAGTTTTAGTTTAACTAATTTGTACTAAATTAATATACTCATTAAGTTATTACTTTCTTAATTCTAGGTGTAGAATGTTTGAAGATTAACCTTAATAAATTGATATAATGATAATATCGAATAAAGATTTATTTCACTATAATAATTTTAATTGTTTTATTTTGCAAAGTCATCTGTTAGTTGATTTGGCAATTTTCTATTCTCGCTTTAAAATCTTTAATTGTTTGAAATAATCTCATTTGAATTTGGCAAAAATTCCAATAAACTCTGTAAATTACTATTGGAACGAAATTAAATTAAAAATGAATTAAATTATTATAGATAATTATATTATAATTATAATTATAAATAATTACAATTTGAAGTCATACATTTCTAGCTATTCTGTATGTAATGTATTTGGTCAACTGTCAAGATAACAAAGAGTTCACTGAACAATCAGACCGACATTTTCTACGAAACTGAACTGTTTATTACTGAGAAGTATGACGTGCCTGCACTCTGGCTACTTTAATTGCTTGATATTAGAAGTTTATCTGTGGACAGGCGCCACAAGCTGTCGATGGGTTTTCATTTTCGTTCGAGTGGTACTTGAACTGCTGATTGCTAAAACTGAGTTCAAGCGCGACGTGTTGGGCTTGGGATGATCGAATGGATGGACGATCTGCTGTGGATCTTGGGCAAACAATGCAAGTAGATTAAAATACTTGACATGCTTAGAAACCAATGAGGCTGCTCTCCACATGGTAACAAAACAAAGACCTATGGGCTGCTATAGCTGCAGGGCTTGCGGCTTTCTAATAAGAAATTCAAAATGGATAAGAAATCGGGCAATGATATCGAGTATTTGCAATAATAACTGGGCATAGAATCAGTGCTAAGAAGAAAGCGTGAATTGTGAGTTGTGAATTGTGAATTGGGCAGTTTTGCATATTCATTGCCAGAGTACATTGGGCCATGGTATAAAAGGCAGCGAAATGTCTGGGCAAGTCAACAGTCATCACCGCCATCCACGTCAGATACAATGATCCGAGCTGTTTACATTTCGCTGTTGTTCGCAATCGCTGCGGCTGGAGTTGCGGCTGCTGCAAAGGCTGATATCGATGAATCCCGTTTGGCCGGATTCTACATTAAGGATGGCAATGAGAATGGTCAGCTGCGTTTCCTGGGCTCCGGAATTAATAGCAACAGCAATGGCAATGGCATCAATTCGGCAATCAATGAGTACATTACCAACAAGCAGGATATGCTTGAGCAGCTGCGTCCCGTTAGCTCAAGCGCCGGCACAGGACTGGGTTTGGGCACCACAACCACAGGCACTACAGGCACAGGAACGGGCGCGGTTACTGGAACTGGTACAGGGGTAACGGGAACTGGCACTGGTGCAGTTACCACTAACAATGGTGCCATCTATGTGAGTCTGGGCAATGGCAACACTGCCAGCACGGGCACTACAAATACCAACGCTCAGACAGCTCTCAATCAGGCCATCTATGCCAACTCGCCGGTGCCCCAATTGCTACCCCAAATCATTGCTCAAGCCGTATCCCAGCGTCGTCGTCCAGCCAACACCAATCGCCGTGGCGTCCCCCAACGTCGTCGCCGCGTTAACAACAAGAATAACAGACGCCGTCGCCCCGGTGGCAAGAATGGAAAGAGGCCCCAGGTCTTGGTAGTGCGTCCCAACCGTGGCTAGGAGAACCTAGCTACACCATAACTATGCCTTTGGGCATGGTTCAGTACTAACATTAACGCATTTTTTTTTTAAACAAGTATAATTTATTTATTTATTTTTTTCAATCTCATTAATAAACGAACAATTTTAAATATATTAACATAAAAATTGGTGCAATTTCTATACGAATCGGAGTGTAAACAGGGGAAGGTGTGCATGCGTGTGACCTTGCGATTGCGGGTATGTACATATGTATATGTGAGTATTTGTTATTATCTGTGGCTGTATGTACGTTTAAAATTTTTTATGTGTGTGTATGTATGTACATATACAGGGCTAATATTTATAATTATTTTATAGTTTTTATTTAGATACAGAAAATTGGATTTTGTTTTTAATTATTTTATAAAACTTTGCATATAACTTTTTTTGTAAGAAATATAATTGTTTCCGTTTCTATTTAGTCAAAGAGAGAGGAGAGGGAGAAAAGTACGTTGAGTAAGTTGAGTAAGCAAATGGCAGTGCAGCGGCTACAGCGTGCAGCGAGCTTCAAGAAATCTCTCTAATCCAACTCTCCCTGTGAAACTGCCCCTTCATGGTCCTCGCTCGTTGCCACGCTCTCGGCACGTTAACTTCCACGGGCATAGCACCTTCTATGCCACGTGCCACCGCTTGTAACTGTCGTCGCTAACTGTTGTTGTTGTGATAACTGTTTCTGTAGTTGTTGTAGTTGTTGTTGCTGCTGTTAGCATGCTACTGGGCCTGGGCCTGGGCCTGGGCATTGGCCTGTTGATTTAGCCGGCTTGGTTTGCTCTGGTCAAGTGCAAGACAAACGGCCGCTGCATGTGGTGGTCTGGCCAATGGCTTGATAAATGTACTCGCACCACTCCCAGTCGCAGTGGCAGTCATGTGGTGACTGTATCTGTGTGTGTGTGTGTGTGTGTGTGTGTGCATTATGCTGTTCATGACTATAATGAGCCTGTAAGTGCCCCTAATCAGTGTCATAATAATAGAAATTAATCACTGACTGCGACTATGCCCCAGCTGGCGCCACCTGCTGCAGTTGAATGTTTGTAGGTGGCACAGCTCAAGGCTGTGGCTTCAAGTTCACTTTGGCTCAAGATGACTGAGTGGAGGGGTGGTAACTGGTGACTGGGCCGCTGTCTGTGCTAGTGGGCTTAGATTCCTGCGGTTTTCTGTGTGTGTGTGCAGCGTGCTGCGCATACTTTGTAAATGTTTTGTAATGATTTGATTTGAAATTCATTTGAATTATTGCTTGCTTCCGGCTTCCGGTGCCTTCGAAATACTTTCCTGTTTCAGTTTAGCTTGAGCCACAGCACCACGGGCGGTCGCACAGTTGTATGCTATGCAAAGGCCACTCTGAAGGCCACTCTATGCCTGGCACCACACACACTCACACACACATGCACGTCATCCCACACACTCACATCGTCTCCATATGATGTATGAGTAACTTAGTTGGCCATCTCCCCAGTTGCCAGCGAGTCTCGGGAGTTTATTAAGTACTGCCAAGTATATGCAAGCAGCGACGTCAGCGTCAGCGTCGGCGTTAACATTTGCTGCCTCTGCGGAACTTTGTTAATATGCAAGTGAATGGACATTTCCGGTAGCTAGTGAACGTGCCCAGGCCCATGGCAGAGTCCAGAGACCAGTTGGAGTAGAGGGGAGCCGGTGATAGGGGCACAAAGCCAAGCCCACTGTGCGAATCCTCAGCTCAGCTATGGGGCATAAGCTGGGCCCCTGGATGACGCATGCAAATACACACGACTACACATTCATCTGCGCTCATTGAATACATTCTATCATTGCCAACAATTAGAAGTTGTTAGAGTCTCATGAGTGGCTTGAGCTGAACACATTTCTATAGTTTATGGCAGTGTATACAGAGTTCGTTCCTCACATCTCAGCCTCATTTCTCTGGCTTCGCTCATGTGTAATTTTCAATTAAAATGATTTGAGTAGACAACTTTGAACCCTGGTCCGTCCGCTCGAGGCTTTTTGGGGCCAGAGAAATACTTTTTGGCAAAATCATAAATCATGCACCAGGCACCCAGTCGGGGAATGTACGGGAGTACCCACTCGGACGACCAGCAGTATAGGTCAGAGAACATTGGACATGAATCGGCATTGGAAATCGACGACGACGACGACGACGACGTCGGCGTTGACAGTGCGGGGCAGCTGAGTGTTTTTGGACTTTACTTTTAAAATAGTTGCAAAGTGGAAAAGTTTCATGCCACATGCCACATGCCCCCGCCCGCAATACTATTACCAGCAGACGCATCATCATCAGCTGTGCCTGACTTCCACATTTCATATTGCCGCAAACTAATGGCAGTTAATGCCTTGAATTTGGCATGCAGAGTACCAAAAACTCTGAATTGCTTCAATCTACCCCCACTGCTCATGCCACATACCCTGCACCCTCGTCTGTTGCTGTGGTCAGCGTGCGGTCGGCAACCATAATTGGAGTTTAGTTTAATAAATGGCCGTCTTTGTCATTTATCAGGCGAGCACGAAGCATTTCTGGGCCAACATTTCGACATTTGCCAATGCCAGAAAAAAGGAAACCGAACAGCAAACATTTGATCGTTTTACAAGTATTTTATTTATATTTTTACAGCACTTTTTACTCTCTGCATTAACTTTAAGTTTACTCTTTTTTACTTTACTTTTTCTTCGGCTTGAGTTAGCGTTGCTTTTAATTGCCGTGACGTGTTTGTTTTGCTTGCCTCAGCTGGCGATTGTGTTCGTTAGGGTATATTGGTTTTTCATAGGAAAATAATAATGCTCGAGAGGTTAGGAAATTATATTTTAAACATGGAAAAACTATACTAAAAGTATTTATATATCTATGTGTTGCTATAAGCTTCTTAATATATAAATTACTAGTTTTTAATATACATATAAATAGGGTTTACTAGTATAGCATAAAAACTGAACTTATAGTAAGAATGTATTAGTGCAAAGTTGAAGTAAAATTGAATTTCAAGTGTACTTAGCTTAGAAGAACTTTACACCCCAACTAATTCATAAATGTATTATCTATGAACATATCTTTGGTATATAGTAAGTATGTATATTTAAGCAAAGTGTATCTTAAATCGAATAGTATATTAACTTTGTCACATACACAGATTTACCCTTAGTCAAACCGGTTTTTGACTCGTGCCTGTGCGCACTCGTGCCTGGTGATACACATACTTAAGTGTACAGGCGTGTATGCGTGTGTATGCGACTGTGTGATTGAAGGGATGTCTGCATGTGTGTCTGTTTGCTAGTTTTTATTCATTTTGTGTAAGCTTTCCAATTAATTCGAATTGTGTCACTTTCAAATTCTACTCCTACAAACATACTTTCTGATCACAAAATATTGGATTATGTTATAATATAAGATGTTCTCTTTTTAGAGGGTATAAATAAGTCTTGTTATGTAGATGGCTCAACATGTTATCTTAGCTGTTTTTTCTCTTGGTCACTTGACGTTTGATTTACTTAGTCGCCGCTTGGCCGCTTCACAAGCCAATTGTAAGCCAATTTTCGGCTTTGCGGCCTCCGCCAGTGCGAGTGCGACCTTGTCGTGAATGTTTTTTGGCACACTTGTCGACTCGACTCTACTCGACTCGACTCGCAGCGGCTTGAATCGACTTGAAGCCATTGGACTCCATTGGACGCTATCCGACTCGACTTTCAGTCCAAACGAAACGAATCGAATCGAATCGAATCGAATTGTGTGAAGTGAAGTGGCATGTAGTGTGTGAGTACACTCGATTCTTCTTGTTGTTGTTGTTGTTCTGATTATTATTGTTGTTGTTGATGTTGTTGTTGTTGTTTACCCGCAGAGTGTCCGTTGAATTATTTGCAGTTTTTGGCTTGTTTGTTTTTCTGACTCGTATATTTTTCTGTTGGTTTTTAGCTGAAACTCTGGCTTGACACATTCTTTGCTGATTGATTGATAAATGACTTTAAAAGTTAATTACTAAAAAACGAGATAAATGTACCGTTTATTTGGAGCACATGCACAACAAGCCACATGCCTCAATTTCTGTCTCCAGAATTTATTATGCAAAGAGTGAAACATAAACTGACTGCGAATAATTATTCACGATTTAGCCAGAAAGCAGCGAATTTTTGCTTAATTTTTAGACCCTGTACTTTAAAGAAGTACAAAAGGGTCTATTAAGTTAGTGGAACTGAGAAATGTATGTAACAGGCAAAAAGAGACGTGACAGATCCCGCAAAGTATATATATTCTTGATCAGGACGACGAGCTGAGTCGATATAGCCCTGTCTGTCTGTCTGTCCGTATGAACACCTAGATCTCGTAAACTGTAAGGGTTAGAGACTTCATATTTGGCAGTTATTTTCCAAGTTCTGAGATTTCAATCATCTACAAGTTACAAGTTTTGAATGTCCAGTGGCAAGTTAAGCAGTTATGAGTACATGATTTGTAAGTCGAATGTCATGTAGTAAAAGGGCTGAAACCTAGTTAATAATACGACGAATATGCTACTTATGAGTCATCACTTCGTTCACCATAGTAACTCATTACATTCTAAATGTTAATAATGAGTGTGTTCATAGTTAAAAGATTCTTTTAGAGGCTTAGCTTGAATTAGATATTTAGAATATGTGTACATACTTATGTAGATGGATGTGTTGTATATGATGAATACGAGTACTTTTAGTTACTTATTTAGAATATACTTCATCAAGTCCAGACATGAGGAATGAGAAGAAGAAAGTAATGCAAGTTTCTATAACACTACACGCACTATAGCATATATGTATTTCATTTCATGGCAATTTCTTATTGACATTTTCTTCAATCCTATCCAAAGTTCACACAAATTGAATTTAATTAAATTTCAGAGCACGAGTTTATTGGGTTAATTTCTGTTACTTGGCAACCTTAACCCCCTGTTGGCGGCTCGCAGTGAGCTCAAACAAAGCATTGATAGGAAATTAATTGATTGATGCTCTTGATTATATAATTGCAACACATTGTCTAGAAACAAGTGAAAAGAAGAGATTCAAGAGCCAAACACCTCATGCCCTCGCACACTCTCAGCCTTGATGAATGATTGAAATTTGAGGCGTGCGCCAATTTCAAGTACAGTTAATTAGGCGCAATAAATGGACGTACAGCGGTAGAAAATAATGAAATCTAATTAATTTGCAGCTGTCAAAGGGAGAAGGCGGCAGAAGTAACAACAACAACAGCAACAACAACAGCGAAAAAAGAGTAAATAAATAAAAAATGAAATCGAAAAGAATGAAGGCCAACGGATAACGATTGCCCTAACCGTATACGAGTATTCGTTGCCTTTTCAAAGGCTTGAGGGTTCTCACATCCCCTGCTAATTGGGGGGAAGCATTGCCACCTCATCGATTTGTAGCCACGTCATGCAGGCATTCCCCCTCCCCTCCCCTCACCCACCACACATACAGTAAAGTCAATTTGCCAATGCGCCAAATTTGTGCGTCGTAATGATCAAGACTCAAGGGGGTGTGGCACAAGTGAACACAGACGGTCTGGGGGGTGGTTAAGGGTGCTGCCTGCTGCCTGTCTAAGACGTGACGTAAATCAGCGTTTTAAGTGTTTTTTGAGCTGTCAACGGCAACGTGGCAACTTTGTTTGCTCCCCTTCCCACACCACCATCCCCCACAAAAAAAAAAAAATAAGAAAAATGAACCAGCAACAGCTCTACACAAATCAAGCTGCCAAATGTTTACAATTAAATCATAACGACTTTGCCATACGCTAACTATGAGGAAGCTAACGGAGAATAGCGTTAAGAATTCGAATTAATTTTCTTTCGAATCTTAACTTAATTTATGTTTAATTACTAATAAGTTTTTGTGTTTCAAATGAGTGTTTTAATGTGGAGGGAAATACTCTTGAGCGTGAAAATAAAATTTACTTTTTAAATTTA
The DNA here is from genome assembly GCA_035045005.1 of Liodrosophila aerea. Lineage (NCBI taxonomy): Eukaryota > Metazoa > Arthropoda > Insecta > Diptera > Drosophilidae > Liodrosophila > Liodrosophila aerea. Next base: position 890,476 of record JAWNNL010000485.1, read on the forward strand.
CTTTTAAGATCTTATGGTAAACTTTATTAGTGCTGTGAATTGTGGCTCAATCGGGTAATAAACACCATGCACTATGTGTGCACGTGTGAGTGTCTGTTAATGTGTGTGGAAAGGAAAGTACAGGGTCTCCTACTGTCGGTTGCATCCGAATGTAGCTTTCCGAGTTTTTATTGTAGAAGTAACCTCCATTATATATTTCCTATTATATATTTTATCCAACTTGATTTTTGAATTTTACTTTATTTTAAGTGATTAAAAATTGTGATTTCATAGCATATTTAATTGTTAAGTGTAATTGTTTATTTATAAACTAATTTAATTTTTCTACTATTATTATTTACTGTTTTATATATTATTTTTGTTAATTTAAAATAATTTCAAGTAACGAATTAATAAAATGTAACTACAATGTTTTATCTATTTCAAATCTCACTTGCTTCTATATTTAGTTTAGTCATATGCCTCTTAGTTCAATATTTAGATGGAATCGGACTTTTCGCCCCAGTGCGCTCAGACCTTTAAACTGCAACAGCCTCTAGTATACATCTGCCACCACCTACGAGTAAGTACTATATAGTATACCCTGTAAATGACAGCAAATGGCTTCAGCAGGGCACTTAGCAGTGTATGACAAGTGTGAAGTCCACAGCAGAGGCAACAGTTCAACATCTAAATCAAATTAATCCTTGCAGCTCCAGCTCCAGCTCCTACTCCCACTCTCAGCCCGGTTGCCATGTGTGTCTGCCTGTTGTGCCATTTGGCAGGCGTAGTTTTTGTTGCTGATGCTGATGCTGAAGCTGTTGTTGTTGTTGACTTGTCTTGCCTCGCCTTGCCTCAAGTGGCAACTTGTTAAATTTACGCAAGGCTCGAGCACTGCACACGCATACACAATTAGGCAAGCCACTATGGCAGCCAGGGGGGCGGCGAGGGAAGCTTGGGTTTGGGCCTAGCCCAGGGATCGGGCAGGGCTCGGGGCCTGAAGTTGGCTCGGTTACGCAAACAGCAAATCAAAAAACCATTTGACGCACTTTCATCATCAACAAATGTGGGCGCACATTGTGTTTGGGGGCGCGGCACCTGCTGCTGACACATTGAAACTGCCAATAAGTCGACGCCTCCTCCCTGCTGCCCACACCTTTGTCCCTTTCTCCCTGCTCACACAGAGTGCAGGTGCTCGTCAACAACAACAATTACAATAGCAGCAATAACAAATTGCAGCGCACCCTTAAAAAGCTGCCATGTCATACGTTGAGTACCATTGCTTTAGGAGCAGGCTGAGCAGCAGCAGAGGCAGTGACTGAGGCAGTGACTGAGACTGAGGCAGCGGCTTCACTGGAGTCAACTACCACATCTGCAGCCTTAATGAACGCTTCGACTGGCCACAGCCTTTTGCATACAGTCAGCTCCAGGGTAGTGCAGTGAGGCCAGTGTGACCAGAGCCGTTCAGAGCAGTCGAGCACGGCTTAAAAGCATTTTTACAATCAAAAGTATTAAAGAGTCCGCCAAAGCTAATCAATGATTATATTCCATATTTATACACACTTGAAAATACTACAGAACAGATATAGTCTGTTCACAACTTCACTCTGGCTTCGATAGTGTGTTGCGATAGTCACTGGTATCGCTCCGCACTCACGAGTCACGTTCACGTGCAGCACGATCACATTTCACGTTCATCGTGATCCAGAGCTAATCATGCTATACGCTTAAGTTCCTGAAATTTACTCAATCCCGTTTTGTGTGCTGCAAATATTTTGGTTCAAGCAATTCAAGTCTTTTTTTTTCGATTTTCTTTATTTTTTTATTTATTTTTTTGTGGGTCAAGTGTTGGCTTGCTGCTGCTGCTGACGTAGCAACGCTTTTATATTTTTGGAGTAGGAATCAAATATCACGCAATACATGTGAGAGTGTGTGTGTGTGTGTGTGTGCGTTGTTGTTGTTTGGCAACAGCAGATTCCCCTTTTGTGCCTGAAACTTGCTGCTCGAGCTCTTTGCTCCCGACTTGGCCTTTTTGCATATCATCATCATCCAAGTAAAGTTTACTTTTGCTTTTTGCTCAGCTCCTCTGGTTGCTGCTGCTGCTGCTGCTGTTGTTTGTTCTCTTGTATTTTCGGTGTTCAAAAGCCCACACATCACTTTTACACACACTCACATACTCACTCTCCTGCTGACCAATATGGCACGTCTTTGTACGTTACCCCCTTGCCCCTTGCCTACCAACTCTCTCGTACATCAACTTGAAGTTCTTGTGTTTGGGTTAAGTGAAAAGTGATTGAGCAGATTTTTGTTGCGAATCTTTGGTTTCATCTCTCACTCTCTACCCCGCCACCCTCCCCTCACCACTCCCTTTCTGCTCCTCTCTCTCCACCTTTCGACTCTCCCAAATCTTTTTGTAGTTCTGCCCGCATGTTGTTGGCTCCAACTGCTGCTGCTGCTGTTGTTGGAGCCACTTTTGATGAAGGTAGCCAAGTGTTTTACTGTGTTAATTGTTGTCTCTGCTTCGCTTGTTTCATCTGCTTCTTCTTCTCCCCCCTGTTGTGTTTTGCTGTATAAAGATCTGATAAAGCAAAGAAAAATTGCACATAGAAAGCCGTAACATAAAAAAACACCAGCAAGAACACACGAAAACAAAAAGAAATCCCGAAAAAAATTGTATTTGGCAATGTTGAGTAATTGCGATGGTCTCGGCTGGGGCTTCCATGTTCATGGTTTCACTTCCGGCATTCTTTGGATTTCTTTGGCAAGGGCAAACGTTGAAAATTTCATATGAGCCATGTGCTTCATGCATCAATCTTCAATCCTGGTGTACAGTACAATGCCCCTCAGCTGGATTGGAAGAAGTGGAAAACTCTTTAAAACCTCTATTCATAGTTTGAGCTTAAATTGTTCCCTGATTTTCAATCACCATTCAAATACATTAAGATTCATATTGGTTAATATAACGTTTCGTGAACATAAAGCTTAAATTTGGAATTTTACTCTAATTAAAACACTTGCAGGTGTATTTTTACAAATTCAAGTCCTACTACTCGAACTACATAAGGTCGCTAAGTATACAATGTATCCGGAGCAACAAGGTTGTAGTGGTCCTCATATAGACACAGACACAGAGGAACGACAGGAATAAGACTGAAGGAAGAAACTAGCCGAAGAGGTTAGACTTGAAAAAGAACAAAACACTGAAGAGAACACGTTAGAGGATACGGAAGACTCGAAGAGGAGCTAGATATCCTGTAGATAAGCATACGAGCTGACTGATTTCTTAATAGCCTATGCTCTAAATAACTATAGAGTTACATACATTAAGTGACTTCAATCAACGTACATCAAATGCAAATTAATTTATAAGATACTATGCATTTCACCGAGGCCAGCCAAGGCAATGAATGAGCCTCTGCATACATACATACATCACCATCAATCGGCGATCAAGTTGATTGAGGATGTAAGAAATGCATTGCAGTAATAATGCCCCATGTTGCATGCAACACACAGCGTTTGCCAGCGCATACATCACCAGCAATCAACCGTCATCAGCGAGCCACAGCATTAGCCTTCAGCCTATCATTTTGATTGTTGTCGCTTATCGATTTCACAGCTTTCAGATTCTGCTTAGCCGATTGGCCCGCTCAGCCCAGCCGCCTTCTCGTTTTTGCAGCATAAATCAAAAGCGGAAATTGCCGGACAACGGGAGATTGGCAATGGCAATGGCAGTGGCAATGGCAATGGCTAAAGCAATGGCACTGTCCATGCATTTGTATGCAATAGGTTGATGAGATGACTTCATTAGCAGCTGTTGCAGATGACGTTGCTCTTTCTATACACTTTCGCAGAGTATCCAGTGCGCCAAATACTGCAAAGTAAAATAACTAAATGTCTAATTACTATTACAGTTTGTACATATTCCCAGTCTCTTGATAGATAGTTGTTCTATATTGTGTGATGTTCTTCAATTTCAATATCACAATGTCAGTTGTGACTAGTGTATCTTGTAGTTCGCATAGGTAATCAGGTTTTCAGCCTAGTTATTGTTGCTGCTGTCGCTTAGCTCTGATTGTTTGCATTCGGCTCGAACTGTGTCCAGCCTGGCAAACCCAATCAAATCAGCAGAAAGAGCAGCGGCTACTGCAAAAGAAATTCTCGTCGGACTGGGGACAATTAGTGCGCATGCTAATGAAAAGGCGCTGAAAGAGCAAATGTAACTGTGTGCACTTCATTAGGTACAACTCACGAAAGGATGCGACCAAGAAGCAGCAGCAGCTCATAAATGTTCAGTCTGTGAAGCAGCTGAGACCCGCAGCTAATTAAGTTTCAGTTCATCTCAAGCAGAAGCTGAAACTGAGCTGTTGATGGAGATGGAGATCGAGACGAGGATGGTGTCTTGCATCGAAACAAGTAGCTGATAGCTGAAGCTGAAGCTGAGGCTGAACTGGGGCTGCTTAATGTCTTATGCTTTATTGGTTGTATATTTATTTATTTCTTAATTCCACGGACCCATATTTATCTTCGTTGCGTTGCGTATCGTTTTCTGTTTTGTGGTGTATCATTGTCGTTTGTCGTTTCGTGATAATAAAGATTTATGCGAGCGGACCTTAAAACACCGACCAGAATCAAAGAAGAAAACATGAAAACAGTAGGAAACCAGAAGCCACAGACATTGCCTGCCATTGCCCGGTTATCGGCCAAAAGGGCAAAAACCAAACGTAAACCGTTTTTGGGCATTGCGGCCAAGACGAATGCATTTTTAATTAGCGGTTGCTTACCCACAATTTTCTCCGAAAATCTCTGAAAACTTCTTGTCAATCCGACACTAGCTGGCCACAGCCCCAAGCCCCAAGCTCAGTCCGAGACTCCGGGGTCCCGCACTCCGCCCCGCCCCTGGCTCCCTCTTAGTGCTAGTTCTGCTTCCGTTTCAGTTTTTCTCTGCCTCAATATGCATTTAAATTCGTCTTGGCCTTCACATCCTGCAACTTGAAAATTAGGCGGCAAAGTTGAAATGAAAAAGGGAGATAAAAAAAAACTCGGAAAGCTACAGTCGGATTCAACCGACAGTAGAAGACCCTGTACTTTGATTTACCCTGGGCGTCGATAATAGCAGCTGCTTATAAGTATATACTCACATGCACATACATGTAAACATATGTATGTGTATACATGCACACATATGTACACTTATACATACAAATATACACGCAAATGATAACAATAACCAATACTCATACAGAGATTCATACTCACAATAAAAAATCACGTATACGCCCTAGTGGTCGCATACGCTGCGGCTTCCCCCCTCCCCTAGCCAAATGCCTAGTACTGAAAATTGTTTGTTCAATATCTCCGGTGTTTATTATCCGATTGGGCTGCAACTCGCACCAAACATGAAAATCATCTAAGGCTTTAATCCTGCAAAAAAATGAATCCAGTGACTCTAAAACTGTTTATACTAAGGACATTTTTGCAAATTTGAGGGGGAGGGGGATGACTTTTCAAACATTTGAAATAAACTTGACCTGCCTATGTAATACACGAACCTAACAAAAAAAAAATTAAGTCTCTAGCTCTTATAGTTTCCGAGATCTAGGTGTTCATACAGACAGACGGACAGACGGACAGACGGACAGACAGACGGACAGACGGACAGACAGACAGGGTTATATCGACTCAGCTCGTCGTCCTGATCAAGAATATATATACTTTATGGGGTCTGCCACGCCTCCTTCTGCCTGTTACACACAAATGTCATTTGCACAAACCTAATAGACCCTTTGTACTTTTTTAAAGTACAGGGTCTAATTAATATTGATAAAACGAACCGAAATTATATAAACCGCTAGCCAGTGCTAGGGGTAAAACTAAAGGCAATTTGCAGGCGATTCTACGAAAAATTAATCCTAGAAAAGACAACCCAAATGACGTAATACATATATCAAGATACAAGATACATATAACGCCACAGAGAGATCCTTGTTGTTAACTATGACAGGGTTACAGGGTTTATTTTTATATATTTTGTGATATTTATTAAATCATATGGATAAATGTGTTGACTAATAATAAAGAAATGGCAAATTAGATTAATTGTAGCATTTTCAGCGTAGGAGAATAATAACTTCAAATCAACTTCTAATAATACAACTTGAGTGTTTCTCAGCCCTGTTCTGCTTCGATTTCTACTGTGCGTTCCGATTAGAGCTATCGATGTTTCAGGGCTGCACTCTCATGAAACATCGTTAGGGTTACCATACTACATGTATGTAATAATAAACTTTCAAATTAGGTCTTACGACTAATCGCTGTAGGTGTTGAATCTTATAGATACATATAAATAAGTACGCCAGAGAGCCAGACTTCGTATGGAATTAGGTTCTTAAGATATAGAGTTATATTATATTATATAACATATCGTTAAAATGAGCCTGATCGAAAGTAAACCTTTCAACAGGGCCAGGATGTTTAGTCTAATATTACATATAGTTATTAAACATTAATAAGTCTGCCAGTGAGCCTAGACATTGTATTGAGAAAGGCTCATTAAACAGTTAATGAAAGATAGACATTGGGTAAATAGAAATACCAGATAGTCTAGACTAGACATAAGTAATTCAGACACAAATAGCAGTCTGGACTCAAGATAATAATATGGGAAATGTACCCTAAGAAGGAAAAACCCTAGATAATAGAAGATGAAAAATAGACCCTAATAAGGAAACAACCCATGATAAAATAAAGGTGGAAATTTACTTAAATAAATGTAGAATGTAAATGTAATATGTAAAACTGATCTGTATGCCCAAAAAGGGTATACATAAAGTATAAAAAAAGTAGTAGTAGTCAGTTGTTATTTAGCACTCCTCACATCAATGTACGTCCGTATTTTCAGAGGGTATCTGTTAGTGCATACTTCTCGCATGGTATTTATGGTTCAAGTGCACTCTGCTCATACGCCGAGCCGAGCTAACCCCTTGGAGAACATATTAAATCGGAATTTCTATAGAGAATTGTTTCAAATGCTATTGTTGCTGTTGCAGTTGCTGCTGTTGTTGTTGCTGCTGCTGCTGCACTGCAGTAGGCCGTAAATTTATGTTGCATTAATTTATAGCATTGTTTTTTGTATGGGGTCAAAGCAGAGGCAGAAGCAAAGGCAGCACCGAGCACATGAAAGAGAGACGGCTAGCGAGCGAAAGGGACAGCCATTGTGAGGGGAATACTGAAATAGGAGGGGTGGGAGGGGGGAGAGTGTAACTGAAACGTTTGGCAAAAATTGAAATCAACTTGAAAGATATTTCTGCAAGAGTCCATATGGGGAGGAGAGGAGGTGCCTAGTAGGTGGTGCAATGACTTTAAGGGTCTTCAAATTTCCACCCCACTCGCTGCCTCTCTCTCTGTCTGCTCCCTCTCTCTCCCTAGTTGCACATTAAGTTGTCTAGTTGTTGTTGTTTTTGTTGTGGCAGCTGCGGCGTTTATCTGCATGCGGCGCAATTATTTTAACTTGTCACACGTCTGCAAATGTATTGCGGTGGAGCGGTGGTGCTGTGGTGCGTTGGTGCCTGCCTGCCTGCCGAGAGGGAGAGAGCGGGCGATAGTGATAGAAAAAGAGAGACGGAGGGGGAGAGACAGCGAAGTGAATGTGGAACAGAAAGACTCGGCCCATAGCGCTTTGCCTCTTCTGAACTTTACAAATTGAAATTAATTACTTTGTGCCATTGTCCAGTCGAATGCCGCCCGCCGAGTCAAGGCAGGCGGAGGCGGAGGGAGTGGCAGCTGGAGGAGTTAGTTTGCCTGTGGCAGCAACAACAGCAACAAGAGCAGGCTGCTCCACGGAGTGAAAGTGACACAGCGACTCGACACTCGATGTACGCCTGCTCAACTACGCTTGTTTGCAGTTTATTATACCCCGACTAAGTGCTATGCTAGGGTATATCGGTTTAGTGGCAAATTGAATTTTTAGACCCTGTACTTTAAAAAAGTACAAAAGGGTCTATTAGCTTTGTGCAAGTTAGAAATGTCTGTAACAGCCAGAAGGAGGCGTGGCAGACCCCACAAAGTATATATCAGGCTGACGAGCTGAGTCGATATAGCCATGTCCGTCTGTCCGTCCGTCCGTCCGTCTGTCCGTCTGTATGAACACCTAGATCTCATAAACTGTAAGGGCTAGGGACATCATATTTGGCAGTTAGATGCCCCTATAGTGCAAGCAGATCAAGTTTGTGTTAGATTTTTGATACCTTTATGTGCTTTGGCATACAATAATCTTCTGATAACCTTTATCTGTGCTGTGAATTGTGGCCCAATCGGATAATAAACACCAGAGATATTCAATTTCAAATAAATAAATAAATACATATGTAGGTAAATCAAATGTGAGAGCTCGATAGTCTTGTTCACTCGACTGCAGCGTGCCCGTGTGGTATTGTTTTGCTTTAGTGCTTGTAAACGATTGCCTGCCCGACCACGCCCACTTATAGTCGCCAGCCCACTTTCATTGCATTTGCTGTGCTCCGCATGCATTTGTCATATTTCCCCTCGCCACTTCTCACCCCCTACCCCACCTTCTATCACCCCCTCCCCATGGCAGTGTGTAGACTCTTCTCTATGCGCTCCATTTAGTTTTGTGTTTCTTGTCTAACATCAGTTTTTTGACCGCTTCGCTGTGCACTCGACCCCCCAACCCCAGCGCCAACCCCAGCCCTTTGTTGCACTTGCCCCAGTACCAGTAGTCAAGCTGCTTCTTGTTACATTTTGTTGTTTATTTCACTGTGCAAGTTTTGCAAATTTTGCCAATTTTTGGGTGCTAAGCAGTACTGCGCCTCCCCCTGGCACTGGTAGCCCCCTCTTCGCCGCCTCTAACTACATTTTTGCTCACTGCCACTGGGTACAAGTGAGCGGCGCTGCTTAGGTTATTTTTTGCTTAATACAATAGATATTTACCGGACCTCAGCCATGCTGCTGGCCTCCTCCCTTGCCGCAGCCCTTGTCGGTTTTTCATTGCTGTTTGTCTGTCGTATTCCATTGTTGTTTGTCATGTTGCGCATACGCCGCATACGCCAGCGTTTTTCCCTATCTCTGCTCAGGCTTTTCTTGCTGCTCCTCTTTGCGTCGCTTGGCAATGTGTTCATTAGCACCGACTTAATAGACTTTGACAACAATGACTCAGTACGCTAACTATAAGCTCTGAGTTGTCTCTAATTTTTAGGAATTCTCCATTAAATTAAAGCGAACTTTATACATACTTTGTATTTGAATTGAAATCGTTTTGCGCAATTTTCTTTGACAACTTTTTAAAAATACGAATTTATTTGACAATAATTTTGAGAAATAATTTGTAGTTCTATGTTAGTGGACTTTATTTTCCTTGGCATTTCCAAAATTGATTTTCAAACGACAAATGAAAACGCCAATTGCAGTGACAGTTGAAACATTTGCAATATATTGCAGCAACAAGCGGCTTATATCACATGGCATAGACCACAGTGCTCAACAGCAGTAGGCTCATTGCACGATATTATATACAGATTATAAATTTTAATAATAAGTTTTAGGGTATACTAAAAATATATAACGTAAATACAGAAATAAGTAAGATCAAATAATAAATCAACAGTAGAGTGACGCTTTATAGTCTAAACAGTATTTAGCTAAAGAATAATTAATTGAGAGCGTGTTAAAAACTCAATTTTATAATTAAATATAATACAGGGACAAATACTTAATATATTCCTTAAACTTTTACGTAATATTATTGATTTCTTTCATTAAATAATAATGATAAAAATATGAGAAAGCTACAGCCGGACGCAACAGACAGTAGAAGACAGCTCGTCGTCCTGATCAAGAATATATATACTTCGTGGAGTCCTTTTGCCTGTTACACACAAAGGTCATTTGCACAAACTTAGTAGACCCTCTTGTACTTTTTTAAAGTACAGGGTCTAAAAATAATGTACTGAAAGAGTAATTTTAAACCCAATGATCTAAATAGCGAATTTGATGCAGTAATTTTTAATTTTTTTTTAAATTCAAACTAAAGAAACAAATTAATATGTACAGGGTATAAAAAGTAAGGCGACATATAGAGACAAATTGTTGAGTTTATTCAAGCAAAAACTTTTAATTATATAAACCTATTTGTTAAATTTTATATTGAATTTATTTTATGAGCTTGTTACACCACATTTACAGTTGTGGAAGTGCAGGGTGTGGGTAAACAACTGAAAAAGGAATTCGAATTGGTCATGTGTAAACTTGATGTGGTCTAAGATGTTGACCAGGATCTCCAGCTCTCTTTAAGGAAATGTTTGTCCTATTTTAGCTGCAACTTCTTCAATTTCGTTTGCAGAGAACGCATGTAAATTGTTGCTATTGTTGTGGCAGCTAAGCATACGTTATGTACACACACACACACACACTCCAGTAAATACAATGTGTGTGTGTGTGTGTGTGTGTAGTGGGAGGTAGTACATGCAGCAAAACAACTGTTGCATGTCTGAAATAGGGCACATATTTCTTTGTGTACGTGTGGTATATTGCTTCTATTTGTCAGTTAGTCAGTCAGTCAATCAGTCAGCCAGTCAGTCAGTCAGTCAGTCAGCTGCTTGCAATTGATACCATTCTCAGCCTCTCGTTTTGTGAACAATTTTCCCATCTGCAAGCTGCTTTCTATGACAGTTGTTGCTGCTGCTGCTGCTGCTGCTGTTGTCATGGGAGTGCATTTGATTGGCGTTGATTTGCCAACAGCCGATTAAGAGTGGCCTAAACGCTTGCGTAACCAGGCAACAGATCTGCAACCTAAAAGCCGAGCTAGGCCAGGCCAGGCCAAGTCAAGCTAAGTCAAGCCAAGTCAAGCGCCTTTATCGCCAAATTACAAATTACAGACTAGAAGCTGCCGCATTTGCGAAATGTGCTTTAAGCTGCCACCAAAATGGCACACACACAAAAGCAACAACAACAGACAACAAACGGCTTCAAGCAGCAGCGCATCGGTAAAGCCGACGCTGACGTCGACGTCGACGTGAACGTTGACGCCGGCGCTTGCGCAAACGTCTTAAATTGCAGGTGGGCAAATGCAAATTGAAATCATTATTAATTATAGCAGTCAGCTTCCGTCCTAGACCCCATTGGCATAGCTCCAACTTCAGTTTCAATCAGATTAGCGCCAGATCCCAAAACAATGGCCTCCGCTCCCCACCCCTCACACCCCCCTCCCATTCAGCTGACTGGCAGCTGAGTGTGTGTGAGTGTGCCGGGGAGGGGGTAGGGCACAATTGGGCTGCTTGGTCTGGGAACTTCGTTTCCAATTTGAAAGCGACTTAACTAACTTTGCAGCTTGAAGAACTCATTGTACTACAATTTGGTGAGAAAATTGCGTAAAGTGTTCAAGGTCTGCATAGAACATTGAAGAATTTTCTACACTGCGATTTTGTTTGTTAGTTGTCTTGGTGTTAAGTGGCAGTTGCTTGGCTCTTAAAGAGATCCGAGTACGCGTACTGCAGATATGTGAGAACAAGGCAAATAAATCTATCTAGCCATTGAGGGAACCGTTTGGAACATATAGAACATAGTTTGTCATTTTTGTAACTTGAAGACTAGAATGTTTATAATTATATAATACAATAATATATAATATAATATAGTAGATTTTATTTAATTTACTAATTGCACTAGACCAAAACATTGAGCCGCTTTCGATAATGTTTTTACACATTGCATACTTGAAAACATTGGAAGTTGATTCAACATTCAAGTTGATATAAAACCATGTGGGAAATGAATATCTATCACAATATTTTAATGTTTTTATTCTTTATTTACTTATATTTTCTTATTTTACGAGCTGCACAGTCCCCGCTCTTCAATGAACTCACTTATGACGTCTCTTTTACAACGCATCACTTGCAAAGAGTTGCCAGATTGTCGAAAATGAATACAATATTAGTAACTTAAAAATACTCGAAGATATGCTTATTGTATAAATAATATTTATGATTATTTATGATATAATCTCTATATTATTTTATTATATCTGTTGAGATGACTTCAATCTGTCTGTTTGCCTATCAGATGACACCAAGTGCTCGAGAATATATTATTTTGCCTTCGTTGCCTTCCAGTGTTTTCATTCGTTCATTGCCTTAAGTGAATAAACATTACATTTCATTGTAAAACTTGTTCTTTACTAGGAATCTTTTAAAGTATTATTCTGTATATTTATGGTTTATGGTTACCTCCGACTGTAAACTTCCCCAAGCATTTAATGATAATTTTATTTGTACAGATATTTCAAATTGTAATTTCAATTATGCAGTGAAGTTGGGCAGGTGGCGAGCGGGGCGTGGGGCGTGGAGAATGTGGCAAGTGCGAAGGGGGAGGTGAGTTCAGTTGAGTATTCTGCGTGCTGTGCTTAGGGTCTGCTTACTTATTAGAGTCTAAGACTCGACTGTGTTTATGTGGCACGACCAATGCTGTGGCACATCCGCCCAGTTTGGCAGTTGCAACGTGTAGTTAACAATCACCACCAAATTGACAACAATAAAGACGCAGTTGCAGTTGCAGTTGCAACTATGCAGCGGCGCGTGCAGCACCTGTCAGGTTGCAGTAACTAACTGTTGGATCCTCTCGCTGCACGCAAGGCTCGTTTGCATACGATGGTCTCACTGCATCCTGATCTCGTGCTGCACATGCTAATTTTCAATTGGTCAGCAGCAGCAGCCAGTTACTGCAGGCGCAGTTGCAGACTGCGATTGAGTTGCAAGAGTTTGCTGCGCTGCGGCGGCAATTACAAAACAACAATGCGCCATGGCATACGGTAGCTGCGGCATAGCACACAATAACAACAATTTGCAACAGTGTGGAATGTGCAACTGCCACAGCCAGAGCCAGAGACAGAGCCAGAGACAGAGCCAGAGCCACAGTCATTGCCAAGCGTCTGGGCAATTTTGCTTATAATGATAATGATAATGATGATGATAGCGATGAGGCCTTCGCTGGCCAATTGTCCAAGAGATGCGGCGATATATATTTGGTCAGCTGGAGGCGATGCTTATCCGTTTTTAGAATATCAATTATAAGTCATTTAGTTTGCTTTGCACGTCCACAATTGAATGCGATCCACTCACCCAGTTTCAGTGCCACTTTTCCAACTTGCCCCCTCGCCACACTCCACACTCTGCCATTCTCCCACTCGAAATACTGCGTGTCACGAGTGTGAAACTGTAAAAGTACTTTTTAATTTAAGCTCATTTTAATTGTGAGAACTTTATTCTATTTGCTTCCACTGCTCTCCATCTCCTTCCGTAGACACCGTACAGGTAACTCGCAGTCTCAAACCGAATCCGAATCACATTAAATTTTCTAGTGGGTTACATAAAGTTTCTTTTCCTTTCTGCTCTGTCTTTTGGTGCTTTTTGAGTTACAATTACTTCGTCATTTAGTTGGAATTACATTTGATGTGCATTTTCACTTGGCATTCCCTCCAATTAGTTGGTTAGTTTTGTTATTTAATGGCCAACATCTGTTCTCTATAAGGTTTACGAGTGCTCCGGCTAATGGCTTATGCGTATGGGAATAATCAAGTAGAAGCAACTTTAGAATTATTGAGAAATTTATTTCCGGGGAATTAGCTATTAGGGATGGTTGTTCATCTTGCTCTTAGCCTTATGTAGTCACTGTCTTTCGATATGCATTGACATTGTAAATATTCACTTAGTCAAGCAAAAACTTCATTGATATAAGCAATCTTTTATGTCTAAAGTATATCACTATATACCACTAAATGTATCTTTAACTTAATGCTTGATACTATTTTGATTAGTTAAATATTAATGTTATTATTATATTATTTTAAGAATATTTCCAACTTATTCTTAAAGTATTCAATAACTATAATCATCGACTTAACAACGTGAGAAGATGAAAGCAATGTTTTAGGTCTAAAATGTTTTCATAAGTCCAAACTTAATAAAAATAAAAGAATAATAAACAGAGTATATACAAATTTTATATATTAAAGAATTTGTTTGAAGGAATGAATAACATATTAAAAATGTATGTAACTAAATATATCTTTAACCTAATACTTGATGCTATATTGATATATATACATTATAATTATATTATATTAAGAATATTTCTAACGTATTCTTAATGCATCTTATAATTATAGTTCTCGACTCAACAACGTAAGTTGCACTTACAAACTCAAAACAAACTAAACAAACTCAAAGAAGTCCTCTATACAGCTGTAATTGACTCGGAATCAGTTATCTAATTGGCAAAAATATAAACTGAGCTATAACTATTTTTTAACTTCTCATAATTAGAACTACACCAAAGGTTCCGTAGAGCTTACCTCCAGCACGTTTCGCGACTACACCTGGCCCCTGCCACGCCCACAGATCAGTAGATGGCAGATTGAGGCGCTGCCAGAGTGTAGTGGTAAGTATTTTGTGAATGCGGTTTGCCGCTTTTTATGATCATCATTAATTGAGTTTTTATCGGTTTGTGTGGATTATGTCTGATACTCTGGCAATGTTTCCTGTGGGGCATTCCCCCGGGGATTTGGCAACAGCAGCGGCAGCAGCAGCAGCAACGGCGCCTGTTAACTTGGTCAAGACTGCTACGTTTAATTGATGCGCCAGTTAATTAATTGTAACAAGTCTTGCACAGTACAAAACACCGCAAATGATACGAGCCATTTATGGCAGATGGCAGCTGGGAGATATACAGATACAGTATCTGTGTATGGGTGTGTGTGTCTTAGAGGGTTCAGGCATAATCGAACCCATAAGCACGGGCAGCTACTTTAACTGCAACGACAGCAAACACGAAAAAAGCAAAAGCAAAAGCAAATAAGAACGAGAACTAAATCCAAATCATTGCAGACAGCAGTCGCAGGTCTGTAACTTATCATAGCCCAGTTCTCAATTCTACAGCTGACGAGGGGACTCAAACTGGAACTGTAGCTGCACTTGGCACACACTCACACACACACATACAGATGCTGTGTCTTCAGTTATGAGACTGAGACTCCCTGGCTGCTGCTGGGCAGCTTTTTTACTACAACTACACGGAACGGCGTGTTGATGCCAGTTAAATGAACAAACATATAACAAGGCAAAGTAGACAAGGAAGAAAACCGAAAAAGAAAGAGGAAAAGGTGCATTGAACAACGACACATAAATACGCTTTATTCTACATAAAATAAAAAGATACATTAAAATGACATTCTTTATAATTTTATGTATTCCACTTTTGTAATGTTTTTTCTTAGTTTTTTGTTTCAATTATATAATTTATTTACTAAATTCTAATGTCAACTTATTCTTTATAAACTGTCGATCTGTAGCTGTTACAAACGGCATGACATGCCTAATGTACACTGCGGCAAGGCGATGAAAACAACGAAAAAACGAAAGACTTAAGACAGAAACCTCAGCGGGCATAGGTGCTTGAACGGAATGAGCGTGTGTGTGTGTGAGTGAGAGTGAGTGGAGCTACAATCCAAGCGACTATTTAGGCCCGGTTTAGAAGCAGTGCTCTTCGGCTGGCAGACATTCCGATGCAGCAGGTGTTTAGCATAAGTAATTGATATTCTACACACAATCACTGAAGCAGCAGCAACAGCAGCAAGTTGATGTGGCATGAAAATCAGACGCAACAACTTTGGGTGCAACAACAGCAACAGCAGCAGCAGCAACAAAATTAACGAAGCAAGTTGAAATTGCAATGAGCAAAGCAAAGTCGTTTGGGGCTGCAGATGAAGAAGAACTTGTTGTCTACTCAATGCGAGGTACGTGAAATTAACTTGCCCCATGAGTCTTAAAAAAATCATTTCATATTAAATGGCCAGCCAACGCCTCAAACACATACATACATATGCACATCTCTGCCCATCAATGTGCCCCTGTTGTTCTTTGAATTTTTGCTCGTAAATCGATTCGATTGCCCAAAGAGAGACCTTCGGTCTGTGGATAAACAGTTAAGAGGCAAAAGGCAACATCATTATTTATTATTATTAATATCAATTTACATAAGCGCTGAAAATGCGAGCAAAACTTCACACAAATCAGAAGCTTATTGGTACCATTTAGCTGTTCCATTATTATGCAGCAACCAGCAACAACAACTCGCACCCAGACAACACACATCAATAGCAACAACAGCAGCAACAACAACAACACTTTAACCCCCTCCTCACTGAGCACTGGCGTCAGTGTTTGTCGCGTTTCATTTTGCATTTGAACTCTGGGCCTGTTGAGCTCTCTCAACTCAATCGTGCGCCATAAGTTTTCTTGTAATTTATGTTAATTTTTCACTTTAGTTTAACATAAAAATCGAAACGCCTAAACAAATGCCAGACTGTCGAGACAGTCGCCCGATAGATAGCCATATAGTCAGTCATATAGCCACAACCATAGCCAAAGCCATAGACTATGTAATGCCAATGGGCGACCGCAAAAATATACAGAATTTATATTCCACTTTATATTAAGCATGGGCGCAGCATAACCATCGATCAGAGTGCTATGGGGGTGAAGTGAAACGAAAAAGTTTGAATATTAATGCCAAATTCTATCAAAATATATATAGTCTATGAATATAATTTTGAGAGGGAAGCAAGTATCATATAGAAGTCGTATGAAGATATCATTACATCGAACTGACTTAAAACTAAATATATGCATAGAGTAATCTTCATTATCTTCAAGGATAATGAGTATGGACATTTAGCTGCAAGGTTTGTATACGTTTAACAATTTACCTAAACGTTTTAGTTTTAATTTTTTAATAATTAATTAAGAACGAGGAATGAACAAACCTTTTGTTTATTATCATATAATTAATAATAAGCAAAATAATACATAATAACAATAAACAAGAGGTTTGGCAGTCCTTCGTTCATGCCATGTTCTCAATCTGTTAACCTAAAATATACAAAATACATTTTGCTCATTTAGTACCTCAAATATTACCTATTGCTTTTGTGGATTCAGTTAATATAGCTTCAGTTTTGATTCGTAAAATAATAATCTGGGTTTCAGTGGGTTTTTTGATGCCTCTTAGAGTAGACGTCGCATTCGATAGAATTTAAATTATTCTAAATTATTATTAGAAAGAAACTATTTATTAATATTTATTAATAATTGTGAATATTTCATATTCAAGTGTTTTAGTTTTAGTTGACAATGATTTGGATAAGTATAAGTTTACTATAGATCCCCTTTGTTACTGAGCCACTGGTATTTCCAATCAATCGAGCTTGCCAAATGAAAAATTACAATACCTGTAGCTGAGCTGGAAAACAAGAAAACCCAACGCCCACATGACATGTAACGAATTGAACCAAAATCAATATCAAAGCCAGCCAAACGAAACGCAACGAAACGATTTGAAAATCAGGTATAGATATTATGTATAAAGTGATAAATATATATAGTATATGTTAAGACAGCTCAGTCCTGGGTCAGTTTTGAGGCTTTGGCATTGAGTCGAGTGCGGCTGGCAATTAATGCAAAAGGTCAGTCCAAACACTTGAGCTCAGGTTGTAGCCGAAGCTGAAGCTGACTCTGGCTATTGCGTTTTGCAGCTGCTGATTGAGTGATGCTGACAGTGTGGCAACTCTGGCGAATCTGTTGCAGTCCGAACGAAAACCTGTAAGAGACACGTCAAGTCGAACGCCTCGGGCCACTGAGAGTGCCAGTGCCCCAGCCAGTTGCTGTCAGTATTTATTTATTTATTTCTTTTTATCATTTCCACATAAATACTATACATATGTGTATATGTATGTGCCATGGCAAAACATTTAATTATAGCATTTGCAAGCAAATCGTTATAATTGCCATTGCAAAAAGAGCTGCACTCTGTATGTGGTGGGGGGGAGGTGGGCACTGCTTTTTCTCTCGTTGTCTGCTTCATTTTTTATGCGCTCTTTTTTCACTCTGCTACTTTGAACCCTTCTGTTTGGCCATTGTACTGCCCCCCATTTATTAGAGCAAAGTAGCCCATTTCTCTTACTTGACTTTGATTGTCCATCTGTCCATCTATCTTTCGGCCTCTCGGTCTCCCGGTCTGTCTGCCTTTTTGTGCTCATCCTTAGGCTCGAGTGCGCCTGTGATCCATGTGTGACCTTTTCTTGTTTTGATTACCGAATATTGGACTGCTGTCCCTTCCTAACTTTGCTCCTTGCTCTCTCCGACGGAATTGAATGAATCACAATTTAAAATGATTTCGCATTCGCTGTTAAGTAGGCGAGCGATTCGAATACAACTCGCAGTTGGAATTTCCGTTCAACCTTTTTTGTTATACCCTGCAGGTAGGTTGTTCTATAGGGTAGGCTCACGCATCGGCTAAGTTGACTTGGTTATTGATAATGAAGTAATATATCGGACTGTTTACTCTAGCGAGACTCTATAGAAACGTTTGATTAATGTGAATATGAATATGAATATATATGAATAATAGAAAATTTGTTCACAGAGTCTATGATATTTTAGGGATAAACTACTGCTCATGCTTCTGTTAATGAAATACTAAATGAATAACTTTTCTAGGGTATCTGGCTAGTCGTGCCTGCTGCTTTGTTGTGTATTGAGCATTTTCGTTTGAATTTGCTTTCGCCGATGACTCAACAGAAATATTGCCCAGACATTTTAAGGCATTTTCATTAGAGAAGCCCACGATGATGGCAATCAGTTGTAGGCCCTGGGTCATTCAGCCGCAACAGGATAAGGGCCCACTGGCTTCACTTCCGTTGCGTACAGTACCGTACCATACGGTTGCCTAACCATACGCCAAATGATTCTATATTTTCTAATGATATTCCCGTTTTTGTTATTGTTTGCTGGGATGGCTCACTTAGTGCTGGACATGTTCGTGATCTCGCCACTGGGACAGACAGCTGAGCATTGTATTTGTGTGTGTGTGTGTGTGTGTGTGTGTGTGTGGCACACTTTTGCCGTGATAAATGTGATGTCATTGTGTTGCCATTCGCCTAGACGCCGCTGCCATTTGCCATTTTTGTCAGTTCTGCACTGACAGAAATAGTATGTATGTTTCTATTGACTGATAAGCCGAATGGTCCCTGCGCAGGAACCGGAATCGGAGTATCTAAATTCTAAGGAATTTTGAGAACATTATGCCGCAATGAAACTGTCGTTAGATGTGAGATTTGTTGCTTCATTTTATACTTTTAGTAGACACAGATTTCCTCTGTTAACTTTGTCCATCAGTCATCAGTCAGTCTTTAATATAGTATTTTGCTACTGGCTTAAGTACAGCTCGTTCTGTTGGAAATCGTGCACAAAAGTTAGTCACCTCTGACCCCAGGTAATAACTCAGCAAATTTAATGTGCGAAGTGCAACTACAATTGGATTTGCAGTTGGAATTGGAACTGTAACTGTAACTGTAACTGGCCATGGTCTGCCGCTGTGCGTATTGTTTCATCTATCCAGCCATAAATAAGTATCGTATGTATCTCTGCCACATGGACTTTAGACTAAACTCTGGCATTATCAGGCTCTCACCCTCATTGCAAGAAGAAGAAGCAGGCAGACAGACAGCATGAAACGCATAAAATGTTCTAACGTTTTGCCATTTGCAGCAGACTATTTGCCGTTTATTCTGACTTAAAGTACCCCCACCCCCATACCATTTCCGGTTGCATTTATGTTTGGCCAATCAATTAGGGTATTAGAGACACGTAAGGAGGGGAGCGGGACACCCTCTACCTAGTGTTTCGAATTCAATTTTGTATGCCGCATGCCGCATGCCACAAATGCGAGCACATTGTCCGAGGTGTTGCAGACAACATTCTCTGGCCTCCATTCTCCACCCTGTCTGTCTCCCTTTGAATGACATATTTGGCTCTCTCCCATTTTCATTCTCTCTTTTGCTTTGTTTTTGTATGTATTTTCCTTGTGATTTTTCGGGGCCAAATTGATATGCTAAGTAGCTTAGCCCGAGGTGTACTGCTGTACTATATATATATATACATATGTATATCCAGAAGGGGCAGCCTGAGCTGGTCGTTGCATTCATTTTCGTTTTCCAATTTCGATCCTAATTATCACAGCTTTTTATCAACTGACAGACGAACGGACGGACGGACTAATTTCGAAATGAATGCCCAAAGGAAGGCGCATTTCCGTTTCGGGCCAATCGATAAATAACGATTAACAGAGTTACCCAATACGTGGCCTACACCTACCAAAAGGTATCAACAATATCTTACTTTTATATCTCCTTCGCTTTAGGACTCTACGTTTGTTTGGCAGGGGGCGTGGTCGTTGACAAGCCGCAGCGACAACAAATGAAATGAAATAAAATGCGTTGTGTTGGTAATAAATAAAAATTGTTTTTAAACAACTTAATCGAATTTGTGTTTTGTGATTGACTACGCTTTCTTACGTTTTACGGCACAGTGCAGCGAGGGGAGTTCTGCAGGTTCGCGCCTCAGGCCTAAGGGCAGGCGGGGTCAGAGATTGAATTAGTATAGTTAGAGTACTGGCTCCTAAGGCCTAGGACTCTTTGGATAATCCTATTGAGTGTATTCATATTGGGTTGTTATTGTTGTATAAAGACGGATATAAATTTATACTATTTTGTACACATATGTACAGTGATTGGGGTTGCAAGGAGTGAGGAGGGACGGTTCTAGTCCTCGTATTAGAAGCTTAATTACGCTCTCATCTAAAAACCAGATTCTGATCAAATGTTGCAAGGTTGTGGGCCTCACCCCTCCCTGCCTGCCACAGAGCAGTCATTTGGCAGAGTGCTTGCAAGTTATCTGGTGACCCTCGCATATTGTTAGCTATTTCATCGCCTTTTGGCCTTTGACTTTGACGTAAAAATATAAGGAGGAGCCGTGTGTCGCCCTTTTCTTTGTGAAGTTGCAACTTCAGATGGGGCATGGAGTCTTGGTTTGTTGTGTTGGAGGTGCTCCAAATGCGTTTTTGTTGTTGTTACAACAAATTTTATGACGCAAGTGCTCGTAAAATTGCGTTGCTCTTTCCCGTTGTGTTGTTGTTCTTATGGTTGTTGTTGCGGTCGTTGTTGTTGCTGCTGCTTGTCATTTGTCGCTCTCTTCGTCTGGTGTTGTCGCCTTTCATTGTCCTTGTGACTTTGTGGGCACCAAAATTGGTTGTATTTGGTTTTAACACATTTTGCTCTAATGGAGTGCCATTGCCTAACAGTACTGGGTCTTGCAACATGGCAGAAGCAGCAGCAGCAGCACCCACACCCACACACACACCAGCAACATCTTTGCATTCCAATTTGAAATTTCAAGTATTCCATCTTTGTCTTTGACTATGTCTCCATCTCCATCTCCATCTCCATCGGCCTGCCGAAATCTCTGTTTGCCAGCTCGAGTGGTTTTATTTTGTTTCTGGCCATTTTCAAGTCTTGGCAAAACTTTGCTGACCACCAAATGACTGGCCAAGTGAAAGTTGAACAACAAACAACAAAATTTTAACAAGCATAACAATCTGAACTCCAAGATTACACGTGTTAGGCGTTGTTGTTGTTTGTATCTTTACAACCTAGCATTAAAAAATGTGCTTACTCTGTGGAATCCCAGCGATGTTAATAATGTGCACAATGTTTTTTCGGCTCACAAACAACACAAACACATATCTATCATATATCTACAGACCTCTACATACATACAAGAACAACAACAGCAACAACAACAATTACGACAGTTACAAGTGTAATAGCAGACAGCTCTAATTGATTGTGGAAGATTGTTAATGGATGTTAACTAATTCGAAAAAAAAGTAAAAATGTTAACGAATTCCTTTACTACCAACCTCAAAGCTTTCCATGTTGCTTTCGTTTTCAAGAGCAGTTGGGCTCTGCCTCTAAAACTGTGTAAGCAATGTTGTTCGAGTGAACCATAGAAAATAATATAAAACTCTGTATAAATGTATATCTAACTAGTCTGAAGAAAATGTATTCAAATGTTAATAATTTGAGCCGGTAAAGAGTGGCCGGTCGCTACTAAGCCTTGCCTGCTATTAGCCTTAAGCCTTATTACCGCTGCTCAGCTAAATATGCGAGCGAGGTCTCTGATAAGATTGCAAATTTATCTGTGAGATGCATAAATGTATCTGCAGCATGCAAAACTAAACATCGATGCGCGTGCACTGCCAACTTGCTGTCAGTCAAAGTCAGCGAGCGGCAACCGAATCGGAATCGAAATCAGAATCAGTATACAGTACACAGTGTTCAGCATCAGTCGGAGGAAGGGGGAGGAAGGGGGAGCTGCACGAGCATTTGAGGTTGCAGTTGCAGGTGGCTCGAGTAGGAGTCTTGCTCTGGCTCTTGGTGTTGGAGTCAGGTAGGCTCGTTTAGATAGTCATGACTGCGATGTCTTCATCGTACTCGCAGCAGCAGCGACAGCAGCAACTGCTTGAGTTGACTGCGGCGTGTGGGCAGTTGGCTGCCTTTTTTCGTGCGCCGAAAACGAGGAGGAAGACAAAACACAAAATAAGGAGAAAAAAAAAGAGAAAGAGAAAGACATTTGAGTCGAGGCGAACTTTGCGCACGCGCACGACATACGAACGGCGTGTGCAGAGCAAGAGGCAAAAGTGATGGAGCAGAGGACAGTGTGAGTGGCGGCATTTCACGGCTACTGTGCGTGTAAGTATGTGTATGTGTGTGTGTGTGTGTGCTAAACTTTGAACCTAAACCTAAACCCGTCTCCTGCTCTCGCTCTCGCTCTCTTGCCGGCGCGCTCTCTGCCGGCTCTCTCTGCCGATGCTGCTGATGCTGCTGTAGTACTAAGTATTATGCGCAGGTCAAAGCAGCAGAGACACCTTTCGATCTACATCAATTGCATTTTTCTTTTGCCCATACTTCTGCCTCTGCTTCCGCCACTGTTCTGGTTTTGTGGGGTGCATGGTTGCCATAATTGGCACCAAATTGTGTAAAAGTGGTGTTTTTTTTTTAAACTATTTTTAAGAATAATACAATTAATAATACGAAATAATACAAAACATTTTAATTCATAATACAATAAATATATTAAAATAAAATACTGTAGAAAATATCTAAAAATCATATATAATTTTTATTTTATTTATTTACGTTGAATGTTAAATAAAATTGATTAATTATTGATAACTGAATGATATGGCTTCTTAGTCTTTTTGGTTCGACTATACGTTGATTCTATTTTAGTAAAATAGGATTTTTCTATTTAGTCTTGGGCCATGTGCAGGTCTGAGTTTGATGTTCTGCAACCTGTAAACGATACAAATCACACACAGAGCCAACCGCAAGACTGGGGTTCGTTTTTTATACCTATGTATGTTGTTACATGTTGCACGTTGCGGCCGCTGCCGCTGCCGCTGTCGATGTTGTCGCTGGCCGCAAATTGAAGCACCACA
The DNA here is from genome assembly GCA_035045005.1 of Liodrosophila aerea. Classification (NCBI taxonomy): domain Eukaryota; kingdom Metazoa; phylum Arthropoda; class Insecta; order Diptera; family Drosophilidae; genus Liodrosophila; species Liodrosophila aerea. The sequence goes on from JAWNNL010000485.1 coordinate 913,861, forward strand.
GCAACTTCTCGCATACATTTGTACTTGTATGGCTTGCAGCAAAAATGCGAATGCGCCCCTACGTGAGTACGAGTAGTTCCACTGTGCGAGCATACCCGCACTGCTTCTACGTAGTAACTACTAAACCAGTTATCGCCCCCTCCGCTCCCCAACGATTACCCTCACACTCACACGCTCGCTGTCTCCGTCTCCAGCTCTTTAGAGCGACCGTTGGTCGTTCCTGTTGCTTTCCTATATGAAAAGTGATTTCTTTGCATAAAATGCACTCCCCAAAATACACTGCACGAAAAAGTATTTGCGAATGTACTTTAAAAAAGTACTAAAAGGTCTATTAAGATTGTGCAATTGACATTTGTGTGTAACAGGCAGAAGAAAGCATGGTAGACCCCATTAAGTCACATAAATTTTTTCCCTTTCCATCTGCCGATCTTAGCAACTAAAGAGGGGTAAAACACGAAGTTTGGCATCACATCCAGCTGAATATCACACGCAGATCATGTAGTATGTACTACTGTCATTAGCAAATCACCGATTCGCTTGGTAAACACAAATTCAACCAAATCGGTCATCTTATGCATTGTGATTTCTCTCAGTGCAGTCGTTTGGGTCCGCAGATTCCCGATTTTGTGAGCGGGATACACTGGCTGCTGATGATGATTGGGTATAATGGGTTTTATGGAGCAGCTGCTGCTGTTGTGATGTACATAGGGATGGGGATATACACTAAATACATAAGTGTATGTGTGAGTGTGAGTGCGCGTGTGTGTGTGGATGTTCAAGTTTTGTGGCTCACACCTGTGCCCCGGGTCTACCTGACATTTTGAAATATTGCCATTGATTTGCTTGGCAAGAGACTGCAAACTGATTTAGTTTGTGAATCCGATTTCGTTAGCAGTTGTTTCCACCGGGTTCCCATGGCAAATGTTGTTTATAGTTGTAGTTGTAGTTGTTGTTACTGCCGTTGCTGTTGCTGTTGCTGTTTGCTTGTATTCTTGCTGCTGGCCGTATTGTTTGTTCTACAATTAACAACAACAATGAGCGCGCAATGTTTTAATTTGGGTCAAGCAATTGGCGTCGCTTTGCCACCGCTCATAATTTCCATAAGCGCCAATGCCCCCTCCGTCCGACCCCCCCACTCCAACTACCACTGACATGCCACAAATCAGCCGAAAATAAAATCGAATATACTCGTAATAAAAAGCTTGGCCCAATCACATGTTCACGGTACAAATGCTTTATCTAGGTTTATTTATACAAACTCAAATCTACTTGTAATTTACAACAAATCAAATGATGTGCCCCGAGGGGGAGGCAGCGGGGCATCCAACCATAACCAAATTCATTAACATTTTCGGCACGCACAAATTGTAAATCTTTTAGCATAAACATAAAGTTCTCTCACACAACCAAAAACTCTCCTACAACACACACACACACACACACACACACACACACATAGTATGCAGATGTGTTGATGGGTCCAAAAAAGTCACCAAGTCGATCGCGAGAGATGTGCGATGTTCGATCGCGCCGCTCGATGTTCGATGTGACATGCTGCAGTTGAGACAAATGTTGTGGCTGGATGCTGCTGTTGTTGTTGTATTTACAGTATATGCACAATGCTGGCCAACGCTTAGCGCGACTGAGCAAACTGCTTTATGGAGGGGAACACGAAATGAATCGATTTAATTTTGAGGCAACGATTAGGCCCTGTACTTTAAAAAAGTACAAAAGGGTCTATTAGGTTTGTGCAATGTAAATGTATGTTACAGCCAGAAGGAGGCAAGGCAGACCCCATAAAGTATATATATTCTTGATCAGGACGACGAGCTGAGTCGATAGGGCCATGTCCGTCTGTCTGTCCGTCTGTCTGTCCGTCTGTATGAACACCTAGATCTCGTAAACTGTAAGACCTAGAGATATCACATCAGACCACAGACACAATTATAAAGATACAAAATTGTGATTCAGCATACAAAGATCTTATGATAACCTTCATCAGTGCTGTGAATTGTGGCTCAATCGGATAATAAACACCAGAGATATTTGGGATTAAAATTTTCCGTTCTAAGCAAGGGGGAGCAGCGAGCACGCACTTAATGTATGTATAAGTATGTATGCGTGGTTATGTCTATCTTTGCGATATGTGTGTGTGCGTGTGTGTGTATTGCATTAGCTGCTGCCAGGGAAAGTACAGGGTCTCCTACTGTCGGTTGCATCCGACTGCAGCTTGCCGAGTTTTTTGTCGTTGTCGTTGTTGAATGCCAGAATTGCATTTTAATTGGCTACATTTATTTGCATATGAGAAGTTTGTAGTCAATTAAACGAAATGAAATTGCATTTATCTTGCCTTCTGCTCATCTCACATTTCATTTATTTCCTAGCCAGAAGGCATAAGCAATGCGTGTTAAGTATCTGCTGCTGCTCCTGTTGCATATTTTGTAATGACTTGGCTCTTAATCAATGAATCGATATTTCAATTTTGATTTATGCTACAGTACTATAAAAGTATTTCTTTCGTCTTTGCCACATCCTGGCCACATTCAAACACTCACACACACACACACTCACTCACTCACACTTGGCTGAATGCCCAAAATGTTTGAACATCTTTTGTAGTTGTTGTGTTTGAGTACATGTACATTCCCCCTACCCCCCACACCCACCCAACACACTCTGCCGTCAAGTGCTGTGCCACTTCAGCTCTCTGTGGCTGCTCCTCAGCTGGAAGCGAGTCCAGATTGAGCTAAGAGTGTACTTAGAGTCAGCAGAGCTTCTGTTTGCCTTTGTGTTGCTTCGCTCGTTGCCTGCGGCCCAAGTGAAATTTTGTGGCCATCAAGGAGTCCGGCTCCAGCTCTGCCTGATGTGAGTCACCTGTGCAGTGGGGGTGGGGGTGAAGATGCCGCTTCTTTTTTCTCCAACAGTTACCTGGACGAGCAATCCTTCCGTGCTCGCCCCGCCCCCTGACGTTGCTGTGCTGCATTTTAAAATTAATATTTGGATTTTAATTAGCAAGAAATTTACTTTGGGCTATGGCAGTTCGGTTCGCTGCCTGCCAAATCCAGTGCAAGGGGAAAGAGGGGACAGCGGGTGGGGGGATAGGTAGAGGTACACAGCAGTAGCAGCTCTGTTGCTTTGTTTACATTTGCCGGTAACTGCATGTGCACACCTTATGTGTGTGTGTGTGTGTATTTAATTAGTGTACACATGCACAGTCACATCAATCGAGGGGGAAGCGGGGTTGCGGGTGTGTGTACCCTATCAAATATGTAGCATTTGCTTAGTTACAAATTTAATTTCACTCTACGCATACCAAATGCCATTTTCTCCTTATGGCTAGGAGTATTTTCTTTCTTTATATGTTACCAAAATGCAAAATGCTTGAATCAAGAAGAGCATGCATATCATACAAATACTACTACCTTAAGCGATTTAATGTTGCCTACGGTTTATAAAATATAAACAAACAATTGTTTTTCTAACTACAAAATTGTCTACTCCAATTCTATATCTATTGAGGTAGCATGTTCGATAGAACTGGCTCGTTGCAAGTGGTAAGGCATTGATAAAAGGTAAACAAAACAAGATGCATCGAAGCTGCTAACAATTTTTAAACAAAGGAAAACTCAATGTTCTTTAAAAAACAAAGTAAGAAAACAGCCAAAATTAGTTTTTTAACTCTTCTTATCTTTTTTGTGGACACTTCGTAAACAAACAAGCTGCAACACAACAAGCCTCGGCCAACGTGTGGCGCAACATGCTCGAGCTCGAGCAGTGTTACTGTTAAGTCTGTCAACAGCGCGCTGTTAGCAAGCCTGTTGTTGTGGCCCATTGGATTGAAACTTTTGCTGAGTAATAACTGCATTTACAATAGTTGAATTTTGGTTTATTTAATTTGTGTTAATTTAAACTATTTACTTTGTGCCCAACTGCTGTGCCAATTCCTCGAGCTCGAGCAGCGGCACTGTTAAGTCTGTTAACAGCGCGCTGTTAGCAGCCTGTTGTTGTGGCTCACTTGATTTACAACTTTTGCTGAGTAAAAACTGCATTTACAATAGTTGAATTTTGGTTTGTTTAATTTGTGTTAATTTAAACAATTTATTTTGTGCCCAACTGCTGTGCCAATTCCTTGTGAACTGCCAAGATATTGTGCCTTTGAGCACCGTTTGAATTTTGATTAAAAAATATCACGTTTGATATGGACCATGTAGTAGATGACCTAACCTATTAAATGACTAATTAAAAGCCTAAACAACTGACTGGTTGTCTGTATTGAATTGCTGAACTGCTGCTGTCCTCACGCCAGGCAAAAGCCGTTTATCTGAGCTGTGCACTGCGCGATCGAAGTAAATATTACTTCAATGATGTGAACAAGGCTGAACTCGTCATCATTTTCCATAAAAATAATGAATATGATTATGTCCAGCACAAAGTTGAGGACAACTCTACGATACTCCACAAGGTTGTCAAACAGAGTTGAGGCCCAGAGGCATATGGTATATACCACACGAAACAGCATCTGGGAATTATCCGTTTGTGTCCCTTGGTCGGTAGTGAATATCACCTCTAATTCGGTCTGCGGATATGAATCAGAACTGGGATCCGATTTCGAGTCCAAGTCCCCATCGTCTTTTTGGTCAACCAGAATACTCAGGTCCGGTTGCTCCTTCTCCGTAGACCTGGGCTCAATCGAATTCTTCACGTTCTCATCGGTAACTGATAGTTCCTCTGCCATGGTTGCTCTTCACTCAATGCTGTTAGGAATTCTATATCGTATGATAACTTTAATCTCCAGTATAACTTACCTATAGTTTCAGAAATCTCGCGGCAATAAACTGTATGAAAATGAAAAATTCTAGAAAATTTTTAAGAAATATATAACATATATTTTTAACTCGTAAGATTGAATTTTATTGTAAGAGAATGAGAACTAGCATCGACTACTATATTGACATACTCAACGCATGCTGGGATATACTCAGAACAGAAATCTCGTTCAAATTAGAATTGTGTGTGCTTGATTTGAAAAATATTTATTAAAGCATGATACAATTTTTACATAATAAAAACAATTTTTCAATGAATATTTCTGCATAATTAACTACATGTTTTGCTTTATTATGTAATGTGTTGATCTTTTTTGTTTCATTAGTAAAATATTTTAGAAATCATTTTATTTTAAAATTTCCTTAATATTGGAATAGTAACAGTGTTGAAAAATACTCAACTGTCGTTTGTACACTTATCGATACTTTATGATTATTTTGAATCGATTCATCGATATTCATAATACTTGCAGAGTTGATTATTTTAAGCTCAATGTTCTGCACTAATCGACAGTGACATTCAGTTTTCAGAGCAGGACGGTTCTCCTATAAAGGTAATTTATTTTAAATCAAAAGCCTTGTAATTTCAACAAACAATTACAGGAATCTTAACCGGAGAGATCAACAGAGATTCGCGTGCTATCATTTAAACCAAAAGCACTTAAAGGGAAAGATGGCTTCGCGACCTAAGACGAGTAAGACTGCCAACTTTTATAATAGCAATCAGGAAGTTATCCCCATAAGCAACCGTGATTTACCATCTGAACCGGATCAGGTGCCTCCTTCACGTTCTTCACGGATCGAACTGTACGAACAAGTGCCGATTGATATGTTATACTGTCACCTCTGCGATATGCACCTACAAACGTCTTATAAATTTATACTCCATACCGATGGACCCGGTCATAACATGATGGTAAAGGCGTATCATGAGAAATATGTGCAAACGGCGAACCTCATCCGCCTTGAGGCGAAGATCGCTCAGCTCCACATTGAAACTGGTGCTCCTAGCCACACTAAGAACATGTGTGGATACTGCAAGGTGTGCGACTTGACCTTTTATTCAACCAAGAAAAAGCATTTCGAAATAGAGGCTCATGTCCGATTGGAGAAATATTTGAGTCCCAAGTGCACCATTTGCGACGTTAACTTCTCCGCACGTGTCGCATACGACGCCCACTTGCTGACGGGTCAGCACTTGAAAAATGCATTCGAGTTAGATGTGAAGAGCGACAGGCGCAAGCTGTTGATGTTGCCAATGAGCACAGCTAAGCAGGAGAGGGCAGGAGTCCCTGCCGTGCCGTGGCAGTTGACACTGCCCAGGGAATTGGCGCCTCCCCGTAACAGCACGCAAGAGGATCTTGATAAGATTCAAAAAGAGGCGGCTCAATACATTGTAAAACTGGACTGTCTGTATTGTTCCCTTTGCGGAAAGTTCTTCGAATCGAAGGCTGTAGCTGAAATACACTCGCGCACGCTTACGCACACTAGAAATTGCGAGGAATTCATGAAGGAAACCACGGGCGACCCTAACAAGCGTGCTCAATTCGATGGCTATGACAATGAGCGCAAGAAGGTCAAGGTGACATCAGCTAAATCAACTTAAACTGGCGATGCTGGCCCAAATGCTGCTCCGAGATCCAACAGTACTTACTAGAAGGGCTATGATACATCGGCGAACACATTGTCATGGTCAGGTTATCCTGCTCAAGAATAAATAAATAGATATTGTTCATCTCATTTCTTTGGTTTCAATACGTTAAAACACACGCTAACAAACACTCACACATGCACACATATCGTAAAGTCGCAAACTTAAAGAAAGTACACAAAGTAATACCAGAATTTAATATTGGAATACCTCGTTTAAATTATGAATTACTCGATTATTTCCCTCAGTGAACACTTGGCTGAAGCTTATTTTAATAACAGTTTATTAACGCACACAAGTTGCATAGAATGTTGAGCTTTACTTGAATACATTTATGAAAAGAACCTATCTGACTTTGGACTAGTACGACACTTTAATTAAAAAACTGTCGCCGAGAACTGGTTAAAGGACAGCAACAAAGAGCGGACGGACCCTGACCGCCAAATGTGCCTGGAGTACTAAGCCAGTGTTTTTTTTGGCGGAAAACGAAAGGAAAGCAAATGGCAAAAGGCAAGGAAAAGGCTGCGGGCAACGCGTCGTGTTATAATTCAAATAATAAATTCTATTTTACGGCCCTCAGCACCGAAATGGCTAACAAATGGCCTCGTTGTCGCGCCGCGACCAGTTGAAATGCGAAATGTGAAAATGCAGACAGCGAAAGGATGAAATGCTGTGAATCTGACTCTGACTCTGACTCTGACTCTGGTCCTGACTAGGCCAGGGCTGCCACTGCCTGCCAGGCAACACTACTGTCCTCAATGTGGGCCATAGTAGGGGAAAATGGTTAAAAAAAGGCACACTGTCGTCTAAAGCGAGGCAAAGTTACCTACTGCGAGAGGGCTAAAATCGATTTAGCCCAGTAAAACCAATAAAAATTATAAAGCATATAAATTGCCAACCAAAATGTTTGTTGTCAAACTTCAGTCCGGGCAAATCACATTAGGGTGGCGCCAATCAAATTTGTGTATTGTCAGCACGGGCTGTGACCCGGGGTATAGGGCAATAACATCGGGGGGAGAGGGGAGCCAGTCGGTTTTTTTATGGCCCTGGCAAGGCAAACAACCACCAGACCACTGTACCTCATGTCCTATAACAGACACCAAACTGCGTTTTGACTTGTAAGTCAGCCCATTCATTCACACATTCATTAAGTCAGTCAGTCAGTCAGTTCAGTCAGCCGCCATCTTTTCGGTTTGCTGCAACTGTGGCGTGGCTCAAATGCTTTTCAGCTTTTTAATGTGCTTTCCACCACTACTCCAGTTCCACTGCCTCTGCCACTCCTCCGCCCACTGCCCAACACTTATTGAAGCTGGCAGATTTATTGGAATTTAAAATTCCTTTGTTAGTCACCAGATCCGCGCCTTCAAGGATCTAATAAACGCCAAGACCTGAACAGCAACAGCAGCAGCAACACCAACAACATAAACATAAAATCCTCATACACAAAATGGGATTTTGCTATTAGGTCGAGTGTGGTAAGTTGGGGTCACGCGGGGATTTCCTTATCTTGCCGCCAGATTATGTATACGTCAACTTTGTCCAAATATATGCTAAACCCGGCTGCAGCTTATCGAGCAATTAGCATAAGCATCTCTAAGCGTATGGGATTAAAGGGAGTTTAAAGTCGGCTGCAGAAAGAAATTCTGTGCTAGTATAGTATGTGAATGCTATAATTTAATCCTTGTCCATATCTGTGTATGCCATTCTATCTACATCTGTAGATGTTTCTTTTTCCGTATCTGTAAATATATTTTTACCTCTATCTAAATCTAGTTACATCTGAATTCCGTTGGTAATACTTGAAAAGAAATGAATAAATATGTTTGAGTATCTGAAGCTGTGGTTGTATCTGCAGGTTTATCTGTTGGTGTATCTGAAATAGTATCTATACCTGTAATTGCATTTTTATCCGTTCTGTACATATATTTGTATCTGTCTAAATTTATCTGATTATATAATTCTCTACGTGGTTTAATCAGTTTAATTTTGCTTAGTTTCTTTATGTATCTCTATATCTGCTTGCACTTCTCTATCTGTATCTTTATCTGCAAATGTATCTCCATATCTACACCAAATGTATCTGTATCTGTTCAATCGAGAATTGGGCCGACAGTCCGCTGTTGCTGATGTGAGAGTTTCCCTTGCTCTTTTTATGCAGCACTCAACAGATGTCGGACTGCCTAGCGCTTATGCATATGGCAAACGGGGAAAACTGTACCAAAAGAAAAGGGAAAAACAAAATGGCAGCCTCGTAAACAACTCGCTAAACGTTTTGGCGCTCATTTTGCAGCCGTTGCTTAATTTTTTTGCTCATTGCCGTTGCTTGAGGCTCTGGGCACAAGTGAAAGTTCAACGGGACAATATGTGGGTGGGTCGAAAGTGCTGAGCTTTGGATGGTGTAGGATGGTGTATGTAGGGGCTCGGGTTGACGGTTTGCCTCTGGCAGGGTTGAGGCAGAGAGACAGGAATGTGGAGTGTAGTAGAGTGACATAAAGATGGGGGGAGGGGGGAGGGGAGGCTGCTACGCATACGCCACATTTCGCATATTTCCCCCATTCGCATTTTGGCTTTGTTTTGTTTGCACTTTTTTTCAGCTTTTCTCATGTTTTTCATTTTTTTCTTTATTCTTTATTCCTTTCTTTTCGCTTTTGTGTGTGTGTGTGTGTTTTTTTTTTTTTTTTGGCAGCAGAGATTTTCCGCGCATTTTGCCGCCTGCTTCTGGTAAACGTTGCTGTTGCTGCTGCTGCTGCTGTTGTTGTATTGCTGTCGAGTGTTTTGGGCAACGCCAGAAACAAAAGGCGCGCACATTAAATTATGAAAATAAAATGCGATGCGCCCCTCAGCCAGAGCCACCCATCAAAAGGTCGTCGGCAGTCAGGCTGCAGAACCATTGAATAACTCGACTCGGCGATGACTTAATGAGCAGGGATATGGATATAGCTCAGTTGAGTTGAGCTGAGTTGAGTTCAGTTCGGTTCGGTTTGGTTCAGTTTGGTTCGGTTCAGCTCAGCTCAGTTGAATACTGCTTAGTCTGAGGTACGTACGTATATATAAACTTGTGTACAACCTCTCACTTACTTCCGTTGGGAGTTTTTTTTTTTGCTGTACTTTATTTTTGTTTCGCAAGGAAATATACAAACTTATTTTTAATGTAACTTTTTAATTAAATCGTTATATGTATACTGTGTGCATGTGCTTCTTCTTTTCGCTCTTTCTTTATGGCCTTGTGCACCTTTTCAGCTGCCAATGAAATTGATAATGGCTCCTCCAGGGCCTCCAAGTTGAGTCTTAAAAAACGGTTACATGCAAATTACTAAGCCGGCTCTTGGCCCGCCTGGCCTCCGGGCCTAGGGGGAGAGTCAGAATGGGCCTAATGAGACTATGTTTGTAATTAAGCCAAAGGCATAGGCAGAGCCATTTGCCAAGGATTCACAGCCTCAGCCACAGCTGACTGCGCTTAATATTTAGTATATGCAGTTTACTGCGATACCACCACTAGTATTTGGGCACAGCAGTAGCTAGAAAGTTAATTCTGCAAATAATGCAGCGTAAATCGCACAATTTAATTGTAAATTATAAATAATAATACGATCTGCTAGTAGTGGCCCACTCTTCACCTGCAGCTATTAATTGTTTTTCGATTACATTAAATTCGATTTGTTTCGGCGCTAATAATGCTGTTTATGCGCTCATTTAAGTCCCCACAATGGTGTTGGTACACTGTGCGAAATAATTGTGCTTTGGCATACGATATTCGTATGATCTTTATCTATGCTGTGAATTGTGGCTCAGTCGGATAGTAAACACCGGAGATATTTAAGATATTTATTCAATTCCTTGCACTTGGTAAGAGGGGAAGAGGCTGCAGTATAGCTGCTTGAAAGGAAAGTACAGGGTATCCTACTGTCGGTTGCATCCGACTGAAGCTTTCCGAGTTTTCTAAGTATTAAAGATAAGCTGAGTAATTGAGTTCAACTCAATATACTTAATTGCCCAATGCAGATGAGTTAAATTTAATTTCTCACATAAATTAGAAGCATATTGTCGTCTTCAATATTATTTTCGTTGTCTTTTTATTATTTTGCATAAATTATTTATTATTTAACGGTTTTTTCTTCGTTCTTTTTTGTATAGCTCGCACATTAATTGTTTTAATTAAAGAGCGCGTGCGCTGTTTTTGAATAGTTTTCACAATTCAAATGGGTCCGAGCCACCCGCATGTGTTTATCGAAAATATATTGGTGAATCGAATAGTAAGTGTGTGTGCGTGCTGACGAGCTTTAATTGTTGCTGCCGATATTAATAATAATTTACCAAAATATGTGAATTTATTTTTGTATTTTTTGGCAACGCTTTGATGGCTTCATTAGGCACTCCTCCCCCTCAGAGCAAGCTGATACATGGAGCGACCGCGGCACGCGTCTCATTTAAAAGTCATTATGTGTAATAGGAAAAAAGAAGAGAATAAACGACAGCCATAACTACAGCAGCAACAACATCAATTGTTTGCCATAACGTTCATTATGGAGGGCGTTTTGCTTTATGACCATAGTCACATAAATCAATTGAAATTTGAAATTACAAAAATTGTTCTTGTGACTTTTAATTGCATGCTGCATGGTAATAAATATTTTACAATAAACAAACAATACGTTTATTTATTCACTTTTTATGCAATCCACGCAATTTCAAATACCATCAAACACTCATTAATTTATGACGCGTACAATGTGGGCACCGTTAGGCGTGGCGAGGCGGGGTGGGACGAGGCCATCGGGTAATACAAGTGGAAAACTCTAGCATGGAAAATGCAGTTCTCATGCCAGACATTCTACATAGGTAAATTTGGCTGCAATTGGTGACTTTCAAAATCATGTTTTTCAATTGATTAGACTATATTTTATTTATTTACTCAATATATATTGTTGATTCCATTTAGTACTATTTTCCTTATTCAATATACTCGTATTTTGTTTGCTGTTATGTTTAACATTTAGTTCTTAGACTCTGGAGCAATCACATTTATATATATTGTAGAGAAAACAGATGGCAGCTTTTTCATCTGCGCGCGAACACAACAGCTGTCGATCGCCTATCGACCGACCACCACATTAGCGAGTCGCACTTCCGATAGCTGTTGTGCAAAACTCTAGGCAGAAACTCTCTTCTCTATCGGCCAGCAACCCGCCAAGACGTGTGCGGGAAGAAATTGTTACAATTGGAATATAAATTTAAAGATTACAGCCAAATTCTACATTTATTTAAAGAGCATCCCAGGCTGAAGCCAAACCGTAAATGTTCCGAATTTCCACTATGTACTCGTTTGCTTTATTTTAGGCAGAGTCAAGAAATCAGTTCGAGTTAAGTTGAACAGCAAAGTATTTATTTAAGGCTTAGGACAATTTTTCTATTTGCCCATGTGGTGAGCTGTGTAACATGGCAATAGTGTCAGCTGGTCCGGCGCCTTGACAAATGCCTAACCCTGCTAAAGTTAAGACCCTACGGGCAGCGCCCACATATCATAGTGCTTGGTGTTGGCCATAATGACAGTCGACAAGGGCACCGATAAGCGCGATAATGATGATGATGGGGATGTTAATGATGATGAAAGGCATGACGACGATGATGACGATGATGATGGGCAGACAGACAGCACGATACTCCTGGCCAAATGGTGTTGATCAGCCAGCGTACACACCCTTGAAGCACAAGCGCGTTTATTGCGACGTCCATTTGTCTAAGCCCGCTCTGCCTCAGCACACCTTTGTGTGGGAGTGTGAGTGTGTGCGTGTGTTGTGCGTGCGTTGGCCGCTAAAGAGTGTAAACCTTTTTCACACACACTCGCACATACACAACACACAACACCCACAGCAGCACCGACGGTTGACACACCCACTCAGACAGACAGACAGACTGAGGAATGAATATGGCATACAGAACGCAACGCCCAACGCCCATAGCCCACCAACCACCGCCCCCCGCCTACACTCAAGTCAAGTTGGCCGCGCGTCAGCAGCTACAAAATATTTACAATGAAAAATGTCAGCAGGTATTTATTTTTATGGCGCAACATTCGTCAGTCTTACTGTAAGTTGAGGCGGGGCGGGCGAGAAGCAACAGACGTAGGCCATGAAACAATTCCGCCAACAAAACGCATAGAAAACGCGCGATTTAGTTTATTTTTCTATGTATTCAAATATTTATTTACATAATTATATATTTATTTAATTCATTTTTAATTTAATATTATTTTTTGTAATAATTGTTTAAATATGGAAATATATAAATAAAATAAGCTGGCTTTTCCCAATCCATGCAACTATTTCTCGTTATTTAAATTTTCAAAATTATAATTAAATTTAAATGTACTTTTATTATTTTTAAATTAAATTCTTTGTTAATACATTAGCTATAAACTGTCAAGTGTTTTCCTTTTTGGGAACACGCTAGATGGCCGCAGGCTGCGCTGCTTGCTTTGGCTTTGGCACTGCTACTGCTGGCTTTGCCTGGCCGCCATTTTATGAATATTTATTTTGTCTCTCATATTAAAAATACAAGTTCCAGCACTCACACACACACACAGCAGCTAGTCAATGACTAATAGTTGTATATTTTATTAATATTTGTCTCGGTGGCGCTTTCAGCAGCATATTACAGCGACTTGGCTAAAGTGAGCTGATGCCAGGGGGAAGGGAAGGATAGTAGGGAATTCGTAGCGTTCTCTATACATATTAGAAAAGCTTTGCATGCCCTGGACAGCGTGGCATAACGGAGAACGCTGAAAGGGATATCGTGTGCCTGCGCCCAAAAGCAGGCAACACATTTTGCGTGCGTGGCTAAGAGCCAAAGTCATTTGGAGAGTAGGGACTTGGTAGGGGAACTATAAGTATTAAAGAGCGGCATGGAGTGGTAGGGGAGGGGGGGAATTATATGGAGTGCTTGAGGAAAATGCTGCCACATGTTTTTTTTTGTCACTTCCGCTTTTATTTATTTTTATTCTCAGTCTAGTGCGAGCGAGTTGCTCATGTGCTCCAAGTTGTCAGCATGGCTGTCACACTCCCCATTGTTGTTGGGGTTGTTTGGTGTTGTGCCTGTGTGTCTGGCTGACGCTTTGTTTTATCATTAGTAGGCTTTCTTCGGCTCTCTAACCAGCGCATAATTGCCAACATGGCTAAGCTTTTAGCCAGCGCCTTGAGCACTGCGCACACACACACCCTCTATAGAGTAGTCTCTAGTCCAAAAAAAAACCTAGAGCAAATACAAACAGAGTCCAGTGGACAGTTCCGTGTTTGCCTAGATGTCTGCTGCGGGTTAATACAGCTGGAAGAGAGAGTATTTAAAGTTGGCTCTGACTATGGTTATACATGTGTACCATAACATTTTGTTATTGGTTTGGAACGAGTTGACTTCGTTGGGAAAAAAAGGGTTCATATGTGTATGCAGAACTTGGAGTATTTTTCCTTTTAGCTATTTATAGCTAGCCCAGCTTTTTTATGGCTACGTGTTGATTTGTGGCCTGCCGTGCACCGAGTGTTTGGCTGACTCATGACCAGATCCATTTCCTATATAGAAGTATTGTATTGTTTTATGGCAGTCGCAGAACAATGAGTGAAAAAGAAAGAAAACCCTCACAACTTTCGCCTTTGACGTCGCCTTTCATTTCCGGCTAGCGGTCATTGATTTGGCCAAAGCGCTAATTTAATAGCATTAGCCAGACTTGGCATTACCCCGTAAATCCTGCCCCACTCACACTTACCCTTAGTCATTGGTGAACCCTTGGCACAGGCACTGCAGTGTGTGTGCAGTGTATGTGCAGTGTGTGTGCAGTGCTTGGTGTAATTTGGCGCAGCTGCAACAATTTTCCCTATCTCTAGCTATCCACACTGGTAAATTGAATAAATAGCAATTTCCATGCAATGTTTTTCTGTAATTTAAGCTTTATTTTCATTTATGGCTGCTGATTGTGCCACTAACCAGCTGGGGTTAAATTTCAGTTAACAGTTATTCGAGTATTACGCACTTCCCCACCCCACCCCACTCTCCAATCCCCAATCCCCAATTCTCACACTCGAAACAATTTTCGTGAAAATGTTGCAATATTTTTATTACACTGATATCACACAGAGTCCTCCCACTGCACTGAGCTGAGCTTGCCCATCATTTCTGTCAGGCGAAAAGTGCATAGGAATAATATCATAGTTGGTTCGGTATGCCAGCTAAAAAACACTAAAAATTCACCACTAAATTTGGTATTATTTGCAAAGAGAGCAGGGGAAAAATTATCATTATTATCAAGTCTACTTTTATGGCATACCATAAAACGGAAATGTTGCGTGAGTTGGTAATATTTTTTTATTATAAAACTCTCGGGTTTATTTGAGGGGCAGCAAGGATTCTTATTTGAGAATTTTAAACATGTTTTATATAACATATATAAAAATATTAAAATTTATATAAAAAGTTAACAAAAAAGTCATAAAAAATAATATGAAAAACTCGGAAAGCTACAGTCGGAAGCAACCGAGTGCATACTTGCACTGCTCCCCCCCTTGCCGGTTACAGGAAATTGAATCTTGAATATCTCTGGTGTTTATTATCTGATTGGGCTACAATTCACAGAACAGATTAAGGATACCATAGGTTTATTGTATGGCAAATCACAGTTTTGTATCTTTTGTATAAATTGTGGCTGTGGTGGTTTTTGGTGGAGGGGGGAGGTATCAAAAATCTAACACAAACTTGATCTGCATGCACTATAGGGGCATCTAACTGCCAAATATGATGTCTCTAGCTCTTACAGTTTACGAGATCTAGGTGTTCATACAGACGGACAGACGGACGGACGGACAGACGGACATGGCTAGATCGACTCAGCTCGTCGTCCTGATCAAGAATATATATACTTTGTGGGGTCACGCCTCCTTCTGCTTGTTACATATATTTCTGAGTTGCACAAACCTAATAAACCCTTTTGTACTTTTTTAAAGTACAGCGTCTAAAAATTTCATTATTACAGCTACATACAATGGTTTCCTTTTTGTGGGTGTGCGTGGGTGTGTGTGTGTTTGAGCGTATGTGTATGAGTAGACGTGGTGCCTTTAAGGAGCATTTTTAAGCTCCAAAAGTATCGGATGTACTTATAACTATTCAGCTGAAAATCCTCTGCCGAGCAATTCAAACTTCCTTAGCAACTGCAAAGGTTCCCTTGTCCTAGCCCTGCCTAGGGCAACAAAAAATTCTATCTGCGACTATTAAAGAGAGACAGCGAGACGCACAACAGTTAGGGTGAGAGAGAGAGGGTGGTGGAGGTGGAGGTGTAGGGGAAACGAAATGACAAAGATAGACAAAAGGTAGTCGCATAGTTTTTTGCACGTGTAACGGTAACTGACACGTTGTCTACTTCAAATAGAAAGACACAGTAAGAGACTTGATGTGCGTCAGTGTGTGTACTTTTCTCATTTGCTGCTGAATTTTTATTACAAATTTCTTCATGATGATGGGAAAAGCGAAACGTTTCGTTAGGTTATTTTTTTATTTTTTTTCTCTCTGCTGCTTCTTCTAGTGGCATGTGGACGTCGCGTCGGCGTCAGTCTGTGAGACAGAATAAAATGGCGGCAGAGCCAAAAGAAAATCATTGCAATAGGAAATGAAAATGTTGCGGACAGACTACTACAGACCACCAAAAGGCGAACATATCGAATTGGAGACGGCAAAATCAATAGGAAACACTATGAGGATATTTAAGCAGGATATTTAATATGAGCATCTAAAGCCAGGGCCACCCACACGCCCACACACTGCCCCTGCCTCCTCTATACTATTTGGTTGGCAGAGCTAAACTGTAATAGAAGAGCAACAGCACGAAGCTGAGCTGAAATTATGAAAGTGTTCTGGCACCAAGACACTTGCTCCTAAGACACTTTCCGATTTGATATCAATAATAAGCTGCAGCAGACCCAAACACCCAAGGCAGCCCAGCAATGCCATGTACCATTCCCAACTCGAGGGCACCTTTTGCTATGCTGTTGCTGTTGCTGTTGCTGTTGTCACTGTTGCTGTTGTTGGCAGTGTTGTTAACCAAACACTGTGGTGATTTGAAGCGTCTGCTGCTTTTCAGTTCCTTTGTATCCTTAAAGTGCGCCAGCAACTTAGCTTCAACTATTTATCTTGTTAGCGGAAATCTATTGAAAATGTTTATGTCTTTTATGCTCACTATTAGTGTGTGTGTAAGAGTGTGTGCATGTGCGAATCTTCAAGTAACCACAACAAGCAGTCAACACTCACAGACTCCACTCGACTCTCTACGACATCAGCTTGCATTTTCTGTATAGAATTCAAAGTTGGCATAAGCTTTACTTTGCCATAGCTGAGCTGGCATACAAATTGGGCTAAGAAACTTAGGTTGTTATTACTTTCCTGCATAAATTCTGTCCTAAATAAACTGTTTTCAACATATGTTATTGAATATCAAACTGATTGGGTTTCACTTCAGTCCGATGTACTATAGAGCAACTCTATCAATGCTGTTTAAGTTGTTCCTATTCTTACACTAAGTCGATAACTTCAATATATGTATGGTGATAGTATTAACTAAAGGAAACCAATTCCCTTTGGACTTATACTACTTCGATATTTCTTTTTGTGTGAAGGTGTCTAGCTGATCAAAACTTGATTTTAAGATACATAAAATCTCATCAGTTGCAATTAGCATTATGTGAATTCTGGGAATCATTAAGACAATTAAGCTTTTCATACTGTATTGGCCAATCACATGCTTAGATATGCTGTGATTCGTGTCTCATTAAGATGGGTCGATGGCCTCGTATCTTATCCCATCATACCCCAATTAAAAGCTCTCTGTTCAAGTATATAATACAGTTTTTGAAGCTCGAACTAATTTTCCTAGCTTTGATAGCAGAGAGTAAAAGCAAATGTTAGATATGAATCAGTTGATCGAGCATCGATTACAATGATTGTTGATTACACAGGAATTGAGTGGTCTACTGGTATTTGTGTGCTATCTATCGTCAACTATCGGTATTATTAACCCATTGACAAACAACAGGGGAATACAAAATGGAGAGACAGAAGAGGACACCAGAGTACTCAGGGCACCCAGTGAACCCCATGGAACCAGGAACCGACTACAGCTGTAAAATCAATAAGTGAAGTATGTATGTTAAGCTAAGCGTTCGGTTTTTGTGAGTGCTTTCAATTACTTTGCAATTGCTTTGTCGGGGATGCCAGAAGGGTGGGGAATGGGGATGGGGGATGGGGGTAGGAGTTTGGCGTATAGGAACTATAAGTATTTGCTGTAACTGTAACTTCCTTGGCACGAACTCGTTCAGCACTTCAAATTCAACTTCAACTGCGACATGTTATTGTCATAATGTGCTTCGTTTGCTACCCCTAGCCCCCCAGCAACCCCACCAACCCCAGCAACTCTCCACCCCATGCAACCTAACAAAACGAAACCTCAACTCACTGCTCACTCCACTCCACGCTTGTATTTGCTGTGTTGCTCTTTTAAACCCTTTTGCCGCAAAACGTTGACTTTTTAGCGTTTTGTCTTCAGTTTGTTGTTGAGTGGTCGATGTTGTTGTTGTTGTTGTTGTTATTGTTACTACCCTTGCACTCCGCTGCAACCCCTTTGCCCCGGCCCCTTGGCCAGTGGATCGTAATGTTGGCAACTTTATTTGCGGTTTTGTGTAACTGTAAATTACAGAAACAGACGCGCAAATGAAACATATGTAACCAATGTGCTACTGCTTCTTCTATTCATGTGTGTGTGTGTGAGTGTGTGTATGTGTGTGTGTGTGAACCAAGGCATATACATAAATTATTAAACAAAACTGAGTATCATGGCAATGGCATTGCCAGTCGATGTCACCAGAGCTCAGAGTCCAACAGCCTTTGTACCCTTGCTCCTCCTGCTCCTACTCCACCTACCCCTCGCAGTTCGCGTGGCCCCCTCTAAGGCCAGCACACACGGCGTATGCGTAATTTTGTTTTATTTGCTGCCTTTTGTGTTCAGTGTGTGTGTGTGTGTGTGTATTATTTATGCATACGGCGCATGGAAAATTGCAATTGGTTTTTGGCAGCTTTTGGCAGCGGCAATTTGCTTTGAGCTCAAATGAAATATATTTAGTATATACATACATACCAACAAATTATATACACACATTTATATATGTACAGACGATACTTTATGTATGTATGTGTGTATTTATGAAGCCAAAAGTCACAATCGACTGCATAATAAAATAAGAAATCGATCCAAATCGAATTCGTTGCATTCTCTCCCTCGTTTCTTTTGCGGCAATCAAATTACAAAGCATACCAAAAGATATGGCCAAATAAAGAAATTTCAAAGCATTTAACCCAATATAAACCGAAATATTATAAAGTAAAAACTTGCTGAACAAAATGAAAATTAATTACAAAATTAAGTCAAGTCTCAAGCGCTCCAATCGAAATATGATATAGCTGTAGGAATTTAGTTTATTTCACACAATTTAAATTTACTAAATCCTTTTAATAAAGGATGCCTTTGTGTTCGCACATAAACTATTTCTATTTACTGTATCAATTTGACTTCAATTAAATCACTTTCTGTATGTGAATTATATTGAATTTAGTAGTAGAGTAGACAAAATATTCTTTAATATTTCTAAGTTAATATAAAGGGACCATTGTTTTTAATAAACAAGAAATCATTCTAATTGATCTGTTATTTATCGAGAGTTCTTCAGATAACTCATGATCATTAGTATTTCAAGTTTTTGTTCAACACTTGTGATGCGAGCTTCTTCAGTTCAAACAGAATCGTGGAGAGCTGTAACCGTTAGGATTACCATTGCATCTCCATAAAGAAATATATAAATTGAATGAGAATACTAAATAAAAAAAACAAGCACTCTTTGACTCCGTCTCAAAATTTATATAAATATGTCTAACAATATGCTGCGGATTGCATTTCAAGACAGAGAGCATTGTGTTACCAAAGTCATGATATCTGAGCGAAGGGAATGGCAAAAAATAAAGGAGAGCACAAAGAATGAAACGGAGGACAATAAAATCGAATTGTTGACTGGCAAAGGTAAGCAGCAGTAGAGAACAGTACAAAACAGAGCTAAAACACCGAAAACCAAAAGGGTCGAAGAGGTAGCAAGTCTGCCCCTCCTGCCCCCTGCTGTTCTATACTCACCGTTTGGTTGTTCCACCTTCAATTTAGTTGGCAGTCAGGCCGCATAAATATGCAATGTCCACAGAATTGTTGTGAATTTTGTCTTGGATTCGGAATGTGATTTTAAGGATGTGGATGAGTAGGGGAGTGTAGAGGAGGACACATGCTGCATGCGAAATTTATACGCGGTTGATCAGTCGTAAAGGAGGCAGTACTACTGGCACATTAACAAAATAATCGATTTATCGATTGATAATAATGATATTCCGCTTTATTCTCTGTTATTCTGCCTTCCCCACATTTTTGTTGTTATTATTGCAATTACCTAATCAAAATAATACAAAAATTGTTGTTGTTGATTAGCAGTTGTTTGCGAGCCATGGCAAATTTGTCCCCGTCCATTTAGTTGTGCAGATTGCACCGCCCGAACCGCTAGGATTCAAATTACCCAACAGCCTGTGTGTGGGTAAGTGAAAAATATCCAAGCAATTTGCATGCTTGATGACCACTTTACTTGGCCAAGTCGACAACTTGGCCAGTTAAGCACTACTTACTCGCTGTTGTCGTTGTTGCTGCTGTTAAAATTGTAATTGCTCTGATTACGGCGTATTGTTGTAAGAAGTTCTGCTAGGAACTTCCGTTAGAAAAACAACCCGAGTCGATTTCTAATTGAATTTGACTTTCTATGTGACATGGTGACTTTATTTCTGGGCGCACTATGAGAATCAATTTCAACTGTGGCAAATGTAGCTACACTTGAGTATGAAGTAATATGAAGTGTTATGTATGTATGTATGTATAGTACGAGCATGTAAAATCCTCACTACACTATAAAATGGTTAAAAAGTTATCGTTATCGGCGAAATGCTATAACCTGTCCTCACTGCACTTGCGTTCGCATTTGCATTTGTCATCAGCTGTTTTTGTTCATGTTCTGCTCATTTCCTTAGGCTCTTTATTAAAATTGGTATCAAATAAAGAAAAAAAAAAACTGAATCATTTACTAGAGCTCAATGTAATATTGGAGGACGGTTTCGTTGGAATTAATCAAGGTTTAAAATTGAGTATTTCCAAGTGTCGCTGCTCCAATAAGAAGATAAAAAACCATAGTTATTTTTTAAACACTTTAATTTATTAAGGTATTCTTTGATTTATAAAACTAATTCAAATTTAGCGTCTAATACTGCATCGACACATCGCATAATTGTCATCTGTGTTGACATCAATGTTTTTGTATCTCTATCACTTGTGAAATTCTAAATAATTTACAGAGTTCGCTCCACCCCTTGACATAGGATTCAACTGTAAACAATCAACTGTTGTTTGTTATTTGATTTTCAAATTGGCACGAGTGTGCGGGCTTTAGGTGCCTTTAGCACCAAAAAATACCAAATACGCTATGTGTAGACATAATTAAATGGTATCGAGCATTCTGCCATATTTGTGCAATTGGGTAAAGTAAACACCCAAATTGTGAAACTAACTTGAATAGAATAAAATCGTGCTCTATTGTTCAATTCAAGAATTTAGTTCAGTCATTCAACTTGTAGTAAACGAACGAAACGCTCATTTTGTTCAGTAGTCGAATCGTTTAGAACAACACAATTGACATATTCCCTTAACTAAATGAACGATGATTACGGGATCAGAACCCCCAGAAAGCATAAAGCTTTGCAATATACATACATATTCCTGTTGAGTGATTCTTTACATCTGAACGATTGCTCCTTAACATGATTGTTTTAAAATAAAACGAAAGAACGCAAAAAACGTGGGTCTCAGTGAACAAACGAACAAAATAACTGAACGATATGGCTAGAGAACGATATGTGCCATAATCAGGAACGATTCGCTCGTTCAGTTAAGTGAGTAGTTCAATTCTTCTTGTTCTGAATGATTCTACACAACCCAAGCATGCAAAGGCACTGTTTAGTATAATGATTTATTGCTGTAGTTTAATACATATTTAGAGTATAACATTTTTAATTTCTCTATAAACAGTCTTCAGTATGGTTTCCTTTATTTATTATTTGCTGTATTGATTTATTGCTGTATTTTAATATTAAGATGTAAAATTCTTCATTTTCTATATATTTTCTCTATAAATAGTCTTCAATTTGGTTTCCTTTGGCGCTACCTGTTGGCCCGTGAAAAGAGGCTACATAAGAAAATATGAGAGAAGGAAGACGAAAAAAGGAAAATGATGGCTGCTACGTTGTGCCAGGCGCAGCTGCTTCATTGAAATCAGTCAAGTTGCAGCAGCAGGAACAACAACAACAACAGCAACAGCAACCGTTGCTCCCCTGCACATAGTCTGTGTGTCCACCTGGCAATGGGCAGAGAATCTACAGTTTGGGCCTGGGCAACGTTGCGCTTCCGCAGAATCACTTAACGCTTGATTACACCGATTGACGTTTTGACGAGGCAGTGATGCTGCACAACTCAATGATGATGATGATGATAATGATTATGCTGCTGCTGCTGCGGCTGGCGTTGATGATAAGGAGCACGCTGTGGCCGCCAGTGCAACCAAAAAGAGTAAGGTTAGCAGCCATAACTGCTGAGGGTAAAGCTAGCAGCTAGTCTGCTGCCCCATGTCTCCCGACTTCCCTCTCCAGCAACACATACGTACATATATCTCTTCTTTTTTTTTTCTTGCAGTAAGTGCGTGTAGAACGTTATTATACCTATATTACTGCAGACAAACATAAAAACAGTAACAGAAGCAGAAACAGGAGCTCAAGTTCAAGCTGAAACTGAAGTTGCGAGCTGGAGTTGCAGTTGAAGTTGAAGTTGTTGCTGTTCCTTGTGAGCAGCGGCGGTTGCCTGTCGATTAAAATGTCATCGCATTTGGCTGCCGGCTGCCGTTGCAGTTGTCAAAAGGTTTTTGCCACTTGTCGCTGCCCCGACCAAGATGTGGCAGCAGAGGCAAACAGAAACAAGAAACGAAACTATGAAGAGCAGGCCAAAAGAAGACGCACAGCATGGTTACGACCCTGGACCAGTCAAGGGTTAAGCTGACTTGTCTTTGAGGCTAAGGCGAACAGACCCCACCGCACTATCGCAAGCCTCTGCCACATCAGATTGTTTGCACTGCAGCTGCTGCTGCTGCTGCGGTTTTGTGTGTGGCATGCAGCAGTTTTAGAGCTGTAACCAGTCAAAGGCTAACGAAATGCGACGTTACGGCTGCGGATGCAAATGCGGACGTAGTTGCACAAATAAGGACATCAACTTTTATATGCATCTCTGCGTGTGTGTGTTATTTTAAATTGCTTGTGCATTGATGCGGCAATCGACAAAGTCAAATATTACGAGTACTTATACTCGTCCCATACTTATTGTCCCATCTTGTACCGTCTATAGTTATGCCAGCGTGCTATCTGCATCAATCCAACGTTTATGGCCAACCGACAAGTTGAAATTGAATTGGATTACAGCACAGGTTGTTATATGCTCAACCTAGATCAAAACACCACAGACACGCTGTATACTCTACTCGTGTTTAAGCTAAAACCTTAGTTTAATTTAACTTAGTTGTATAATTGAAAGTTTAACCTTACCAATCTACACCACTAGCAAATACTACACAAATTTCATTTAGTTCAATAAAAGCTCGACTTGTTCATCTATAGTTTATTTTGATTCGATTGACAATTTACCCACTTTGCGTAAGCAATTCTATATTTAGTTTCTAATCAGATCCTGAACTTTATTTTAATGAATTATTGAACGAAAGTTATCCTCTCCTTTACCAATTTACTTTTCTTAGACATTATACTTTAGTAATTTCATTTGATCCATTTAGAAAAAAAATGGTACACATGATCTTGATCAGAACAAGCTGTCGACTTAGTCGTGTTTATTATTTTCAATTTGTATATAACAAAATCTCATATGTATATAGACAGGTATGCTTTATTTATTTGGTTCATCAGATGGAATAGATTCGAATAATGCATATATATATACATATATTATGATATGTTATATAGATGTATGTATATTGTGTCTCATGTGCCGAGTCCCTTTAGTAAGGGTAATAGCGACCACACGTACGACGAGATTTCGAAACAATAGCTGCCTTGGCTCCTTGGGCTGGCGATGGGGAAGCCCCTCCTGTAGCTGCTACTGATGAAGTTGGTGGATCTGGAGCCGTGGTTACGGCCATGGCCAGATTGGCTGATGTCTCGCCTGACACAAGGTCTGGCTTCTCTTCTTTCTTCACCTTAATGTCTTCATTGACACCCATTTCGAAAACTGGCCCATCAGTAACTTTAGCCATATCTTTTAGATCGCCAAACACATCCTTCTTATCAGCCGGCTTCTCAGTAAGTTTGAACTTTATTTCCAGATCGCCGAAAACATCCTTCTTGTCAGCCGGCTCCTCAGCAAGTTCAGACTTTATTTTCAGATCACCAACATCCTTTTTGGCAGCCGACTTCTCAGTGAGTTTAGACTTATCTTCGAGATCATCTTTAACATCCTTCTTAGTGGCCGATTCTTCAGTAACTTTAGCAATATCTTTCAAATCGCCAAAAACAACCTTCTTGTCAGCCGGCTTCTCAGTAAGTTTGAACTTTATTTCCAGATTGCCAAAAACATCCTTCTTGTCAGCCGGCTCCTCAGTAAGTTCAGACTTTATTTTCAGATCACCAACATCCTTTTTGGCAGCCGACTTCTCAGTGAGTTTAGACTTATCTTCGAGATCATCTTTAACATCCTTCTTAATGGCCGATTCTTCAGTAACTTTAGCAATATCTTTCAAATCGCCAAAAACAACCTTCTTGTCAGCCGGCTTCTCAGTAAGTTTGAACTTTATTTCCAGATCGTCGAAAACATCCTTCTTGTCAGCCGGCTCCTCAGCAAGTTCAGACTTTATTTTCAGATCACCAACATCCTTTTTGGCAGCCGACTTCTCAGTGAGTTTAGACTTATCTTCGAGATCATCTTTAACATCCTTCTTAGTGGCCGATTCTTCAGTAACTTTAGCAATATCTTTCAAATCGCCAAAAACAACCTTCTTGTCAGCCGGCTTCTCAGTAAGTTTGAACTTTATTTCCAGATTGCCAAAAACATCCTTCTTGTCAGCCGGTTCCTCAGAAAGTTCAGACTTTATTTTCAGATCACCAACATCCTTTTTGGCAGCAGACTTCTCAGTGAGTTTAGACTTATCTTCCAGATCATCTTTATCATCTTTCTTAGCGGCCGATTCTTCAGTAACTTTAGCCATATATTTCAGATCGCCAAAAACATCCTTCTTGTCAGCCGGCTCCTCAGCAAGTTCAGACTTTATTTTCAGATCACCAACATCCTTTTTGGCAGCCGACTTCTCAGTGAGTTTAGACTTATCTTCGAGATCATCTTTAACATCCTTCTTAGTGGCCGATTCTTCAGTAACTTTAGCAATATCTTTCAAATCGCGAAAAACAACCTTCTTGTCAGCCGGCTTCTCAGTAAGTTTGAACTTTATTTCCAGATTGCCAAAAACATCCTTCTTGTCAGCCGGTTCCTCAGAAAGTTCAGACTTTATTTTCAGATCACCAACATCCTTTTTGGCAGCAGACTTCTCAGTGAGTTTAGACTTATCTTCCAGATCATCTTTAACATCCTTCTTAGCGGCCGATTCTTCAGTAACTTTAGCAATGTCTTTCAGATCGCCAACAACATCCTTTTTGGCATTCGACTTCTCAGTGAATTTAGACAAATCTTCCAGACCAACTTTAACATCCCTCTTAACGGCCGGTTTCAGATCGCCAAAAACATCCTTCTTGTCAGCCGGCTCCTCAGTAAGTTCAGAGTTTATTTCCAGATCGGCAGCCGGCTTCTCAGAACTCAAAATTATACGTTTTGTGCGTCGATTATCCTTCAAGGCGACGGCAGCACGCACTTGGGTCATCTTCGTTTCGGTGGACTTTTCCTCAATAAACTTCAAGAAGTTCTCATAATGATTGAAAGTGCGCGAGTGTATCTCAGCTGTGACTTCATTGTCAAGCAACTTGCCACAGATCAAACACTCGAAGCACTCGAACTTCGAAATAAGACTAGAGCCCACGGAACGCTGCCAATTGTGCATTGGGAGAAGCTTGTAAACCTCGCTGGGAATTTTATCGCTTTCGGCAAAGTCGAGAATGTCATCTTTTGAATCGGCATGTGAAGCAATCACATTCTGACCCTCATTTCCCTTCTTGGCGTTATCGTCCCCCTCACTAGGCAATTTGACAGACTTTCCATTAGTCATCTTTCCCCTCTTTAGGTCACGCAACTCCTCCGCAGCGGTGCCAATTTGCAAAGTACGAAACTTGCGTTCACCACTTTTGGCGTTATTCTTCGCCGATTTCTTCAGATGTTCGGCGGACACCAAGTGGATATCGTATTGGATACGTGTGGGGAACGTCAAACTGCATTCAGCGCAGCAGAGATGCAAATACTTCTTCAATTGCAAATGGTACTCCGAGACACTATGCAATGCCTCGCGTTTAACAAAATTCAGATCGCACAAGGTGCAGTATTCGATCTGAGGCTGTTGGCGTTTCGATCGATCGCCCTGATGTTCGCGCTCTTCGTCCATTTTGGCTTCCTGACGAAAATAACAGATCTTCTGGCGATAGCTCTCCTCAATGACCTCGCACATCTTCTTATGGTTATGACCCTTGACGTGATTATCAAAGGCACTCGCATTCCACATGTGCTTTTCACACAGATGGCAGTAGAACATGGCATTCGGCACACCAAAGTATGGAGACTGTTCCTTGAAAAGGGAGATTTCCTTGCGCTTACGATTGTCCTGGGCCCCTTGATTATTCTGGGGCTTCGACTTCGACTTATTACGCCAGTTACGACGTTTGCGGCGTTTGGCCTCACCAGCACCGGTTATATTTGGTTGATTCTGGCCGTCCATTGGTCGAGTACTTTGAGTTCCTGTAATCATTTATTGTATTTATTTTTGCTATTATTATTATTTAGTAAATTACCTTTATAAGAAAACTTTTCTGCTCTGAAAATTTGTAATGTCACACACGCACGAGGGTACGCTTTATTTAATCGACTCCTATCGATACAAAGTCAATAATGCTTGCAGTATGTCGATAAGTAAGTCAATGACAATGAAGTATTGTTCAACACTGTTTCTGATTAAATTGGTTTTTCTCTTGCTTTTTCTAATAAATTGGAATTTTCTCAAAAACAAGGTATGTGCATATCATCCGATAGATCAACTATGATTCCCAGTTAGCTATAAACTAGGCTTAATGCGAGATCTCTGAGTCGTAGGATGGAAATTTATGCCACAATTAGCCTGTGTCTTTGGCTTTGTGAGTGGCTGAAAATCTTATTTGGCTCAACATTAATTAATCTAATCACTATCAAAAGGCGTCCGCTCAGTCATAAATATTGCAATTAATATTCTACTACATCATCTTTACGTATCTGTGAACTTGTTCCAGCTATCGTAAGGCACTATTTTTTGATTGAGGCCAAACTGTTGGATCTCATAACTTGTTCCATTACAATTTCAATGAGTATTTCAGACTGCTGCCTGAATTGTTTATCGCGGAGCAGACAAGCTACTGAGATGCTGCAATCGACCATTGGGCGATTGGACTATGGCTCTATTCGGGCGCAACATGGCCTATAAGTCATGCCACTTATGGGACCTGGACACTCTGGGCAAACCACCTGCTACAAATACCCTGTCAATAATTACAACGAAAAAATTGTGTTGGCTGCTCTTCTCGGTCGCGTTTTCGCATTTGCCACAATCATTTACACTAAATCACTTAGGTGTACAAGTGTCTGCGGTACGGCCCAGCCACCCTAGCCCCAGCCCCAGCCCAACTCCAAAACCCATTCAAGTCATTCTATGCCATCTTGTGGCGTATTCCAGGCGCGTAGAACTGCTAGTATCAGGCCAGTTGGCTCGTAAACATTTACGCATATTGCAAATAAGCAAAGCAGCAGAAAGCAGAACCAGCAAGGAGAAGACTGCGGAGGCAGATGCAGATCCTGCTGCAGCATTGGGGACCACTAATTCACTTTGCTGCTCGCTGATTGGTGGAGAGCGCCAGGTGGTCGCAAGTCTAACGCAACCGCCGATGCTTAATCTGCCAGTCGCTCCCTCCACTCCCATTCGTCTCAGACGGGCTGCGTAACATGTTTTCCACTGCGCCTCCCTCCTCACCCGACCAGGCAGAGCATCCTGAACACTTCTTAACTCCAGGCTTTCTCCTCGCTCGTCTCTGGAGTCAGCGGCGTTTCAAAGCTGCTTGACTGCTCCACTTTGGCGGCGGGCTCTTGTCCGCGTGTCCCAATCCATCCATCTCGATGTGGACGTTGCATAAACTGGTTCACTCCAGGCTCAACTGGCTCTCCCCCTCTTCGCACTATAACGAGCTTTGCTTTTCGGTTTGATTTCAGCGCACAGGTGGCTCCAACCCTGATAGTTACAGCTCTTCTTGTTGCTGTTGTTGAGCGAGCGATCGCGCGTAATAAGCCGCGAAAACATTGTTCAGCTACGAGTGTATTGGCCATTCCTTGTGCCGTGGACTCCCCTCCGTCCCCCTCGTTAGCAGTCGATGCTGCACAACCGGTTCACGCGGCACCTTGATTTCCAGCAAGGATGCCGATCACAGCACCAGATAAGTTCCCCCTTGCCAGGCCGATTCTCGGTTGTCCCAGCTAGGGGAGCCTGCCTATCTGTAGGCAAATTATGCGAACAGCCAAGTACAGGTTATGTTTTCTGGAGGGGAGCAACTGGTCGAGCAAATTTGTTGAGACGCAACACACATGGAGTGGGGGGGATTCACATTGTATCTAAGGGCACAACAGCGGCACTCAACACTTTCGCAGCGCCCAGTCTGAGATATAAACATTTTGCCATTAATCATTGGCCGCCTGCTACAAGACTTTTGCTGCACTTTGCCCATCTCATTATGCCACTTAATTGAAATGTCATAGAGAGCCGAGACGAAAAGGGGGATGAGTGGCTATTAGTATGCTTCATAATATAGCATCAGGCGTAAATATTTAGTATTAGATCTTGATGGAAAGCATTAAAGAAATGAAAGCCTGAAAGCAATTGCTAACTGTGGCTTACATAGTAAAGCCTTGGCTCTAATACATACATAGTACATTCTAAATATATTTTATAATCTTTATAATAATTAGAGGCTTTATAATGATGGCCTCTAGGTGGTTTGCATATCTAAATTTATTGATAAAGAATAGTTTATCCAATTTATAGCAAATCACGAGACGCTGAGAAGAGTTTTCCGTTGAGCTCCTCGCTATGTTTGTGAACAAAATTGTTCTAATTAAATGCAAAAACTTTAGTTCCTTCCTTTTTAATTAAATCTCTGGTTTTTTAGCAGTGTTGAATAATACTTCATTGGCATTCACTGACTTATCGATACAGTACATCTGTAGATTTTGTATCGATATATCGTTATACATAACTTTAGTTGTGTTGATTAATTTCACCACAATATAGCACAAGCTTGGACACGTGCTTCTGCGACATTAAAGAATTTCGGTGCGCAAATTTTTCTATAAAGGTAATTTAAATATTATAAAAGTTCCAATAAATTCAACAAATGTTTACTGAAATCTAAGCCGAAGAGGTCAACGGAGCTTTGAATGGTATTGCAATCGAAAGGGAAACATGGCGTTTCATAAAAATAAGAGCTACATTCCAGACTTGAGCAGTCAGATAATGGAACCAATAGAACACGAAACTGTACCATCTTGGACGGATCTGGTATCCTTTGACGGCATCCGTCGAAACCGTCGCAATCGCCGCCTTCATCTCAATACTCCGACGCCCAAAAAAACTCGCGCCGAAGTCATTCGTGACCGTTTGGCTAAGAAGAAGAAGGACAATCAAGAGTCTCCTTACGCTGAAGTTCCGATTTGGATGTTATTTTGTCATCTTTGTGATAGGCATGGCGTTCCAACCAGTGAGTTTGAGAATCACGTCGAATCCCAGAACCACAAGGAAATAAGTAAATTGATTGAGGAGAATTATCGTAAGAAGATCGATATGTTACGTAAGGAGGCCAAAGTCGTTGAACATGAGTTTACTCATCCACTCCGCAAAGGGAAATACTGCTCCATATGCAATGTGACATTTGTTAGGCGCGAGGTCTTGCATCGTGTCTCGCAATACCACTTGGGACTCAAGAAGTATTTGCGTAACAAATGCCATGATTGCGTGTTGACATTTCCCGAACGTATTCAATATGATACTCATTTGTTG
Source organism: Liodrosophila aerea (assembly GCA_035045005.1). Taxonomy (NCBI): domain Eukaryota; kingdom Metazoa; phylum Arthropoda; class Insecta; order Diptera; family Drosophilidae; genus Liodrosophila; species Liodrosophila aerea. The sequence continues at coordinate 943,773 of JAWNNL010000485.1, forward strand.
TCCGCTGATCATCTAAAGAAAGCAGCTAAGAATAAGGATAAGTGCCAACACAAGTTTCATACTGTGCCAATTGGCACTGTAGAAGAACTTCGCTCTCTGTGCCTAAAAAAGATGTCCACTAAGAATGCTAAAGAGTCTGCCGATAAGGCAGAAGCTGACATACACGCACGCAATGTTTCTGTTTATAACAACCTGATGAAGCTTCTTAACGAAGTTGTCGATCCCACTAGGTTGGTCGAAGTGCGTATCCCAGTCGTTCAGGAGAATATTCAGCGCAAGGGTGTTGATGGTGATCTGGATGTTACTGGTGATGCAGATATCCAAATTGGTGACACTGCAAAGACTGTGAGCAAGGATAAAACCGATATACCGAATCAGAAGTCTGAAACGCCAGCTGGCACGGAAAGTGTTGATGGTGATCTGGATGTTACTGGTGATGCAGATATCCAAATTGGTGACGCTGCAAAGACTGTGAACAAGGATAATACCGATATACCCAATCAGAAGTCTGAGACTACTGCAGTCAAGGAAAGTGAGGATGGTGATCTGGATGTTGCTGGTGATGCAGATATCCAAATTGGTGGCGATGTAAAGGTGGCGGGCAAGTATACTACTGATATATCTATTAAGAAGTCTGAGACTCCTGCTCCTAAAAAGGTTGCTGATGATGCTCTGGAAATGATCGAAGTTGGAGGCGATGTAAAGCTTGCGGACAAGGATGATGCTGTCATGCCGATAATACTTTCCCCTTCTGCACAGGTAGAGATAAAAGCTGAACTTGAGTCGGCTGCTTCTGCAGAGGCATCTGCACAAGATGAGGTTATTGCTCCAGAGACTGCTAGAAAAAGTCGTCGTCGTCGCAAGAACCTTTACAAGAAGAAGTAGAAAACAACACCCAATGTCATTATGTATAACTACAAAACTTTCTTCACTTAATACTTGTATTATATTCAACTGATACATGACAAGATAAAGCATTTATATCAATTCTATCAACTGCATTACGTTGAGTTTAAAACTCTTTTAAATATAAGTTCATGTCTTCAATTTACTGCCATCTGATTAAGATCACAACTCAATTATGCCCTGAAGCTCAGTTTGGTATTATGACCTTAGTTTTTAAGGCGATCGCAATCGGCCAGACTATCAGTCTGTCTGTACATAAATTGTCAAAAGTTTCAGAAAGTTGACACTCGTTCAGTCTCAAACAAAAGCAGTATCAAGGGCGAGCAATCAGTTAATTTTATTGGTATCTTATCTACGATAATTGAATTTATTATGATTGCGCTATCAGACAAAAAGGGCCGGTGTTGTTGGAGTTGGTGTTGTATAAGTACGCCCACTAAATTGCAATCATTAACATTAGCCAATACAATCTGTTTGTTGTGAAGTGATGAAAACCAGTTTGCTTTATCAAATGCGACATGCAGTTTTTGTTGCCGCTGCTGTTGTTGTGCAACCAGTCAAGTGACAACATTTTGTCAGCGTAATGACAACACCAACAACAACTCTTGAATTTATGTGCGCGTTCTAATTTTAATTGCCAATTTGTGGGCATAATTTGTCCATAAACCTTAATTAACGGCGAAAGCTAACAGCCGGCCAGCCGAAAGATGTCAAAATAAAACAAACACCTCCAATAACAACAATAGCAACAACACCAACGACAACAACAACAACATAAAGCAGCTAAACGAGTCATTGCTCCGACACTGAAGGGCTGTCAGACCCGGGGACCTGACCCCGTCACTCTATTTGCATGTAAATTAAATGAAGAAGAAAAATAAAGAAAAAAGCGGCAAGCAGTAGAGCTCTAACACAACGAAAGCCTGATGCTCTATAGAAACAATAGCGTGCATAAAAGAATAATAAAAATATGCACAATATTACATTTTATTTAGTTAAATATATTACTTTATATTCAACTCTTATTTGTTAAACATTTACTATATTCTTTTATTTGAAAATCAATCAGCCTTAGTCTTATAGTAAACTCAATTATCCAGTTAATTGTGTCTTGCTGTTATCACTAAATTGTTCCATATCCAACGTGAATATATCAATATGAAAATGTAGAGTATTGCAATAGGTGGATATGTAACTCCAAACAAATTTCTTGTTTTTCTATTTTTCTTTTTTATAATTAAATGTTACACTTAAGTTGACTGCATACAAAATGTGTCACGCATTTGGTGCTCAAAATCGAACGTATAAAATAAAATAATAAAATTAAGCCCAGCGTTAAAATGTTAAGCTTACAGTTACCCTGTAACAACTGGCATATTTTATCATTGGCATCGATACCCAAGCTGGGGTCTTTGATAAGTTGCTAACAGTTAAAAGGCCGCGTATAAAATGTTGATAGAAATCTAGCTATAGAATTGAGAGAAAGAAAGGCTGCTCAATCGGCACATTTTCGAGTCATTTGTATTTAAATTCATTTGAATTTTTATTGCATTCTGAGACAATCTTACACAGCGACCGGACTCATCGAAATTAACAAAACAGCTACAAAATAATCATAGTGAAAATCATATAAAAAAGCTCGTTAAAAATGGGCTCAAACAAAGGTCTTCGTTCTTCCATCAAGTTGGCTGTGCTTTAGCCAAACACCTCGTTCATTTGTCGACTCATATTCAGAGATTCAGATTCATTCAATAGAATTCTCTTGACCAGGTAAGCTGCTTGGGAAAATCTATGCGCATCGCAGATGCTGCTCATCGATTTGGCCAACAACTTGCATAAGTTTAGCATAAAATTTGCTTTGCTAAGCGGCCATAAAAGTGTTTCAACTTTTGCTTCTTTTGGGAGAGACTTAGTAAACACCTTATAAGCTTAATATAAGGCCGCTGAGACTGTCGAAATGTGTCTTTAAATCAATTAGCAGCTATTTCCAGTCGTCTTTTTGTATCACTCAATCAGAGTATTGTCTCTCTGGGCATAAAGTAGCCAAATGTGGAAGCCCCAGCTGTATTTGGACTGCAGAAAGGGAATATTCTTTTGATAAATCTGCTAGTATATGAGGTCAATCCACTCGGACTGCAGAGTCTGTTCTTTAGCTGGAAATTTATGTACAATCAATTGTGTATTGCGTATTCTAATTGCTGTTCAATTTCTCAAAGACAATTTTTCAATTGTTAATGCCTGTATGATTGATGCTCTAATTGTGGTTTTCGCTGCAGTGGTACAAGTGGAGCAAGTGCATGCAGTGCATCAAATTGCAAACGGCAGCCCAACTGTGGGGCAGATAACTAGCGGACAACCGACCCACCGTCCAACTGGGCAGCCAGAACACGTTTCCAGCTGCATTTCGCTGGCGTCATTAAAATGAGCCTGATTTATGGCTGGCCAGGCCCAACCGCCAACCGTGGGGCAGATGCTGAGCCACAAATACGGCCAGAGATACCTAGGCCTAGGCAAGAAGAATTGCTCGCGTTTCCACACTTTGGCTACCACTTGCCACAGACTCAAAACGCAGCGCACATTTTCCCATCGCGTAAACCATAACCATGGACACGAAGGCAACACAGACCAGGAGGACTAAGTCTGCTACTTGGACTTGGACTTGAGCTGCTGCTGCCAGCGCAAATCAAAGCGCAATATGTTGACTGCATTTGACTTCCCGGTAATTAGACGTGAATGCCAAGAGGAGAACAGCGTTGATGCCAGCCACACACAGTGGTGCAGAGCTGCTACAAATTAGGAAATATATTATCTTCCGTTTGTAAGGGTTATACTGAGCATTGGCATAAGGGATACTCCTCTCTCCGTTGGCTTTATGTCTTTCTCTGATGGGGATCCGACTGTCATGTGCCATTCCTTCGAACTAAAAATTCATTATTGTATTATTTATGTATAATATTTAGCGTACTTTATAACCTGTTCACAATGAGGTCTTTTAACCATTTTTTAGACTGAGCTCAAGCTCGTACGAAATCGTGTCAGTTGAGTTTGAATTTGGGATCGGTCGTCGCTGTTTCGTCCGAATAGAACATAGTGCTGTTTAGCCATATTCCAACAAAAATGTGACTGCGACTTTGCTCACACTAATAATAGTTTAAATAAATGAAAATGAGTGCATTCTTATTATTAAATATTTATTATAATATTGATTCCATAATTTTTCTCATAAATAGCAGCTGTTAAGTTATTAAAAGATATCGAGATGTACCGATAATCATCGTGTGTTTGATAGCAAAACACTGAATATTTCGCGTTGAATGGTAAAATTTTGCGACATTTCGTAAAAATGTCAGAAAAGGTGGCAAATGCTTAAAAATGCCTGAAAATTACCGTCTTGGAGTTTGGCTATAAGTTTGATGCTGGTGAATCTGTTTTTATCGAGATGACGTCAGGTTGGAGCAGCAAAGCATTTTATTATATAATGAATAAGATTTATTTAAAATTATGAATCTAAACCAGATCATATTATCTTTGTAATTACTAACGATCTTTGTAAATGAGAATATATCAGTTTCTTTACACCAATTAGTCGATAAGAATCGCGTATTCGATAACAGAAAATAACGAAACCTTTGGTGCAAATGGAAACATTTCTAGTGATAGATATCGAACTGACATTTGCTCTGGAAATTGAACTTAAATCTAATATTGGCATTACCCCTTTCTTCGTAAGTTAAGCCTTGATTAAGTGTTGAGATCAAGCAAACTTTTCACTTCGTTCGAAAGTACTTTGCATATTTTTAAGCCTCGTCAGATTGTTATTTATTTTTTGTATTTTTTTATTTCGTTTTAGATCAAGTTGCGTCAGGCTTGCACCACTGTGCCAACGACAACGCCTTGATTAAGTGTTTCTAGTGTTTGACTGTGGCCTGGTCTTTTGATGTGAAGTGCACCTGTTTCTAAGCTAAAGCGGCAGCCGATGCCAAACAAAGTCATAAAACGCCACGATGCGATGGCCACGCGCACAGGGCTAGCTTCTGCTCCAGCTCCAACATCACCTCGATCTACTAGTGCCTCTGCAGGCGTAGTTTAAGCTGCAGCTTCGGCAGCTAAGACTTCAGTTATGTTGCAGTTGCCGCTTGCTTGTGGCAGCTTGTTACAACTGGTTACTACCTGCATCTCCACTACGCGCCATGCCTCACCTGCGGTGCCGCGGGCTGCTGCCCTGGACCACCGAAGAGCTGTTGCTGCTTGTTATTATTGATGCCCAGTTCCAGAGCGGGTCCAGCCAAATTGCTGGCCTCATAATCAGGCTGTGGATGTGCTTCTTGCCTGGTTTGTGTCTCGGCTTCAATCAGAGCCAACACTTGGTGGGGCCCTGCCACCAAATATGGTCGCAAGCATAGCGCCAGTCGAGTGCTCTCTGAGTGCCAGCAGCTGTGCCAGCATATCTATCTGTAGCTGTAGCTGTAGCTGTAACTGCACCTCTGCGTCTTCAGTTGCAGATTGTAGGAGGAGGCGACAGGTGCAATTAACTAGGCGAATGGCCTGTGGACGTAGTGCAGCTGCTCGTACTCGTACCACAGTGCCTGCTGGCTGTGATTTCCGCATGCCTCATTGCTCGCCGGTGCTTGATCGAGAACTTGATCCAATTGTGTGCGTCATTTCCACTAATAAATGCATTTCTGTTTGAATTATGGAGGACAGAAACTATTCAGCTAAAAGCCACAATACAACTGCAACAATGTGCCCTGCAAAACTTACGATATGCGACAGACTGCAGTCGCGTGCGCTCGAATGTGTGGGCAAGAGTACTGAGCGAATGTACATATTTGTGCTGATTATAGAGGTGATAAATATATCGACTGCTGTCGTGGAATGCTGTTCATTTCTTGTGGGCTGTGTGACATAACCCCAGCAGTATAGGGTCTAGGAAAAACTTAACTTAACTCTAGCCTCTAGTCGGAATTTATCTTAAATTTAATCCAATTTAAGTGACTCTTCCCCCTTTTTATAAGGTAAGTTATATGCCCATTAATTCTTATACGCTCTACACTTCCACCGAGAGACCCTTTGTAATTATTGTGTACAGGATCTGGATAGCCATTTCTGTAACCTCATATTATGAATAATATGAATTTAGTTTGAATTTAATTGAATTAAAGTAAGGCAGCCCATGCGAGCTGACTCTCACAGGGTGTTTAAACCCATCTGTGTTCTAAAAGCGATCAATCTCTTTCTGTAGCTGTATCGCTCTATCTTTAGTTCACACTGCTCGCGAGGTGATGGCTCATTTATCTCACTTGCAGATACATAATGTGTATTACATATTCATTAAGATCAACTTAGTAACTCATTCTATATTAGGCTCATGCATCTTTTTAGTTGTGGACGTTGCTTCTGCTTCTGCTCTTGTTCTATGGCAACGTTCGCTTGTCGATCGCTTGTCACTAGAGTCAGTTCTCAATGTCAGTCTTCAGTCTTCGGTCTGCAGACTCAAGTCTCGGGTCTGTCTCAAGTCTCAGTTTGCAGTCTCATTTCTCGCTTATCGTTGCCGCTGATCACGCGCCATGTTGGCAGTTTTAATTATGTTGCTTCTGCTCTGTCGCTGTCCCGCTGTCCTCTCCATTCCCTAGTCTATGAGTATGCGCTGGGCCGGGTCCTGTCTCCTGTGGAATGTTGACGAACTGCTGTCGCAATTAATACGCATCGCTGCTGTCGTCACTGTTGCTGCCACTGACACTCTGTTTCTCTCCTTGCCTATCTCCCATCTTCATCAAACCCTTTCTCCTCTTTCAACTCCAGTTGCTGCGTTACTCCCATTGCAGCTATTTATAGACGGCTTTGTCAATTTTCTCCCCACGCTCTCTGCCCTGTCTGCATTTTTTCTGCGCTCCACCTGTCAGTGGGACTCTGCCCCTTCCACTGGGCTGCCCCTGTGCCCCAAGAAAACATTATAATGAAATTATTTGTACTTTTGCTACATAGAAGTCGTTATGGCATGGCTGCTGCTGTTGCAGCGATTGTTCGATATTTGCATCACGTTTAAGTGCAATTTGTTGTTGCTGCGGCCCCAACGGTAAAGCCTCGACACCTGCCCTTCCCCTCGCACTGTCAGGCAGCTTCTTACGACCTCTCAGCTCAATGTAATTATTTCAAACTGTCTCTGACTGCGCCGCTGCAATGCTGCTTCCGCTGTCTGTCTGTCCGGTGTTGGGGTTCTCTACTTGCTATAGATTTTCTTTGTCGTTTTTCTGCTTTTGCATTGGTTTTTCCCTCATTGGTTTCCTTTTTGGTGCAAAGTTTTTCTTACGCTTGTTACATTTCTTGCCACTTTTTGCTGCAGTTGCCACACATTTGCCAATTGAGCAATGAGGGCCAACCGAGACGCGTACTATTTGCATTTACATTTTCCATTTCCCCTCTGCCACCGCCACTGCGACTGTGGCATCGGCTTTGGCTTTGGCTTTGCCTTTCGGCTCTACACACACTGAGGGAAAACAATCAAGAAGCCATGAATTTCAATTTTCATATATATTACTTAGAATAAAAGTTATACTTTGTTGAACTCAGTTCTTAAGTAATGTGTTTGCAAAGTTGATGTTGGAAGAGCGAAAAATTCTTAAGAAAATTACAAATATTTGATCTTGTTTTAAGTTCAGATTGAGTTTTTAATCTAGATCCGGCAAGATTTGAAAAAGATGCAGAAATATTATCCGTTTTCGTTTTTCAATTCATTTTGAAGAATAGTCCTACAAGCATCTAAATACTGAATTCAAACATACATAAATAGGTTGTAATTTTATAGCAACTTTTCTGCGCAGTGTATCTGTAGTTTTACCCCCGGGGGCTGGCTCTTTCGCTGTGTCTCTGGCTTTGGCTTTGGCTTCAATTTCAATGCAAAATCAATAAATTCGTTGCAAGGGCCAAGTTAATTTTCGTAATTGGCATCTTAACAAGGTTATCTGCATTTGTTGCGATTTGCATCTATTTGGCCCCCTCACACTTCCCCCTAATCGCTCTCTCTCTCTCTCTGTCTCTCCCTCGTTTATGTATGTCAAGCGGTCGCTCCGTTTCGCTCCTCATTCCCATATTGCTTTATCAATTATGCAGTCAGCGTGCGCTACATTTGAGCTGCACTCCCTTCTCTGCCACCACCGTCTCTGACTCCCCTTGTCTTGCCACACTGTGCACTGTGTCCAAAGCTCCATTAGCATCTAAATGTGAATCCAAAACTTTGGCTGTCAAATGCTTTAGCTCAACTAAATTTCATATTCGATTTTTGTGTCTGTCTACCACGTTCTCCTGCATTTCAATGAACTATCTTTTTCTTTCTCTTCGCTCCATGCTCGATGTCTTTTTGTCTCATTTTTAAGATAAAACTTTACTTTTACCAAAATGAAATGGGCAAAACCCCAACTCACATTCCCCTGTCTCGATTCTGAGCCATCACGTGTGTGGGCGACTCTTTGTTAATTTTTGAGTGATGCTCTTTACCGACTTTGCCTTATAGTTTTTCCACTCATTCCGTATGCTCCATCAGCTATCGCATAGTTTCCGTAATATATGCAAGAGCAATAATGAAATATCAATGTATTCTCTCAATGTTGTCGAAAAGCCTGAATTATTGACAACTATTCAATCGTTTGACATTCAGTAGTTGAACAGTTGTGCAGTTTACCATATAAAGAGTTATTGCGTGCAATTTGATTTCTTAGATTGTATATTCTGTTTATCACTTATATATAAAAAGTAGATTACAAAATAATTATATGAAAGTACCGTCATGGAATTGGACTATATTCTATATTATCGATAACTTTTCTGAACATATTTCATAAATGTTCAAATATCGATAACTTAGAGCTTAGAATATATGACAGCTGTTTAGACCCTGTACTTTAAAAAAGTACAAAAGGGTCTATTAAGATTGTGCAAGCCCGAAATGTATGTAACAGGCAGAAGGAGGCGTGGCAGACCCCACAAAGTATATATATTCTTGATCAGGACGACGAGCTGAGTCGATCTAGCCATGTCCGTCTGTCCGTCTGTCTGTCCGTCTGTCTGTCCGTCTGTCCGTCTGTCTGTCCGTCTGTATGAACACCTAGATCTCGGAAACTGTAAGAGCTAGAGACATCATATTTGGCAGTTAGATGCCCCTATAGCGCAAGCAGATCAAGTTTGTTTTAGATTTTTGATACCTCCCCCCCCCTCCCCCAAAAACCGCGAAAAACTGCCACACCCACAATTTTAAACATAAAAACTTGTGTTTTGGCATACGATAATCTTATGATAATCTTTATCTGTTCTGTGAATTTCGGCCCAATCGGATAATAAACACCGGAGATATTCAAGATTCAATTCCTTGTACTAGGTAAGGGGGGAGCAGCGCGAGCGTATGTGTGGTTGCGTTTGACTTTGCGCTATGTTTTTTTGTTAGGTTTGTGTATTACATAGGCAGGTCAAGTTTATTCAAAATGTTTGTAAAGTCAATCCCCTCCCCATCAAATTCTCAAAAATATTCCCAGCATGTACAGTTTTAGAGTCACATGAACACATTGCATGGACAAAGCTTTAGGTGCTTTGCGTGTTTGGTGCGATTTGCAGCCCAATCGGATAATAAACACCAGAGACATTGGACAGTTTTTTAGACCCTGTACTTTAAAAAAGTACAAAAGGGTTGTCGTAGGAGATAAATATTATCTCCGATCGGAGATATGTGGTCTTAATAATTATTATCTCCGCCGACAAATCTCCGCCGGCGGAGATAATTATCTCCGCCGAGATATCTCCGCCGATATATCTCCGCCGGCGGAGTTAATAATTATCTCCGCCGAGATATCTCCGCCGGCGGAGTTAATAATTATCTCCGCCGAGATATCTCCGCCGGCGGAGTTAATAATTATCTCCGCCGAGATATCTCCGCCGGCGGAGTTAATAACTATCTCCGCCGAGATATCTCCGCCGGCGGAGTTAATTATCTCCGCCGAGATATCTCCGCCGGCGGAGTATAATTATCTCCGCCGAGATATCTCCGCCGGCGGAGTTAATAATTATCTCCGCCGAGATATCTCCGCCGGCGGAGTTAATAATATCTCCGCCGAGATATCTCCGCCGGCGGAGTTAATTATCTCCGCCGAGATATCTCCGCCGGCGGAGTATAATTATCTCCGCCGAGATATCTCCGCCGGCGGAGTTAATAATTATCTCCGCCGAGATATCTCCGCCGGCGGAGTTAATTATCTCCGCCGAGATATCTCCGCCGGCGGAGTTAATAATTATCTCCGCCGAGATATCTCCGCCGGCGGAGTTAATAATATCTCCGCCGAGATATCTCCGCCGGCGGAGTTAATTATCTCCGCCGAGATATCTCCGCCGGCGGAGTTAATAATTATCTCCGCCGAGATATCTCCGCCGGCGGAGTTAATTATCTCCGCCGAGATATCTCCGCCGGCGGAGTATAATTATCTCCGCCGAGATATCTCCGCCGGCGGAGTTAATAATTATCTCCGCCGAGATATCTCCGCCGGCGGAGTTAATTATCTCCGCCGAGATATCTCCGCCGGCGGAGTTAATAATTATCTCCGCCGAGATATCTCCGCCGGCGGAGTTAATAATATCTCCGCCGAGATATCTCCGCCGGCGGAGTTAATAATTATCTCCGCCGAGATATCTCCGCCGGCGGAGTTAATTATCTCCGCCGAGATATCTCCGCCGGCGGAGTTAATATATCTCCGCCGAGATATCTCCGCCGAGATATCTCCGCCGGCGGAGTTAATTATCTCCGCCGAGATATCTCCGCCGGCGGAGTTAATAATTATCTCCGCCGAGATATCTCCGCCGGCGGAGTTAATATTATCTCCGCCGAGATATCTCCGCCGGCGGAGTTAATTATCTCCGCCGAGATATCTCCGCCGGCGGAGTTAATAATTATCTCCGCCGATATATCTCCGCCGGCGGAGATATGTAATTATATATATATATAATTAATTATCTCCGATCGGAGATATGTCGTTGGCGATTTGCAGCCCAATCGGATAATAAACACCAGAGATATTGGTCAATCAATTTTCTGTACTTGGCAGTCAGCAGGGGGAGGGGGAAGCCACAGGTACGCGGCCACTAGGGCGTATGCGCGATTTTTGATTGTGAGTATGAATGTCTGTATGAGTTTTGGATATTGTTTGTATTTACGCGTATATTTGTATGTATAAGTGTATGTGTGAATGTATAAGTGCATGTGTATGTGTATGTGAGTATGTTCATATATGCTGCTGCTGTTATCGACACCCAGGGCAAACCAAAGTACAGGGTCTCCTACTGTCGGTTGCGTCTGACTGTAGCTTTGCGTCCGACTGTAGCTTTCCCGACTTTTTTTTTATAATCGGAAAGAGCTTATTATTTCGACAGTCTTATGACGCACACAAGCTATTATCCCAAATATCGATAACTTTTCTGACGTGCACTTATTATTTGCAAAAACTTATTTTATAGGGGCGAGCTTAGAATATATGACAGCTGTTTTTATATTGAGTTCGCCATAAGAATTTATTTTTATTTCATCTGGGAACAGACCTTAATCTTAAACTTTAATAAGCTCACAAATTGAAAGCGCGAAAGGGTAGAAATTAATTTAAAATTAAAGTTTTTAATCATATCAAATCAATTACAGTCGAGTCGCGATAATTCGCACCCCGCTAAATTAAAATTCTCAATAATTCGTAAAATTATCTGTCCCCTTGAAGAAAACCCGATAGTTCGTAAAAATTTCATACATTTTGGTCCCCTTGTTAATTCGTAATATTTTTCGCAAAACAAAGAATATTAAACCTCTTATAAATCGTAATTTTGTTTCGTAACCTCTTATAAATAGTAATGCAATGCAAAATTTTTGGCAGTTAAGTCGCCGTTAGGATTTGACGAACTGTCTATGCCGCCTTTATGTCGTTATAGTACATGCTGAGTTTGTCTGTTGTGTCTCTCATTGTTATCGTTTAGTTTGCTGATTATAGTTTTTTGTTTCTTATTAATTAACTTAATTTTTGTTATTAAAATTTCATGTTACTGTATAATTTTCTATTAACACTTAAGATGTACAATTAATAAAAGTCCCGTTAATTCGAATTTTTCTTTGTTGAGCCTCGTTAAATGGAAATCTCGGTAAGTCGAAGTCCCGCGTAATTCGTAAAAAATACGATCCCCGTGCCATTACGAATTATCGAGACTCGACTGTATATATATATTGTTGATTCTTAGATAAGCATTAAGGTAATGTTCTACAATATAGTATTTCAGATGCAAACTACTTAGCATAATATTTTAAGAGTATGAATCTTGTTGCAGTACGTGGAATAACTACTCTCGCATGCATTTATTTGACAAGACTCTGGAAGTGTTGCAGATAGAAACTCCAATACCTGCACTTTATTTAAATCATCTTCTTGTTGTCTTGCGTTATTTATTGGTATTTTTTCTTTCGTTTTTCTTCTTAATTTATGCACATCAGCTACTTGGTTTTCAGTTCGGTTCAGTTCGATTTTGACTCCAGTCCATTGTAATTTATCTTTATTATTATTATATTAAAATTTGTGTGTATTTTACTGTTGTGTGTGTGAGTGTCTACGACTTTTTGCTCTCTGCAGTGGAATTTGAAATTTGTTTTTTATTTTCGCCTCACACTCGCAAGCGATTTACGCTGTGACATGTGTGTGAGTGTGTGTGTGTGTGTGTGGGTGCGACTCTCTGTGTGTGTGTGTGAGTGCGTTAAGTTGTCATAATGATTGACAACGGCTACGTGCCCTGGTTTTATAATAGTGCAAAGACAGAATGAAGGAATAGGGGCAGCCGACTAGAGCTGAGGCTAAAACTGACTACCTACATACTTCTGACTGTCTTGGCTAAAATGGATGAATTTGGCCAGAATGAAGCAGTCGCTGTCACTGTGACAGTCACTGTGACTGCCTCTAGATGTACCTTGTGTAAATATGTACATATACATATGTATTCAACTGGTTAAATATGTAAGAGGTACTTTTGAGAAATCAATCGATAGGTCGAAGACTCAATTATGGCAGAGCCTGAGCAAGTGACAATTTGGCTTACGATTGGGTCCATTAATGATATGATTCATATTTGTGCCATGTGCAGCAATCAAAAGTCCCTCTTCCACTCTCAGTCTGTCTGTGTTTTGCTTTTGCTTTGATTTGGATGCGCCTCGAGAATCTATTTAGAGGCTTTGGCAAAGTTAATTTAACATCTGTTGGGCCATAAATTGCATAAATTGTAGCAGTTGCCCTGCTTACGTCTACATCCTGCCCCGTTTCCGCTGCCAGCCGCAACAGAAATACAGCGAAATGCCAGAAAAAAGCAACAAAGAAAAAAGTAAAATAAAATGCCAGGATAATCAATAAACGAAATTCAATTTGCTGCGCCATTTGCGCAGACAGGCGACCCCGCAGCCCAAGAACCTGAACCTGAACCTAAACCTAAACCAAACTCGAAACCAGACCAGAGCAACACCAACAGCCACAGCCACATCACGTTGCCCCCCTTTGTCTCAGATTCAGGCACGCCCACTTGAACGCCCACGCCCCATAAAATGAGGGCGATCTAATGAGTGAAGTGGGCGGGGTCGACGGGCTGTTGCTTTGGCTGCTCCTCCAGCCGGTTGACAGAACTGTGAGTATTGTGAACAAGGGGTGGCAACGCCAGGGGGTAGGGGGTGGGTGATAGGGTGGGGTACGCCGTGAGCCGTGAGCGATGCGTGACGTTCGTGTATTTTATCGATATTGCAATTTATTGTATTAGCCCGCAAACGAGCAAAACGACTGGAAGATGAAACCTCATCGAGCTGGAGGGCACAAAATGTCTCTCAATAATATTTCCAAGCTATAAAGTGAAATATGTGTTAATTTTGAGCTGCCAGCCGCCCCTCACACGCACCACCCACCCTCATCGTTGGCATCAGGCAGCAGTTATTCTTATAATGATAATATTGACATTGATAAGCGTCGCAAATTTATGCACAATTTGGCTAATTGATTGGTGCTGCCTTGACTGCAAATGGCAACGCAGCACGCAGACTGTCCAAAATACACACACACACACACACACACACACACATACGTATGGATACACACACATGTGTGTGGGTGCGAGTGTGCTGTAACTTGTCTGAAAGCAAAGAAAATAATAGATAAGCGCTCATGATTTACATACTCTAACTTAATGGAAATTCGAAAGATCTATTCGATTGATAGGATTATATCATTCAAACGATATGATGTATGTGCTGCAGCTCTTGTGTGTATGTGCTTTAATATAACTTCGATAGATTTCAGCAATTTAATTGTGCATGAGTAGTAGCTTCGTTTAAGTTTTTGTTTTTTTATTGGTGAGCAAATTATAGACAGTGCCTAAAAGGCGAAACATAAATACACAAATGTGTATTGATTTTCAAGCATACAATAAATTGTTTAAAATAGTATGAATGTCCCAGTATAGTTTACCAGATTTCAGTCTATTGAACTGATTTGCATCTAATAGTTTATAGTTATGAATTTCAATTCAACTATCTTCACTGTAATGCAATGTCCTTTAACAAATGTATAAGTTAGTGAAGACATAAACGAGCTGAATTTATTGTTTGTAGTTCAAAAATTTGCTTTGTTAATTGTTCGTGGAAGCAAAGGTAACTACAGCAAGAGCAGCGCAGGTGGAAGAGGCTCTAGCTGGGACATTAGAGTGCTTAACTTAATTAATTAGCCGGGGACAGAGGAATTTGCAGCTTAACAACTCACAACTTGCAGGCGAACTTTGACAAAGAGAGCACAAGTATAATAGAAAGACGAGGAAAGTTGCAATACGCCAACTGGCGAGCAATGGACAGGGCTCGGGCAAAGGGTTAGTTGTGGCCATTTACAGGCTGCTTGGAGCCAACATTTGATATACTTCGCAGCAGGCGTCGCGTCTTCCCTCACCTCACACTGCTCCACTCCTGCTGGCAGCAGCTGCCTAGTTGTTTACTTTTCCAATTGATTGAGCAGCGTCGTCGACTCAAGCAGCAGCTAGAACTGGAGCCGGGATACGGCTGACTGCCTGTATGCTGGAGCTGGAGCTGGATGCCAGTGTCGCTCTGGCGCCAAATGAAGCATAACGTGTTGAGGTGAGACGCACTGGCAGTGGCACTCGGTCATCAATGTCAAGAGCAAATATGACGCCATCGGGAACAGAACAAAACAAAAAGTAACTGATCGCCTACACAAAGATCCAAAATATGCAATGGGAATGTGCGTGTATCTGTATCTGTAGCTGTGTGTGTGTGGGCAGTGAAGGCAAGTGAGTTCACCTTGCCGCTGGGTCACTCAGAGATCTAGCGTGCGGATTTTTGACACAAATTGAAATCGAGCTACAAAAACGCTTAATTCAATAAAGACAGTGACAACTACCACCACGACAATAACCACAGCAACAGCAGCAGCGGCAGCAACAACAACAAGCGGCTGTAACAGCAATGGCAACAGAAAAAGTTTATAATAACAGCGGACACAAATTAATTTTGCAAGCCGTCGCCGGCAACACAAATTGCCGTGTCATGTCCAGAGTTAAGTTTTTTTTTCTTCTCTCCTCCTCTCCTCTCCTTTCTTTTTCTTACTTTTTTGTGTTTTTATTTATTTAAGTTTCCCTTCTGGCAGGTGAGAGCATAATAAGTTTGTAATGCGGCTTACCACAGAGATTCCATAACAAAAAAAACTCCTTGAAATTCGCGTCTAACTTGCAAAAGGTTTTCCGAGCATTTCTCTTGGGTTTGGGCTTAGCTTATATTTAACCTTGGAAAATGTAAATCAACATATAAATATAGTGAAACATTAAAATTACGAAAAGGTGTTTAATGTGCAGTTATTTACTTGCTAAGCAGTTAAGAGGCTAGAAATCAAGTATTTTGCTTTGTAATAACTCCTAATCATAAATGAAATACTTTATTTAATTTTATATATTTATTGTATCATTTTAATAATTATTTTTATATCAAAGAGTACAAAATAAATACTTTTTTATTATATTATTACGCTAATACTTTTTAAATGTTTAAAATAGTTTGTAACCTGCTCATAACAAACCAATTTTGAAATATTAATAAATTTAATTTTTCTTAAATATTATGGAAGATATTTCGATTCACTAATTAAATAACAGAATGGGAACTTTTTAAATTTTGTTGATTTTTTTCTGAGAACTTCTTAGTGGTTACAATATACTTCCAGGGATCATAGGTAATATAGTGCGTCCTAGCGAGTGGCAAGTGATCAGGAGCAGTTTGCACTTTCTTTCAGACCTTACTCATAATATGATATTTACATATTGAAATAAAAAAACAATTTGAAATCTAATTTCCATTTCCATGTCAGAGTATTCAACGGCCGACTGAGTGGAGCTATCGCCGAGTTGTCGTTTGTTTTTGCGCCACGCACTGGATGCCGATCGGTGTACGGCGGTGTTCGTTGTTTGGTGTTGAAGGTGTTTGAGGGGTACGAGGAGCGGAGGGTGTTTGGTGATCGCTGCAGTAATTACAAGCGACTCTCAGCTGCAGCCGCAGTTTTTTTTCTCTTCTTTCTTTCACTTGCTGCATGGGGCTTGTGTATATGTTTTTATTATTATTTATTTGTTGGTTTTTTCTCTCTGTATTTTGGGGGAAGCGGCACAAGTAATTTCCACTAATTACGAGGCAATGAGTTGAGTAAAAGCAAAATAAAATACGGTTGCCACTGCAACAGCAGCAGCAGCAACAGCAGCAGCAGCAGCATCGGCCACAACAACAGTTGCGTGCATCTGCATGGGGTGCCAATGAGCATAGAATGGCAGTTGCCTCCTCATGCTGTTTGGCAATATGCAGTTGGTAGCAGCTGCAGCAAAAGTTGTCTTATGGCTACCGATTGCTGCCGCCTGAGATCTTTAGCCCGATGATTTGCGCTTTTGCAGCAGCCGATGTTAAAGTGTTAAGTGTTAAGAGGCACAGTTGCAGTCGCAGTCGCAGTCCACTATCAAGCCTCATCCACGAGCACATCCCGACCACATCGTCAACTTTATCGTCGTCGTCGTCTCCGTCCTCGTTGGCAAATTAAATTTTAAACACTCAACAGACGCTGGCGAAATCATAAACACAAATCAAATGAATTTTAATAATTGCATTCGGCTTGCCTCTTCCGCTTTTCTGCTGACGTCTGCCACCAGTTTGCCAACACATGCCCCTCAGCATGGGCGGCCAGCCAAGTGGGCGTGGCCGTGTCTAGACAGAAAGTTGTCACTGTCGCTGTCGCCGACAACGTAACGCTGTCCATTATTAGCCGCCACCCTGAGACAGCTTCAAGCCGATGCATAGACAAGGTTGAGGTTGCTCTCCAGTGCAAGTGTTGGTGGAAAGTGGCAGCGACTGGAGATAAGGTTTACAAAGTACTATTTCGAATTGGCATATTCAAATCCAGTTTAGAGGCCAGAATTTATTACCGTTCAAGCACAGATTACCGCTCTCATTTAATGTCATTATTATTTAAATAACTTTGTAGTATTGTAGTAAATTTAACTCAATTTTTAGTTGAGATTCAATAAATAAATACCTGTATAGAATGTAACTTAAGGTAGGAATTATTTCAACAAGAATTCAAAAATTTAGTTAAAATGTAGTAAAAGTATTTTACTGTTTATAAAATGTTTAAACGATTCAATGTGGAACAAAAATATTTAAACTTAAGGAATATGATAACACATCCATATGCACTTATCCATACACACATACACTTATACACACAAATATACGCGCAAATACAAACAATAACCAATACTCATATAGAAATTCAAACTCACATACAAAAATCACGCATACGCCCTAGTGACCGCGTACACTGTGGCTCAGTCCCCCTCCAAATGCCAAATGCCTACCTAGTACATAAAATTGATTGTCCAATATCTCTGGCGTTTTTTATCCGATGGGTCTGAAAATCGCAGCAAACATTCAATGCATCTAAAGCTTTATTCATGCAAAAAAGGAATCCATTTTAAACATTAACATTTTAAAACTGTTCATGCTAAGAAAGACATGGGGAAACCCCAGAAAAACCCAATCAGACCAATGTTAGTGGTTATTTTAGTATTAACTAAGATAAAGTGTTAAGAGTGGAAAGTTGGAGAATGGAATGCTTAAAGACATTAAAGATATTATTTAGCTCAACATTTTGATGTGTAATTTTTGTAATTGGCATAAATTAAATGGAATGGAATATTGCTTAACGACAAATTCGACAAATTCGGTTTGAATGTGGGTGATCCTTTGAGTAGCTTGTCTTTCCACTCACTGTGTCTCTTTGGCCATGGCCAAGTCTATTCACAGCTCATTTATGCTCTTGTGCATATTCGTATTGTGTTGTCTCAGCCAATTCGTTTCAAATAGTTTTATTTTGCTTTTGTCTATTGTTTTGCTTGTACTCTTATGATGCAGAGTGTTTTCCATATGCCTTGGCCATATGCTCCATCCTTCCGGCAGCTAACAAATACTGCTGCACAAGGATGCGCACATGCAGATACATTTGTATCTACTATACTATATATCTATGCAGTTGCACATATTCATGTGTTGGTCCCCCTGAAAATTGTTTGCTATTTTGCATTTGCTACAGAGTTTTTCTTTTGTTGCTGCTGTTGTTGTTTTTATTTTCTATGCTTTTTTGACTGACTATTTTTCTTTCTGTTTTCTGCTCTCTGTTTTGTTTTTTGTGTTTTTTGTCAATTTCACGCTCTATTTGTGAGGTTTGCCATTTGCCTTTGCCTTTTGTTTGATTTGGGTTTTGTTTTCGCTTCATTTTTTCTCTCATTCCCAACATATACTATCTCCCTCAGTCGTTGGCTGTTTTGTTTTCAGTCCAATCTTTGATATTTTTGTACTTTTGACCAATTTGCGGCACACAATGCAAACAAACAAGCACTAAAAACACACATGTAGGTAGCTATGTGTGTGCGTGTGTGTGTGTGTGTGTGTGTGTGAACCAAATGATTGGCAGCTTTTCAATATGGCGCTAATTGAGTTTTTAATTGTTTGACTTTACACTTTTGGCCCTTTTGTCTCAATGTGTCGTTGGAATTGCCTCCGCCATGCCACGCTTTGCTTTGTACAGTATATTTAGTTGTTGGTGTTGCTGGTGTTGGTGTTGGTGCTGCTATTATTACTGTTTACCCTCTCTGTCATATTTATTTAGATGGTTTAGGATGCTGGCCAGCAACAGCAGGCAGCCAGACCGGTCGCTCATAAGTATTTATAATTTGATACTGTCGAACAACGATGACAACAACAACAACAGCAACAACAACCACACTGACATCGCCAAGTGCTCCTTCAGCTGCAAAGCAGCAATCAAAACGCTGCCCCTACATAATACTAAGGCCCGCCTCACCCCTCACCCCTGCTGCTGTCACTGGACAAACTTGTTTTAATGGCCCTGGTTGCATGCATAGTGTAATAGCAGTCTTCAGTCTTCAGCCATGCTCCTTGTCCACCAGGCTCAATTTTAGATTCAGATACAGATTCAGTTGCAGGCTCTGGCTCTGGCTCTGACTCTGGCTGGTGTTCGGTGTCCAGCTTGGTTCTGGTTAGGGCTCCGTTATAGCAAAAACCTCGCACCGAACGTCACTCAAGTTGAAATAATTTTAATTTAGTTGCTAGTAAACTATAAACAGACAGGCTCTCCCTGCCACACTGCTTCTCCTTGCTGCGCCGTCAAGGGGTCCAGGTCCTGGGCCCCGGGCTACGTCGTCGTCAGCACTTTCCATTGATAAGCGGCACGCATACGTATCACAAATGCAGCCCCAACTCAGCTTGGAATTGAAGCATGAAGGGTGACGATGACGATGACGATGACGTTGGCTATGACTACGACGATGATGGCGTTGGCAATGGCGATGAGGATGTGCATGTGGATATGAATGTGAATGTGGATGTACAGGAGGACGAGGTGGGAATGACGATGCCACTTCATATGGTGATTAAGTCAAAGCAAAAGGCGGCTAGGGAAACATCAGTTAAAAGAAAAAAAACCAACTGCCTCAATCACAAGCAACTGATTTGTGCATGCTTTAACTCGGCTTGAAGACGAATCTCAAATGCTCTACTAAACGTTTCATTAATACTCAAAGCAATTACATTTAGGTACATTTGAAATAAAGCAATCAGAAGGATGCAGTTAATGTTGCACTTGACAATTTCAGAAGCGATGATTAAATGATTTTCTGTGTTTTACCTGGATCTAAAACTATTATGTTTGGTTTTGAAATGTATGTAAACCTTTTTGTGGCTTATCGTAAGAATCCACTCTTCATTATTTTCTAAAATAAAGATTCTTCATTACAAATTTTAATTATGTGTTCCTGCAAGTAGTTACCTTTATTGTAAAATATATAACTTTAGAATATTGCTGTAGTATCTGCAGTTAATGCGGGTATACGGAGTCCTTCGATTGGGATAGACCAAAGTCCAAAGCCTCAGCTCCAAGATCTAGTTACTTCAGAAAATCAATAAGAATACTAGCACCTTCAGCTTGTGTCGAGGTCTTGTCAATTAGAATTATGTTTGCCCACTTTTATTAAACAGATTTTTCTAGAGAAATTCCCATATGCCTTTTCCACTGCCATAAGCAACGTTGCATACTCCACCTTAAGCTTCTGCCGTTTCAGTCTGCGCCTCAAGTTGCATGTACCCTGACTGCATTGCGAATTTTGCTGCAAGACATTGTATTATTTGAGCAGTTTTTTGCAATGCTTTTGGCTTTTATGCACCCTTGCTGCACAGGGTTGGGGTTGAAGCACACGTGTTCGCAGGGGACGTCAAACTTGTGGAGCAGCTGGAATGGGGGAGCGAGTGAAGGGAGTTGGGAGTTGGGAATTATGTAAATGTTTTTCGGACTTGCAAGTTGCAAAATACGAGTTTGCTATGATTGCAATGGCCATTGCAATATCTTAATGGTCAAAGACGCTGTCTGGCCAAGGACATGGCGGCTGCCAGGATGGCCGCTCACATTTCGATGTTATTTATGCGCCCAAGCGTTATTAAAAATATTCTTTTTTATTTCTCCTGCGCCTGATGGAAAGCTGGTCAGGGTCGCTGCTGGCTATGCCGAGCATTTACCTGTCGAAAAAGCGGGGACAGGAGGAGTTGGGGCAGTAGAGGCAGAGCAGCTGGAGCGACCGCAAACTGCACGTCACATTGATACCTCGACCTGTTTCCCCTTCCCTCCCTCTGGCTTTACCGCTTTCTCTCTCCTTCAGGCTTATCTCTGCCTCTGCCTCTGCGTCTGTCCTTTCTCCTACTCGCTGGCCCTCTGCCATTGCAACATTATACTTTCGCCTTGTTCTTTTCGATGACCGCTTCATAGTCGTCGTTTTCTTGGCGGTTGTTTAATTTTTCAGTTGGTTTCAGCTCGTTTTTTTTAGTGTACTTTTTTGTAGTCGTTGCTCCCGTTGGCCGCCTCTGAGCTGCCTTGGCGTTCGTCCTCATTCTGCTCCTTTAGCCTGTTGTTGTTGTTGTTGCTGCTGAAGAGGTTTTAAATTTCCTGATACTTTAATCCAAGCAAGCAAAAGGCTGCTAACTTTTTTGAGGTTGCCATAGCGGTTCCTCGATGCCTACCTACTTCTACATCGACGTTGTGTTCTTGCTGTGCATCGTGTGCAGTTGAATTTTGTTAAGCTCTATATTTTCATTATTATTATTATGATATTCTTTCACGATTCCTACCAGCCTGTATCGGCTGTCGTGCTACTACAGATATTGAAAGCAACACACTTGAATAGACCGTTATTCCATGTTATCTGAGACAGGCTCTCTGACCAGTTCCAAGTATGGAAATTTAATCAGTACTGCCGACTGTCCCTGACTGTCTGTTCAACTCGGAATAAGTGGTTTATTTTGATCTTATTATATGGCTCGTAACCTATAATTGTTGCTGTTACTGAGCCAGTTTGTCGGCTCCTTTGATATTGATGCTGGGTATAAGGAACCTCATTAGCAAATCAATTAAAACTTATTTGACAAGCTCTCCTTGCAATTTGTCATACGATTGTGGGCTCACTGCCAATAATCTAATTTAATATTATACGAGCTGCTCTCGCTCCCCCCTTTCTCCTTCGTGCTCTGTTTGCGACAGACTGACAAATGTAATTTCATTTACATGCATATTTATTTTCAAATTAAAGCTGAATAAAAATTGCATCAAAGTTGTAGCTCACGAGGAACACACACACACACACACACACGCACACCAACACGCACACCAACACACACATGTTGAGCTGTTTGCATGCATTATACAATTTCTCATCATATTACGCATACGCCGCGTAAAAGGCTCCCGCTACAGTTTATGCAATTTTAAAACATAAATATTTTAAATGACTTTCACAAGTAAATCTTTGACACTTTTCCAGCTGCAATTGATACACTACACAAGGCGGGCCTGTCGCTTAGTATCATTGGTTTGTCGGCCTTACTTTTATGAAATGTATCACACTCACACTATCAAACAGTATGCTTGTGTGTGAAAGTAGCGCTCCTCTGCAAAGCGCACTTGTGATAGGAATTACGGGCACCACTGATTTAACACTAGTTTATTTTTAAACTTTTGATGAAATCTCTATCAAGTTCGAAAAATATATCTCTGCTCATTTGATTTGGATTATGTGGGCTTTTTTTCTCTCTTAATGCCATTCCATTAAATGGAAAATTTCTGCTTGAGCTGCGACCAATACACAAAATTATGCATAATATTTATTTACTTCATTTCTTTTTGCCCGTACTCGGTGCTTAAGACTGATAGCGACTATTTGAGTTTTGCTTTGCATATTATATTTTACTCTTATTTTCTAGATTTCATAATTTTAAAATTGATTTTCAACCCCAGATTATAATTATTAATTTAATTTTAAATACACTTTTAGTATTTAATTTTAATTCAATTTAATTAATTGAAATCCATGATTCACTTAAGATATACTAATTCTAGTCTGTCTACTGCCGGGTCTCTTACTGTCTGTTGCGTCCGACTGTTATTTTTATTTTTGGCGAGAAAGCTGTGCACCGTTTACGCGCATAAATATGACATACACACACACGGTTAAACTTTATTATGCGGGATATATGTATATATATGGTACTATACACATATATATCTGTCAATATAGTAGCTGAATATATGTATTTATATATATGCACACATATATATTTGCATATGTATGTCAACTAAAAGGCGACGACTGCAACAACAACAACAACATCAGCCGTTAAGATTAAATTCAGTGTAGTTGCCATTAACAATGATTACCTGAAAGCCGATTCCCAATAATTAAATGTGCAACAGCGCGCAATTTATAATTGCAGGCCACAAAAAGTGTGTGGGTCACTTGACTTTCCCATCTGCCCACCCCACTCTTCATTTCCACCACCCTCAGCTTTTTCTCTCTGTGCATGTACGTATAATTCGCGTCCGGATTCATGGCAGTGTCCGGCCAACGCTGCCAGCAAAACCCCGAATTGGGCCCGTATCAAAAATGTTGATTCCGGAATTAATTCATTCATATTTATGCGAAAGTAGCAACGATTTTCCTAGCAGTTGCTTGCCTGATGCTGTTGTCAATGCATTTTTCTATAACAGCAGATGATATTCATTTAACGATGTGATTTCTACTCGAAAGTTACTAAATAAAAACTTAATTTAAATTGATGCTAATCGATCAAAACTGTTTAAACACTAAATCTTAAATCTATTCAGAAATAACTTTAAACTGCCATGTTATTAGTCGCATTATTTAGACCCTGTACTTTAAAAAAGTACAAAAGGGTCTATTAAGTTTGTGCAACTCAGAAATGTATGTAACAGGCAGAAGAAGCCGTGGCAGACCCCACAAAGTATATATATTTTTGATCAGGACGACGAGCTGAGTCGTAGGGGATGGGGAAGCCACAGTGTAAGCGGCCACTAGGGCGTATGCGTGAGTTTTGATTGTGAGTTTGAATTTCTATATGAGTATTTTATATTGTTTGTATTTGCGCGTATATTTGTATGTATTGACGCCCAGGCCAAATCAAAGTACAGGGTCTCCTACCGTCGGTTGCATCCGACTGCAGCTTTCCGAGTTTTATGTTCTGAATTTAACCTTCAGATGGGAGCTTATCGTACAAAATATTTGGTAAATATTTAAGATAATCGCTGTTAATCTGATTTGCATAAGCGGCAGAACATAAAAAAGCAAACTTGATTAAATGCGAAACTGTTGAGTAGATGTAGAAAAGTAAACACTCGACGGTGTATACAAAATACTATAGTATACTATAGTATTGTTGGCATAATTTAGAAACATATTGTCAACATATTATTTCTACTATAATTGTCATTAAATAATAAAAATGCAAAATAAATTCAGCTGAGGTCATTTTGAAGTGGCATAGCTCTCTGGCAGCTTAACTCACATCAACTCCGCTCTACTCCAGTCCAATTCGTTGGCCATAAGTTTGACTTAGCTCGGCGATTTGTCAACTTTTCGTTGGCAAGTATAATGGCCATAGCCATAGCCACAGCAACAGCAACAACAATGACGAGCTATTGCTGTGGGCATTACTTAAAAACTGCAGCGTTTTCATTATTTCTTTTATATACTTATTTTTAAACTGAAATATCGCACCAGTTTTTAAGACTTGGGCTGCTACTGTTGCTGCTGCTGCTCAAGTCAATAATTGAGTCTGGACTGAAGATCCCAAGGCGCACTTTCTAAAGCCATGCATAACAACAGCAGCAGCAACAACAACAACAACAACAGCAGCAACAACAATAGTAGCAACAACAGTGTGTAGTGCTTCCGGCTGGTAGGTTGCTGGTGTTGGCTTTCATAGGAGGCTGTTGTTGCTGCTGCTGCTGCTGTTGGTGCTTCTGTTTAGCATGAACCCAATTATAAATTATTTGTAATCTTATCTTTAAGTGTGTGGCATAAAAATTATAATTTTGCGGCAAGAAACCCCACACACAGCAAGAGCAACAGCAAAAGCTATGTTGTGGTGTTGCTGCTGCTGCCGCTGCCGTTGGCCCTTGGTGCATGAAGTTCTACAATTTCAGCATTAAAATTCATTAAAAATAAATAAAGCACCCCATAAATGTCTACAGTGGTGAGCTTATTGTATGTGAATGTGTGTGTGTGTGTGTGCGTGTGTGTATAATGCAAAGTTATTTCAACCACATGCAGAACAGACAGGGGATCAGGCTGTCGCTGAAGTTGAAGCTGGGTTGAGGCTGAGGCTGAGGCTCAGGTTGTTGCTAAGACTGTGGTGCAGCTGGTGCTGCATCTTGAGTTGAGGCTGGAATATAACACGCCTAACCGCAGCTTCGCTGGCAATGAGAGCGCTGCTAAACCCCCCACTGACCCCGCACCTGCACCCATGTGAATGGCACCAAAGTGGATGCTTCAGCATGCACGGACGCCACTTGCAAGGCAATGCCAGGAGTCAGGAGTCAGAAGTCAGCAGTCGTCGTCGTCCAGACGTTGCTAAACAGGAAGTCATCGTCGCTACTAACACTTCAAGCTGTGTGTCGAGTGGGTGGATGGGTGTATGGCTTTATGTGTGTGTATGCGTTTCCTATTGTCCCAGACTCGTGCCGCCCCACACTGATCCGACTTATCTAGATTTGTCTCAACTCTACTCGACTTGACTTGACTCAGTTGCTTGGTTTTATTCATAAAATAAATGAAGTATTTAGCTAGTCGGAGTCGGACAGACCCGAAGACTGACAGACGCACTTGAGCACACCAGGCCAGACCACAAGCTGAAACTTGGGGCCATTTCGTCTAACATAGAAATTCAGCCCGCCTTGTCCTGGCCAAAACTTTGTCGGACTTCCGATGCTGGACTTTAGCATTGCAAACTCAGATGGGTTAATCTTTAAATTTCATCTAAAAACATAAAATAATAAATGTAGTCGTTTAATTTATAATAATATGCTGAAGATCTATCAGGAAATCGGACTAAAATGGTTAACATATTAACAACAACAGTTTGTTCTAACTTGTTCAGAAATTTAACAATAAATTGATTAATTTAAGATTGATTAATTAAGTTAAATTTATGAATATTTTAATAATATTTACTGTAAGAGTAGGAGTGACATATCAGCCCATAAGTACACTCTACAGTTGTAACATACCAGGCTATCTATTAGCCATGGCACCTCTGTGTCACCTGCGGTCCACTTGACGTGTGAGCAATGTGGCAATGTCTTAAATTTGTGACCACAATTTGATTTGCTTTACACTGCAGAGCCATCAGGGGAATGGCAGGCGGTTATCAAATTGGATTTCCAATGCTCCGTAAAAGTTTTTAGGCAAACTGAATCCGCATAAGGTAATTATAAATAGCTTCATGGGACCGTAGTCACTTGTGCCTTTCCCTGCATTAGCAGGAGTGTGTGTGCGTATGATGTATGTGTGTGTGTGTGTGAGTGTGTGGAAATAGTCGGAAAATTATTTTACATGCTGCTTAAGTGGCCAAGCGCTTGTTTTTAATTAGTTTGCGCCGCAGTAGCCAGAAGCTTCTCAGGTATTCAACACAATAGGACGAGCAGCAAATTAGTGTGTGCCAGGGAGGAAGGAAGCCAGAAGAGGGAGTATAGCATGTGTGTACAATTTAAGCATTTTAATTGAAACCCACGTCAGAAGCTGACCAAATATTATTGCAATTTGTTGAATGTTTTGCATAAATTCCTGCCCGGCTATACAAAGAATTGAAAAAAAGTAACCTAAATTGAGCGGATTGCAAATTGTGGACTTTCATCATAGCACAATCGATAAGAGTCGTAAATGTGTGTAGTGGTTCAACTATCTAGTCTAGTTTGCATAATTTAGTTGTACATTTCTATGACTTGGTTTGCTCTACATTGCACAAATATCTTTAGCCCCTGCACATTAAAAAAGTAATGCTGTTTACTGTTGTATAGCCAAAGCGATTGCGCATAAGGAGCAATGATCAAACTGAAGTGAATGGTCCTGAAGTTAACAAACACTACACAATAATGCATAATATATCATCAAATAGTGACTACTATACATACATATATATCAATAATCAGTTATAGTAATACACACATTGTTTGTAGCATATGTGCATTGACTTTTTATGTGATGATAGCTTGAGTGTAAATTCAATTGTCTGCCGCTGAACCTGGCCCAATTGAACATGACGTTAATGTGCCATGTAGCATGTTGTTGTAGTGTTAATATAACAGCACACGCACACACCGATAGCGAACACTGTGCAACAGAGGCTGGGACAACGGCAAATGTTAAAATTTGCTGTCATTAGCCAAGACAATAGGGCCAACGGTTGCTGGTCATTTGAGGTCCCTCAATGCCCAATGTCACGCCTCGAATTTCCGCACCTTATAAATGGCATTCGCTTTGGTTTCGTTTTCGTCAGCCGTTAGAGAAGCCGTCAGGTAATGGGGAGAGAAGGAGGGCCGCGGGGAGAGGGAGCAGTCAGCATGATGGGTCAGCCAGAGTGAGTTGAAGTTGAGCAGTTGATGTTGACGTTGAAGTTGAAGTCGAAGCTTCTGCAGCAACTGTTGAGCGTCGCTTTTCACTTCCTTTCGCCACTTAATTTTAGTTTTATTATCATACTTTTTGTGGCCGATAAAATTAACCCAAAAACAAAACAAAACACAACGAAAAAAAGAGAAGCGGGCAAAATGCAGTAGGTCGAGACGGGGAGACAGCAACTGGAACAGCAGTCAACACCTCATGCCGTGTTAATAAACCATCAATAATACAGAACCACTCGGCCAATTGAATCTTTTGAATCGCAGTCGCACTCAGAGTTGAACCGGACAATCAGAATCGGAATTGGACGCAGTGTTGTCTTCGACATGAAGAAAGCCAAATGAAGCGTGGCAAATGCAGCGATATATGTTTTCTATACCATATGCAGCAACAACAACGTGCCCCATCCTCATGCAACAGCAGCAGCGGAAGACAAACAATTTCTTGGAATTGATTTCTTGCGGTTTTTGTGGCATGTAGCCCTAAAAATGCCCAAGAGCCCAGTCGCAAAAGGGAGGGAGGACGCACAGTTTATGTCTTAGAACTTGGAGCACATTGTGGCATGTGGTTGGAAAAATGTCAGCCCCAGTCTGTTATCGATATGTGTGCTATGCGATAGGCGACGCGCTACCACATAGGAACAGCAGATATGCAGATATTTAATAGTACGACGGCTATCATTAGTGTAATTGTGATTTTATGATTAGCATTAAGGAGCTTATTATCATTAAATTCTGCATTTTAATTTATGCAATTGAAATACTTGCAACATTTCTCAATTCTTGGCAACTTTGTTCAGAGCAAGTGGCGCTGTACGCCCCGTCAATCAATCAGGGCGCTCTAGAGGAACCGATTCGCTGACAGAGTGCTACTCCCTCCCATCTGGCTGGATTTTTCTCACAATAATTTGTAGTACCCGCTAGATTTAGCCTTTTTTGCGCCAGAGACACCTGTGTGCGCGGCCCACTTAGAGGCGCAGACAAGCATCCAAATATGAGACTCGACAGCGGCAGTAGCAGCAGCAGTAGCAGCAGCAGCAACAACTCCAGTGCTGTCCATAAATCTGTAGACAACTTTCCAGTTGAGTGCTTAACAATTTTCAACACGCGCAGGCCACAAAGACTCAGCCACACCTGAACGAGCTGGACGGACATGGAACCATGGGAACAGCCTACGCTACTGTGCCTCCTCCTCCTTCTTGCCGCCCTCCTCCATCTGCTCCTGTGCAGCTGCACTTCGATAATGTGTAATAGTTCTATTAGTCGCATGTTGGCGCGTCTCTGGTTACAGCTAATCTCTTTGGCTACCAACTTTGGCGCACTGTCATGAGAACCAAGAACTGCCTCGATTGCAACAGAAATAAAAATAATACAACTTTGGCCTGAATAGTTAAGCAACTGAGTTGCTGTTGCTGGCTCAGCGGTGCCTGGTGGCGCCTCAGTGCTGCTGTGGCCGAGGCTGCCCAATTTGGTGCACACGCCGAACCTGTTCGGTTTGCCATTCCAAGCGAACTCTCAAAGATTACGGCACAATTAAAACGGAAATATTTTCGACTGAATTGCATTAATAGCTATTGCAGTCAAGCTCATTAGCTGCCTATTTACTTCAGTTGTATTTAGCTTATTCGATCAAATCAATCTATTATTAACTATCTGTATATCTGTCCGATCTCTATCGATGAATCTGTGTATCGATGAATCTGTCAGTCTATATATCAAATGATTTGTTTATATACTTTTTTATCCGTTTCGATTCATCGGTTTAGTATTCTCTTCTATATTTTTATCTAAGTACTTATCCATCAGCTTTTTTTTTACTATTGCTCTATCTATATATGCATTTACCAATAATACACATTCACGTATTTGTCTATATGTCTATATACATATCAAACCTATTACTACACATCAGTGTATATATGTATATATCCAACCATTTTATTATATGCCTAAGAATGCATTTATCTATCCACCTATTTATACATATAACTACCTATCAATCAGCCCATGTATCTGTCAGTCAATAAACCTAAAAATGTATCTTACCATCTTCATCTTTATATATGCATCTGTCTATTAAACAACATTTCTTTCTATCAGTCAACTTAAATATATGTACGTCTATTTACCTTTATATTTATTACCTTTTATTTATTAACACTTATATGTTTATATTTATCTAGATATATATATATTTATCTACCCATCAGTTGCCACATCTGTTGGATGTACATCTCACCATTTACCTGTCTATCGCTCCATGTAAATCTCTTTCTATTATATTATATGTATATCATCTTCATCTACCTATCTATCTAATATATAGTCCACAATAATTATACATATATCCAAGTATATATCCCTTTATCTATTTACTCATATGTCTATCCATTTATCGCTCTAGAAATTTATCTCTTAATTTCTCTACTTTTCACTCACTCTCAATCTGTTCATCTATAGTAACTATGCATCTGCGTCTTAATGGCCACAAGATGTTGTTTAATATCTTTATGCCTCGGTCGGTCTCCAGTCGCCGGATAGAGCGGACGGCATTTACGAGCGTTGCTGCCCTTTTACGAAATCCGTTAACAAAATGTTAACGGAGGCCACTGAGATGGAGCCATATCCGTCTCTGGGGGATTTTACGGCACCTGCTCATGATTGTGGGGCCTTAAAATGTTTTATTATCTACAGACATATAAATTGGAATAGAAATATGAATAGAGTTGTCGCTGCGTTTTATGGCCAATTTATGATAGTCGTCGTTCGTCGGTGGAGCACAATAAACTGTCAAATTTTCCACAAATGAAAAGCATTTGACAAACGATCCACTAAAACGCAGCCTTTGTCAAACGTTGACTGGGTTCTTACCTACTATAGTTCGGCAAGTATTTGTAGATATGTATACTGAGTTTGGAAACTTGTGTGGATTTGCCCACGCGCCTGACAGTTGAGCGGATTACGCACCTCGTTCGCCCAGACAATGAATCGAGAGTCATTGAAGAAAAGATGAACGAAAGGAACTGTATCTGAACAGAGTATCTGAGCTGAGTATATGCTGGTCTGGGGCTTCAAGTGAAGCGTGGATTTGGCTCAATTGAAGCTAATAAGTTTACTGAGCATACTTTTAATCAGCAAATTCAAATTGGAACTGCGGACAACAGGAAGGCGGAAGGCCCCTCTACTGCCTTTCTCTGGTTTGTTATTAGTTAAATGAGTTGTGTTTATAATAAGTATTGTAGTATTGTACCAGTACTATTGTTGTATCGCCCTCAATGAAGAGCGTCGTTGCCTTTTAATTTGCATGCTTATTCATTCAGCTACATCAACAATGCGAATTTGCCTACCCCTCGATTCAATTGAATCGCACCCACACAACTGCCCTGTCTTTGCCCCTCCCCCTTCTCACCCACTTTCAACTCTTTCCCACTCCATTCGCTCTCCGTTGTGCCAGGCCCTTTTGATGCCTAATTCATTCATGTTGGCCCTTTCATTGATCTCTGTGCTCGCCCTTTGTTTACGTCTTTTGTTGAGTTTTATTTTCGCTTTACTGGACTGCCACGCCTTCAACGCCTCCGCTTAGTCGACTTAATGATTTCTCTACTTAGAATGTGCGCCTGATCCTGATGAGATCGTTCGACCATATGGAGAGTTGGACAACTTGCCAGTTGGCGCCAGAATATCTTTAGCTCCATTTACAATCCACAAAGCAATCCCCTCTTCGGCACTCTTTCTCCATCGCTTTATCTCAATTCGTACTCTTATTGTTCGTGCAGCTTCATCTCTAATTATTCAATGTAATTAAGTTGATTGCGTTGTAATTGTGCCAGAAATTTATGCCCAATTGCCAGTCCGTTGGCTCCATTGGCTTGCCCCTATTGACGCCCCCTCCCCAACGGTCCCTGCCTCACTCCACTCCTTCTGCACCCCCTTCCCCAGTTGGGAACTTGGCGTTCATTTGCGCATTCCTTTGGCTTTGGCATTGGCTTCTGCTATTGTCTGTCTGCGCCAACAGTTTGGGCTACGTTGAGATTGTGATGAAGTTTGTTGCCTGTTGAATGTAATAAAAAACTAATTATAAGAAGAAAATAATATTAAAAATTAGTACAAAAGTAGAACTGAAATACTTGTAAATATTTTTAATTGATTTAGTTTTTTGTGATTATCATTACCTCAGTTAGAGTGTCCAGCATTCGGTAGTTCTGGATTCCATCAACTTCTTATTAGGCATTGTTAGGCTGTGAGTTTTGTGTTGAATTTTGTCAGCAGCTTTGAAGTATTCTGCTTGCTCATCAAATTCAACTTACTCAACATCATCAGCAAGCAACATCATCATGATGCTTGTCATCAAAGGCGGAAGCATTTAATGAACATTGGACAGCGACAACAATCACAACAAACAGACATCGAGCAAAACTCTTGCTGAAATGTACAAGAAAAAACTACCAGATAAATAAACAAATTTAATTTCAAAAAAGGGGCAGGGGCCAAAAATAGAATCATCGCTTAGCCAACAATTTATTAACCAACAGTTTTGGCCAACAACAACTACAGTACAATACAACTATGGTAAATACAGTAGTCCACCCCCCGCCCCTTAGAAGACTTCAGTTGACGTCTAAAGCCGACAGGCGACATGCACAAAATCCGCTCAAACCCCCTAACGGAGGAAACCGGCTCTAAGTGCCACTGTCCCCTCCTCCACACACACTCACACACACACACCAGCTGCCCCTCTGCACGAATTTAAATCGTTCGCCTAAGCTTAAGCGCAGATTAAGCATAGTGTGAGTGTGCGTGTGTGTGTGTCTATGTGTAAATAAAAATTGTGCACAATGCCATTGCAATATGAATTCGAATTTGAATTTTGAAATATTTCGTATTTGCATTTTGGCACGAGCCGAGTGCAAAATATTGAACTTAAATGGCGATAGCTGTGAATGCCAACGGAGATAAGGCTGAAACAGCTAATGCTTCGAGTGGTATTATAATAGCAAAGCTCGCTCAGTGTCACATTTAGTCTAATAATGGCAGCAGCTTAAAGTTCAGGCTCAACTCATAATAAAGTCATAAAATGCGAAAAGCCCACAACAGTTCACACCCCACACTAAAAGGAAAAAATCAATTATCACGTACTTAATTGTAGTAATTCTGAACTCGATTCGGCAGGGAGAATAAATCCAGCAACCACAGCCACAATTTTAAAGATACAAACTTGTGCTTTGGCATGATAACCTTTATCTGTGCTGTGAATTGTGGCTCAATCGGATAATAAACACCTAAAATATTCGAGATTAAAGTTCACTTACTGGGCAAATACTTAACTCAAGCACAAACTGAATTGTTTTTAGACTGACTTTTGTCTCAGTGTAGGCATTCAGTAAATACAGTTACTCTAGCCATTCAACAAGGTGTTTTAGACATCATATACTACATTCTCTCAAAAGAATACACTCTTGGCATCATATGGAGTTTACTACACTACTTATAAATGGATATATTATAAAATATTATGCAGAAGCTTTCTAAATAAAAAGCGATTAGAACATTATCCCCCGTGGATTATACCCTAGGATTTGATGAATAAATAAACCTTAAATAATCATTTAAGTTTCGACAACATGTGAAGTTAAACTGTGAACTAGATAAAATATCTACCTCGAAGCTAACTTTAGCTTATTATAAAGGCGTTCTCTTGTTGCCTGATACTACAGGAAAGATGGTATAGCTCATATGTAT
Source organism: Liodrosophila aerea (assembly GCA_035045005.1). Taxonomy (NCBI): domain Eukaryota; kingdom Metazoa; phylum Arthropoda; class Insecta; order Diptera; family Drosophilidae; genus Liodrosophila; species Liodrosophila aerea. The sequence goes on from JAWNNL010000485.1 coordinate 977,024, forward strand.
CAACCTGACCCAAGTTAATAAACTACTCAACTAATACAAAATTTCAATGATTTTTTATAAATATTTCACCTCTTCCACATTGCCAATAGAATTCGCTAAGTATCTAAGGGTCTTACAGACTCTACTCAAGAATACGCATTTGTTTTCTTCTACATAACATTTGGGAAATTCCAATGTTGCTAGACATAAATACAGCGGAATATATAGAGGCTAGTTATGGGGTTTGCCGATGTTGCTGGTCTACAAAAATTAAAGGCTTTCAAGCCCATAAATTTGGTAGACAAAAGGCCCAAGCAATCAAAACAAAACAAAACGCACGGCCAAAAGCGGCGCACAGCACCGCGGGTAACTAATTTGAATATTGATATGATTCCAATATTGTCTCCTCCAACTCGTCGCATAATTAACGCAAAAAAATTAGCGCGCGTGTTGAACGCGTGCGGACAACAAGTTGGAGCTGCTAGTGGCTCAGTAGGAATATGTATCTGTATCTGTGTCTGGTATCGATATGGTTGGAGATCTTCACTTACCATGTTGCCATGTCGTCAATTTGACAATTTCGCATTAATTTGCTGTCAATTTGTAATACATTTAGCTGCGTGAGTTGAAGGCAAGGGGCATCGGCTGGCCACGACTAGCCAATACCCAATTGAATGCTTCCATTCTCCAAATTAGATAGTTGAACTGCGACGCTCAATATATAGTAATAGGGTATGCATAGTCAATATAAAGGCGCTTTGCTGGATAGCTGCTCTACGGTAATCAACTCACGAGTTATCGACTCTCGGTCGACAGCGATTTATGTGGAGCACTCAGATTACATACATATGCCAGTCAAAATATGTAAATCAAATATATTTAAATGGCCTGAGATACGTAATATATAGTATAACATGTACGTATGTACATGTGTGTTGCTCTATTTCAAGTTCGATGTGTTTGTGAAATTCTCATTAAAAGATAAGCCAAACTACAAGCCTGATAATATTTGAATCATAATTTATAGCCAGCTCAAAAGCATTTATTTAACGCTCCACTGAGAAAAACAAGTCGTTTAATTATTTCTGTTTGACCAAAGAAATCGCCATAATATCAAATCGGTATTATGTGAAACATTATGCTGTGAATTGAGAAACACTTTCCTGAAACTGCAAAAAGTTACTAGTGGAGATTCGTTTACTATGAGGAGCTATAAAAACTTGCCTATCGAAAACGATATAAAATAAAGGTAATCAATATCTTCTGATTCTAATAATAATTGCGTTCAACAGATTTGAGTTAATATAATTTGAACTAATGCAAAGATTCAATATTGTTAAATATAAGCTAAATACCTTACATTTACGAACTTTTGTTAGGAATAATTTGAGATTTTTCAAATGTTGTGTGTTGAGAAAAGATATTAAGGACTTGAGAATAGCTGTTCCCCAATTTAGTATTTTCTTTTCTGGTTTCTCAGTGTGGAGATCAATAGCATAGCGCGTATGAAGCAGATAATTTTACAGTTTCGTAGCAGAATCTTTTTGGCACAATGACAGAGTGACGGAAATACTAATACTAAAAATCGGCTTTGTCAGCCTCTCTAGCCTTGGCCCATAAAACTTTTAGCGGCTGTGGGTTCTCTCTTTTTTGGCTAGTCGCAACCCAAGTTGTTGGTCTTTGTCTTAATCTATGACTCCGTGGCTCACGATGATGTCGCTGCGGTACACACCCAAGCTGTAAGCCCTAAAGCTTTTTCCCACGCCCAGCTGGCCAGCAAATAAAAAAGAAACGTATGTGTGTATGTGTATAATATTAGAAAACAAACCGAGAGATAAAGGAAAGACAGAAAGCAACTCAAAAATAACTGCGTACAGGAAGTTGTGATTAAATATTGTCTGCTCTGTTGCGATTTGATAGTCGCTTGGCAAAACTACTAGGCAGATAGATAGACTCAGCCAACTTTGAGCACTTTTGATGTAAACGCAAATCTGAAACTATCAACAAAATGTTGAAATGATTGCCGAATTGCTGCCAACTTTCCAAAATTGCCCCAAAATGCCATTAACGATTCCCACATGCTGCTTAGCGGGTGCCACTGTCAGTGAGGGTGCACAAATTACACCAGCATCAAAAAAAGGTTGCGCAGTCGCTTAATTAGAAAGCGCAAACTTGCGTCGTAGGCGAAGCTGTTGCAACTTGCCGTAAAGATGCCGCAAAACGGAAGCAACAATGACTGCAAACGTGCAAGGGTTGATTGCAGATAGAGAAGGAGCCAGAGCTGAAGCAGAACTTTTGTCGACTGATTAGAGGTTTTTGCTCTGACTCGTGTAAAGTTGCACTTTTTTCTTTGGGCGGCAGTTAATTTGCAAACATGAAGCAATTTATTTAGTTTATTACAGTGGAGCTACATACATATATGATGATAACTGACAATCAAATCAAAGACACTTGGCTCGTTGCTTATTAACTGTCACTTTGGATGCAGTGGAAGTGCAAAAAGAAGCTTCACTAGGCGCGATCTGCTTTCCTATAAATTATACTGGAAGGTAATCAATTTATACTAGATTCAAGCACTAACTTATTTATGTAAAAGCTGAATAAGAACTAGAGATGGGTCACGATACGAAGATATACATACGATATATCGATACATATCCGCAATATTTTACTTAAATGTGATATGATAATTTGCTAAATTTGATACATCTGTATATAATACATTCAAGTGAATGTTTTTTATATGTAAACTTTAATAGAATAGTATACAATTGTTTTTTGGTTTATACTTTACAGAGAAATTTACAGCTGGTAAAGATTGACGCCGATAAGAAACTGCTTATCGCCTCCTATTATGATCGCAATATTATTTATTTATAGTTTAAACTTTAAAGTAAAGCATAAATTTATATGTGTAATTATTCTTTTTTTTATTTTTTTAAGCTTAACTGAATATGCCATAGAATTTGTTCCTTAATTATAAAGTCTTAACAAAAGTTTAACACTAAAAATAAGTATACAATTAAATTCAATAATTTATGTAAATAAAATAAACTTTTTTGGCTTGTTACTTGGTTTAAAAGTATTTTAATAATTTGTTTAAAATATAGGCTGGCAACTTATGAAAGGAGTCCCTTATATTAGTTCGTCATAAAAACTCAGATTCCGCTCATCTGGGAACAGGCGCTTATGGAAGTTTATACAGGGAAACTAGTTATATTTCGTTTATGTTTCAGCTTTATGTTAACAACATGTTTTTTCACACACGATATCATATTATGAAGTTTGCAGTTTGGAGTGAACGGATAAATGACTTTATACAACATTTTATGAGAAATGTAAATGCCTGAAAAAGTGGAAAAATTACTGTCGTGGAATTGAACTACTTGAAGTGTAGTGTTATCGAAAGTCGATAAAAACAGCTGAAAATGGCGTATGTCAATTCTTGACAAGGGCAGCTTACTAATAAGATATTTCTATAGGCAGACACATTTGGTACATTAACATTCTTCAGAAAAGTACATTCACATTGCTACATACTATGACGTTTGAATGTACTTTCGGGCCTTGTGAGATTTTGTATAGGCAAGTGTGTATGTAACATTCGACCGGAATGTGGAAAATGGCATCGAATGTACCGCATGTTGTGTATGTATCAATAATTTGACACTTAATTTGGACTTTTATTGCATATCTATTTACTATTCGATTTCCTTTTGATAATGTGATTTCCGTCTTATTTTTCCAGTCAGTTCGTCAAACATATTCAGTTACAGCTATTTAGTTTTCTATTAAATTGGAATAAGATCCGATGCAGCTCATCTGTTTGGCAGCATCCACGCTTCACTGGGATGTTTGGCTGAATCTGTTTATCATTTCTTGATACAATATTCGCTGTGGGGCATGAGTCACATCTGCTGCGTCCTCCTTGAGCAGGGCAGCGAAATGTGGTCAAAAAGTAAATGTTAAAGAGCATTTCAAGCATTTACCAAAATGATTGATTAATTGACTTGAAATAATGAACGAGTCGCAGTCGCAGTCACAGTCCAAGTCTCAGGTTGTGTTTTGTGCTTGAGATGAAATCGCAGTCAGAGTCGGATGATTACCATAGTGATGATGAGCAGTTTGCTGCTGGAGCTGCGCAGTTGTTGCTGCTATCAAATGGCTATTTAAATACAACAACAAAGGCAACATCAGTGCCCATAATGATTACATGACATAGGTATAACAGCAACAGCAACAACAACAGCAGGCAACGACAATCTAAGCGACAGTCAAACGCTCGCGGCCCTTGGCCAACTCGTGTGTCCCCACCTGCCATACACCGATCCCGATAGCAATCCCAATCCCAAACCCGAATCCGAGCCCACTCCAATGCCAAGCACAACGACAAGAACCAGAATAAGAACCAGTGCCCCTCAATCAAACGGCCAGTTAGTCATTCCATCATTCCATCAACATGAAGTGAAGCCGTCAACCAGTTGGCCCGCGGCTCAATTCTAAAACTTATTGGTCTAATATTACCAGAAAACGGCTACTAAATTAGAGGCTGACTGCCTTTCAGCTATCTAGCTTTAAAGCCACTGCTCGCTCAAGTGTGGTTCGGCCAGTTTTATGCAGTCAGTAGTAGTGGCAGTAGCTACTGGCTGGAAGTCGGTAGCTGGTACGAGTATGTGGTACTAGAAGGTAATAAAATTGACTAGGAAATCACACATGCGTACACACACATATTAACTTGAATAAAATGCAGAGTTTACTAATAGTAAATGTCTAATTGCTGGTGTGGTGAGCTGGAATGGTGAGCTTATGTTATTGATATAGCATTAGTACTGTGACTACCTATCTATAAATATTTTAGGCATTGCTTCTTTGTTTTCATCGAGTTGAATTTATTGGGGCGCTTGGCTTTAATGCGCCAATTGTTTGCACATATCGTCGAACAAATGACGACCATATTTTCCGTGTGGCGTCTCGTATTTGTTCTATGATTAAAAATAAATAAAGCATTACGAGGACTGGTGCACACAACTATTAAATGCCCGTTCAAGGTGGCCAGAGCCCCCCCACCCCACACACGTCGGCCCATGGGCCCATCAGACCCAACTCCAACTCTCACTCTCCACTCGGTCCAGAGTTCCCATAAACATTTTTTCGGCGCATTGCTGTATGGATATATGGCAATGCCATGGCACGAGCTGATTTCTGTGGCGGATGTGAGAGCTTTTGGGGCTGCACAGCAGGTGCTTAAATGGCGCATAGTTAACGGGGCACCGGAACAACAGCGAACAGTGAACAATTGGCAGGAGGCAGGCAGCAGGCAGCAGCAGTACGAGCAGCGGGAGTCAAGGATAATAAATTTTCGCTTGCTTTACCAGAAATACAAAGCAGCTACTGTTCTCTCTTTCCCCACCCATTGCTGTCTGTCCCTATGTCCCCTTCCCTTTCCCTTTGTCGTTATTGTCACAACCAGTCAGAAATGTAAATGTGTGGCTTAAATACATATGTATGTATATGTGTGTGTGTGTGTCTTCTACCCCACTTCCCCTTTGGGTTGGGTTTGCCTATAAAATAAAAATGCTACTGGTCAAAATATATAAATTTGTTCAGGTTAATAGAGTTATTTTAATTTATGTGATTTCATGCGGTTATTCGTGTGGCTTTTGCAAATGTATTACCCATTGTGGGCACTTGCCACGCCCACCCGCTGACTAACTACCCCACAGTGCAGCATAAATACCACTTACCACACATAGCATTCTGGCTAATGGCCATAATGACTTCAATAGCTCGACTCATTGTTAGATTTATGAATTTATATATGTATTATATGTCTTATTTTTAAAATAATTCAGAGCATGTATTCGAGAGTAGTATAAATAATGAATATAACGTATCGATGAATGCCTATACAAATTCTAGTAAGGGTCAAATGTATATTCAAACATCGTTTGGTATCAATATACTATTTGAATGGCATTCGCCCCGAAGTTTTTCAGTTTTTTTTAGACTCTGTAGATTAAAAGGGTTCAAAATGGTCTATAAAGATTGTGCAACTCAGAAATGTATGTAACAGGCAGAAGGAGGGGTGGGAGACCCTACAAACTTGTGCTTCCTACTGTCGGTTGCATCCGACTGTAGCTTTCCGAGTTTTTTACAGCGCTGCTTCATAGTTCATAATTTTTTTACATTTAGTATGATTAACTTAAAAAGTGTTGAGTCTCACTGATGAATCGATAAGCAAGGCAACACAGAGGGTATAAGTAGCATTTTCTCATACACGTAATGCTATTGGAAGTAGTCTATATTTATATGTATGTATATATCGATACTATATATTAAATATAAATATAAAATTTTCCCGTCTTTATCCCAAGTCTAATTCTATATTAAAATTCGAATGCTATTTTCATGACTAGAATCCATCGGCGCGGTTGATCTCTTCACTTCTTTCTGTCTGTTCCTTAGCCCCCTGTTTGCCTTTCCAGACAAACTGACCCCGTGCAGCTGCTCCTCCCTCCCTCTTTCCTAAAACATTCAGCCAGCCTAGTAGTGAAAACGTTCTGGCTATTGCTTGTCTATCGGTTGCATGCCGGTAACAATTTTCTTTTGTATTAAATAATTAATTATATAATTGCAAAGTGTTTGGAGAGCTCCAAAAGTAAAGTTCTCACGCTTGTTCAGCCAGATAGTATAGTATAGTGTGTATAGTATATTCACCTTTTTTCTTTGTATTTTTTTGAAATATTTATTACAATTATTAGGAGCTATCCGTGTGAACAGGTATGTAGATATGTACATTTATTCGTATCCTTAAGGCAATCGATAATAATGCGTGTGCGTTATATTTTTGACTCGTTTTTGTGTTTCGAACAAATCTAACAAATTGAGTGGGGCAACAAAGTTGACATACTTAACTAGAGGTTGCTAACATGTCGAATCCACCTCGTCATACCCTCCCCTAGCCACATTTATTATAACATGGTGGGGCAGGGCGCTGTGCCACCTAGTTATACTATACGCCCACACGCACAGGTGCTACTGCCAAAAGTCGCAACTTGAATGCCCAAATTTATCATAAAATGAAGGCTAACCCAAGTGCTTGACTACCAGATATCCTGTGGCCAGTATGCATGCTAAAAACAGAGAGACGGACATTTTATAACCGATTTTCACGAGGATATCATCCACCAAATTACTATAAATTATAAATTGGGGAAGTACTTATTAAAATAGGCAACTTGACACGGAAGCATAGGTGAAGGTTTTGTTATGAGTATTATGCAATAATTTCCGATAAAGTTGATTTTTAATTAAAACAATTAACTCCTTCGTCTGATTTCAGATCTTTCGCCACTGCAGTCGATGTCGTAGAAGGGATGGAAAGTATGGAAGGACAAATTTGGAGTATTTGGAGTGAAAAAGCTACATATATAATAAGCGATGGGGTAGAGGAAACTCCCGGATCCATTTCTAATGCGGATGCAACCAAATCATTTTAAAGCACATAATCTAATGTGGTATATAGTAGATATCGGCACATAATCTAATGTGGTATATAGTAGATATTGGGAATCTTTATAAGCTTATAATGTACAGCAGTAGTCAACAAGGTAGCAAATTAGACGAATTGAAAAAGCCATACGACTTTTCGGATTTTCATCTATTGCCCAAAATGAACCCCTGGAACAATTAAACTATGCCATATGCCCTATATATACTATGTACTGGATGAATTTTTATCCTCAACATGTTGCTCCAAGGTAATTAATTTGTTTCAAACCATTTTACGCATGCTGAGAGTTATATGGATGTATCAGTTCAGTGGACGCAGACATGGTATAGCCCCCTGGGACTTTCCGCGTTAACACTAACGCAACGCTAAAATCCTAACTAGTGTGAATCCAGCACATCCAATTGGATGATAACCTCGTTCAGTGATCTGCACAATATGCCCGCTGCAACCTCGTTCTCTACAGGGTATCTAACGAATCAAATTGGCGTGGCAGCAGCTGCTGCAGATGCGGCTCATGTTGCCCTGACAGGATTTGTTGTGCGCGTAACTGTGGCTATGCCTGATGGCCTTACTTGTCGGTGGTGTGTGTGTGTGTCTACCTGGACGTGGGTTCAACTTGCTTGCGCCTCGACTGACGTCTGACATTAACAAAAAAGCTGCGCTTCATTTCGATTTCAATTATGCGCCATCATTTTTCAAGTTCAGCAGCAGCTCTGTCGCTTCGCCCCAGCGTTATGAGGCATTCTGGATGTCAGTTGAGTTGGCGTTGGTGTTGGCGTTGATGTTGCCGGCACGCGACAAAAATTAATAATTGAACAGCCGAGCAATGCCATTTGCTAAATTGAAACCGGCAACGGCAAAGTGGCAAATCAATTTCGTTTCACTTTGATTGTATGCAAATCTTCGCTGGGGGACTGCTGCGACTGCTGTGAGCACTCACTGCGGATCAAAAGGGAGTTGCATGGGTTGAGGTGAATGGAACGCAGGGGGGTTCGCGATGTGCGTGGTTCGCGGCAAAAGCTGTCGCATGTTGCATGCAAATTAAGTGCAACACTTGTTGCTCAGCGTCAAACTCATCATAAACATCAGTCAGCGTGCTGTAACCATTCACATCGTCATCATCATTATCCAGATGAACATCATCAGCTGTCTTGCAACCACTTGCCGCAGCAAGTTGCAAGTACAGCATAAAAAGTAACAGTGCAACTCTGCTAAACATATCTCAGGACAGACAGACAAAACGAGGCAGCAGAGCTAACTGCTGCTGGGCACTTGCAATAACTTGAAACAGTTTCTTAATGTTAATTTCGGGAATGCATTTCAACTACAAACTGCCACATTGAGATTATTATTCCGCACACATACTCTATAAGCTAATCAACAAGACTGAACACATATAATTTATGTTTTTTTAATGTATTGAAATCAAAGAAATGGGTGAACAATATCTATCTGAACAATATTTATTCTTGAACAGGACAACCTGACCATGTGTTCGCCCATGTACCATAGCCCCTCTAGTAAGTGCTGTTGGATCACGGAACAGCATTTGGGCCAGCATCGCCAGTTCAAGTTGATTTAGATGATGTCACCTTGACCTTCTTGCGCTCATTGTCATAGCCATCGAATTGAGCACGCTTGTTAGGGTCGCCCGTGGTTTCCTTCATGAATTCCTCGCAATTTCTAATGTGCGTAAGCGTGCGCGAGTGTATTTCAGCTACAGTCTTCGATTCGAAGAACTTTCCGCAAAGGGAACAATACAGACAGTCCAGTTCTACAATGTATTGAGCCGCCTCTTTTTGAATCTTATCAAGATCCTCTTGCGTGCTGTTACGGGGAGGCGCCAAATCCCTGGGCATAGTCAACTGCCACGGCACGGCAGGGACTCCTACCCTCTCCTGCTTAGCTGTGCTCATTGGCAACATCAACAGCTTGCGCCTGTCGCTCTTCACATTTAACTCGAATGCATTTTTCAAGTGCTGACCCGTCAGCAAGTGGGCGTCGTATGCGACACGTGCGGAGAAGTTAACGTCGCATATGGTGCACTTGGGACTCAAATATTTCTCCAATCGGACATGAGCCTCTATTTCGAAATGCTTTTTCTTGGTTGAATAGAAGGTCAAGTCGCACACCTTGCAGTATCCACACATGTTCTTAGTGTGGCTAGGAGCACCAGTTTCAATGTGGAGCTGAGCGATCTTCGCCTCAAGGCGGATGAGGTTCGCCGTTTGCACATATTTCTCATGATACGCCTTTACCATCATGTTATGACCGGGTCCATCGGTATGGAGTATAAATTTATAAGACGTTTGTAGGTGCATATCGCAGAGGTGACAGTATAGCATATCAATCGGCACTTGTTCGTACAGTTCGATCCGTGAAGAACGTGAAGGAGGCACCTGATCCGGTTCAGATGGTAAATTATGGTGGCTTATGGGGATTACTTCCTGATTGCTATTATAAAGGTTGGCAGTCTTACTCGTCTTAGGTCGCGAAGCCATCTTTCCCTTTAAGTGCTTTTGGTTTAAATGATAGCACGCGAATCTCTGTTGATCTCTCCGGTTAAGATTCCTGTAATTGTTTGTTGAAATTACAAGGCTTTTGATTTAAAGTAAATTACCTTTTTTTGGAAAAATGTCACACAACTGCTCTGAAAACTGAATGTCACACAATGGAGTCGACTGCTTCTATGCCCGTATACCTACTATGTCGATACGAGTATATAGATACACAAATAAGATTCCTGTAATTGTTTATTGAAATTACAAGGCTTTTGATTTAAAATAAATTGCCTTTATAGGACAACCGTCCCGCTCTGAAAACTGAATGTCACTGTCGATTAGTGCAGAACATTGAGCTTAAAATAATCAACTCTGCAAGTATTATGAATATCGATGAATCGATTCAAAATAATCATAAAGTATCGATAAGTGTACAAACGACAATTGAGTATTTTTCAACACTGTTACTAAACTGGACAGTGAGTAACAGCAATAAGTAAGAGCACAGTTGTCGCAAGAGTGGTGTTTATATTTCTGTTTCATTGACGCCTGCCAGAATCGAAGAGTCCTATTCGATTCCCAGATGTAGTACAACTAGCTGAAGGTCAATATATTCGCAGGTAATCATTTTATTCTTTATTTTGAATATATTTAGGATTCAAGCTGTTCTGAACTTTCTTTGGCCAATATTCATTAATAGTGTGGCTTGTCGCCAATTCATGGCCTAATGGGGTGATTCACTATAATTTTTTTTAGTACAACTTACTTATAGTTTTTTCCGCTGTATTCCGTTACTCCACGAGAGTTTTCAATCGAGAAGCCGCTTGTTTCAGTTTTTGTTATTACATTAAGCAGTAAATTAAGCAAGAAATTTCAGTTATTTTTTGGTTTGTTTAAGCTTAGATTCGCCGACTGAGGTTGGGTTTGGCTTAGCAGGAGAAGTGGGATTCGGAGTTCAACTGAAGGGAGCTCATCAACGGCTTTCAGCTTCCAACTTCTAGCTGTCGTCTTTTGTGAAGAAGTTAGAAGAAGATAAACTTATGAAGACCAGCAGAAACTAACGGCATTTGCTGCTATGAGGCGGTCAAAAGCGCAAATTAAAATTAAAATAAATAGCCAAGCGAATGATACGCTCTTAAATTATTTTTATTTCGTTTTCCCTCTGTGCTTCTCGTATTTCTTTATTTTTATTATTTGTATTTACTCTTTTAGCACAGCTGCCACGGTCAGCAAACTTTGGCCTGGGACTGGAAGTGGACTGAGACTGAGATTGGGCATGGCACTGGGCTTGGACTGTGGATTTGCTACTGGCTTTTGCTAGCGCTTCTAATTAAGATGAATTAAGCAAAATCATTTCGATTAGACGCAGAAAGCTGAATTCTGTTAACTGTTCTCCCGCCTTTTGATGATCCACTGATGTACCATAAAAGAGCGCAGAGACACAGTTGAAAGCCGATGACGATGATGTGAATGAAGCTGGAGATGATGAGACATACAGAAGTGCTAAGCCACACGACTTCAAGGCTGTGTGGGCTTTTTTTTACCAGCAGACTGGTAACAGCAAAAATGTAACTAGATTTTGTGATGCATTCTTTTTATACCTCTACTGTATTTCTGTGGCAATTTAAACAAATATTTCATATTTTTGCAGCTCCAAAATAAGCGTATCGTGGCAATTGTAATTATAAAATAATATTTATCGAGCGCATTCGATTCGCGATGAGTTTTATCGCATTGCGAGTGGGAGAGGTACGTTTTGATTGATTGATTGATGCGTTTGATTTCAGTTTCCAAATTGGAGTTAAATTGCATTTTTATTTTGCTGTTATTGTTAGTCGTATGTCTGTGTGTATGCACTTTAATTAATTAAGATTTATAAGCAGGCAAACAGCAGCAATTCAGCGAAAATTTAAATGCAAGACCCAAGACAAGTGGCCCCTTTGGACGCTGTTGCTGCTGTGTTCACATAGTAGTTGCTGCTGCCCCCCACACCCCGGGGCACATCTGCAGTGAGCCAGCGTTGTGGCCATGTATTTAATTTAATTGAATTTGCGACGCTGACGATGATGATGAACTTAACGAGCGAAACGTGGACACCTCTGCCCTTCATTTCGCCAACTGTCGCCCCCTGTCACCCGCTGTCACCCTCCATGGCCGCCATGTAAAATGACCAAGTTCACTTGGCTAGCTGTGTTTTGGCCCAATTCCGTTGGCCACGGTTTTGCTCGACCCGGAGCATGGGTAATATGATAAAATGATTACACATCCGGCATAAGTTTTGCACCGAGACATTACTCATACGACACGTCGGTCGACGGTTCGCAACAGCAACAGCAACAAGAACAGCGGAAATGTGTTTAGTGTAATCCGGACGGCGACCCTTAAAGCGATATCCATTGCGAGATGTGCGCATTTCGTCTTCCTCTGTTTCATTCCTCTGCAATGCAATTATGAAAATTTACGAGTTTTTGTTTGAGGCGCCAAGTTTTAGTGCAGTTGTTGTTGTTGCTGTTGTTGTTGTTGTCGGCGTTGTTGTTTATGTTTTTGTTGCTTTTGCTAAATATAATTTACGATGCGGCAAAGTTCTGACTCGAAAGCACCGCAAAGCCGAGCGAAACAACAAACAAATTGCCACACAACATCAAATTGAATACACATTCAACATAAGCTCCACTGAGCTTAGCTCAGACTATATAGGCGGTGTGGGGTGTACATACATATTTATACCATATATATTTATTACATAGAGCAACATGATTCGGCTTCGCTATCAACATAATTCAGGTTTAAGCACAGCACTAATTTTAATCATATATTCTGACACTAAGTGCTCTTGAACATATTTAAATTGAGTGCAAATCTGCATCGAGTCGAGTACTTAAATGCTTCGCACTCAGCTCAGCTTAGCTCAATGCAACTCAATGCAGCTCTGGCTATGTAAATAAGTGGTGCCCAAAACTCATAATTTCTATCACATGTGCGCTTTGCTGAGCAGCGCTGCTTTGACACACACAGCAAGATTTTCTCACATATCAGGGGTCACGCTTCGTTGATTTTACGATATATATTAACGATACGATATATATTAAATTTGATTTCATTTGAATGATACTGCATCAGTTTTTCAATTCCGATTATTTTATTATATTACATATTATTTTAGGTTACAATTTACATATCATAATTAATATTTATGTGGTGTTATATCGACTGAAAGTCTTGAGGTCAGTAAAACAAAACTAAACTGAAGAAATGACAATGTAAGTAAACCTATTTATGTATATGTGACTTGCCCGATATGAGACATAGAAATATATATAAATCTATACAAGTTATAAATAAATGTATAACAAAGACTCTTCGTGTCAATTATTTGAGTCTAGAAACTAGCCAAAGTAGTATGTTAATATCGAGAGGAAGGCGCCACACGTCCCATGCTCTTGCTAATACCTTGCTCTGTCGAGTGGCGCTTAGTTTTATGACAATATTAAAATAATTATTAACCAGTTTAAGTCTCACCCAGCTCAATTGCTCAATTTTCAATACATTTAGTCTCATACTCGTAGGTTTAGAAACTAAAGTAACTATTGAGTGCGCTACGAATTTATGATTTGTTCAAGTTGATATATCTGCTGTTGCTATTGTTGTTGTTGATATTGCTGCTGTTGCCGCTGCTGCTATTGTTGTTGTTGCTGTGCGTGTTGTTTGGCTGTCGTTTAATGCCATAAACTGGCGCCAAATCATTCGCAAGTCTCAATGACACCTGCACGAATTGTCATGTAATACTTTGAATTTATTTTTGTATTATTATTTGCTGTGCGCTAAGCAACGGGTTTTGTGCGTCTTTACGGTTTCAAATCGGGCAGCTGAAATCAGAAGGCGACGCTGTGCTGGGACCGTGGACCGTGGACCGTCGACCATAGGCCATGGCGCACGCGGCGTATGCGCAACGCGGCAGCTGTATGTGTGTGTGTGTGCGCGCGAGACATGAAAAAATGTTGGTCGCGTGGGCGTTGCGTCTTCAACAGACGCAGATAAAAACCTGCCCCGCAACTCTTGGCTATAACTTTGGATTTGTTTTTATTTTATTGCAATAATAACAGCAACAACAACAACAGCAACAACATCAGCAACAGCAAATGACAGAGAAAAATGCTAATAACAATAACAAAAAAACATAAAACCTGCAAACGCACAGCTAAATTTCGATACGAAACGAGTTTCTTTCTCTCTTCATATAATGCTCTATACAAATCGAGAATGTCTCCAATAGCATTACCAATGAATGGGAATTGAAGTCGGAGTTCTTCTTCACATTCGAGCATTAAAAGTTTACGCATTTGCTCTAGGGTGTTCATCTAATAGACTGAATCATATTCCAGTTTTAGGCAAAAATGAGGTTATCCTAAACTCAATGAGCACAGAGTAGAGAAAGTTCTTTTAACTATACAAGAAATATTTCCTACTTTAGGGTTAAATATTATAATTATAATATTGAAAAATTGAAATGTAATATTGAAAACAAAATACATCAACAAGTTAGTAAGTGAATATTTTCTCTGGTTCTGTTTAGAGTATACACTATTCGTAGTAGTCGACTACCTCGGGTTATGGCACATTCTGACTGCTGTTGACCAACTTTTTTTAATCAAAAACCCCGTGTCCACTATTTGCGGTTATTGTGGCTCTTTTCAATGTTCAAACTGTTCAAAATGCTTAATATGAATACAAAATTATAAGCACATTTTATTGTGTCGCCAGCTTCAAGTTTAATCAAGTCTCTATCTGTCGTTTTCATATCTACATACACACACACACACACACATATATTTTAGACCCTGTACTTTAAAAAAGTACAAATGGGTCTATTAAGTTTGTGCAAATGACATTTGTAACAATTTTCTTAGCATGTACAGATTTAGAGTCACTGGATTTTTGCATGAATAAGGCTTTAGATGCTTTGAATGTTTGGTGCGATTTTCAGCCCAATCGGATAATAAATGCCGGAGACATTGGACAATCAATCTTCTGTAGTAGGCAAATCAAAGTGCAGGGTCTCCTACTGTCCGTTGCGTCCGACTTTAGCTTTCCCTACTTTTTTTCATCATTTACTTTGACCGTTTTTTTTTAATATTTTTTAATATGATTTTTTTTTTTATTATTTTGCGCATTTAATTTGAATTTTGTTGCTGCTGTCAGTTGTGTTTGCTGCTGTTGTTCTGCTTATTTACTACCTGATTTTTATGGCAAACAAAACACACAAAACATTCGACTGCAGTTCTGTGTTTTTTGTAAACTTTTTCTGTTGTTGTTGGTCTCTTTGTTTTGGCTTGTGCTGTAGGCGCCCCCAAAATTTGTATTTGCTGCCGTATTTGGTCAAATGTCTGTCATTGAGTGCTCAGATGTTTGCCTCTTTGAATTGAAAATCGTCATAAATAATCTTCAAGCAATTTGATATAGTAAAAAAATCAATTAATTTATTGTAATCAAATGGCATTTTTTCCTATATTTATTTATTTTATTTAAGTTTAATTTATTTTTATTTTTCTGCGTCTTTAATTTATTGGCCCGAAGGCGTGAATATCGTGAATATCGTGAAAGTGAGTTGTATCTGTGATTTATGTACATCATTTTATTGCTGCCTACTAATTTGGATGCCAATGATACAAATGGGTCAGCAACTGCTAAAAATACTCAGCAAGAACTGAAATTTGTTTCTGATTTAGTAGGTGGGTTTGGTATTTTGCTTGATAGAGTCTCTTCACATATTAAATAATAAACAATTAGCAGGTATTTGGAGGTGTTTGTCATTTTTGATTCCGTAATGTGCTAAAAAATCAACGCTCTATCTTCGATAGTCTGCGAGAAGTGAAGTGAGTGACTCGGTCGCATGACCTCCCAGAAAACTTTAAAGGCGTTTAACTCTTTAGATGAAATTTCTAAAGTTCCAATTTACCGACAAATTGAATTAAAGCTGATCAATAAAAGCCAAACTATCATAATTTGCTTTGAAGCTAATCTAAAGTCTTATTTGAATCATATACTACTCGTAGGAAAATATTTTATTTTATATTTACAGCATTTTACTGTAAGCTTTGACCACTCCTAATGCCACAAACACATTGACTTTTAAATTATTGCATTATTTGCAAACTAATAAATATAATAGGGAATTACTGCTCAAATCAAAGAGACCTTTAGTACTCTAGATTATATTTAGTTATGTCGTTAGAATATAAACAATTCTGCTGCTTAACTTTTCAGACTTCAGCTAGGAGCAGCCTTCCAGCTGTAGCTACGATAGTCTCAGCTGAGCAGTTAATGTAGTAAATGTTCCCAATCCTACTCGATAGTTTTCCTACAGCTTTTCTCGCTCCCCTGTGTTAGTTTTCTTTCCGTCTTGAGCAATGCTGCCAGCTTAGTCTCAGTCTCAGTCAACTTTCACCTCTCACGCCAAGGGTCCTCCACAGCTCGCCTACTTTTGCTCCTACTCCCCCTACTACCGGTTGGTTCGCTGTTCACTGTTTGTTGTTTTTCTTTTATCTGCTGTGTAAACTGTAAAGTAAAACCCGCTCAATTTAGACGGTAATAGCAATAACTATGTGAATCTTAATTCTGTTTTCATTTCAGTATTTTCTTTGGTCTCTTGATGGTTCGCATAATCGCATAATCGCACAATTTGCATTCACGGATTCATTTGCCAGCCACGCATCGAAGCAGCTGTTGATCAAATTGCAGTGTTGCAACTACGGCAATGGTGTACGACTCGCAAATACCCTGTAAATTCGGTCGAGGCCTTGCTAAGCACAGCAAGTATACACCCCACAGTGTAATGTATGCCTGTAGGGAATCGCGTGTTGAACAGTTTATGAAACTCAATATTTGGTTTGCTATCAACGCCAGCAAAGTGCTCTAGCTGTTGCTGTTGCAATTTGTAACTGTTGTTGCAGCTGTTGTTTTTGTTGCTGCTGCAGTATTTAATTTGCGTTTGATGATGTGCAACAAAGTGCTCTGCACTTGTCGCCACTTGCGCTATTTTCTACGCAGCAAGGAGTGGTATGTACTGCTAGTATTAAGACAAAAGAAAACTTTTTTGGCCACGTCGAAAGTTTTGCCGGCATATCCAACTCGCCTGTCCGTCCGTCCGTTCGTCCGTCCGTCCGTCCAGACACTTCACTTGCATTCTAATTAAGCTCCAGATTAATTGTGCACTTCCTTTGCCTAGCTGCGACTACGTGCAACAACAACAACTAGTGCAACTGCAACTGCAACTTCAACTGCCACTCAAATGAAAAGTACAGCTTTCTAAGGCAAGGAGTGGAGCTAGCAGATAGCCGAGGCTTAAGCTAGTTTAGTTTCAGGTAGCGGCATCGCACTTGCAAACTTGATGCCTGGCCAAAAGGTGCGGCCCACTGAGCCAACTCCAAAACTCCAAGTCAAACAGCACAAAATGAGTTCAAGTCATTCCATTCTAGATAGTCCTACTCAAACTTCCGACAATAAACTTTTGCAAATCGGACACACTGCCAGTAGTTAAACTTTGCCATGTTCTATGTACACACGTAATTAAAAAAGCACAGATTACCATCTGGCTGAAGCCTAGAGCAGAAATCTGATATGGGAGAAACTTGAAGGGAAAAGTATCTGCCAGATGGAAATAGCTGTAAATACTTAGTACCAATTAGTTTAATATGCTTAAGTATCTACAGTATCTTGAGAACTTAAAATAACTTAAATAAATACATATTTTGTTTAAAATGCTAAAATGTTTTTAAAAGTGCAAAGTGTAAGAACAAAAAGTACTTCTCAAATACATATAAGTATCGTTAATATCTTTAATGTACTTAAGTCTTTATTATTCACAAGAGTATTAAACACAATATTAACAAGCTAACTATCTATTAAATATAAAATTAACTTGAATCTATGTATGAAACAATCTTCTGATACATCATTCAGCTACAAAAATGTCTGAATGTCTCGCTGCATAATAATCTCTAAAAACACAATGGAAACTTCAACAAACAAAATATATTCACAATGCAAAATAATCTTCAGTATTCAAAAGACTTTAAGCTACAATATGTTCTTTGCATAAGTATCATTAAGATACGAAATAGGCACTAAGCTGTATCTACAAGATACAAAAATCTATGATTTCTTGTTTGATTATCTGTAAGCTACGAAGCTAGTTTGAAGCCACTCAAGTTGTCTATAGCCAGTATTTATCTATCAGAAGTAAATTCAAATTTTAAAAGCATGTGTAAGTAGCAAAAGTCATTCAATAATCTGCAATATCGAAGTATCTTTAAAAGCCTAAAATGAGATTAAGATGGAAGCAAATTAAAACCACAAAGTGCTGGAACAAGGCAGCCAAGCTCAATTGCTGCAAAGTACAAAAGAATCTTTAATGCAAATGCGTCTTTACGATTGAATTAAATGCAGATTTAGTGCCAAAAAGTCTTTCGGCATCTTAAAGTTTTATTGCACAAGTCTCCGCCGTTTAGACGGATTAAATTCCATTTATATCGCACTTTTGCAAAATATTCCAAGCAATATTCAAGGCTAGAGAATTAGGCAAACAATGCAGTGCATTTATCAAAAACAGTGCAGCTGACAGTGGCAAATGCCTGAGCTTGTATAGACACAAATCTCGTATCTGCAGCACCTTGGCTCACCAGAAGATTCCCACATATCGAAAACAAAGACGAGCAGACGGACAGCCCGGACAAGCACGCACTGTGCTTGACCCACGTGACGTGTGAGTTGGGCTGTAACAAATTGCTGTGCTACTTTAAATCGTACACTAAAATATATCTTAAAGTCATCTTAAAGTGCCATATAAAATATGTGTTAAATATGTGCTTTAAATAGTATCTCACAGCACCAGCAACAGCATGGAAATTATCTTCGCTTGGCGTGGCCATAAAATATGTGTGTGTCTTCTTTTTGATTATCACAAGAAAACAACAACAACAACAACAACAGTAACAAAACCCCAAAATCATGATGACGCTTCTCGGCTCTAAACTCCGACTCTGGTTCGGACTCTACTGGCGTTTGGAGTTGAGGCACAAATCACAGGCATGTGTGCGAGTGTGCGTGTGTGAGTGTGTGTGCTTGCAAATGATTTACGATGTGTTTGCCAAATTCGAACGTTGACTAATTTCAAGTGTTGTTTTTTTTCCCCGCTTCACAATTGAAAGCATAACAAATAGTCACCTTGCTCTTATAGCAGCTGCGCACGTGTGCTCATCGTACTAGTACACTACTAAGTATGTCTATACTTGTACTTGCAAACGTACATATGCATATGTACTATACTATATATACCCAGACTAGTTCGATTGTAATTAATTATTATGACCCTATTAAGTGCTGCTTATGGATTATGAACAGAGATTCAGACTCCCCTTGGGGTAATGTTCAATTTGTTGAAAAGAAAACAATTCTTTTACAAAGATATTTGTACTTTATTACGTGCATATTATAGCAGCTGATTTTCAATTTTTTAAAATGAATAAAATTCTTATAATCCCATCGAACTGTTGCTACTTCAGTGGCGCAGGTTGGGACCATTTGTCTTACCTGGGCGCAGCTCTTAGAGAGTGGAAACCACAGTCTTATCTCTGGGTAGCTGCCTGTCTTATGCCTCACTCTTGCATCATTTGTTATGCTTATGCAAAAAGCTAAAACATATACATACAACAGCGAAATAAAAAATAGAATGAACATTTTATCAGAAGACAGCGCCTAAACAGTGAGTGAAAACGAAAACGCAGCCGAACCCATGCCGAATTTTGCACACGCTTATCAGTGAGTTGTCAGGCCTGCCAAGCCGCAGTATCCACAGTGTCTGCTCCAACTCCAACTCCAGCTGCCTTGCCCATTGTCTATACAAGTGAAGTTGTCGTTGTAACTGAAGTTGTGGCTGTTGTTACGGCTGTTGCCGAGTCTTCGGTCTGGGTCTAGTCTCCTGTTAGAGTCACATTTAACCTTTCCATTCGGTGGCTGTGTGGCGACGTTTCGAAATTGAAGTTTGTCGGCTTTTGGCGCCGAAACTGGTTTAGTGCTGGCAGCCACACAGCGTCCACTTGGCGAGAGACCCAGCCTCAATTTCTGTGCTATGAGGTGGTGCGGTTGGGTGTTGGGTACAGTGGCTGCTGCCGCAGTGACTTCCAGTTTGATTCGGTTTGGTTTTGTTTTCGGCGGTGCCCCACTAATTTCTGTGCACCTCCTAGCCGAGCACACATACTGGTTGGTACTCGTTTTGGGAGATGCAGACACTAGTCGAAGCCACTAATTGCCATGGTGGCATTGTGGGTGGAGGCGTGGCGTGGCATGGCATATGCCTCCACTCCCAAAGACCTATACGAAACAAGAGCGAAAAGCCGCTGCAGCAGTTGTTCCACATCTTCTCGATGCACGTTTGATATTTGCTCAGGTTGCTGAGCAACTTTTTTGAGCCAAACCCGAAATTACTTACAAGTTTGCGGCCCATACTTTAACCTTTCAACGATGACGCATGCACCTGCTAAACCACTCGCCCCCTTCCACCATTCACTGTATGTAACCTTGCTGGGCAGCTTCTTTGCGAAAGATTAGAATTTATTTCCGGTGACGCTTATTTTACTTGGCATTATTTTGATTTTTCTTGTGCGGCTTGTTTGGTTTTTCTTTGTTGCAGAATCTCAAAGTTTTGTCGAAAAGTTGTAGCCTTTGTTTTCGACCTGACCAGCTACAACATTTAACTCCCGCCCTCCCTTCCTCCCCTTGCCACATGATGCACAGCATTGGTCTTGCCACACTGCATGGAATATTTGTTTTTATTTGTGAGCTGCCAACAAAATCAAAGCAGCTCGTAACAATTATACCATGCAGTCAAGGCAGAGCGGAGTGGTTGGGAGGCAGAGTCTAAAAATGTGGCTAAGAGCTTCCTCTGCGAGGTGCTATAAATAATTACAAGCAGCTGAAAAGTTTCGCACCAAACTATTCACGGACTATGCAGAACTTGGCCAACTGCTGCGCCTCCTCCCCTCTCCTCTCCCCTCTGCTGGTCAAATTTGCTGTGGTCAGCAGCTTGAACTTGTCTTTGCCTGCCAGCTGAAAACGTGGCCAACAATCTGCGGCATGCCAAACAGTCCCACTCCAAATCCAAATCCAACTCCAACTGCAACTCCAACTGCAACTCCCACTCCTGCTTTCCGTCCAACTGCAGTCCAGTTGATAAATTGCTGCTAATGCTTGACTCCAGATGCCCGGGCATTACGAGATACAACTCGTAATATGCTAATACCGGGCTATCAACTACTCCCCCATTAAATTGCTAATCCGTAGGTGCAAAACGACAGCGAAGCCCCTCGGGCAGCGCAGTGTAATAATTTTACAAATTTCGATTATAGTTGCACTTGCATTTGAATACACTCAGATACACAAGTGTATGCAGATACATTCGCAGGGAGTTAACAGCTTGTAAGCATATAAAAAGCAGAGTTATCCAAGTCTAGGAAAAGGAGGAACATTTCGAATTCACTAAAGAATACTTAAAATTGATTTGAATAAATAAAATTTAGAAATGATTTTTATTAAAAAAGAAAATGTTGTCATTGATTAAACTGTTTATCGTATAAGGAACTGCAATTATATATTATTATCACTATTATTTGTTCAATGTTTCGCACTCTTAAGTGTGTTTTTTAAATTGTTAAACTTCATTTCGGTTAAACGCAATGAGATTCTTAATTCATAATTAATTTGTTTTGACTTTTTATCGGCTTGTTATGAGCATTGAGATCTGCAACTCGAACAAGTGAATAAAATGACCCCAATCACTTGGCCACTTGGCGACTTGGCCACTTGGCCACAGTTAAGCAATTTAAGCCCTTATCACACACTGTAAACTAATTAATTTACAGTGTGCTACACTGGAACTTGTCAATAGAATGCACAGAATGTGGCACATTGAAAGGGAAACGAATATCAGCCACATTGTGTGTGAATTGAAAGAAGTTTGATTTAGTTTAATTGCTCTACATAATCGTGGGTTAGGGCTTGTTTTTCGACCTAGCTTTTCGCTCAGTGTAAGCATGTGTTTACAGCTGAGCTCATTTGCTTGGCTTGGTCTGTGTTTAATTGCGCTTTAATTAACTTGCATTGTTGCAAGCGACGTGCCACCAACTGTAGCCTCCCTTGCCACATGCAACATGCAATTGCCTAGGTTCGGCTGAAGAAAGTGCGCTGTCCGTTGGGGCAGCATGTTTGTGCTTGTCTTTGTGTGTGTGTGTTTGTGTTTGTGGCTTTGTTTGCATAAAAGTGTTGCGCTCGGCAGCTGTGGTGTGTGTGTGTGTGTTGGTGTTCTTGAATGCCAACTCAAACAGTCAAGTGTCGTGCAGTGAACTGTCAATAGAGTGTACAACATTTTATCTCCCCCACCCACCCCGCTTTCTTTAAAATGAATTTGTTACTGCTGCTGCTGCTGCTGCAGATGAAGCAAACAGACAACGCAGACAGCAGAAGCCGCCGCAGCAAGTGACAAGTTCGTCTAGCACCTTGGCCAGCCAACGCTAATGAGTCCCGAGTCCCGAGTCCCGTGTCCCGAATCCTTGTGTTCTGCTCGATGCCAACAACAACTTCCTGCTTCCCTGGGCTTTTGTGTTGCTGCTCCTCGTGCTGACTAATCCATTTCAATGAGGAGTTATCTTGGCATCGGTGTCGCTGCTACTTCTGTGGCTGCAGTGATTTATTTTATGAATGAACTCACATTTCATTCATTCATTCGTTCATTCATTCAGTCAGTCAGTCAGTGAGTGCAGTCTGTGGCAAATACTATGCCCGTAGTACGTCCACGACGTGCAACGGCATGCGCCTATTATGAGTGCCATGCCACAAGGATATCCTTCCGTCTTTAACCCAAATAGAATGCTGACGACGCGTCATTTCCAACGTCTGTCTCGTCCTCGTCTTCTGCTCCTTCTTCTTCTTCTTCATCTTCTGCTTGTCGTTATCCTGGCTGCCAATTAAAATGCCACCGCCAGGCAAATGAATGTGTACATGTATGTGTGTGTGTGTGTCGTAGATTCCGAAGGCGTGGCTGGCCTCACAGCCCACAGCCTGTCTAGCGCAAGTCGCCTCTCCCGCTGCGAGCGACCTCTTTAATGACGCTAAATCAAGCGTGCTTTGCATTTATTTTTTTTTCGCTTTTTTGAGTAGAGCCAGAGCCAGAGCCACATCCTTGGTGCATAGTCCCAGCATCCTCAGACCGGTGTGTACTTCCTAGCACACTCCTGTCTCACATCCTTTTCGTATGCTTTCTTTTCGTTGAGCTTAGTTGATTACACTTTGCTACAAATGCCAGAAGTTGGCCACACAATATACAATTAATAAGTAATTGAATTTAATTGATTTTAATTGAGTATTATTATAATTTATATAATTGGGGGATTTATAATAATTTATATAATTTTCCGATTTTTCGTATTGCTTCTTTTTCAATATTTATTTCTTTCTAATAGCTCGAGTTTCATTCCCAATTGTAGATTTTATTTATTTAATTTTTGTATTATTTATGTAATTGAACTTTTCTTTTAACTCAGAAATTATAGTAGAGATATTTTTATACATTGCAACTAATGAAAACTTATTTAAATATTATTAATAGGATAAATGCAAAAATGAAATAAATATTATTAATAGAATTAATTCAAAATTCCTAAATATTATGTAGGTATTGTAGGCGCAGTAATCGGGTCCCATTATGAACAAATAATTTGAAAAATATATCCAAACGTTGCACTTCTCGTGTTGCCTAGTGTCATTTGCACTGCCTCTATGCTGGCCAAGGAGGTGTGTCAGGGGCACGGGCATGGGCATGGGCGACGGGGTAACCGGCCGTATGACATGTGCGCGAACTTTGGAGTGCCCGAGCACCCAGACTGCTGCTGGAGCTGAAGCTGGAGCTAAGGCTTCATATGAAGGCGACGAGGGTTACCTTCGCACGGTGTGGGCGTGGCCAATTAGCATTTAGCATTATAGAGCAGCAAGCAATGACCCCAGCAGCACACTCAACCGCGTCCCTTCGTCTTCCCGCCTCACTCCCTGCCACTAAAATAGTCAAAAGTCGAAAAAAAGAAGAAGATGCAGAAACGTGAAAGGGTTTCCCCCAGTTTGCTGAAGCCGACGCGTCGACTACGCCGTAAGTGAGTCACGTTGCGACAACGATGTCAACGTAGTCAGCGGCCACCGGAAGCGAATGATGCAGAAAAAAAGCAGCAGCAACAACAAAAGCAAACAGCAGCAGGCTGAGGTATCAGACAGAAGGGGGAAGGAACAAAACCAAGAAAAAAATAACAGAAAAAAATAG
Source organism: Liodrosophila aerea (assembly GCA_035045005.1). Classification (NCBI taxonomy): domain Eukaryota; kingdom Metazoa; phylum Arthropoda; class Insecta; order Diptera; family Drosophilidae; genus Liodrosophila; species Liodrosophila aerea. The sequence continues at coordinate 1,001,376 of JAWNNL010000485.1, forward strand.
AAAAGAAAAGAAATCCTTAGGAACGCAGTTAAGAGCCGCCCACGCCATGACGTGACGTTGACAAATGCCCCAACCCGCGACCTGGACTCGGAGCAGAACACAGGACAAACCCTGGAAGCGGAACTGCCACTGGAATGCTTACTATACAGACTGAGAGCGAATGAGTGAGCGGAATATAGGGCGAGAGGGCGACAGGGCGACAGAGTGTGCTATATGAGTCAGCCGGGCGAGTGTAATCAGTGCACCTGCCACGGAGCACGCGACTAACCAAGTATGCACCCCGAATCCCAAATACTGAGTACTGAACACTGAGCACTAAATACTGAATTTCGAATACCGAATACTGAATACTTAACAGATTTGCTGAGTCAGCACAAATTCATGTGGAATGTATTTTCCTTTTCAGACTCTGCACCCATTTAAAGTGCCTATAACCGGGTATAATAGCTTTGTGCACATGTGTGTAACAGGCAGAAGGAGACGTGGCAGACTCCATACATCAATTGTTTCCTATATTTATCATATTACCATATCCATACCATACTTGAGCCTTATGAGCAGCTGATGATATTCTTCATCTATGTTGTAAATTGCTGCACAATAGAATAAGAATAGGGATAATAAACACCGTAGATATTTGATAAGCAATTGACAAACAATACAACATTTTTTTGCAGGTTTATAGGCAAAGCAAAGTACAGGGTCGTCGACTGCGTACGACTGTAGCGTTTCGAAGCATTTTTTCTTGGTTACATGTGTGTGTGGGTGTGTGTCTGGTGTGATAAGCACAAGTTATGCAAAATAACAACAACAAGCCGAAACAACCCTGCACTTGACAGGCTGCCCATTGAAGCATTGCAAATGGCTGTCTGTCGCATACTTTGTGCCCCTCCGCACTTACTATCCCTCCGTCTGTCCATCTGTCCGTCCCTCCGTCTGCCAGTTAATTGCAGCGCACGTGACGACGACAGCGGCGTCGGCAGGTAAGCGTAACTGTATCGCCGCCAGAGTAATGCGAAACTGATTGAATCTTGGCCAAAACTGATCAGTGCAATATGTGAGTGCATGCCAGACTTGCAGATACTCTATGCATAACTCTACACTGCGCTACAGAAGAGAAAGAAGCGGGTGAGTCTATGTGTAACCTAGCAGTGAGCCCGGGGATATGCACAGTCCTTGTCTAGAATACGCATACATGCGGAATCAATACATACCCAATGTGATGACTATAAAGTCGAATGAATCTAACTCTTCTAACTAAGAGGTTCGATTTAGACAGATGGAGAGACGTTACTGCATATAATTATAGAACCTTAGGGACTTTTAAGTACAGAACACAGTGCAAAATAGCGGATTTACCATTTAGTTTGGTTTTATCCTACAGAAAGTATCTTAAGCGAAACAGAATACATATAAAAGAGGGAGAATATAATACGATATATTATAATTTGCGTATGAAATTTAATGAGACATGAAGGGCTGTTCGAGTAAATTCTGGAAAGAAGAAGTAAGAAGCAGACGAAAGAGTAAGTCTAAGCCATTTAAATGAAGTCTTAATAAAGAGACTTAACTCGAATAAAGTGGACTTGTATTGGGTTCCATAGTTAACTAGTGAATAAGCTGATTGCAAAGAGGATTTTCCTCCCGCCAACTACTATAAGCACATGCAGCTAGAAATAGAAATCCTATTACAAATTCAAAACTAAATCCAATTGGACAGTCGACTAAGCTGCACATAATACAACGCATATATCAGCTAAAGTACCGTGACTGTTATTAAAATTGTGAACAAAAATGCGAACAAAATGAAGAGAAAATCAATTAAAACTAACAACAGCTCCACAGTGCTTTAATTGTTTGGTAATGCGGCAGCATTTTCAGCGGAATATAAGAGTAAAATTTAATTTATTGAACCTTTTATGCGAAAAGGGTCCACGCGACACGGCGACTTTGTGCTCGACAATTTATGTCCCGGTCCACTGGCCCTCTAAGCACCCAACATTATCGAACACAAAAATTGCCCCATTCTGTGCAGACCTGAAAGGGTGCCAGTTGCAATACGCATTCGAGTCCGAACTAAAGAATTTCCCTTTTTGGCACATAAATCTTTTTAATCTCAGTGTGCAATTCAGCATTGATTACAAACTGCAAATCTAATTCAATCTGCTGCGATTTCTGATTAAATTCTGAAGCAATGAACTAAAGTAAACTTCTGTGAAACAAATAAAGTACATTTACGGAAATGTCTCCCGTTGGATACTTTAATCGGACGAAAGGTGTACAGTCGAGTTCATTTGTAATATATGCAATACATAGCATATGTTATGGAATTCTTCACATAAATTCACATAATATTAATGTGTATAGTCTTCGTTCATTCTAGGATCGATATCGATAATATCGATAGTGCATCGGTAGATTGCCAGCACTACTATCAAGACCAGTGGTGCCCAAAATTCATAATTCCTATCACATGTGCGCTTTGCTTGGCAGCGCTGCTTTCACACGCACAGCCTCTGCTTGCACACATGCATGCTGTGCTGCTGCGCACACAAGCACACTGTTTGATAGTATGAGTTTGGGCTCCACTGATCTAGACTAGTATATGGCCCAATTTATGGTATTCTAAAGATCTCGTAGAACTTCACATGTGTTGCTTTTGCAATTACACTCAATTCGCAGCTGTTATTGTATCCAATTAAAATGAGTTCATTACGGGCATAGAGTATGCCACATTAGCTGAGATTATATGTACTTGCTGTACTGACAAATTGTTTTAATAATTTACGTATGAATTGAGTAAAATTGTGCTGGTTCATTGGGACAATTACGCGCCAGTCTCTCGATGAAGTCGGTCGAGTGCTTTGATTTTCGCCTGTGTTGTTCTTATACTTATTCTTATTATTATAATTGTTCTCTTATTTACTTATAATGAGACCGGGAGGGTTATAAGAATGTTGCACAACTGGGCACAGATACGAGCGGTCCTCTAGGGTCTCTGGCTCGTTAACAACTCGCACTCTGACGCGTTAATTGCCGTGCAAGGTCGCACGCATATGCCACGCCCCTGCACGCCCCTCCTGAAGGATGCTCGTACACAAATTATGCCATAGAACTAACAAATTATGATTGCTAACCGTGTGGGAAACAGACATGCCACATATGTATGTATGTATGTATGTATGTATGTATGTGTGTATGTACAGCAGAGATGCCAAACATTCGGAGGATCCTAGAGATGCTGCCACGTCTAATCCACGAACGGCAGCCTCATTTCTGTTTGTTAATTACACTTTAGTGTGTGTAATTTTCACAGGATCTGACAGCGGCAATGCTGGTTCACAGGAAGTCAGAAATAGAATCAGAAACAGAAACAGATACAGAGAGGAATACAACAAATATTTTCAAGCCACGGGGGAGCGAGCGGCAGGTACAAAATGACTTCACACAAAACTAGATAAATAAATGTGCACAAAACAAACGAGCGAAAAATTCAAAGAAATCAATTGCAAGTCGAAAGACACGTCCAACTGGGCACTGGCAGCGTGGACTCCGTCTCCGACTCCGATTCAGACTCCAATTCAAACTGAGTTACGCATTCAACGCATTCGGGATGAATGAACCGCACACGCACACGCATAAAACACGCAGAGCGCCTTATGTTCTTGCTCTCCTCTCCTCCTTTCATCACCATCCTCTTCCCCTGTGTCTGTGTGTGTGTGTGTCTGTGTGTGTGTCCGTGCGTAACCCTGCGACTGACTTTGTCTTTGCCTCAGTTTGTCGAGCGGCAGCTACCGGAAATGCAGCGCATTTCATAGGCAGAGCCTAGAGCTAGATGGTGAGCTAGAGGTAGTGCTAGGGATAGTGGGGAGGGAATGCGTGCAGCGGCAACTCTCAGCAGTAGCAGCTGCTCAAATCTGTGGCTAGTTCTACTCAAGTTTATTGTGCAAGATTCTAGAGATTTCGTCCACTGTGCGTGGCATGTTGGCCTTGGCTGAAGCCGAACTTAATCAGAGCGATTAAACGCATTACAAATTGTCGCTAGGCGGCATTCTTTCCCAGCAACAAGACATAATGTGTACTAAGGCGCATTTGTGGCATGCCACTTCCCTGCTGCAGTTGCACTTGTTGCCGCCTCACTGACCTTTGTGCGCCAGGGAGCGCCGCATGTGACGCACATGTGGCACAGACATCGCTTGCACCTACTAAGTGCATTTAATTGACAGAGAACCGAGAGCTGGCAAGATCCGCTGACGCAGCCTTCACATCATTTTCCCACATGCCACTGACATCGTTTGCAACTCTCTCAATGCTCTCGATTCTGGGCAAGGTAAGTAAGTGTATTATCACTTTACTGCATTTAAATCGCTCTGGCTGTGAGCTACTTTTCCTGGCCTACAAATTATGCACAAATCAACTTCCTAACACAGGTAGTACAAACAACGTGCCACATGCCGCATGCCACATACCCCATGCCGCAGCAATGTAACCATTCTCAAGCGGTACAAGGTTGCCAATTGACTGGGAAACCCCATTGTGAGGCCCCAGCGATTTACGTGGCGAAAAAAATCGTAGAAAAAAATATGTAAATATGTATTTAAAGCAACTGGAGCTAACTAAGAAATGCGAGTAAAAGAAAAAGTATACGCAACAAGTTTCCATATGGTGTTTAGAAAGAGTTTTTACGGCTATACACATTCAATCTAAACTTACTTTTTAAATGAAAATTGAATGAAAGTTGCAAATACCATGAAACGACTGAAATGTGTAGTCTCAAGAACAGTTATTTTAATGTTACAATCAGAAGATGAAAGTAAATAAATAATATTTTTAGACCCTGTACTTTAAAAAGTACGTCCGTCTGTCTGTCCGTCCGTATGAACACCTAGCTCTCGTAAACTGTAAGAGCTAGAGACATCATATTTGGCAGTTATATGGCCCGATAGTGCAAGCAGATCAAGTTAATGTCAGAATTTTGATACCTCCCCCTCCTCCCACAAAAACAGCTTAAAACCACCACAGCCACAATTTTAAAGATACAAACTTGTGTCGGTTGCATCCGACTGTAGCTTTCCGAGTTTTTCCATATAGTTTTGTTTCTTTGTAATTTTGCTTTAATTTGAGTTAGAATTTTACGACCACTTTCAAGACGTGCGATAAGATACGATTCTTTTTATAGCACATATAGCCACAAATAGAGTTACATACTACTACACTTACATACTCGTATATCATAATTATGTACGTAGCACATGTGAAATGGCTTTTTGTGATTTACAGCTGAAAAACAAAGCAACTCGTTTGCTACATAAGCACGGTGGATAATAGTTGCCATAATGAGTGCATGTAATCTTTGGATTTCCTTTCATGAATACGTGAATGTCCAAGTTTCAATTGTCATTATTTTTAACTGAGGCGGAAGCTGTCACAGAGCCAAAGAGCCAGAGAAGCAGAGAACCTGAGATCTAAAGAGTCAAAGAGTCGAAGAGTCGAAGACGAAGAATGCGACAGAGCCAAAGACTAAGTCTAAGGCTGAGGTGTTTATTGTGCGTTTAGCTGTTGTTATTGTTTTTTCCAGTGTTGTTTTTTCTTTTGCCTTTTCTGTTCGGGCACGCAATACGAAACGACACAAAATACCAAACTGCTTAAATAGTATCTCTCTCTCTGTGCGTGTGTGTGTGTGTGTGTGTTACAACACACAATAATAATAATAATAATAATAATATAAAAACTACTACAACCGGGCACTGGACATACTATTTAATAGCCCCCCTGAGACGAGACGCTGTGAGAAAAACGAAAAATCTGTATAGGTGAAGAGAGAGAAAAGGAAAAACACAAACACATAATGAAAAGGGGAAAGAAAGGCAAGACAAAGGGAGGGGGAACATGAGCAGAGACAAAAAGACACAAAGTGCATAAGAAATTATTATAAATTTCATTTAATTACGACAAGATGGTTGTAGGTAAAGTCAAATACATGGCACAAATGAATATGTCAGGATTGGGAAGTGCCCAGAGAAACAATAAAGTGAGCACGACAGAAGTAGGTGCTCATAAAAATGCCAGAATATTGCAGAGCGGCAGCTCAAAGCCAAGGAGAGAACGAACAACGTACTAAGATAAAAAAGAAGACAAAAAGAGAAATGTTAGAGACATGAAATACTCATTTGGAGTTCAGTAAACCCGCCCACACCTAACCCAAAAATGCTCGAATGCTCAGATTAAAACGCAGGCATTGATCATCATTCAAAATTGGACTTTCAAATTGACATATTCCCCCCGAAAACACGACACCAAGAGCCAACACTTTCGATCAAAGTCAACAGGCCTCTCTTGGGGTCTGGGGTCTGGAGTCTGGAGTCTGGCGTCTGGAATCTGAAATCTGGCTCTGGGAATCATGCCAGCTGCCGGGCCTCAATGAGAACAGATCGTCAAATTACGAGAATGCCATTTGTCGGTTAGTCCCTCAGTCAGTCAGTCAGTCAGTCAGGCAGGCAGAGTCCTTTTCACAGACACGCACAACCTTTTCCACTTCATTAGTAGTTTGTACACACACTTAGACAGATACATGTGTGTAGCTACAGTTGGGTTGCTTGGCAGCTGTATCTTATCTGTCCTGCCCAGCCACAGATCGCGCTTGGCCTGATACTGAGCATGCTCTTGGTCGAGCTGGATTTCCACATACTAATGATGCTCATTAGATCTGCTTTAATGGTCGGAGTGGAGCGTTTCCCATGCGACATTTCATTTGAATTACTCGACAGCAGAGATTTTTGAGATTTTGAACTGTTTGCAGCTATTTCTGGATGCATTTCTCGAATCTCTCCTCTCAGCGAGTGAAAGGAAGAGTATACCTATGCACTTGAGTGGAAACACTTGAACTGACTAACATTTGGTGATGATTTGTGACATACAAGCTCAGCTTACGCTTACCCCGAAGACTGAGGGGCAAGGGAGGGCCTATATTTAGGCAACAATTGTCATGGAACTGGGGAAGATTGGAAAATAATGTAACGTAAGCAAATAATTATGACAGAGTTATTATTTTGAATAATAAATTGATAATCACTTCGATTAATGTGAAGAATGCAAACATGTAAGAAAGATAAATTAAGAGACTGATAGCAGTATAGATAAATAGCTGGAAATATGGATAGATAGAGTTATAAGTAGACTAATATAGACTAAATTCATATAAATATATGAATATATACGAATATAGTATAACTGTTAGCAATAGGTAGTCTGATGTATAAGAAAATGTATGTAGATAGATAGACAGATACCTATGTAGAATGATAGATAGAAATATGGATAGATGGAATCATAACTAGACGGAAAGACTGAGAACTTTATAGCTTAACAGATATAAGATATTTGAAAATATATATGTATATGTGATACTCATAGTGATCTATAGTATATGTATTGTATTTCTATAGATACAAGTCGAGCTTCTAATCTAGATTCAATAACCAACTCTATGTATGTATACACCATATTACTATTATTATACCTACAATCTGCGAATTGTATAGCGATATTCAAGTAATGTAATATAACAAACTGTAATACTCACACTTTTGTTTACGACGAAACTGTAGTTTCCATTGTGGAGACCCCACACTTTGAGGCATGTGAAATGACGAGCGGAGTGAACAAACGGCATAATTAACAACCTCCACTTTCTTATGCGAGTAGTGGCAGTTTTTGCTTCGTTTTGTCTTTTTGTTTTGGTTTTTTGCCTTTGATAATTTGTTGGTGTTTATACTTGTTTCGGCTCTGTCGCTTTTCACTTGAAAACAATTTCCCAGGCCAAAGTAAAAGCTGCGCTTAGGCCAAACATTAGACGACTTAATTAAGTAACCTGCCGCAGATTGAACAATTTCAGTGTCAAACAATGAGGCAGGAGGAGAAATTATGAATATGAATAGGCTTAGGGGAGTTTTTTTTTTGTCGAATCATGTCAAGTTATGCCACATTGTGCAACTGGCTTTTCAACACAAACTAAATACAACAAATAAATTGAATTGCAGCGAATTAAATCAAACGAAAACAAAAGTGCGACGAGATGAATCTGCTGGCAATGACGAAGCCGTGAAAAATATTTCCCAATTTTTCCAATTTTTCATTCGGCAATTTGGCTGCAAAACGAAACCACAACAGCAACAGCAGCAGCAGCAGCAGGAGGACATCTAAAATAACTGCAAAATGGCAATCATAAAATACATATACAAATACATATGTATATAATCTATAGAGTCATTGCCAAAGTAAAACATATACGAGAATAAAGCGAAAAAATCAGTCAAAAAACTGCCACAGTAAAAAAGAGAGCTTTGTTATTTCTAGCCCCCGATACCAGATCCTATGTGCCATCCAATCCATATACTATGCGAGTTCCCATGCTGATTCCCAACCATATCCTACCCAATTGGAATGGCAGATTCCTACAGTTTGTTGTTGTTGTTGTTTATGATTCGCGTTTCGTGTATCTATACACATGCACACATATGTACTTCAGTTGTATATAGATGTATTGTATGTGTGTATGTACGTATAAAAATCTGAAATAAATCGCCGTAATTTAAAATTCAGTCAATGGCGTCGCAAATAAATCAAAAATTTATTGTAACGCATTTAAATACATGCATATTTCATCTATAAAACTGAACGATTCCTCGATTCGCCCACTCCATGAAATGCACTGCGACAAGATTGCGGATTTTTAAAGGTTTTCCATCTGACAATTGCCGGCATCTTCAGCTCGTAAACGATTTCTCAATTAGTAGAGGTTCTGGGCGGAATACGCCCTTGAAATGTGAATGTATGAGCTTAACTCCTAATACAATTGCAATGCCATACTAAAAGAAAAGCATCAGAAAGCTGCAACTAACGAAAACTTTTGTTATTTTCAAGTTCATTGTCACTTAAATAAAATGACAGATGGAGACACAGCGACAGATACAGATACAGATACACATCATACGTCTACACACACAAATACAGATAGTGCGAGGGACCCACTCTGAGTAAGACAGAGGCGACGCCAATGACCGCGCTAAGAGCTGAAAATGCCATAATCCAATTATGAATTTTCACATAAATTTTTAAACTCAACCCGAACCCGAACCTGAACCCGAACCCGAATACGAAACCGAAACCGAATCGGTATACGAAAAATAGAAAGGAAAACAGCCAAAAGCCAAATGAAAATAACTTAAAGAGAGCCGAGTGCCACACACCCCTCCCCAAGGCCCCCGCTCGCCTAATAATAACAATAAATTTTCGAGCATGAAGCAATTCAATGAAAATAATGTCTGAATGAAGATAGAGTTGAAAAAGGCAGAGGGTGAGGATTCAGTGACAAAGTTGATGGCGACAGACGCTGCTCTCAGTGAAGCTCGAACCGAAGTTGGGCGCATAAAGCGCTCCCCCAAAGCGATGTCAGCAGGGAGGCAGGCAGAGGGTCTCAGACTTTAGACTGAGACTACAAAACTCGTACATTATTTTTATCAGTCTGTCATAGTCATAATGATAATGCTGCCAGCTTGTAATAATTACAATGATAAAACGCACAGACAAGCAGCTTCAATCCGAGTGCTTTGAAGCAGCTGAAGGCGCTGTTGTTGGGGATGATTGGTTGAGGGACAACTGATTTTTAGCTCGATGTATTCTCAATATATATGTGCATATAGTCTCGCCTCTCCGAAACAAGGCAGGCATGCCACGCCGACAGTTGACTCATTCGAAGTCATCAGCAACAGCAACGCGACAACATTGTCATTGTCAGCTAGAAGCATCATCATCATCATCATCATCATCGCCATCATCATCATCGCCATCATCATCATCGCCAGCAACATCATCATTTTCAAGTGAAGACGTAGTCAAAGTCATCGTCGTCAACTCAAGTTGAGTCCCCCTCGCTGCATGACACCGTCAAGCGCATTGGATATGACAATTTCATTTATTTAACATGCTTTTGATGCAGTCAGGATTTATTTTTGGGCCATAAAACTAAGTGCAGCGCCTCCCCCCGCTCCTGCCCCCCTACAACAACTCGAAGCTGTTTGTTCTGTGCTCATTTGGCGCTGCTTTGATATTAAGCAAGTACACAAATCAAGACACTGAAGTACAGGGAAGTTACTTGGCGCTGAAGAGCTTTTGCACTCGCCGCATTTGTGTTAAAGCTGAATGCTCTTAGATGCAATATATTCCATCTATGAAAAGATTAAAACCGTCCGATGAATACTTGTAAATTCGAGTCCTTAAAGACGCAACTAAATAGGTTGCAACATTGATGACACTACATCAGTCAGTCAGTCAGAAGGTTTGGGAGAAAAATCTATTAAAATCTACTTTTTTTCATAGCTAAAATTTGGAACCAACCTTTAGTGTTGCGCTCCTTTAAAATTAGTTTCTAGAAGAAATGTTTAGTATAGTTGATTAGTGATTGCTGAAAATTCCCTCGTTAGCTTTAGTTTATAATTAATTTGTGTCCAAATTCGCTTGCATTCTAATGACTCATTTGCTGATGCTGATGCAGTTTGTAATCTTCACACTCCGTGCCATCCATTGCCACTTTCGAATCACTTTCATTCAATCCACTTAGCCTCTCCCGCTATTGCTTCCCATTCCCAGCTCAACTTCATCTACGTTTTCATTCAGCTTCCCATGCCGAGTACTATACCCACACCCGTTTCATACTCCCCCTTTAAAAAAAAGAAATACATAAGTATATATCGAGTGATCTGCGGCAAGTGCTTCGCACTTGGCATGACAGGGCCTGCTGCTGCTGTTGCTGCTGCTGTTGGTGCTGCTGCTGCTGTTGCTGCTCTGTGTGATTATCAGCAATTTTCATAAAGAAATGGAAAATCGAAACGAAATGAAATGAAAGCAAAGTGCCAGGGCAACGTGGTAAAGTGCCATGGCCACGGCTCCGTTTACGTCTCCGGCAATGAGCTACGTGCCTTTTCGGCGTTTTTGCAGCCTCTTCGGCAGTCTGGGGAAAAAAACAAAAACAAACAGCCAAAAATAATACACGTAATATTGACACGGCCGAGAGCCAGGCGAGAAAATTTCCAGCAAACAATGCCCCAATCGAAATGAATGCTTCAATGGGATACGACTGCCATTCGAACAGTAACTGCAATAGGATGGGATGCCCGAAGATGCTATAAAATGCTATGGCATCAGGTTGTATGGCTTAGCTGGAGCAACCAGCTCGTAGGAGCGTGTGAACCCACAAGGCCTCTGACTCTGACTCTGATTGTGACTGTGACTGTCACTGCGACTGTCACTGTGACTGTGACACTGATAATGACTATGGCCCTTGACAGTTTAAGGAGAACGCGTTTATGAAAACAACTCGACACCTCGACATGAATGTTGTGCCTAATCAATATGAGTTTCCAATTTAACCAGTTACCTCTCACTCCCCCAACTGTCTCTTTTTCTGAGTCTCACACCCCGGGCCAACTACTTACAGTCGCCCACAATTGTCTGGCATATGCAGTTTAGAGTTACCAATTTCCAGTTTCGAATTACGAGACGAAATGCTGGCAATTTTAATTACGTGCATACATTTCACTTTCCCAACTGGGTGGCAGCCGCGCAAGTGCAGAGCTCCACTGCCTTGCACAGTGGTACATCATTATTCTATCTATTTCTTGCATTTCTTCAAATAATGAAAGTAACAATTTCAATTTACATCAGGTAAATTGAAAACTTCGAATTAAAACTCAAGGTGTAATTGATATATTGGAATATAATACAGTATTTTAGAACGCTTTCTCAATGAGCCAAATGTAGGTAAAACCACGGTAATGTAATATAGATTGAGTTCAACAAAATTTATATATTTAACTAAGAAGAAGTAAGTTGAATGTATGTCCCTTCTTACTAAAACGGTTTCAGCTTATAGCAATCACTGTAAACCCACTGTGCAACGCCCCCATCGCTAGTCATCGGTGCGACTGACACCCAAACTCCCTAGTGTGATATAAACCGGAGTCACACGCACAAGGAGCCACAGTCACAGTCACCGGTCCGAGTCCAACACGGAGCTGGAGTTTAGAGCTTGACGTGCAGCGGCAGAGGCAGCGACTTCGACAGCTTTTTAAGTAATTACCGTTCGTTTGCTTGCTTGCCATTCACCTTGAGGCGGCCCCAAAGCGCAGCTCAAATAACCCGAAACCGTTTTGCGAAATTATTTAGACAGCGAAAGTAATAGGATGGCGGCACAAGCCAGATAGACGGACAGACGGACAGAGAGACAGACAGAAGCAGGCGAAGGAAAAGACTGAAAAATGTAAATAAACTTCAGTGAGTGCAAAATACCAACATCTATGCGAGGCTCAGCTTAGCTCCCACCCACACCCACACTCACTCCCAGTCCTGTCCAGTGCACCCCTCGCCACACACACACTAGCTAGAAACAACACCCCAACCTGACTAGTGGCTGGGGGAAGCACTAAGAATGGAGCCGACTTCATTAACTGACGATTGACATTGGCTTGGGTTGAGTTGGGTTGGGTTGCCTGGCAGAAAGTGACCGTTTCACTAAGCCTGCGCGATAGGAAGCCTTCGGAGAGCCTGAACCTATTCTGCATGTGACGAGCGGAGTAACTGTGATGTGACCGGTAGCAGTGAACTGTTAAATAACTGTTGAAGGTGCTTAAAAAACTTTCATTCGCTAAATTTATCTATAACAATCTGCCAGTAAACGTGACTGTTTAGGCTAGTTGTGTTACTTTACTGTAGGTTACAGTGATTTCTACCCAGTTCCATTGGCTGCGAAAGAATCGGCTCGAATACATTCTTAAAGTTTCACATCGGCCAATTTTCGCCCTATATAACATATTACTTTTCTTACTCAATAAATGAATTGAGAGTGCTTAGAGTTACTCCTTCAATTAAGAGATTCATTTTTAGCAGATTCCACTTACTCCATTCGGATAGCAGTGACTGTGACTGAAGAATCATTCAAGACTTCTACGCTCCCATAGAGTATGCTGCTCCACTTCTAGCTCCTTCAACCTTCCAATATTACAGATGGAAAAATCATTTAATACTCACTTAGTTAAAGCGTGACACAAGTCACTGTATGCTGTCACTATGACAGATTGAAGTAGGTCTCTTATCGGTAGTGACAGCCTAGCGGCTACCACTAGTATCCTTTAGTGATTTACGTCATGCTTTTCACACTAGCAGCGATCACTGTGACTAGACAGTGACTGCATGTTATCACAGTGGGTGACACGACTCCACTTCTTCTTTACTTTATTTCATTTTTCTTTTCTTTTCCTGCCAAACGATAATTACATGTCGTCTTAAGCGGCGACAAGAACTGTGGCTAAAAGGGGTTGAGGGTTGAGAGTGGCCCTGCAGTCCACAGGATCTAGGGGATGACAATGGGACCAATGCCAGTGGCAATGAAAAAGAGCTGCACACCACCCCGTACTAGTGGGTAACCAGTCGCTGTTGGTGTTGTTCCTGCTGCTGCTTCTAGTGTTAGTTACATGGTCGCCATTCCGCTGGCACGTAATTTGCTGATTTCGAACTTCGTCTGCGAGGCGGCAAATGAAATGCTTTTGCATTTTAATGCGCCCCAGACTGACAGCTGGCCCCCTGACGTGCCGTCTGTGGCAGCTCTGGCAGAGGGACACAGAGACACAGGGGTGTAGGGGGCAGGCTTGTAGGCAGTCTGCAAGTTGATCTTCTGCTGCCTTGCTTACTCTTTTGTTGCTGTATTTTTGGGCCAAACTATTTGTTGCTGCCGCTGTCAACTCTCCCCCTCCTCCTCCGCCACCGCCGCAGTCCTCTTCTCTGGCAGACGCTGCCCTAGCAACAGTCTGCCCAGTCGCATATCCAGCCACAGCTATAGCTTTATAGAATTCAGTGGCAGCACCCCGGGCCATTTCTCCGGCGGAACATATTTGCACTGTCTGGCAATTTTTAAGCAATTTCAGCTCGGCTGCATGACTTGGCTCGACTTGGGGCTGCAGTTGCTGGAATCGAAATGGAGATGGGCACTGGGGCATGGGGCATGCGGCATGGGGATGTTGTAGGGATTGCCGTTAGTGCTACATCCTGTTTAAATGATTCGTGTGTGTGTGTGTATTTTCGAGTCACTCCAGTTGCAGGCATCGCGCATCGTTTAAATTAAAAATAAATTTCACAGTAAACACACATAAAATGCGCTGCGAGGGGATAATAGTCAGGCGTGGCATATGCCACAACTGCCAGACTAATGAATGCCCTGTACTCGCAGTTAATATTTGTATAAATCAGATAGCCTGAAGAGAGAAGTAGGCTCGATTAAACTGAGCAAATCACAGATTATAGAACAAATTAAAGGCTAGTTTAGTTGGGAATTGATATACTACTGCTGATCATATGACTCTATAATTTCTCTTGTTTATGATCTTTACGTTATTAAACCCATATTTGCATTATTATGAAGTTTAATTTACATATACGTCCATTATTCGACTAGAATCTCATTTGATATACATTTTATAGTATTTTTTATTCTTCCATCAAGTGCATTTAGTTGACTTTTAAATGAAATTTTAACTAAATTAAATAAAACCGAGTATGAGAAGTCATAAGCGGGGTTTCACTTGAGTCTGCAATGTGTTTAATTTTACCAGAAAATATTACAAAAAAGAAGGAAAAGATGAAGAAAGATAAGAATAGTAAATGATCAACATATTTGAGTAAAAATTAAAGTACCGGGTATATATTTTTATGACAGCCTTCCAGTCTTCCTTCTTATTTAATATAAGTAGAATCAGTAACTACATTAAGTTAACAATTAATTATAATAACTATTATCATTGATATCATAATTATTATTATTTATATGTCAATAAGCATTCGATTTATTACAGGGTATGCCAGAGTGTGGATATAGATATGTAATCAGATACGCCGGACGTTCAAAAATAGTGCAAACGTTTCGGCTGCTCTCGGGTGCACTGCAGCAGCGCCAGGCATTGGTTGAGATGCATAGGCGGCGTCTTGGCTTTCGTGGCATGAAATGGGCCGCACGCCCTTGAATTTGGCGCAAGTCATTTGCTTCAGTTTTTGTTGTTCTTGTTCTTGCTGTTGCTGCTGCTGCTGTTGCTGCTGCTGAGGATGAAGCGTGCCAAATGCCAACCGCCGCCCGTCTGAATGAAATACAGCTGTCCGGCTCTGGGAGTGGAAGTAAAACTGCAACTGCAATTGAAAAGGGACTTAGATGGGGATGTGGATGTGGATGTAGATGTGGTTGTGAATGTGAATGTGAATGCGAATGTGGTTGGCGTATGGGTTGTGTTGGCCACCCCAAAATGTCTGAATGTGTGATATTTTTAGCAACGTTGCATCCGCTGTCGACGTGCAACAATGGGGCAAGGCAACATGCCACGAGCATAACGCGCTTCCTTTGGCACGAGTTTTGCAAATGACTTTGACATTGACTGCTCTTTGCCAGACACAGAACGAACCACCAGCACCACTCCACTCCACTCCAGCACCACCGCAGAGTACTG
The DNA here is from genome assembly GCA_035045005.1 of Liodrosophila aerea. Classification (NCBI taxonomy): domain Eukaryota; kingdom Metazoa; phylum Arthropoda; class Insecta; order Diptera; family Drosophilidae; genus Liodrosophila; species Liodrosophila aerea. The sequence goes on from JAWNNL010000485.1 coordinate 1,016,918, forward strand.
CTCTAATGAACAGCAAAACTGTCAACTAAATGCCATAGCGTGGGCGCAGGGGTGGGCGTGGTGCGAAAAGGGGGAGTCGCTGCATTGAAGTGTGGAAAGGATTACATTTGATTCGATTTGATTTGATTTGATGGAATTGAATTCATTAAGCGCCCCACGTGATGCGCATACTGAGCGCTAATTTTTCAAGGGGACAAATGGAAAATTATACATAAAAATGTATAAATAGTTGCACTCACTCGAGGCACAAATCCCGCACAGCCCAAGTGTCGACTATGAGTAGGCAGAGAAGAATGTGTAATTGCTTAGGGTGTCTTGTTGTGTACATAGCAACAAGCATCCCTATGCAGTGAGTGGTGTAAGGGGAACAAATGTGAAATATTCCCGGTAATAGAGAGTTTAATATTATGAGGAAATATGCAGAAATATTCAAGTACACTGTGAAATCTATAAGATGCACGCTTACATACATTAGGATGAAAATGAGGTAAGTGAAATACAATAATTATCTTTAGATTTATAAAGGTATATTGTACTATAAAAAATATAGAAAAAAATATAGAAATATTGTTTGTTGTTTCATAGTGAATGGCCTTAAGTGGAGTCCAATATATTACCTAAGGCTTCTCCCAGATTAGTCTCTAAAGTTTCAATGTATCCACACTAGTTTTTACTGAGAACTGAAGTGAAATGTTCACCAGAATGTAAGAAGTGATCGCTATAGGTTCTATGGCAGATCCCTACCAATCCTATTAATAATATAACTAAACCCAACAGATGACGATCTAAATAAATAAATAAATAAAATGTCTTGTAATATGACATATCATAATGTTTAATTAATAATTAATGCATTTAACTTTCATTCTTAATAATATAATTAAATGCCAAGTGAGAGTTGATCTTATAGTTTATTATATCAACTAACTTAACCATAACTGCAGTATAGAATCTCCTTGATAATAGTACATATAGTACATCATTTAAAACTAGCTTTTATTTTATGCTGTTTTACGTCTTCGATGTTTTCCAATTGCCCTCGCAGTCTGCACCTAAGTAGCCGACTGTTTATAGATACTTCTCTCAGAATCCTTAACCCACTCTTGGCATACGAATGTATCTTTATCAGTGCTCGAATTGTATCTGGCTGTTAAGACAATCGCTCAGATAGCTCTCGGCTACTGCGTGTATCTTTGCCTCACAAAACATGTTTATGAACTTGAGTTCAGTCGAGTTGTGACCTACCCGACAGCCGAACTATTGTCGATATCGCATATTGTTTATAAACAATTTCGATTAACATAACATGGAACATAAAAAGGAAACCGAGAACAAAGCAGAGAGCGGAGGCCCATTCAATGTCTGATGCTGCTATCAGCAATCGATGCGACTCTTCGTCGAGTGTCTGCGTGTGTGTGTGTGTGTGTAAATTTAGACCAGAAAACATTGATATTCCCATGCGTGGACCATAAATTACACGACAATTACCCAGCAGCAGCAGAAGAAACCACCAAAAAAAGCCAAAAAAAAAAGAAGATATAGATACAGTTGTATACACACACGCACACTCACATACACACACATGCATATAGAGCTACTAAATTGGATAGAGCGCGATGTGGCGAGCACTTCATCACTTTCCGGCTGCAGCCCATAGGCGTGTTGCAAGTACCCCTACACCCTCGCCCCCGCCACCGTCCCCGTCCACGACAACAAGGCAGTGCTCAGCTGTTGGCTGTTGGCTGTTCCTTTCTCCCCTCACCCCCCGCGCTCTTCCTATCTCACACCTAACACTCACACGCGTAGTTTGAATTGCGCTCGTTGCGTCGTGCCATAAATTTTCCACACAAGTTTAACTAAACATTTTTCCCGAAATGAAAAGGAGTATACTATATTTGTCTCTCGCTTGGCTCGGATTGTGTATCGATTCAATTATGCCTCAGCTCAGAATGAGCGCATCATGCAGACAACTGATTAACACGTTGGGGTCACAGTCTTGGCTCCCACAGACTGTACTGTGCCCCCTCTTCCCACCATCTCATCTGCTGCCTGCATTCCCGCTTCTTTCAGTCTTTGTTTTTGTATTCACCTTTTTTGGCAGAGCCTGTGCCCGCCACAAGCTCTTATTCACGATCACACCATCTGCCGTGGTGCAGCGCCAGGTCTCAAGCAAGATGTTGCCGGCTCTGATTGCCATGTCCGAGAGTCAGGCGAGTCGGCAGTTGTGGGAGCAACAGCTGCGGATTTGATTGCGTCTGAAATTCCGGTGTGAGTGTCATGACAGCATTGACCTCTGCCCAAATAATTCTGCACGCTTTTTGGGCAACAGTTGCTGCTGTTGCGGTTGCTGTAGCTGTTGCTGTTGCTGTTGCACTAACAGCAATAAATTCACAATTAAGAAGAAAGCGCGTACACAGAGAGAAACGATTAAGCATCATGTTGTACATTAAAGCTTTTGTGTGAACTTAAACATACAGTTTTAGAGTCACTGGATTCCTTTTTTGTATGAATAAAGCTTTCGATGCTTTGAATGTTTGGTGCGAGTTGCAGCCCAATCGGATAATAATCACCGGAGATATTGGACAATCAGTTTTCTGTAGTAGGTATTGCATATTGTTTGTATTTGCGCGTATATTTGTATGTATAAGTCTATGTGTGTATGTATGTATAAGTTTTATTTTGTTATAATTATTTCGAATTTTAAAAGAATATACTTCAAGAACTTTCTCCTGTCTAAGTTTGCAAATTTTTAAAGTGAACTTATTTAAACTTAATTGTCGACTGCCATTATTTCGCTCAGTGTAGCCGTAGGCTACCTCAGTGGCAAGCTGCATTGGCTGCAAGAGCTTAGCAAAGCTATCCAAATTATAGCAGACGCCGCCAAATGATATCTGAGCAATTGTTTTAATGATGAGCAACAGCAGCAGTAACAGCTCTCAGCCTCAAAGCCTGCTGCCTATCAGGGAGCGAGTGATTCCTGTAACTCTACGCTAATGAGCACTAATGAGACGCCTTATGCTAGCACAACGTGTGTGTACCTACATATGTGTGTGTGTCTACGTATAGGCAGATACGTCAAAGGCTTAATACAGGTTATTCGGTCAAACAGTGCTCTCCCAGGCGCTCGCTCTCTGCAGTTGCTCGAATTTTAGTGTACTCAAAATACTGCGTATTTACTTGAATCTAAGTAAATGCAATGCGTATGTATGTATGTAGATAGGTATGTTACATATACTTGTACATCAATATTACGTGTATATTATGTTACATTTGCACAGTCACAGAGAGATGCTAATAATCTTACTCAAGAATATATTTAGCACAATATGAAATAAACTTGATCTGTGTATACACTTCCAAAAGTGACCGTATACTGGGTACCCGGCCATGCAGGAGTCCCTGGCAACGCAGTTGCTGATGATTTAGCTAGGAAGGGGGCTAGCGAGCCTCTTCTAGGACCAGAGCCCTTCTGCGGTCTTGGACCCAACTTTGTCAGACCAAGTATAAACTCTAAGGCTCGAAGGGACAGCGAAGAATACTGGGAAACATATCAAGAAGCCAGGCAGAGCAAAATGCTCTTAAGAAGCTGCAACAAGAAGAGAGCTGAGGACTGCCTAAGAATGAGCAAAAGTTCACTTAGAATAGTCACCGGCATACTTACAGGACATTGCAGGCTACGCAAGCCTCTCAACAAGCTTAAAATTGTTGAAGATACACTCTGTAGACTCTGTCTCATAGAAGACGAAACGTCAGAGCACATACTAGGAATATACCCGGCAGTCAGTAGGTTAAGGCGCGCTCACTTAGGTAACTACTTCCTAGACAGTCTGGAGATAAGAGCTCTTCATCCTGGCAAAATCAACGCATTTCTGCGCTCGATTCAACTGGCGGAAGAGCTATAGCTCAATTAGGCAGAGAGCACAATAGATCTTTGAGGTCGTAGTGTTACACGAATCTCTGACAAATAATATTAATAAATAATAATACACACCTGGTAATTTTGATCAAATACATACATACATATGTACATATGTATACATTGTAGATCCCATCAGTGCACACAGATTCCTTTAATTCAAAATGCATAGCCAACTGAAGTAATCTCGAATGGATTTGTTATTATGAATCCATTCATTTATAAATATATAACATATTGAATATCATATTTAATTACTCATTGAATACTTAAACATAGTATTTTATTAAATAGATTGAGATAGCTCTTCCTCCATTCGCACTGCTCGCTTGCAACTTGCTGTGTTTACCATTTCCGTAGCCAACAACAACAACTCCATCGCAATCGAACAAGTTTACATTTCTTCTTCATGTTATGTTAACTTAACAGAGCGCTGTTGCAACAACATTTGGCGCCGTGTCTGCTTCGAACATGCTCGAGCCTGGAGCTGTATGAGTCGAATGGCGTTGTATGACGGCTAGGCTGTCTGTGTCTGCACCCTCACCTGCTGCTCGCATTGCGTTTCGTTAGCTCGTGGCGTGCGTTTCGTGTCGGCGGACCAAGTTCGTACCCAAACAAATACCGAAATACCGTAAGCGACTGCAAAGAACGTAAAAAGCAAACAATACTTAAAGACAACGTGCGTTGAGTATTTTTTTTCGTTGCAAAATGATTTTTTTTTGAGTGAGCATAAAAAGAAACATAAAGCCAACTGCGGTGTGGATTACCAGTGTGAAAAATCTGATCAACAGATATAGAGCCCTCAGCTTGGGGAATTATGAAGTGCATGCGCTGGTGCCGCAGCAGCCGCAGTTGCAACGTGCAACATTAAAGAGAGTGGTCAAAAATCTAAGAAAATAAATCATTGAAATTGAAATTGTTTAAATAAAGCAGAATATATACAGAAAGAGCAGAAACCTCAGTGGAATTGTTGGTGCTGTTTACTTGTTTATGCTGTGCCTCGTCTCTATTCGTTGGCCTAACATTTGAGCCTGCAACAAGCGGCCACAACAAACAGAAAGTGTGAGTAGAACTTTAAAAAAATGGAACTTAAAAAAAATGAACAGCGTGTAAGCCGCTTTTGCCACTTTTACTTGCCAAAACCACACCCCCAGGCAGCCGCCCACTTTCATGGCTCAACATGTTTATTTAGACTGTAGTTTTTTCTGTTTTCGACGTGAAATGTTGCTCAACATGTGCGTGAATATCGCCAGCGACAACTGTTGCAACGGCAACTGCTGCAACTACTATACCCACTCCATTAAGGGTGCCATTAGGGATCTTAGATTTATGGATGCAAATGCAGTTTTATTTTTATGCCTATGCCTATTGCTGCTGCAGCACACTGTGACCTTTCACTTCGTTCGTACTAGTATTTTCATTTTACTTCCCTTTTTTCTTTTGGCATTTTAACGAGTTCAGTAAGTGAGTTACACAGTTTGGCAAAAAACGAATGACTAAGTGTGGGAGTGTGGCAGTGTGGGAGTCTGGGAGCAACTGTAAGTGGGTTGTGCCCTCCAGTTGTGCTTGACATTTCGTTTGAATATTTTTAACCCTAGAACGTCATCCTTAGTCAAAATGACTACGCCCGACTTTATTTTAGAATTAAAACCTGTTTATCCGTTTATTTTAGTCCCCTTTTCGTGTAGCGCTTGTCAGTAACTTAATAGTTGGTAGTCAATGCACTAGACACTTCCTAAGTATTTGATCATTTGATTTTTACCAAAGAAGACGTTATATTTGGTGTGTAAATAACGTAGTTTTTTGTTAAAATGATTTTTTTAAGTTACAGATTAAAAAAAATGACAAAACTGATAAAAAATATTGAACGCAATATGTTTAAATATAATTATGAAATATTTTCTGGTATTTAATTTTGCTCACGACATATTTCAGACTCACATAGAATAGGTCGTAGTCATATTGACGAATAATGACTTTAATGTACAAAAAATTAGGATGACGTTCCAGGGTTAAAAGCAAATTGCCTTAGTTATAGAGAACGAATAACGAATCTTGGGGATTTATGTATTTATACATAAGCATGTTGTTCACATAGAATAAAAGAAACATATCAGACAGATTATACTCCTAAAGAGGTGAATAAAGAAGTTGATAGTGCAAATTTAGTTGTATTAAACGTATTAGAAACAATATATAATATTGTATTACATTTTAAACATCTGACTACTACTCAAGTTCCTACAATCCAAATCTATACTACAAATCTGGAACAATGGAAACAAAATCTAAATAAATTAAGATATATATATTTTAATGTAGAAAACACAGGGTTTAATACCAAATGTTACTATAAGTGTGCAGCAGATTTAGTTCAAGCAAAAGTTGCGAAAAGTAAGCTTAAGTTAAATCTATAAAAAATATTAACATTTCACGCCTCCTTCTGCTTGTCACATACATTTCTGAGTTGCACAAACTAAACAGACCCTTTTAAAGTATAGTACAGGGCAGTAATATATCGATTAGCTGGTAATAACAATGAGTGATTAAATTATGTTTGATCCTCGCAAACTAATTAAAAGTGATTAAGCTCTAATGCAACAATTTGTCACAATTCGAATGTTACATTTACATCTATGCCAGTTTAGTGAGTTGGGTTTATTTTAGTCAGGTTCTACCATAGCGCCGTGGGCTGTCTTAATACAGATCGAAGATCTCGAATGGACTGATGACTTGTCGACTCGAGCATCGGCTACCACTTGAGCTGAAGGCGCTGTCACAGTACAGGCATAGTAGTAATAATAGCAGTGATAATAGTAATAATAATAGTATGCCACTAAATGTTGTTGCTTTTAGTTCATGGCTCTTGGGTGTTCTGTTCGATTCTCAGCTATTTCAAATGATTTATGACTACAAGAAATGAAGAAAAACTGAAATGAAAACGATTATTATTTAAGCATTCGGCATGGATATACACACACACACACACACACACTCAGACACACTCGCAGACAGAAATACTGTATGTAAATAAATTGAGGTTTTATTTCCAGTTAATTATTGAAATGGCAAAGAGAATCTTACAGTGGCTGCTGGCATTTTGCTGCCAGCTTCATGTGCCACACCTGCCCATAGCCAAAAATGAAGAGTTGTGGCAAGCGGCAGGCGGCAGGCAGCAGTGCAAGTTGCCCCAATTCGCTGGCGTTGCAAATTGCTTAAAACGACTGACAACGACAGCCGGGCGGAAGTGCAACATGCTCAAGTTACTGTTGCTTGTTATTGTTATTGTTGCCGTTGCTGTTGTGGCTGTTGCAAGCACTGCTTGTATTGATTGTGCCACAACATGAACAGTGGGCTGTGGCTGTGGCTGAGGCAGTGGCAGTGGCAGGAGGCATGCCCCTCGTTCGATCGTTTTGACGCGTCCTCGTCAGCATGTCGAAAGTTGCTGTTGCAGTTGTTGTTGTTCTTGGTTTTTTATGATGCATCCTGTCGCTTTGTTAGCTCTTTGCATGCCACAAATTATGCTGCATGCCGCTGCTGTACGTCTGCCTGTCAGGTTGCAAACATTGCCCCCATCTCCCCATCCCGCTGCCCACAGATTTTTGTGATTGTTGCAGCTGCTGCTGCTGCTGCTGCTGCTGCTGTTTTCAATAGGTTCTCATATCTTTAAGTAGGCACGACGTTCTCCATTGTTAATTTGGTTAATTGAAGGCAATTGAAAGCCGCTTTGCAGTTCATTAAGTCTGGACAGCGAGCGAGAGGCTGGGCTAATAGACAGCAACTTGCTCTTCATTTGCCTTCAACTTTTTATGAGCATGTTGCTGCTGCTGCTGCTGCTGCTGCTCTTGTCGCCAGACTAATTAAAATATTTGCACTCAAATGCTTAAGCAATAAATATTTGTCAAGCTATCATCATTAGACGACGACGATGGCGAAGCTGACCCAAAATGGGGAGCACTTTGCTATATGCCAAATGGAAATGGACAACGACAACAACAACAACGAGAGTAATAAATGAAAATGAACTCATGAAAATGAAAACGTATTGGAAAACCAGAAATGAAAATGAAAATGAGTATGGGTATGAGAATCTATGAGCGGCACTTTTAAAAGTGCCCCAGTTTTCCATTGCGAGGGGTGTTGCAAGACACTCACCGCTCCCTGCCCCCCCCCCCCCGCCATGAGACTCTGCTCTGCATTTCCGATGAGCTTTAATGGCGCCGCCTTAATGCAACTGAAGCGTACATTTCCTTTCCCCTCTTATCACTAACCACACAAGCGACCATCCCCCCGGCCCCCGCCTTCTCTGCCCCGCTTTATGGCAGCAAAAACAGAACGCCAATTAATAGCCATTGATGGAAAAGTTAAACCAGAGCCACACACAAGCTGAAGTGTGCTCCGTTTTTGGGAACAACTTGAGGGTTGCCAGCTGTGAGTGTGTGTGTGTGTGTGTGTGTGTATATATATACACTCCAAGGGTTGGCATGCAGCCAACGGAGAAAAAGTTCATCTCAAATTAGTATAAATCCGCTTGGCATATAGCAAGCCAAATTTGGCTTTTAAATAGCTAAAAAACTACTCACAAGCCACGTTTCACTTCAAGTTAATAACTTGGTTACATTCTAGCATACTAGAGTCCTAGTTATAATTCACTCCAAGTGCGTTTCTTTCATAATTTTCACAAGTTACATAAAGTCGAATTCTACTGCTCCTTCATTGCACTAAGTAAAGAGAGCAGTAAAGATATCTCGCTGGCACAACCCGTTCTAAAAATAGATACAATTATCTCATCATAACATGTGTTTGCTGTCTTGCGACGAAAGAGCCCGGACAGCTACAGTCGGCAGCAGCGAACAGTGGGAGACTCAGCATATCCATACAAACATACGCGTAAGCACACACACTGAGCGCATGCACACTGCGCCTATCTTATGACTAATAATCTTCATTTTGGCTACTTTTTTATCAGTGTAGTCGCTGGCATTAGCTGCACTGCCTTCGACAAAGCATAACAGCACAATTTGGCTCTTGGATATTTTGTATTATCTCATGCCTTATTGCCGAGTTCCTGTCAGGTGGCTCAAGTGATCAATGTGTGACAAACACACACTCGTAAAATTGCAGCAGAGTTCGCCTAGGTATTGTCGTAGTTGCCATTACTAACGCCCGTAGTCGTATGTCGGAGGAGGAGGATAACACGCTCTGCTCTAGCTCTCTCGGTGCCACCTCGTCATCTTGTGCGACAGAACTTATGAAAATGTTTTACAATATCCTTTTTATGTTATTACAAGTGTACGTCCTTGTCGTCAGCTTTGTCAAAATGTCTGGCAACGCTGCCACTGTTCCACTGCGCGTGTGTGTGTGTGCGTGCTTGCTTCCTTGCTGTTGTTGTAGCCACGTTTACTTCTTTTGCTTACAAGTGGGCGATAGAAACACAGGGGGAGCGGGAAGCGTGGAGTGGGGAGGGGCGAGGCCGCACAGTGGGTTGACGCCTTGGCCCGTCGACAACTTCGCGCTGCGTTTGAATATGTCATTACTCGTCGCAATTCCATGCCACTTCGCCCGCAACCCGCAACCACACAGCCAGCAGCAGCAACAACAACAGAGCCAACAACTACAATGTTGACGCCTCGTTCTGCAGCTACTACACTCAGAAAAATAACAGAGTAACTATGACTATTTCGTAGGTGAATTGGGATGAATGCCAAGTCAAGCTGAAAGGAGGCAAATAAATGAAGTAACAAATGAATAAAGCAAAACCATAATTATTTTCTTTGATTTCATATTGCTTTTTACTCTCTTCTTAAACAAATTTAAGTTCCTCTTTCCTTTTGAATTATTGAATTTATTTACTACTATAAAACAAATTTAATATAATAAATGAAAAAAAAAAAATCACATTTATTTTATTCACTCTGCCGTTTTTCTCTCAGTGCACAGCTCCTGTAGCTCGTCAGCAGGAATGTATGCTGATATGTCGTCGTAGTCATTGTTGTTGCTGTCGTCCTTCAAATGCGTGTGTTGGGTGGCTTGGCAAACGGAAGTGACAGTTGAGCATTCATTCATTCATTCGCTCATTCATTCAGTCGAGCCATGCCCAGTTGCCAGTTGCCAGTGCCGGTTGCCGATTGCCGGTTGCCCTTGGCTCCACTGTGCCACCCCCTTCACTTTCTGGCTAAGACGCCACGGCGATGGCAGACGATGGCAGAAGGCGAGCATAAAGGAAAAGCTTGACGGGCCAAGTAAAGCACAAATTCTATGGCAATTTGGCGGCATGTGTGTGTGTGTGTGTGTATGCGAGTGTGTGTGTGCCTGTCTCTGATGTCTGTGTGGCACTCCTTGCCGGAAACACAACGCTATGACTGAGCGGAAGTTTTTTGGAAGCGCATAAAATTATTATGGAGTCGAGTCGTCTTCCATTTTCTCTATTTTCCCCCCTCCCATTCTACTGCTTCCACTTCATTTTTCTCCTCTTTTTATTTTCTTGCTCCTTTTGTGCTGCGATGTTGTCGTCGTCGTCGTTGGTAGCGCGTCAATTGCGCCAGGACCTTTGGCTAGCACTTCATAGTCCTGCCAGCCAGGCTTTTTATGACCGGAGTACGCTTGTCAACTCGATCCCAGCTCAACCCGCTCCTGCCCCTAGCCCACCCACTTTACCTAAGCCCACTCAATCCATCGAGAGTGTGAGTGAGTGCGAGTGTGAGTGTGTGTGCTTGAATTCATTTTACTCTTAGCTCAAGCAACGATTGGGTTCTAGTTTCGCCTTTTGGCCATGTCTTCGGCTTGAGCCTCCCAGTATTTCAATATTTCTGGCTCCGTTTCCATTTAGCCGGCTTTTGTATCTGCTGCCATATTATTTTTATGCGCAAATTTAATATTTACATTTGGTCCAAGTGGATATCTCTAGCCATAGTTTTTATCTGGCCAGACTAACTGACTAACTGACTGGATGATGGACAGGCCAAAGTTCGCTACACTGACCGCAAATGTTGCTCCAAGTTAATACACACATATATACACATACATAAGTATATACTCCTAGCCAAATGGCATTTAGATAAGGATAACTTTGAGCACAATACAGCCGCAAGTTATGCGCACTTTCTGGCCAAATATTTGCGACCCGAACGACGCAACTTGTACTAAAAGATACTCACAATGCCATTACTAGTAGTACTGCAGCAGCAAAGGCAAGGAGATATGCCAACTGAGCATTGGCAGTTTAGATAACTTGCCAATTATTAGTTGGACAGTACGTAAACTAGGAGCTAAATGACAGCGCTTCTTCACAAAGTTCAACTGAGAGCATAGTATAAATCTTTATCATTGTGAAACAGGCTCGAGAGCATATACATAGTAGCTTGAATGAACGTGGAATAGTATAAAGTCCTTAGGCTGTCTAGTAATGCAAGAACTGTTGGAGGATAGTCAACTTGAATACCTATGTATATATATTTTCTATGTATTTATATACAGTTCACTGGAAAAAACCCTAATGGATAATAAATTAAATAGGTTTATTAATATTAAAATTTTTGAAACCAATTTTTAAGATTTGTGGCATTAGCATTTCAGAAGTCAATTGAAAACAAACTGAATATAATTCGAATATATAGTAAATGAAAATGTTGATCTTTACTAAACGATAGTAGCTTAAGTGGAGATCTAATACTCGGGCATATCTAAAGAGATATCACTGCACTTCTTGTTATTGTATGTAATCTAAGCTCTCAGTGGAAAACTTAGTTAATACGTACGATTAAAATTGATTTATTTGCGATTTCCTTTCGAGTAATCTACAATATTTCACTGGCCTTTAAATCACTTAAAAACACATCCGAAACAATGTGAATTTGCTCCTAAATGTTTTTCCAGCCAACAGTAAGACAAGACTTAGTATATATATAAGTTCACATAGCAATTATATAGTGAATTGAAGCCAAAAGCTTATCGAAAATCCAGTGCTCACATCAGTTTTGCCATGACTCATTTGTATGCATTGCTGCCCCTGAAATGTGCCTCCCCCACGCTCTCCACCTCCTCGCTGGCAATTCAATTCTAATTTGAACTCCAACTACAGCTGTTCTTTATCTATGCCGACTGCTTTGTGTTGCTCCAGTTAAGCTGTTTAGCTGTAGTTGCACAACACCCCTGGCACAGAGGGGGCAACGCAACCCTCTGACAGTCCACGCACTCGCCACCCTCTCAGCTTGTGGCAGCATGACTCATGCACTGAGCTGAGCCCTGTCTGTCTCTCATTTGTTATGCCTATTTTATGTTTGTTTGTTATTGTTTTTTCTTCCTCTTCCGCTCTTTTTTGTTTGATTTTATACTAGTGTATTTTTCGGCTACCCGCCCCCGCAGCGTGTTAAATTAGCTCCTTGGCCAGCTGACTGTGACTAGGACACAGCTCTTGATCGCGGGGTTGTGTCACACGAGTCACCCCCAAGTCGAGCTAAAGCTGGATATAATTTTTCCGTTTTTTTTTCTCCTCTTTTTCGTATATATCACAATCAGTTTGGTATGTATTTTTTGTCGCTGTTACTCGTTCGCTTTTAATAAAATGTTCCGTTGAATTTGTAAAACATTTCAAAGTACAACAAGGACAACAGGCAACCACTTAACGGTTGTTGCCACGTTCATTCATTTTGTAGCTGTCTGCTGTCCCATAGCCATGTCCTGGAGTGCGTTTTCCACTCCCACACACATAGACAGAGAGACAGACAGACAGACAGATAGACAGACAGAGAGCGACTCGACTGATTCATACCATTTGCTTTGCTTCGGTTTCGTGCCACACGTTTTGTACCTCCATGTTGTACGAATGTTTCTGTATTGTATTTTATTTTCTGGTTCTTTTATTATTATTTTCGCTTTTTTATTGCATCGCATGTTTTCTTATGACTACGTCGCATATATTTCACTTTTATGCCACCCCCATAGACCATGCCACATGCATTTTCGTTAGGCTGCCGCATGCAAAAGGATAATAGAGCCTGGCTCATGAATCATGGCCTGCTGTTTATCAAATGCAATCGGGTAAACGACTGCACTGAGTCACACACATACACACACACACACACACACACAGACATGTAGGTACAGCAGGGGGCGTGGTAGTACAACCCTATCTGTGGTTACTTATAGGCTCCTCCGCCCCCCACAAATATGTCAATTTTTCAATTTGTTACATGTATACCGTGTGGCACACGAGTAGAAGCAACAGCAAAGGCCAAGCACGACTTTTAAATACCCTGTAATATAGAGAACTGGAAATTAATCTATCCAACTAGTTACATGCCCATGCACTTGCCGTAAACTGCAGGAAAATGCAACGACACTAACAAAAAAGCCCTGAAATGAAATGCAGAAATTTTTACAAAGGAAAAGAAGAAACAATATGTCCATCTGTACTGCAACTGTACTTAGTCTCTAGGTAGTTTCTCATAGTACTAATAGTAGTAGTTTCAGCTCTTCTATTTGTCTCCAGCTTGCGTAATTCAATTAAAAACCTGCATTAGCAGCATAAAACAAGAATTTTCTCAGCTGGAAAAACTATTTCATATGTATTTTGCCTCAACTAGCTCCAACTTGAGCTACGTGTCTGTCTCTCTGCTGCCTGAGCCTGACTGTCTACACAGTGTGCTACACTTGAAAAAACAAAGTGCTTCTGGATCAAACGAGCCTTAGACTGTAGTAAGAATTGTCAATTGAATACAATAAAATGCAATTAAAATAAACAGATTTATTATTGTCATAAGTAGAGTGACTTCAAATTGTGTAAACAAATATTACTGGAACTAGAGCTAGAGACATCATATTTGGCAGTTAGATGCCCCTATAGTGCAAGTTTGTGTTACAGCCACAATTTATACAAAAGATACAGACTTGTGATTTGGCATACAATAATCCTATGGTATCCTTAATCTGTTCTGTGAATTGTAGCCCAATCAGATAATAAACACCAGAGATATTTATTTTTGACGAGTGCAGTCAGTGGAAGATTCCTTTAAGAGCTGCTGGAATTTTGTGCTAGAGCTCAGCTTAGCCATAATATGCAATGAAATTTAGCTTGAAATTAAAGCCGATTTAATCAGCTATTAAGCCCGGCTCTTGTCTCGGATTCCACGCATCATTTAACAAGCATTTAAGCCAAGTGGAGCTCCAAATGTTACCCAGCCAAGTCAATAATCAATTTTCGATATACGAGCATTAAAACTGCTGCAATTATGGTCATAACAAAGTTATAAGCATCTAGACAAGCGAGGCGATATCTTCCCCAAACCCCCCTCCCCCTCTCTCTCTCACTCTCTCTCTCTCTCTCTCCACGACGCTACCCACTCCCCACTGCCAACGTTGTTGGCAATTATGAGAACTGCATAAAAATGTCGATTTTATGCGAGAAATGCGTGTCCTGAGGCAGACTGAGTCAAGAAACCATGCAGCCAGCTGGCTGTATTATGTCTAATAAACATTTTGTGATATACCTCCCACCACCCCTCCGTTTAACTCCCTCCTCTCCGATCGGCACCCCGCGTGTAAACACCCCTCGTGAGGCTTGCTGTGTGTAAAAAGGCCAAAGGCCTCGACGACCAAATGCGGAAGCCGGCGCGAACTAACACGGCTCGTGCGTGTTTATGGCCAGGCGGAGGCAACAACAGTCGTACTCTTACTAATACTAATACCAGCATTAAAACAACAACAATAGCGCACAATAACAACAATTAATATGTACACAAGAGAACCTTAAATTAATAAGCTGACTTTTATATATTTTCGTTGCAGCTTTTGACGGAGTTGCTGCCACAGTCAGGGGCGGACACATAGAGCCCAGTGCTTTGAGGGGCGAACGGTAAGTCTGTTTGACAAATACTCGCACTGACACTCGTAATCGTACGCGCACCCATAAACCGAATAGACTCGCAGTACTTCGAGTGCTCGATGATGAACTTGGCCGAAATGAAAATAATGTCGCCGTATAAACTTAACTGCCATTATGCCACAATTATTGCGCAGAACAACGTGTAACATCCCGAAATATCATAAAAAGATAATATACTATGTATATACATAAGTAATATTAGCAGTTAAATTCCGTTTATCTCTCTATAATAAACGGTTCAAGTGAATCAAGCAGAAATAATTGTACAAGTTCTTTTTTAATTCCATTTTTTTATATGTCTTGTTTCAATGTTAAGCATAACTTACATTAAATTTCAACTGCAACGCTGCCAGTTTTCATTCTATTTTAATACCAACGATATACTATGCATAAAATTGTCAAGGAACTCAACTTACTTGTAGATACTTATTCATTGTTCAATTGATTGAAATGTAATTCAACTTTTATAGTTATTATTTAAGCTACAGCTACAGTGTTGCCAGTTTTCTGGCACTATAAATATGTCAAGTGATTAATGATTGTAATTAAAGTATTTTTCAAAATATTTACAGTTCAGTTACTATTATTCCTGCATTAATTGATATGTCTGTACTCTAATATTGTTTATACATACATACAATTGCAGTGTTGCCAGTTTTCACTTGTTTCCATTGCCCAGACAACGGGCAATTCCAATTAATTATGATTTATAATATAAACATTAATTTTACAACTTTATCTTGACTATCAAACTGGTGCATGCAGTTATTATTGATATGTAACTTATTTCATTTTTCAGTAATAAAAATTGCAATTAATGTTCATTTCCAAGTGTTTGGCTTTCTTATGAATATTTAGTCTTCAATTTATTCAGCTATAAACTCTTTAAATAGATGCAGATAGAGTAGATTTGTTATAGATGCAATGTTGTCAGTTTTCACTTATTGGAGACAATTTCCAAGCATTTGCATTCATTTTACATATATAAATTTACGATCAAAATGTGTGTAATTGAATTTGCAGTTGGTGCATTACAATTGCAGCGTTGCCAGTTTTCAGGGCAAGACTTTAGTAAAGTAGTATTGAAACATGAGACTTATGCGCTTTTCAGTTTTCTGCTTTGTTTGGGAAATAAGTTATATATGAATATGTTAAAGCAATCAGTGTCTAATCAATTGCTAATGGTCTCATCTAAAAGAGTCTGGCTTGTTTTTCGGATCGCATACATTATTTATAAGTCATGTATTTGACATTTGCAGCCACGAGCTGGCTTTCTGTGTCTTTTGTGTGAATGCTGTGTTTCTTTTTGAGCGCGACTACATTGCATTACAACATACAACCACAACAACCGCAGCAACATCAAGTTGTTGAACAACGCCAATGACAACGTCGTCGCACTGCCCACGCCAAGCCCTTGGGGAAGCTGTTTGCTACTAGAGTTGCAAGTGGAGTTTGAACCGAGACTCGATGCTGGTGAATAGGCGATTGAGAGGGGGAAGAAAGAGCGAACAGAGAGAAAATGAGAGAGCGAACTGCAGGTCTGCTCTAGCTAGCCTCCGTTCATAATAATTAGTTATAATCGGATTTAGTTGAATCACGTTGCTCGTCAAAGGTGTCGCATGGTATTGCTCTGGCTGCACCGTCTTTCTGTTTGGGCTATTGCAAACACGCCCCCACATGCAGAGCCTCACATACACGGCTTCATTTGAGCTGGAAGTGGACCGACCACAAACGAAATGAAAACCATAAAGAAAAACTCGAACCGCCTGCCACTGAGTGGGTCGCACTCTCAGTTGATGTTGTTGTAACTATTGTTGCTGTCGATGTCGTCTGGCAGTTCATTATTATGCTCTTTTCTAACACGTTTTGATTCGATTCGTTAGCTCAAACTGAGTGCACTAACTAAGCCAGCGAAGCGCCTGACATCCACATCCATCGAACCACCGCACCACCACAGGCCACATCGAATGTTTCGGTGGAGGCCCCACAGCGCGACCAAGACCAAAACTTGTATGCCCCTGCCCCAGGTATGATCTAAGCCAAAATAAAAAAATAAAAAAAAAAACAATAATAATAATAAAACCTGTATAGAAAAGTCTCTTTTTTTCATGCCCCATCTATAAAAGTTTATTGAATTGATTTGTATTTGTATTTCTCTGTTGTCTCCTTTGCCTCTTCCACTTCGACTGCTTCTTCTTGGACTGTAAATAGGTTTTTTTCTCTCTTTTTTAGTTTGGTTGTCGGAACGTTCACCTGCACTTTCCGCATCCAAATGCTGCGTCATGTGGTGTATAACTCAATTAGCTGCATATGGGCAGGGCGAAGCTCACACCCCAACACGGTGGCAACCCTGCACAATAGGGATGGATACCGGTTAAGAAATAGAGTAGAAATAGAAAACCGAAAATCGTACATCACTTATCAATAATAGTCGATATTTATTAATTGTTATCGATCACATTCTTAATACAATAATTTATTAAAGTATATTTGTAAATTATATATAACATTCTGATGTCGTATTAAATATCTAGTTACCAACTATATATCGCTATAAATAGGACATAGTTTCCTAGTATGATATATCTCATCTAGTATATCCGATAGGTAGCATATCGCTATGGCCCTCTCTAATCCACAATCGTGATCTGGCAAAAAGCTGAGAGTGTCGTGACGGTAAATGAGCAGCTAGTGCCAGTCAACACGAACTACCGCAGTTTGGCTAGAAATTGGCTAAAAAAAAGTAGCTAAAAGTGCCGCTGGATTTCACAACATATTTGTGGCATACACTTGAGCAGTTGTGCTCTGCGCTTGGGTCAGCCCACACGGCCTTTCCACGTACATATGTGTAAGCGTGGCTCTCGCACTGCCGCCAGCTGTCTTTCTTTTTATTTCATTTGAATTTTGTGTGTGGGCGATCGAGCTCGGCCTGAATGGCGGACAGACAGAGGCATGATCGATGGAGTGGGGCTGGGGTGGAGGGGAGTATCAAATATGTTAATAAGGCTTAAAGTTATACAAATCATAAAGTCGAGACCCAAGCCGGGCCAATAACTGCCCAAAACTCTGTTGTAAGTAATACAAAACCATAGGCATGAAACTGAATTTTAAAAGTTCGAAATGTAAAAATTGAAATCGAAATTGAAATTGAAATTGATGTGGAAGCTCCAGTTGTAGTTGAAGTTGGCTGCGATTGCTGCCACACAATGGACAGCTGGCATGATGACTTGTAGTTGACTTGCGTGTCATTTCGGGGTCTGTTGTAACTGGCAGCAGAGTCAGAGTCAGATTGAAGGGATATCACAGCACACACACACACACTCCTTCTCTTTTGTATGTGTGTATATAGCTGGCTTTAATTTCCTGCTGAACCCCATGCTGTTGCTGCTACTGTTGTTGCTGTTGCTGTTGCCGTTCATTCTTCTTCTTTAACTGCTCTTTGTTGTTGTTATTGTGGTGTGCTCTCGTTGTGGCGGCAACATCTTCTTTGCTTTTTCACAATTTCGTCTTTGCACGCTGCTTCTCCCCATACCTTCAGCTTTAGCTTTAGCTCTACCTGTACCTTTGCCTCTGCCCCTACCACAGTTCGAGTTCCAGTTCCAGCCTCAGACTGAGACCCACAGCACGAAATCAGTTAAGTTCAGGTGTTCAATTTACTGATTGAAATTCTGTTTCGATGTGGCTGGGCAACTTTCGTTGGTGTGTCCAGTTTTTTTTTTTCTCAACTTTTTTCTTTTATTTTTTAATTTTTGGTCTCTTCTGATTTTCTGCTTGTTAAGATGCGCATCGAGTGGAGGCCACATACAAACATATATGATTCTGTTTCATAATTTTATGCGTGAAACGTTGTAGCATGTCAGGAATTATGTTAGAATTATGCTAATGAGCCCGAGGGGCCCACAACTTGAGCTGCTTTAATTATTCGCGGTCAGCACACGAGTTTAGCGACCCCCAAACCCCCTGTCCTACCCCGACTAAAGAGCAAAAAGTTTTGCTCACTTTCCGAGCGAGAAAAAAGGAAGCAGAAGCAACTGCACAGTGAACTGATTAAATGTCAAAACGATAAGCTGGTAAATACCAGCAGCTACCCCCTGTGCCACAGCTCCCCCCTAAACCTCCACCCACATGTGTAGCAACATACACACACACTGAGTAGCCCTTTTTATCTCGAATTTCCTCCGAGCTCCGGACGAAACTTAACTTTTGCTGACTTTGTAGATAGTCCAACAAACTTGAAAGCCCCCTCTGGCCAAGCGTGTGTGTGTGGGTGTGTGTGTGTGTGTGTGTATCGAGAGGGAGTGGAGGAGTGCGTGCCATTAATAGGCGATTTAAGTTTATTTTTTGCCCGTTTGCCCAACTTTTTATTGACACTGGCCTGAACTGCTCCACTTTGGCTCCAATCACTCTCCTCATCTGCCCTACATCCCACACGCTTTCTTCCTTTCTTCCTGGCCAACAGCACTTGTTGGTTTTGCTTTAACTTTGACCCTTGCCGCTGCCTTTTAGTTGATTTGCTCAAGCAAACAAATTGACAACAAAGTGCAGCATCCACACACACACACACACCCACACACACACACGCACACAAATTGATTTTAATTGTTAAGCATTCCCTTTTCTAATTGTCCTAATCTCTGCCTAACTCTGAGCCTGCCAATATCCTTTTACCTTTATTTGTTGCCATCTGTCGAGCGTTGTGTTGCTTCTTCTTCTGCTTCTGCCTCTGCTCACTTTGCAATCTGTGTCTCTCTCTTCCGCTACTGCTGTCTCTGTCGGCTTCTTTGCAGTTGCCATTTTCATTTTGTCAGCAAAAGTCCTTTAAGTAGCCCCCTTTTTGCAAGGGTTAACCGGTCCCCGAGGGCCATTGCCGGCTTTTGTGTGCTTCCGTGTGTGCATATGTGTGTGTGAGTGAGAGTGTGTGTGTGTGCTTGCACAAGTCAAGTCCAAGGTGGAGCAGGCAGCTTTGGCTTAAGGTACAGTTGTCTCTTTAACTGCTAGTTAATGTCCCGTTTGAGATTGAGCCTGATTTTTTCCCCTGACTTTGCGTTTTTACCTCATTTTGTGTCCAATTATTGCTTTTTTCTTAAACTTGATTTCCTACATCTACCAGCTGTCCGTTTGCTAGTGGTAAAAAGCTGATTGCTATGCCACTTTTTACTCGCCTTTGGTTATTTCTGTTTACTTTGCTCTACACCAAAGCTGTTTGCTATGACACGGTTATGCCGGAACCTATATTTCCCTTCCACTTGTCACATTCAACAGCTGCTTGCTATGCTTTAACTACGTGCCCTAAACAAAAGCTAATTGCTCTGCAGCTCTCTAACCTTTCCTTGGCTTGCAAGTCCGTCCACCCATTGCAGCTGCAGCTAGCCTTAAATCTTGTCCGAAGACATTGGCCTAGAAAGTGGCTAACTTAGGTTGGGGAGGGGGAAAAACTTTTGCGCTGAGATTCAATATAAATTTTTCAAAAGTTATTTGCACCAGGTGGGTCTTTTTTTCTATTGATTTATGGGAGAGGCAGGTCACATCGACGGTTCGTCCATTGGTCATGTGGTCGGGGTCTATGTGAGGCCAGAAACTGTAAATGACAAAAAGCCTCGTCGAGCGGAGGAGCGAAGGAAGCTCAACATCCGTTGCAGCTTGCATCTAATAACTAAAAGATGATAATAATGCGAGCGAGGTGGACCAGATGAACGGGCAAAACGTTTCTGTTTGTGTTTGGGTTTGAGTTTGGCTGTTGGGTGTTGGTATGGCTACGGCTATGGCTATGTTGAGCTAAAGCCGATGTTGCAGTTGCAGAAACTGGTTCGACCGGAGGCATGCAGCCCCAAATAATTAGCATGGGGCGATGGGCGCTG
This sequence comes from Liodrosophila aerea, assembly GCA_035045005.1. Classification (NCBI taxonomy): domain Eukaryota; kingdom Metazoa; phylum Arthropoda; class Insecta; order Diptera; family Drosophilidae; genus Liodrosophila; species Liodrosophila aerea. Next base: position 1,037,574 of record JAWNNL010000485.1, read on the forward strand.
AGTCGAGCGTTCACATTCATCACAAAAATAACTTCATTGCGTCGCTCTTCAGTGTCTCCTGCTCGGCTCGGCTTGGCTTGGCTTGGCTTGGCTCTGGATCGGGCGTTGCCGCAGCACCTGTTCGGCTCAGCCTGTTGTTGTTGTTGGTGTTGTTGTTGCTCAGTTGCAGACTATAAATATCGTAAAGATGCTTGGCATGCTGCGTAAAGGATGCTGCACGCATACGCAGCAGCTGCAAAACATCTTTGCGGCCAGTGGCTAGTGGCAGTGGCCAATGCAGCAGCACCTGCCTCTAAAGGAAGCCCAATGGCAGGGAAGTGATGCTGACAAAACAAGCTGCCTTCCGTCTCGACTCTCTCGTTTTCTCGATGGGGCTATTGTATCGATTGCTCTCGCCAGAGCTTGAGATTTATGTGTGATAAGCGTCGCCTGAAAATAATTACTGTATCTGCTGCCAGTTGGGGCAACGCTACCTACTGGCAACTGGCAACTGGCCACTAGCCACTTGCAACTGCAACTTGCAACAGGCAGCAGTGAAAATTGAAAAACTGGAGCGGAAAGCGTTAGCAGCGGAAATGTTTTTGTTTGTCCAGTGATTGGCATTTTGCCGGCTAGCGAGCCTCAAATGCATTGCAAATCACTCAAATCACTCCGGGGAATAACAGTTTTGTTAGTAAAATAACTCCACAGTAAAAACATAAAGTATCCATGAACAGCTGGAGTAACAGGGCTCAAGTAAGACACACACCTGTGCTGTATTGCAATGTGGAATGGTAAATAACTATTAAATTATTTCGATTATATTTATGAAATTATTTCCAATCTGCTCGTTCTACACAGAAAAGGATTGCGAGAGCTACTGTGAGAACTTCATACCAGACTATACTTCATGTGTACTATTGCAATCGATAGACTTTCATTTTACTAATGTCACACTTAGTGCGATCAGCCCTAAAACCGATTCGATCTCGACATTATATTGCTGCGAATACAATTCTAATAATAGTGTGTAATGGTTTTAATTCAACTAAGACGTATACTGTTTCAATTCCCAGGTATTCTTCTTGAACTTAATAGTTATTGGACTTGAACTGTATGCAACAGTTGTTAGTTATTATTACTACACTAATATAATTAGCTCTAGGCTTATTTTTCATAGATTTGGGATTCTTATAGTTTAACAATCTTTGACCTCATAGTTGAACCTATGGCTAGTTGAGTTTTCAAATATAATTTCTTATCATAATATTTAGTCTGTGTGGAAGTTCTCGTCTTTCCGTTCATCCTGTCTGATAGAAAGTCGTGTTCATGTTTTTTATACTCTAGGTTCACATAACTTCATCTAAGTTCTTCTACAATTGAAAGTGAGATCCACCTAGACTAGAGTTACGATTGGCATTAGGTGAAAAGTACAAACAATTATCATCTCAAAAGTGCTCAGATAGATGTATGTAAGTGTGTACACATGTGTGTGTGGATGAAGCAATTAACGAGCGTGTCTATAATCACATTTAATTAGCGAGCGAGTGACCATCGTGATGAGGCTACGAATGTTTCCCAGACAAACAACCAACAGAACACACAAAACCTCAGTGAATGTTTGCCTCCAATTTTTGAAGTCATTTTCAGATCATTTTGGGGGCCCCGCTGATCTATCTCCGGCTGCTTTTTGTTGTTTTTTGTACTCTGCTGCAAACGGAAGCAAACGCAGTAATCTGTTTCTTTTTCTTTTCATTTGGGTTTTACTTTTTGTGCTGTTCTCTTGTTCTCTTCGGTTTTATGGATTTACACGTTCTCTTCGTCTTCTTGTGCTTCTCGTTCCTCTGCTCGTTCCCATTTGACGCCGTGTCGTCAGTTTTTATGCTCTGCTATAATTTTCTCTCCGTCGCCGAGAGCAGCGCCAATTTCCGTATAAATGCAATAAAAACAAATAACAGCCGCGAACTACAAGAAAACAAAATTAGTTGAAAAGCAATAGACGCCAAGTGGCGGAAGCGAACCACTTACTAAAAAAACTATATACACAAATACACACATATACTATAGTGTACTGGAAATGTGCGTGAGAAAATCCAAGCATGGGCCGCACCTGACGACAAGCGGGCGACGCGGCCAAAAAAGGCGTAAAAACGCGCTGCAAAATGGGCAGGGCTCGAGCGAAGTACCACTACCCAGCCACCCAACGACCAGCTGATTGACCACCTCGTGCTGCTAAATACATACATACATATGTACATACATACATGTGTGAATGCAACTGTAGCTATGCACTGAGAGAAATCTTACAGTATGTCAAGTAAACTCTGGCAATTGAAGACTGGATACGAAAATATGACACTCATTAATTCAGATAAGTCTTCATTAAGTTCGGAATTCTTTAACTAACTGTATGACAAGTGGAATTTTGTTCAGTCCATCACTTTAATTTACATATTCCATACTCTTTTCTCAGTGTAATTGCCTTAGCTGCAATTTATCAAACACATCCTGTGTGTGGCTATCGAGTCGATATACGTACATACATATATATTTTTTTAGCTTTCATTACATAGATACAGTTATAAATACACACACATACATACACATATAGGTCTGTTGCCTGAGCTAATTGTAATGATAGTTAACCCCCGACTTGCTGCTCATATTGGGTTGTAAATAATTATACAGCTCACCTTGTAGGGTTAACAACAGTCAATCGATATAAAAGTCGATAATCTTGAATACGCACCAAAAAAAGTACCAATTTATTTTTGCAGTAACTCTTTTATACACTCTTTATATTGAATTAACCAATTTGTGCTCGTAACTTAATGAAGCAGCAACTCTTGTATTTCTATTTTACGTTTAAAGTTAGTTAATTTACAGTCAAGAATTTAAATAAGAAACACCGTAAAAACACCACTTTTAGCACAGAACACCAATTGTAGCAACCCAGAGTTGCCAGCATCGAATTGGCGAATTGCAATAGGGCAATGCTCAACTCTCTCTGTTTAGTCGCGCCACAGACTCTGGATGTACTTATAAACTCACATACATAACTATGTGTATTATTATTATAAAATATTGTGCTGTTTTATAAGCAGCTCATTTGAATGTAATTCCCAACTCGAAATACTTGTGCTTGGGCACACGTACACGAGGCTGTCGGCACTTGGCAGCACGGCGAAAACATAAATAAAAAAACGCAAAGAAAATAAAATAAACGTAGACAAACAGCAACAGCAAGGCAGCGCACAAAAACAATAAACAATAAACGCAATAATAATACTTTAAGAGACCCTGAGGCAATTGTTCGCAAGTCTGTACAAAATGCCAAAAATATTAAGTACAAGACGCGATTGAAGCGATTAGAGTGGAGAGTGAGTCAATGTCGAATGCCAAGTTAACTAAACACAGCTCATTCCCCTTTCTCCCACAGCCAACCAGAATGACAACGAAGCGAAAAGAACTGAATCTGCAGAGGAGCGCGCTGGTGGCGCTGCTGCTGTGGGTTGTGGGCCTGGCCAGATGCTCGGCATCGCTGTATACCAGCTATCAGAATCAGCGCTTCGCCATGGAGCCACAGGACCAGACAGCTGTGGTCGGTGCACGAGTCACACTGCCCTGTCGCGTCATCAACAAGCAGGGCACTCTGCAGTGGACCAAGGATGACTTCGGCTTGGGCACGTCCCGTGATCTGAGTGGTTTCGAACGCTATGCTATGGTGGGCAGCGATGAGGAGGGCGACTATTCACTGGATATCTATCCGGTGATGCTGGACGACGACGCCAGATATCAGTGTCAAGTCAGTCCCGGCCCCGAAGGCCAGCCGGCCATACGTTCAACATTTGCCGGATTGACGGTGCTGGTGCCGCCGGAAGCGCCGAAAATCACACAGGGCGATGTCATCTATGCCACCGAGGATCGCAAAGTCGAAATCGAATGCATTTCCATAGGCGGCAAACCCGCAGCCGAGGTAAGTACCCGAAACAAAGGCAGTGCAAAGGCAATGCATTGTCCATTCATCCGTCCGTCCGACCACAGTAACATGTTGAAAATGCCGTATCACATGAGCTCAGTCGAAACTAATCAAACAAACAATGGATGGCCCAGTCCTGGCCAGTCCTGAGAGACAGACTGGGCCTGGGCCTGGACTGTGGTGTGCCTTCGTGTTGGATTTGCTATTTCTGTCTACATATATCACGCTGTTACCTCTACCTCACCCTCTCCCTCGCCCACAGATTACATGGATTGATGGCCTGGGCAACGTTCTAACGGATAACATTGACTACACCGTCATACCGCTGCCCGATATGCGTCGCTTCACGGCCAAATCTCTGCTGCGACTCATGCCCAAAAAGGAGCACCACAACACGAATTTTACGTGCCAGGCACAGAACACGGCCGACCGCACCTATCGCTCAGTCAAAATACGTGTCGAGGTAAGCATGGCCAGCACACGCACACACACACACACAAATAAAGGATGTACCATGGCAGCATGGTAGTCTGTCGGTCTGTCGCTCTGTCGGTCTGTTCTACCTTTTGGGTTGCATTGCAATTTGTAGCATCGCCTGGTTTTATCTATGGGCCTGGCACAATGCGCTGACGCGTCACAGTCAACGCTTGAGTCCACTATCAATATTGCGTGGCCTAGCCGGAGGAGCAGTGCGTCGTCCCCTCATCCGTTTTTGAATGAGCTTTTCTGTCCGTGACAGTGATGGGCTAATTCAAGCTGGAACATGACGCATATGCTACATGCCACATGCCGCCAGTTAATAGTTAAGTAAGGCAAGCCACGTTGGGCTGTCTTTTACTTTTGCATGGCCCTTGAGATGCCTCCTTTACTTAAGGCTGACGCCTCCTAATTAGACTAGCTGCTAAATGAAGTGTCATAGCTGTCAGGCAGGTTTTGTGAGCAAGCGTGTTTAACCTATTCCTCCATTGCCTTTATTTACTCTGCAGGTTAAATACGCGCCCAAAGTCAAGGTGAATGTCATTGGATCAACAGCTGGCAACAGTGGAAGCTCCAGCTCCAGTTCCACCTCCAGCGCCAGCTTCAGCTCCTTTGGTGCCACACAGCGGATTGTGGAGCATGCACAGGTGCGACTTGAGTGCCGGGCCGATGCCAATCCGAGCGATGTCCGTTATCGTTGGTACATCAACGACGAGCCAATTATAGGCGGTCAAAAAACTGAAATGGTGAGTCAATCCCCACCCCCTCCCCCTCCCTCTGCTCTATGCCCAGTGCCTATTGTGCAATAGAGAAAAAGACGTGGCTGCCGCTCTGGCCACGTCCATGTCCACATTCCTACAGCCGCAGCCGCATAATTAGAGCAACTCCGATCAAAATGTTGTATAATTTCGAGCCAGTCCGAGCCGCGCTGAGCTATTTTGTCATGGCAATTACAACTGCGGTCCAGACCTGATGCGATCTGTTGAGAGCGAGAACCAGTTGCACTGGTGGACCGGAAAGAGCTAACGTTCCCACAATTTGCAGCGAACTCAATTCCTATTTCTTTCTATTTCTCTCGATGCCTGCAGGTCATACGCAATGTAACGCGTAAATTCCATGACGCAATTGTCAAGTGCGAGGTACAGAATTCCGTGGGCAAGAGTGAGGACAGCGAAACGCTGGATATTAGCTGTAAGTATATATAGTGAAGCATTTCGCAAGTGGATGAAGATTCGACAAATTCCTAATGCGGCCATTCCAACAGATGCGCCCAGTTTCAAGCAACGGCCACTGTCCATGGAGGCCGATGGGGGCAGTGTGGTGTCGCTGAATTGTGAGGTCGATAGCAATCCGCAGGCGGAGATCGTGTGGATACAGCATCCGAGTGATCGGGTCGTTGGCACCAGTTCCAATCTGACCTTCAGCGTGAGCAATGAGACAACCGGCCGATACTATTGCAAGGCCAATGTGCCCGGCTATGCGGAGATCTCAGCAGATGCCTTTGTCTACCTAAAGGGTTCGCCCAGCATCAGTTCACAACGCACGCAGTACGGCCTGATCGGAGATACGGCTCGCATTGAGTGCTTTGCAAGCAGCGTGCCGCGGGCCCGCCATGTCTCCTGGACATTCAATGGACAAGAGATAAGTTCCGAGTCCGGCCATGACTATTCCATTTTGGTGGACGCTGTGCCTGGCGGAGTGAAGAGCACGCTCATCATACGCGATAGCCAGGCATATCACTACGGCAAATACAACTGCACCGTGGTCAATGATTACGGCAACGATGTGGCCGAGATTCAGCTGCAGGCAAAGAGTAAGTGCATCTTAAAGCAAAACCATATATTTTGCTGACTGTGTTTATTCTGTGTTTCTCTCCTTTCGTTGGCACAGAGAGCGTATCCCTGCTGATGACTGTTGTGGGCGGCATTTCGGCCGTGGCCATTCTCATAGTGCTTACCATCATTATAATGGTGTACTTCAAGTGCAAGAAGCGGACGAAGCTGCCGCCAGCTGATGTCATCAGTGAGCACCAGATCAGCAAGAACGGCGGGGTCAGCTGCAAACTGGAGCCAGGCGATCGCACCTCCAACTACAGCGACCTCAAGGTGGACATCTCGGGGGGATATGTGCCGTATGGTGACTACAGCACACACTACAGTCCTCCGCCCCAGTACTTGACGTCCTGTTCCACCAAGTCCAATGGCAGCTCTACAATCCTGCAGAACAATCATCAGAACCAGCTGCAACTACAGCAGCAGCAGCAGCAACAACAGCAACATCATCATCATCATCTGCAGCAGCAGCAGCAGCAGCAACAGAGCGTAGTTCAGAGCGTGCCCATGACGTTTCTGACCAACAGCGGTGGGGGCAGTCTGACCGGGAGTATAATCGGAGCACGTGAGATACGACAGGAGAATGGACTGCCCAGTCTGCAGTCGACAACGGCATCGGTGGTTAGCTCATCGCCGAATGGCAGCTGCAGTAATCAGAGCACAGCAACCACCACGCACGTCGTGGTCCCCAACTCCATGGCTCTCAATGTGGATCCACGCTACAGCGCCATCTATGGCAATCCGTATCTGCGCACCTCCAACTCCTCGCTGTTGCCGCCGCCGACGGCAGTCTAAGGACAACTGAGTCGACCCATCAACTGGATAGGTCCAGCCCAACCACCAGAGCCACTGTCCAAGCAAGCCTGCAAAGGCACACGTAAGACTGATCTCAAGGGCACACAGCTCGTGGGGTGGCAATGTGGGAGGTAAGACCTTTCGCCAATGTTTGTTAGCAACCAAAAATTCGCATTGTGTAACTTTAGGATTTAGCATACGGTTAAACAGAGAGCTCATGCCACGTCTGATCAGGCAGCATATGTATACTCGTACTAGGCTAGCACTAGCTCCATATAGCTACAGCATACGCATTAACATACTTCGTAGTTTATATACTAGTTATATACGGCGTTTATTTGTGGGAAGAGTCAGCGGGAAAATAATCTCTGTGACAAATCTAATTAACAATTTTTTTTATTAACTGTAAGCTATTATATTTAGACATAGAGACTATGCTAAACTAGGATCTTGCGCACGCTGAGAAAAGCCTTACGAAAGATTATTTATTACAAAGCGATTGAATCTGATTAATACTAGCATGAAAACTTGAGAAAAACATTTGCGTGGCCCGGAAGAGAAATGGTGAAGAAAACGCTTAGCTTATGTGCACATGCACAACTTTTCCACACTTTTCACTTCATATCTTAGACCTATCGAACTACTGGCATATCCAAACCATGACCTAACTCTCTCTCCATCTACTATATCAACAAATAGCATAACTTGCTTTCTGTACACAAAACTAGGCAAATCTTACACGAACTACGTGGCGTATACGCAACGCGAGCTGGCAAAGGGCGCGTGATGAATAAAGAAAATAAGAGAAGTAAATCAAGATTTATATTGTATAATGTGCTTGCAAGAAGATTGCTTAAGAAAATTATGCCAAAGTACCTGATAGTATTTAAGCTGAGTTAAGTTGAAGTTTTTTTTCACCTAGACCTAAGAGTTTTTTGTTAGCGTTTAAGCAGAGCAATTGTATTCGATCTTAGCTATAAGTAGTAGCTGAATACTCAACTCCTTGACAGTCGCCTTAACTTATGACACGCCCACACTCAACGCTCAGCAAAACTAAATTTAAAGAGTATCTGTAGCCGACTTTAATACAACTCGCTAAGTTCAATTGTGCTAAGTGTACTTCTAAGTGTATAACGGTAATTAATAGACATATATCCTAGGTATAGTACGCCATTAACATGCATAATAAAGTATTTTACACACATATAGTATACACGTCAGTTTTTTTTCTATTTGTACTCGTATAGTGTAGCGTCGTAGGTTGGTTCACGATTCTCCATTTGGCAGAATATACGTACTATATATTTTGATACATGTACAATCCAAATGTATATAGAGTACTAGCAACCGGAATCACTGCAAATTATTCCTTATTTTTGTTTTTAATACGTTTTTTATTGTTCTGCTGTGTCTGCGCCTATTTGGCAATTAAGAGCAGTGAATTGCATTTCCCTGCTACGTTTTCAGCGGTCGATACTTTTTGTCAGTAATTAAGCGAATGAGCAAATGTTTTATGTATACAAAAATGAAATATATATACGCTATATACAAGCTATGAAAAGGCAAATTACAAAGCAAATAGACAGCGGAAATAAATACAAAACCAATACAATTACACTTAAATGAGATTTAAAAAAAGAAAATCATAAAAAAACGAAAATAAAATACAATTTATTGCAAAAAATGTGAAAGAGTTTGTTTTGGGTTCAGCGGAGGATGTGCCATAGTAAATGGGGTGTAATGAGTTCGTGGAGTAGTACAAGTACAACATACAATACAAGTTGTCTGTGCTGCGAACCCTACTTTCAGTAAAGGCAGGGATTATTATCCTTGTTATCCTTTGTATTTCTTTTTACCACGAAATTTATCTGCTCCTTGCACAATATTACCATATGAATGTAAACAAATCACTAAAGTGAAAAGGTAACACATTCATTTTCAGCTTCTAACTGTCTTACTGTCGAGTGTGCTCGACTGTAGCTGTTGCTTTGTGTTGGCAACATCAAAGTGCAACTGGGCTCATCATTAGCAGGCAAGGCTCGCAGTTCGCAGCTCACAGCTCACAGCTGGCCCAAAGTCAAATAAAGTAGCGTAACATTTTTAATTTGACCCACCAGTGGCGATAGGGGGTGGTGGTGTCGCTGCTTGTGCTGGTGGTTGGTGGGGGTGGGGATGTGGATGGTGTTGTCGTGTCACAAAACTGTCAGCTGTAAAAGCTAAAAATCAAACACACAGCAGTGAAATTAAAAACTGCACCCCACTCAAACCAACCAAAAAACACACACACATACACCCCTGCATGTGCGTCTGCGTGTGTGTGTGTGTGTGTGTAAATTTATGGAATGGTTTGTGTGGCGAAGTGTGTGTGTTTGAAATGAAGGCTGACAGCCGTAGCAGGGAGCAGAAGGACAGAAAGAGGAGCCAGTTGACAATGCAAACAAACGGCTCGCTAAGCTCGACTAAAAATGCTTAATGAGTGCGTAAGGGTCACCCACACACACACACACACACACTCGTACTCGTACATACATATATAAACTCCTACTGTTGCGACTGTGTCCTTGCTCTGGCTACCGCATGATCCACAAGAAAATGTTGCGGCATCGCGCACCACGAACATTAAACTAAATTAGTTGCCTTTGTCACAAACGACCCCACCAGCACACACACACACACACACACACACACACACACACACACACACACACACACACACACACACACACACACACACACACACACACACACACTCACACACACTAACTATACCCTACGTGCACTTAGTCGATGTCGGAACTTGCAATTGCGGTTTACTGTGTTAATTGGCTTGACATTGTTGTGGAAACTGTCGCAAGTTGCAGTCGGATTTGCACCAGGATCTGACAGAGCGTTGCATATATGTATAGAGCCTACATACTTGCAACTTGCCACATGCCACTCTCCAGTTGCCAGCTTCGGCACAGCATTAGTATCAGTAAGCTCGTTGACAATGACTGCAATTCTTTTAGTCATCTCTTCTGGATATTTACATACCCGCTTAAGGTGTCTTTGATTGATGGGGTAGATTCGTTGTGCAGCATTTGAAATAGGGTACTAATTTAGACACAGATCGTAGATACACATACCCTATGCCATTACAAAAGATGTCATGTCAAAATTCTACAAAATTAGCCTCATAAATAGATTATAATTTTAGTAATAATTTTGTTATATATAAACTTTGTTATATAACTATCACAAAACCGTTATGTTATAGATTTTTATCTGTCATTAAAAGTTAAATTGGTTACAATAAGTTTTAAATACTTTTAGACATTTACAGCTCTCTAATTGCTGGTCGTTCCATGCGCAGAAATGCGTAACGTGTCAGTCACCCCGAAATAAATGCCATTCAGCCCGAACTACATCATGCGATAGTGAGCAAAATATGACATTTTGATATGCAAAGTTCTACATAAATAAATGTACTAAAATTAAGAAATTACTTCCAGGTAAGTACATTTAACAATTAGGATCAAAAGAGTATATGCCAGTCGAGTCGAGTCATGTTCTAGTTCTTCTGCTCAGCCTCACTTGGCCCTAGCATACCCTGTACTTTGTGCTGTATACTTTTTTATAATAAACAATTGAGGTGCTGAGCTCGAGGCGCGAGCCCTGAGGCTGGAGTCAGAGTGGCCTCCTGGTCGCACGTCATCTGCAAACAGGCACAAAAAACGGACACAAGTCGCACGAAGAGTTACGATTTCATTAACATGAGATATGGCGAGTGTTTGCGTCTGGGTGTGGGGAGTGTGGGGTGTACGAGTGCGTGTATGTGTGTGTGTGTGTGGTGTGAGTTGATTGGGCTGACGTTTGGGCTGTTTTATGGCTCAAGTGCCAGGGCTGGGCGGCGTTGGCTTGTCGCAGTGCGTTGCGTTGTTAATTGTTAACGCTATAGTGAGGGAGCAGCAGCAGCACCCGCAACCCGCGCCACCCCTTCCCCTTGACCGCACGTTCCACTGTTACGCATTTACTCACGCTGAATGCGATATAGCGTATGTGGGAGGGTTGCGACTTTGGTCATATGATTAGGAAATGTTTTGTTTTTCACTATGCACTAAAAACAAAATGGAAATAAAGGAACACACACACACACACACACACGTCGAGCAGACCGCAATGGAATTACTTGGAGTGGGCAGAACGGGATACGGGGCCATAACCAAAACTTTGTGCTTGGGGTGAAGTTGCTTAATGTCCTGGCGACCCGTTCGGTGTAATTGCCCGTATGTGTGTGTGCGTGTGTGTGTGTGTGTAAATGTCTCATATTCGAGTCAGGCGAGTTGAATTTCTTGAATTAATAAAATGTCTTCATTATTTAAATTGCACGCACGACCACAGGCGTAACCCACCCAAATGTGGTGCACAAACAAACCCATCAACATGTATGTGTGTGTTAGTGGTGTGTGTGTGTGTGTGCGCATGCTGGTGCGGCCAAGTTAATTAGCAGCTGGGGAATTGTGAAATATATTAATATTGTACACTTTGGTAGTAAACCCACCACAATGCCCCACTTGAGCCACCGCATCATGCCCTCACCCCAACCCCAATGCGACACCCAACTATATACACACACATACATACACACTCACTCCGATTTCCTTTTGTGAGCACAACAATGCCGCGCTATCAGAGTGCGACCCATCTTCACTTTGTGTTGCAATTGCAATCGATAGTGGGGCAAGGCGATGGTTCCACGCCAGGAAAGAGATCGCGATTATAGAAAGGGCAAAAAAGAAGTAATATACATACATAGTATATGCAAACATGTAAGTAATAGTAAGATAATTAAGTAATCTGAAATCTGGATTGTGGATGACAGATTCTATCAGTTGATAGTAATATACATACATGTATGTAATAAGAGAATTAAGTAATCTGAAATCTTGATTGTGGATGACAGATACTATCAGTTGATAGTAATATACATACGTAGTATATACATACATATATGTAATAATACCAGAAAATTAAGTAATCTGAAATCTTGATAGTACTATAGGTGAAAGATTCTATCAGTTGATAGTAATATATATACATAGTATTTACATACATGTATGTACTTACAGATATTATCAGTTGATAGTTGGCCGTCTTATTTTGACTTTTTATGCTGCTCTGTAATACATTTGCATTTGTTCCTGTTTACCTCCTTCAATACAATACAGTGATTCTACACATTTCACTTTCTCTTCAGCATTATATTCAGAATAATAGCACTTTCTTATTAAACGAACGAAGAGACCCAACGGTATGAACTGTATTCAGGGACTTGGTTCATTGTGCACCCAGTCAAGTGAGCAGCTCAGTTGTTTTTGCTCTGAACGATACCACTGCGCATTTGATTGGGTTCTTTGGCGGGCATATTCGAAAAAAGCTGCCACTGCGCACACTACGACTGAGGCCAAAGCTCGCCCATAGATGGCGCTGTTACGGCGATCAACAGCTGATTACTGATTACTGGAAATCTGCTTTGCAGTTGAACAAGTTAAAATTAACATGCAAAAAAAAGATTATTTAATTATTGAACTACACGAAATAAATGCAATTGATGTCGCTGGGGTTGGTTGGGTGGATGGCTAGCTATTCATTTGAGTCCACCGGTAATGTCAATGGCAGCTCCATTGACGTAGGACGACTTGTGGGAGGCGAGGAAGGCAATCACCTCGGCAATTTCCTCCGGCTGACCCAGGCGACCGAGTGGGCAACGCTGGACCACCTGCTGCTTGATCTTGTCGGGCACCACGGCCACCATGGGCGTGTCAATGTACCCGGGCAGTACGCAATTGACACGAATGCCGAATTTGCCAAACTCCTTGGAAGCCACCTCGGTGAAGGAGATGACGCCCGCCTTGGTGGCCGCATAGTTCGCCTGTCCAATGTTGTTCAAGCGTGCCACAATGCTGGACAGATTCACGATGCTGCAATCGGTCAGCTGCTGTTCGATCATGGCCTTGGCAAACTGTTGCGTCACCAGAAACGTTCCCTTCAGATTCACACTGTACACATCGTCGTAGTCGCGCTCCGGCATCTTCAGCATGTAGCCATCGCGTGTGATGCCCGCCGAGTTGACCACAATGCTGGGGGCCTGCTGGAACTGTGCGAGTGCTGCCGACACCGCACTCTGCACACTCTGCGCCGAGGAAACGTCCACCTCCAGAGCAGCTGCCCGCTCAGCGCCCAGCTGTTTGGCCGTCTCCTGTGCAGCTTGCAGATTGCGATCCGCGGCAATCACCTTGGCGCCATCGCGTGCCAAGATGCGGCATGTGGCACGTCCAATGCCAGAGCCGGCACCTACAACAACGGCGTTACATTAAAAGTTCAAAGTTCACTCTAAGCACTAGGCGAACTCACCTGTTACAAACGCCACCTTGCCAGCGAGTACACCACTTGCCATTTTGTGTGTGAGGTAATATGTGCGTGTGTGTGTGTGTGGGGTGTGTGTGTTGTGTGTCAGCTGAGCAGCCTATAGGCTTCTGAATCTAATCAGCGCAGCGGATAAAGCAATAATAAACGCCGCCACAATACATAAACAACACGCCACCGCTAGAGAGCTTTCAATTGAGCTTTCAACTAGAATGTGACCAGACTTGTATACCGAGCAAATCCACGAGCAAATATGATCAGAATTGGTGATGGTATATAATATATACTAATTAAAAAAGTAAACTAATTTATTACTTTTCTCTTGAATGGCTTTAGTTTCATTTGACTATTTTTATGCATAATCTACTTAATTGCCATTAGTGAGCCGTGTGCATGAGCTTTTGTTGGCGACGGACTAAAAGTATGCTATAAAATATGCGGACAACAGTATCTTTTCGTGCGCTGCCTAAGAGTATGCAACAAAATCGAACGAAAGTCAACAGTAACATATCGTATCGAAAAATCAATCAATATGCAAATATAAATAATCAATACAAGTGAAAGCAAGCAAAATTATAAATAAATTGCAGTAATACAAATAATAATATAAAATCACAATGCAATCAGCGCAAAGTCTTGCCAAGCTGAAAACGAGTGTTCGGCGCCAAAAGAAGAAACATTTAAAGTAAATTAAAGTAAATTTAATGAAGTTTGGGTTTGGTTATTGAATACTCATGCTACTACATTTAAAATGCTTAAATCTCATCAACTATTTCCATTTCACTCCAGAGGTATCAGATAATAAAATTCCGTTTTGGTTCTCAGTTGAGTCTGCAGTTGGAGTCTCCCTTTGCTGTTGGCCCCACCACCAGCACTGCGGGCTAGTCCAAACTGTCGCAGGAGCTTCTTGAGATAGCGTTTGGGCAGACGCACCAGCTGGCGTCGTATGATGCGCTGCACCTTGTTCCAGGGGCGACTGCTCCCCCGGTGATCCACATCGTAGGCATCGGCGTCTGCCACATGTAACTGTTGCATGAGTTCCTGCAGCTGCTGCTCTGTCAGCTGATTGAGATCCACGGACTGCAAGTCGGACGCAGCTTCGTCCTTATCTACATCGTTGTTGGCAACAGAGCGAAGACGCAGACGCAGATACTGGGCCTGATGCTTCTCGGAGAGCTGGCCACAGTTGCCAGCTCCAATTGGCTCGACTGACAGATTGAGCAGCCATAAGACGCAGAGCATCCAGTACCATGCACAACTCATGTTGGACTCATGTGGCCTAAGGCAGTGTGGTCAGGTTTAAATAGCTGCGAATAGCCCGAGGCAAGCCAATTTCTCATCACGATCAGAGTAAAGTGGGTCAAGTACTATACGAAAGCTTTTTATTTATTTCAAAATAGAATGAGGCTTCAATTTAACATTAGCTACAATAAATTAGAAAAAAAAAATGTTCTGTTTTGATCGTTGATTGTAAACCGATGGAGGTGTGGGTGGAGTGGGTGCATACACCTACTCCCAACTCTCATTGCGACTCCTTCGGGCTGGCTCAGACAACTGGGAGGCGTGGACGTTTGGTTTTGTTCTTCTTGTTCTTATTCTTGTTCTTGTTCTTGTTGCCACGACGACGATTGTTTACGCGTTTGTTCTTGTTCTGGACCCGCTTCCTCACCACACGACGTTTGTTGGGTCGGCTCTTGGTGTTGAGCATGACTTTCTGGCCGTTCTTGAAGTAGCGGCGATACCTGGGTGGAATGCGCACGCTGATCACCTGTCCCTGGCCCCGACGGCCGCCCTTACGGCGCAGACTGATGCGATTGCTTTGGGACTGGGCCTTGCTCTCATCGCCATCGGTGAACACCTCGTACTCCTGTGCGCCCGCTGCAATCGCCGACTGAAGTGCCTGCTCGTCGAGCAGCTCGGCATTGGCAGCCATGGCAATGGCGCCAGCTGGCTGCTCCTGCCCCTCGGCGTCATCATCATCAGCCTGCTCGTCCACCTGTTGGCCATTATAGTCACGGGAGCGCAGTCTAGTGGTTGTTGCTGAGCCTGTGGTTGGGCTGGTTGAGGAGGTGGGTGTAGTGGTAACGGTACCTGTGGCCGAAGGTATGGTTCCTGTGGTTGTTACCGTTACAGTGGGGGATGAAGGAGTAGTGCCAGTGCCGGTAGCTCCACCCGTTATAATAATGGGTATCACTGGTTGGTTGCTGCTGCCGAACAAGTTTTTGAACTTGAGGAACTTCTTGAGGAACAGACGTCCACTGGAGGCATCCTTGTTACCGTTGGCGCCAGCAGCAGCAGCAACAGCACCACCAGCACCGGCTGATGCACTTAGCTTATCCAGATCAGTGCTCTGATCGAGTGCCAGGGCCACATTCGCATCGTTAGAGCGGGCCAGGGCGGGCTCATTGAAGTAGGCGCCACGTCGATTCTTGAGCAGATGCGATGGTCTTTGCGCGCGCACTTGCAGCAGGGCAAGATCAAGGCACAAGAGGCTGGCAAGCAGCATTAAGGACATTGGATACTTCATCCTGATCGTAAGAGAAACTACTCTGGTGAGAACTTTTCTAATACCCTGGGCTCTGTACTGTACTGTACTGCACTGTGTGTCCGAGTCGTGTGCTCGCACTGATTGGTAATCAATGTTTGATACATTCTTCTCCGAATTGTAAGCCTTTTATACTCGCTCGCCTTCTGCACTGCCTTTGATAATAATAATAGTAATAAAAGTAATACAGAAAAAAACATCACAGACGAGTAAAAAATTATGCAAATGCTCACTTCACAGTACCTAAATTCCATTCTAACTGTAAATGGCCTAAGGAACAACTGTGGGTACTCGCACATACTCGCATACATGCCTACCAGATTCACAAAAATTCACAATTGATTTGAATTGAATCTGTAGACCCTCACAATGGTAAAGCGGAGAAAACGCTTGCAGCGATTTGAGGCTAGCGTTTCTTCAGCGTCACCTCTCGATCTGCTTATCATTGTTCACGGGCCTGTTCAATCCAGTCAACCGTTCAACCATTTAGACATTCAACTATGCGTGCCATATTCTTACCCGATTTCTATAAGCGTTTCGCGCACTTGCCACTTACCACTGACCACTTGCCACTCGCCACTTGCCGCTGCCCCGCCCCTTGCCCCACTTTCAGTACATACCACAGCAGATTTTACTGGCAAGCCATTGCCATTGTCATCATGGAGCTTCACGTAGCCTCTGGCCTGGGCGAAAAGTGAAAACCTCGCAGTTGGCCAAGGATAGAATCAATAGCATTTACTTCTCAGCGGTCTCACCGCTCAAGTCTCATGAGTTCTAACTATAACTGGAAATTATTTGAAATTCGTTATGCGCAGATTCTCTATGAACTAAACTAAAACTTACTAAGTTTACCAAGTACTTTATAGTATACAGTAAAAATGTAAGGTTTATTTTCAAGACGCTTTTCACTCTCAATAATTTCACTCACATAGTCAAAAGTTCTAAACCTTCCTTGGAGTTGTATTCTTTGCTTTAAAGACCTAAACAAATATTAGTTTAATAATTAAATTTAAATTTAAATTGAATGAAATTTAAATGTATATATAGAGCAGTATTTGATTCGAACTTATCTGCGAAATTTGTTGTGTCTTTTGTCGGTTGATTAATGCAAACCGTTCTTCTTCTTAAGTTTTTCCCATTGAAGAGAGCAACTTAACACTAAATAACATATATTATTTTAAAGTTTACAATTTGACTCGAAATATAGAGAAAAATATAAAAATTTTCTTAATTTGTAATTTGTTATAACCGAAAACGATTTGGAGTTTATGTGGTTAGTTTTGGTTTAGCTTTGCTTGATAAATATTTTATTACTCCCTTTCGGGTTTAGCACAACCTGATTAATGATTACTGGATCCAGCACAAATTACTAATCGGAACGAGATTGCAATACAAGTTCGTAAAACGAAGAAAACAAAAACACTTATCGTAAAAACATTTACAATTGAATTCATATTTCAGTTTTGAAATTTCCTTTCCCGATTTACACTATTTTATGTTTTTATCAATGTTTCCCACTTCGATATACTACACCAGCAGCTATATATCTCGAATCGTGGATCTTCTAGAATACCTTGCACCCATTGGAAATGAGTTAAAGGGTATTATTACTTTGTGCAAAAGTATGTAACAGGCGGAAGGAGGCTTTAGAGATATATGTAGATATTTAGATATATTTAGAATTGCACACTATAGTTGCGCACTGTACGTGTGAGTGTGAATGTATGGCTGTAATATGATTATGTGCTAGGGGTATTAAACAGTCAGGTGCGTCCGACTGAGCGCTCTCCAGAACCCCTTTCGTCGTATGGGGTTGGTAACATAAGCCACCAAAAGTATGGATTTTGTTGCATAGTGTAATTGTTAGAGCCCTAATAAAGAGTGAAGATGTAATAAGATATGTAAAATATACATACTTATATGAAAATAAACCTAAAATGTTGGCCTAAGAACCCCTTCGCTTATCTCACACTTTTTCCTAAGGACTAATTCCTTGCTTGAACTGCAGAACGTAAAGGATGTGGTGGCAATTTTGCTAATATATTCGTTTTATTTCAGAGTTTCCAAGGTCAAAATGATATTCGTTGGGGAATATTTACTGGAAGGGACTGCGGCGACGGTTGCGCCTGTTGCGGCGCCTGTTCATGCGCTTGCGGGCTTGGGCCACACGGCGATTGTTCCGACGACGCTGGTTGGCACGACGGCGCTGGGCCTGGAAGCGACGCATCTGATTGAGCCGAGTACGCTGGGCACGCGTACGTGTTACACGGTTCTTGCGTTTGAGCTCTTTGATTTCCTCACGCAGTCGGTTGTTCTCTTCCTCCTGTCGTTGCAGCTCGAAATCGTACTGGCGGACATCATTGGGCACTTGGCCTGAACGCTTGTTGCCCCGACGAGGTAGGCCGATGGTACCCTGATAGACATCGAGTTCGTTATCATCATTGTCATGGAGGGCAGGCTCATCATGATCAAAGTCATCATCACCCAATTCGTCCTCATCAGCGGATTCAACATCGTCGACAGATCTGGCCGCTGATGAACTCGGAGCAGACGTATCACCCGAGAGTGGTAAATAACTCGTTACCGCATCGATTTCTGTTGGGCTGTAGCTGACTTGCGTTGATGTCGTTGTTGGTTCGCCGCATTTGTTGAAGAGGCTGGAAAAAGAGCGACCCTGAGAGTTACCTTCCTTGGGTTCAGCTTGACGGGGCTTGAAGACGCGGAAGCGCTGATTCGATGACTCGCCATCCTCATTGCGTCCGACTGTATAAGTATGGGCATTATAAGTTGGGTGATCCTTGCTGATTTAGTGGCTTCACTTACCTGCCGCTTGGGCCACAATCGCTGTTGAGAGCAACAGCACTGCACAGGTGAGGAATCTCATGGTGAATAAAGATGAATGTCTATGTATCTGGATGTATCCTAGCTAGTAGCACTACAAATGCTCAAATGCTGTTGCACCGCTTGCCCTAGGGAATATCGCTGCTTGACTGTGCCTTTGCCAGCGGCCACTCAAGATTATATAGCAACTGGAGCGTTGCTCGCGTCTTGGTGGCAACGGCGACAACAGCAATAGTAACAATAACAACATCGACTAGTCCAGCACCGTTGCGTCGCTAATAATTCTCATTATCATTTTTGCTAAAAATTTGCAAATTTTCGCATAAATTTTTAGCGACATTTCTACCCAGAGTCACAATCACAAAGCCAAAGTTAACTCACCCGCCGCCTGCTGCTCCCTCCGCCGTCTCGCCGTGGATATTTTGCGAATAACCTAGTTTGACCCAGCGCCAAAGTTCGCAATGAAATCAGCAAAAATCACAATACTCTATTCAACACACCATCGCCAATATATCACTTGACTCTGGCATTGTTTCAAGTTCTGTTCTCTGTCATTAGCCATCTGCGGGCTCAACTTCGCCATGGCAATGCTCAACATCTTTCTTACATCATGTGCCCTTCCGCATCGGTTTCCCTTTTCGAATGCAATTACTTGCAAATATTGTAAACGAATTATAAACAAAACAGAGATCTTAATGCCGCATTTCGACATTTTGAGCTAAGCGGAAGTCGCGAATCGGGTTTGTCGATAGTATATCAAAATATCAATATGTCGATATTAAAAGAGTTATTAGTTGCAAATTGAAGAGAAAAATTGGCTTGAAAACATTTTTCTTATAAAAACCGATATGTTTATATCGGTATATTTATGCCAAATATCAAATATGCGATATTTTTGGATACATATATTTTATATTTGTGCATTGACTACTCTTTAAAGGATAAAGTCACTCACTCATCACCTGGTAAATTATGATGTAAATATTCCCGATGCTTTTGAAGTTATAACACAATTAAGTTGAAAGCAAAGGAGCTTAAGAAAAACACTCCCGTTAAGTTTGGTTTTCGATATGTTCAAATAAAATACCTTTAACTAGACAGTTTGGTCAATTGGACCAGATTTTAGGCCAGTTAAACAGTTGGACTCGTACTCGCACTGTGTGAACTGTTATACCACGCTGTTCTACTGTTACATTATAGACAAACTGTTATACAAATATGACGCCCGCTCAGCTGTGCCACACAAATGTTTTACCACGCTGTTCTACTGTTACATTATAGACAAACTGTTATACAAATATGACTCCCGCTCAGCTGTGCTACACAAATGCTGTAGTTGAACCAACCGACTGTTATAACAGCTGTTAGTCAACTATAAATAGTATATAGCTAAACTATATACATGTATGTATTAATATGTATACTAAATGAAACCACTCAACATATTTTCGACCATATAATTTCACATCAATTGGGATTACATTTTCAGCTGAACAGATCTGGTTTCAATTAAAGAACACGAATGACACGCCTGTTGGTGTTCCTGTTGCGATTCCTGTTCCTGTTGGTCTGGCGCATACGGTTGATCAGGCGCAAATTGCGGCGACGCTGCTGCTGTTGACGGCGACGCTGCTGCTGGCGGCGACGCTGACGGCGACGTCGCTGTGCATTCTGCTGCTGGCGGCGACGCTGCATTTGCTGCTGACGTCTGAACTGACGACGCTGGCGTGCCAGAGCCTCGTTGCGACTGCGCTTGCTGACCATGCCATTGGCATCATACCCATCATCTAGTTGGAAGTCATCCTCATGCTCAGCATCGTCATCAAAGTCATCGTCATCATCATCGTTATGATCGTTGTTGGCACGCGATAATTCTGATCTTGCGGGTGTTCCTGAGGATGTGGTTGTTGTGGGAGATGTTCCTGTTGTGGTTGGTGTAGTTGATGCAGTTGAAGTTCCAGTAGTAACTGTTGGTCCGGTGGTAACTGTAGTTGTTGTTGGATACGAATTATTCTGTCCCAATAGCACATCCAGCAGAGCGGCTAGTTTCGTTGGGCTGACACGCCCCTCAGCGGGCAGCTCAACTTTCTCTTCTCGCTGGCGCCTGAAGAGCTCATAGTTCTGGCCACGTTTGCCATGCTCCGGTTTGGCTGTAATGTGGATTGAGAGTGTAATCGAGTGTGGATGGAGTGAACTGCTTGAAGCACTTACCGTTAGCCTGCAGCACTACAGCTGCCAGGCAAGACGTAATTAGTAAAGCCCTGAGCAAATGCATGTCCTGGATTGATATTTGTATCTGCAAGGTGATAATGTCTGAGGGATGTGCGAATCTCTATTGGATGCGTATCGCTGCCTGACTGACTTACAACGCGAATGCTAGGCATATTTATATGGCCAAACGACTTACAGATGGCCCTGTAACATATTCCTAATTAGTAGGCCTAAAACTTGGCACCAGCCACACTATTACATGGCCCAATATTAGATCAGAGCTCAGAATCGCCATCGCCATCGCCCATTGAGTCCCATTGAGTCGTGTTGTCGCGTTGTAAGGCATTTTGCATAAGCCCATAAATAATGCTGTCGCTGTTGACCCGACTGGTAGTAACCCCGACACACACACACACACACACATACTCTCTGCGAGATCTGCAGATACATTTGCATAGCTGTAGTGGTATCTGCGACATCTAGCGATAGGCATTAGCATATTCATATGGCGGATTCTATTGTTCTAGTCCAACAGAATCTCAACTCGAACACCACCTAAGGGCGAAAGTGTAAGCAGAGTCAATGAACCTGCTCATTCTTCGAATGTCAAAAGATCATATCGGTAAAACTGCAAATGGCCAGTTATGGCAATTGCTCTCGAGTAATAGATACAGATACTCCTCATATTGTAACTTCAGATTCGGAATGCGTTCAATTCGGATTCGCTGACGATTTCGTCAGATTTGCCTTGGAGTTGAATGTTTGATGAGTGAACGCAATTTGTAGGCTTATGTCGATCCGTTATAGTAATATCTAAATGCAGTAATGTCTAAATTAATCAATGCCTATGCCTCTATTGCTCGCTCTGGGAAATCAGTGTTTGATTGAAGTGGAAAAAAAAAGATATTTATTTGAGGCTGTTTGTTGGCCTTTGCTTTTGCTCAATACAAGTGGATTCAATCGGTACTGGGTCAATGTCCATGTAGCAGGTGCTCATCTAGGCGGGTATCAGGCTCAAGGAGCGTCCACGGCCGCCACGATAGCGCATCAGGCGGCGTATGAGGCGACGCTGGTTGATGCGCTGGCGACGACGTTGACGCTGGTTGCGCAGCCGACGCTGACGTTGCTTGTTGGTGCGACGACGACGCTGGTTGCTTGCAGTGGTGCGATTCCTATTGCGGCGATTGCGGTTCGCATTGCGACGACGATTCTCCTGCTGAATGCGCTGGAGGCGCTGCTGGTTGCGACGTTGGGCCAGACGCTGGCGGCGCAATAGCTGTTGGATCTGCTGATTGTGCTGGCGCTGGAGGCGATTGATGCGCCGACGATTGCGCTGCTCCACCTGGAATTGACGCCACTGTTGCTCCGTAGGTCGGTTCACATAGCCGACCATATTCTGGCCAAGAGCAAGTGCTGCTATTGTCGGAGGATTGGCAGCACCAGCAGCTGCAGCAGGTGCAGCTGGTACACCACCGCCAGCCAGCATATAGTAGTCACCATCATTATCATCATCATCATCGTCATCATCGCCATTGTTGTTGTTCACCTGATCCTGCTCCTCCTCCTCCTCATCGTCATCGGCATCATCATTATAGGCTCGACCATTATCGCTGACGTCGTCCTGATCATCATCATCATCGTCCACATCACCGAATGCTCGAGTGCCAGTCGCAGTCGCAGATCCAGTAGGAGTTGCGGCTGCGTTGGTCGTGGTTGGGGAAGTGAGGGAAGTAGGGCTAGAGGGAGTAGGTGCTGTAGGTGTTGTGACAGTAGCAACTGCTGCTGCTGTTGTTGTTGATGATGTCGTCTTCAACGAAGTGAACTTGTTTATCATGGATGAGGTGAATCTACCCTCCGGATAGACATGCTCACCACGACCCACAGACTGCAGGCCGAGTCGATAGTTGTTGCCATTACGCTGGCGATTGGCTGCAAAGATGGCGACAGGAATTGTGTTAACTGTCCATGAGAATCCTTGACTGGACTGGAGTACATACCTAGGGCCTCTGGTGGCGACAGCAGCGCACAGAGCGCCACGGCCAGTATCAATTGTGGCAGGCAATGCATCTGAAAGACTGTTGCTCCTGTGAAATAGAATGGAATCTGTGTGGACTGGACTTGGACTTGGACTTGGACTTGGATGGGGCACTTGTTGGCTCTGAGCTAGCACTCGCCACTGACTGACAATAGTTGGGAGCACGCAGATTATATACCCATCAACATCAACATCGGCATTATGGCAATCACTTAAGCTCTAGTCAGGATGGTTGATGGATTACTGTCACTCAGCTGACCTTATACCACCCTGTGCCCCTTTCCCCGTTTGCAGCCACCCATCGATCGAGCCATCCATCCATCCCTCCATTACATTTCGCTCCATGCCATGATTAATCTCAGCAGCGCCCCGGGCAGGTCAAAGTGAAGAGGCCATTGGTAGCCGCAATGCCGTTTTATGGGCATAAATATTATGCTAATGCCAAATTACAGAACACGAAAGAGTTCTTTGGCCATAGTAAATGCTACTATACTACAATCTATCCATCCATCCAACTGGCTGTCTCTATCGGTGCCGCCACTTTCCGGCTAGTAGCTGGTCATATAATTGAGTCTTATGATTGATTATCAGCAAAAGTTCTTCAACTTTTAACTGTGCCAAAAACCGAACTTCAACTCGCCACAGATAGAACCTGGCCTTACCAATACCAATACTCAGACTTCGCGCCTCCAGGTGAGAAGCAATTAAATACTTTGCAAACTCAGCATGCTAGTCGATGTGTGTTAGTTTTCCCCATTTCCAAGCCAACTACTACACTCTGCCACCTGCCCCACAAATTGCAGTTTCAGTCGCCCCAATCCAAAACGATCCATCCATGAAAAAAGCTACAGTCGGATCCAACCGACAGTAGGAGACCCTGTACTTTCCTTTGCACACGCACACACTTGCAAACACACACACACACACACTTGCACACATATCGTAAAGTTACCCGGAACCAGGCATACACACTTACGTTACATTAAGTGCACGCTCGCCGCTCCGCCCCCTTGCCTAGTACAGAAAGTTAAATCTTTAGTTTCTCCAGTGTTTAATATCCGATTAAGCCACAATTCACAGCACAGATAAAGGCTGCCATGGGCTCAAGTTTGTATCTTTAAAATTGAAGGTGTGGTAGTTTTTCGCGGTTTGTTGGGAAGGTATCAAAAATCTAACACAAACTTGATCCAACTGAAATATGATGTCTCTAGCTCTTACAGTTTACGAGATCTAGGTGTTCATACAGACGAACAGACAGACGGCAGACGGACATGGCTATATCGACTCAGCTCGTCGTCCTGATCAGGAATATATAACTACTTTGTGGGGTCTGCCACGCCTCCTTCTGCCTGTTATTATTATAGAAGTAGATCTCTTACATATGCAAACTCAGACCATTTGGGAGATTCCCTATAAATGTAAAGAGGCACCAAGGGCCAAACTCTCTTTCGTACGGAAATAAAACAAAATAAGATATGCATAAATTTTTTCACCAAGATTATGTTATATTTCTTAAATTTAATTGTCTCTAATTGAGTTTTCATTTTTTTAAAAACGTGAGCCGATAGAACTCGCTTTTATTGGTTATATTGTTTTATATACAATAATTAATCATGTAAATAAATAATTACTAAATTAAATTAATAACATTATAAGTACTGCCACTTATATCACTGAATTCTTGTCTTTAGTTTTATCTTTATACTTATGTTCATTTTAAATGAACTTTAATTCGTATTGCGTAATTTGCTTGTAGAGTAATTTCTGCATAGTTGCAATTAGTTTAATAAATTGAACTCATCCAGTTCAGTTCGAAATTCATATTATTGGCTTAAGAGATTGGAACAAAAGACTCCAAAGCAAAAGGCTCTTCTTTCATTTGCTCACTTCTCTATAGGCAGTTATAGATTTGCTGCCATCAATCGTGGTCAGCATGACCCATTAAATTCAACGTATTTTTGGTTATTCACTCAAGATACGCCGACCTCGAGATGAGAGTTCATACTTCAGCAGATCAGCCGAAGCTCATTTATCTGGCACATTGCGCATACGCAGCGTTCGCTCCCTGCTGGCTACAGATTTGGGTCAAGCGAACTCGAGAAACACTATAGTATGAGTAAGTGTATAAATAAAGTAGCTTGGGCCAAAAACAAGTTTGTCTGACAGAACAACAACGGGTAGCCAAGAACTCTGGCATAGCATGAGGCAGTCTGTATGAATGAATTTCACTCTATTATAGAACAACATTGACTGCCCGACTGTGCTTTAAAAAGGCAGAGAAAAATGCAATTTTAATTAACATTTATTTTGAAAACGTTTATTACAACATTTATGAATAAATGTATAATAAATGAGGAATAATAGTAAATGAAATAAATCGAATATGTTTAGTACATGTATGTTTTCATATCACATTTTTATTTGCTTAACTTTTGTTTGAATCGTTGTCAATTGTCGCAGTTGTACGGTCACATTATGTCCTTAACTATAATACTAGAGAAATGTATGGCTCCCGTGCTCTGTGCACACCTAGCCCTGGTACATCACCTGACCCCGGCGACGCTGACCATTGCCACGTCGACGATTGGCATTGGGACGCACCACACGCACATTGCGGCGTCTGTTGGGATTAACTCGACGACGATTCTGACCTCCGCCGCCGCGACGACGCTGGGCCGGACGGCGTTGGGCAGGACGACGCATGCGCTGGATATTGCGGCGAGCACCGGTCTTGCGGCGCCGCACAATCACACGATTGGCACGTTCCTCCTCAACGTCTAGCTCGGGGCTGGCCGAGCGTTCCATGAGGGCAACAACAGCGCCATCGGGTATGGCATCCAGAGCGGCGCGTGGCACCAGCAGCGCAGCCTTGCCGGTCTTCTCGTCGACCACACTCTGACCCTCGATCTCAACTATGCCATCGGGCACCATAATGGCACCAGCCTGATCTCTGGCCACCATCATCTGTGTGGGCTTGGCTGTCTTCAGCAGCGGCTGGCCATTGGCAACAGTCGCTGGCGATTTGCGTAGCATGACGGGCTCATCGGCGTCATCATCATCGGGATGCTCAACCATGTCGTTGTTATTGAGCAGCACCAACTGGCCATTGCGCGCAAAGTTGAGGCCACGGCGTGCCTGCACCGGCAGCGCCACATCATCATCATCATCGTCATCATCATTGTCATCAAGACGACCATCGTCGTCGTCGTCATGCTCATCGTCATCGTCAGCCCCAGCATGGTGTTTGTCATCATCATCATCATCGTCATCGTCATTGTTGTCCAGGTCGTCCGGCTCCTCCACAATCTCAAAGCCCTGCACCACAGCGCCGGCATTGGCACGTCCACGTGGCACGCTTAAGAACAGGTAAGGGTGCTGCAGCTGCTGGAGCTGCTGTCGCAGCTGGCGTTGCTGTAGGCGTGGCTCTGTCGATGATTAGGTAAATGGAACACTGCAAATTGAGCAAGTATATGGGGGAATAGGCTTAGGTGTCCTCTTACCTGGCACAGCCATGGCCAGGGCCAGCAGGCAGCTGAGCACAAACAGAGCGCTGAGCTTGAACATTCTTTTCAGTTTGGATCCTGAGAGGTGCGTGAATACTGTGATGGACTGGGGCTCAATGTAGCGCTGTGCTGCGTATTGTCCTACTTAATTGTAAGCAAAGTTCTGCAGAACTGTACAGATTGATCGGCTGGTGCTAGGTTTTTATGCAAAAACAGCGAGCCAGAGAGTCCGAACCAAACAAACAGATAAATAAAGAATCCACACACACAGATCAAAGAACAGAAATGGGTAAATAAATAATGAGAAAAGCGAATACAAAACTCTGCGAACTCTGACTATGGAAACGTTCTAGAGATCGACTTACACAGAGACAGACGGCAACGTCGCTGATGCCCAACAGAGCCCAACAGATTGACATAATTACGCCCAATAGAATATGCCGACGAGCGACGATCGACAGCAGTCAAAACGGCAACAGCATCAGCATCGACATCGGCTTCGGCTTCGACTTCGACTTCGACTTTGACCGGGCCTCGGCATCCATTTCAATCTTGACTTGGCATAAATTCAAGTGCCGAGAATTTTGGTGAAAAGATGACCAAAAACATTAGTTCGCAGGTTCACTGAACCCCAGGAACAAAAGCCGCGTTGAAACAAGCAACATAAACAAATAGCACAGCTCCAACTGATCACAACAGATGGAAAATTATTAAAACAAAAATAATGAAAAGAAAAATATAAGAAGCTCAGCAGACCAGCGGACAGACTGAGAATGGCCAAGTGATCGACCCAAGGCAAAAAACTCAACACTCAAGCGTCGAACCCACGGGCAACTGGCTCATGCTAATGACAAGAAATTCAAGTAACTCTCCCATCTCATCATCTCAATTCTCAAGTCTCAATTCTCAGCCTGCAATTCTCAACTGGCAGCTACCAAGTGCCAAATACCGAATGCCGAGTCAGCCAGCGACGCATGGCAACTGTTTGGGCCACGACCCAGTCGCTCGATGATATACTCTCAAGTATGGCCACAAACCTAAACCCGGCCCAGACGAACGCCGCGCTTGCTGACGATGCTGGCCATTTTGACACCAAATGTGCTAGTTCGTGACTTTTAAACCTATGCCAAGCACAGCAACTGGAGCGATCGAAGACTAGCAGTTGCCCTTTAACCTTTTACAGATGCACTGAAAAAAACAAACGACATACTACTCTTTTACCTATGCGCGTATATACTGGAATACGAGGGGGACATCGAAGTAGGAGTATATATCATAGGTCGATAATACGGGGAGTATATATATACTGAACTATATTATAGAATACATAATTGAATGGAAGGCATGGATTTACTATACTCATAAGATCATAAAATCATGACCATTTAGGCGATTTTGGAGTTCCAAGCATGAAACAGGATTTTTGTAAAAAAAAAGTGTAATACATTTAAATTTTTATATTATTTTACTATGAACAGAACTTCTCCTCCACTTATCTGTGTATACTTACCTCATTTAATGTGTATCCGAACCAGCACACTCCAAGACGATAACCCTATGATGTGTATGACAACTTACTATAGTACAAATGGTCTGTCGGCATGGGATAGTAGTCCTTATGAAGCCAAGGCAATTTATTTTTATCAGCGAGTGTATTGTGAAAGTGCTAGCGAGATATAAATAATACTCTCATTATATAGTTCCATGAGAAAATAAGTTTTTACAATCTGAATAATATATGTATAAATATAAATCTATTTCCTGAGTTTGAACAGAATATTTTAAAGGATTGTCTTAATTGATTAAATTCGTACTTTCACGTACTCTCTCGACTTGTGCCAATTTGCAATTAAGTTTTGCTAATATTTCGGGTATTCTGAAGGCGTATTGTCTAGGTAGAACGCCTTTATGGAGGCGTGACCTGAAATGGCAGTAAGGTCAACCAAGTTGGAAAGTATGCCATGTGAAGCATTTTAATGGCAACATTGTAACAGGTTTAACTCTGCCTGAGATACATCGAAAAGAAAGAAAAGACTGAAATTGATTGAGCAGGTACCTACTGATATTTATCCCACACTATATACTGATTCGTTTGATGAATTGTTTTCGCTATAAATAATTCACATATATCTTTTTGTTTTAGGACTTCTCGCATAAAAATAGAATTTCTTGAATGAGTTAATGACAACATTTATTATAACTCTATACGAAAGCAAAATAGTCTTTTTGTCTATATTGAAGAAAAACATCATTATTGGGTACGGCTACAGTCGGATGCTGCTGTACTACAAGTAGAATAAATAAATTAGAAAATCAACTTGGTATTTGCATAGACATGCTGAAAGTTTATTATTTTCAATACATGTACTAAATAGTATTCTATATATTCTTTAGCGAAAGCAATGTGCTGATTTGTTTCCGTACATAAAACTAACTCCGATTCTTATCTAGAGAGATCCATACACAGAAGTCTCTTTGGTTTAATCTGTAACAGGAACAGGACCCTCCTGAATCCTGTAACGATCGTACACATTTATGGAGTGGAATATTCGATCGGGCAGCATGACCACAATGTCAGCCATGAGCCGCTTCAGCTGGAACACAGAGGCCGTTACTAGGGCGGCCAGGGTGCAGCGTTTGAGTAGGTCCACCTGATGATCCGTCCAGTTGCGCCGCACAAAGCCCAGGTTGTAACTGAACATCTGAGCAATCATCACAGAAGTGAAGCCAACCAGACCGCTCATCCGATGGACGAGATGGACTCTGGCTATATACTCATTGTCCTCAGCAGACCACAACTCCAGCATGCCACTGATCGTGCAAATGATGAGCATAATGAAACCAATGATGCCAAAGCAGGCGTGCTTGGTGCGAAAGTGCTTCAAGACTGCGATCTCCCGCTTCTGCCAGATCCTGATGGTCACACCGACGGTGCCCAGTCCAAAGCTCATCAAACCGAACCCTATGTGATGCAAATGATGCAGCGTTATGGCCTGCGCCGTGCAGAACACCAATCCTAAGGTGCAGTGGAACGCATGTTCCGCAACTCTTTGCAACTTCACCTTGAGGCACTTGCGGCACATGGGATAGGTGATTGCAATTACAAGTATCGTCGAGGTGAGCCACATCAGAGTCTGGGCTAGGTCTTGCGACATTTTGCCCAACAGGCTTGGCTTAACTACTTCATTTGTTGAGTTCAAGTGCAAGTCCAAGTCTGTATCGTTACCCATCACAAATTTCTAGAATAGTTATGTGTGCACATATGTATATGTATATATGTATGTAGCTGTGAAAACTTTTTCAAAGATTACTTAAAATAGCTTTGATAGCAGTCGGAAAGGGTGCAGCCAGGTGCGCTGTACATTACCTTTCATCTAGTAACAGAATATTGAAATTAAATAAGTGGAAATATCAGTATAATATATGTAGAGTTATAGAATTGTTACAGAGTAGTCAAATACAATCTCATTCTAATATTAAACATAAGACAACTTGCCAAACTATGAAATTACTATAATAAACATCGATCAAACGAAGCGTGATGCCTATACATGTGAGAAAATCTGCTGTGTGTGTCATAGCAGCGCTGCTCAGCAAAGCGCACATGTGATAGGAATTCTGAGTTCTGGGCACCACTGATTTTGAATGTTCCACTTTTATTTGTAGTAACTAATTAATATTTCTTATAACGTTATTTTAAATTTAATTGATATTTAATAATTGAGGCTATCGGCTAGAGTGTACATGTTTTAATACTAAATTATGTTCTTGTTAAAAAACAATTATTTTAATTTTAATTTAATATAGGGTTTCGGTTGCTTGTGATCAGCATACCGAAACAGTATCTTCAAGGGACTGCTGCTAAGCAGGCTAGATGATATAGTGATAATCCGGCGATATTCTGACCTTACTGACATTTCCTGTTATTCTAAATAATTCAGTAATTTTTCAAATATTATATTTGGCCTGCCGATAAATTTGAAAAGTTGAAAAGAAAAAGAAACAAAAGGAATGTATGTATGTAAAGTATGTGCATATATTTATTTAGTTGAATCATTTGAGAAATCACGATTTCTGCATCGCCCTGGCACGGAATAAGGCCAGATATCATTTTGCCAGTTGACAGTAACGAAATCCGCATAACAACAGACTTCCCCTCAGATCTGAAAACCAAAGAAAACTGCAAAACAAAAAAAAAGAATTTCTAATAGAAATTAGCATAAAAATGTGACACCGCAGCTGTGAGCCCCATTTTAAGGGCAGCTTACAGGGGGGAAGGCAAAGGGATGGGATGGAAAAAGTTCAACGGTGTCAAATGTCAAATGTGCAAAACACATGCCGTGAATGGTAACAAGAATGCGAATACGAATGGGATGGCCAATATGAAAGCTGAAGTCGGCTGAATATGAGGCTGAGACTAAGACTGTGGCTAAGAGTCTAGTGGCAGTTCCACCTATGGGCAATGGCTAGTAAATTGATTCAGATTGGGAGAAATCGGAATAATACTCGGATGTTGGATGAGGGGACTAGAGGTTGCTCAGAACAAGTTGAAAGTTCAACGCACTAAACAAATAGCAAAATGGGCTCAAGCCGTGGTATAACATTGTTTTTATGTTCATTTCTATGTCTTTCGCATCATTCTTTCTTTTTTGAATTTTGCTCGTTTATTGTTGTTGCACATAATGGAAATTAGCTATGGACGGGCCACGAGTTGAACTTTAAGCAGATGCAAAGTTGAGAGATTAATTTTAATTATGAATTTCTATATTGAGTATTTACTGTTAATCGTAAATCGTTGCGCCTTTTTCTCTCGATTTTCTATTTATCTGAATTTCTGAACATCGAATTATGAATTTCACATATTTCACTATCTGCCACTTGCCTCCACTTAACTGATCATTCACCCCACCGGGCCACATGGCATTATTAATTGTTGTGGAAGACTGTAGCCCGCGGGCTTAGCTGTCATCATCTATGCAGGCTCAGATACAGCGATACTACAATATTGGGATACAGATACAGATACAGATGTTGTATAGATACAGCCTGGTGCTGGCTATCATCAGCTTGCTTTGCTGCCATTCATCCATCCATCCAACCATCCGTCTCCGACTCTTGACAACTGTCCGTGACGAATGATGTTGTCAACGTGTTTGGCGTCTTCGGTCTTCAGTCCAAGTGCTCGCATGTTGGCCTAATACTGTCCCATTGATGGCTATTACAATTTGCCGCACTTAGCATGATTATGCAAATTCTCATCAGTACCTCAAACAAGTGCCCCAGGGCCCAGCTCCAAAGACGTACAGAGTCGAGTGGCAGCGGCAGCGGCAGCGGCAACGGCAGCTGCTCCATTCTATTTCACATTATCATGCGGCAAGTGGGTGCGAGTGATTGAATGCTTCTCTGGTAGTTGCCCTCAGGTGCTAAACCAGAGAATTATTGTTTGTTGTTGTATGTATTTCTATGTGTGTGTGTGTGTGTGTGTGTGTGTAAAACCATGCTTAAGTGGAAAGTGATTATTGCTGTAATAGAAAGCCCCTAGAACTGTGCAATGAAACTTTGTGGCCAAGGCTAATTAACAGCTTGAAGAATTGCTATAAATAAATTGACTCTTAACAATGCGTTGGCAGATCTTTGACCCTAGACCCTAGACAGCAAGCAAAGAGTTTCCGCTGCGCTTTTAAAATAAAGCTGCTTGCTATAAAACAGCCTTAATTGCCGATAAGTCTGACTGCTATGACTGTTTTATAGCAGACAGCTTTATTTTATTCTAAATCTAATGTGCAGTTCTCCAACTGCAAGCTTTAATCCTTGAGCGCTGTTTGAAATAAGCTGCTTGCTGTGGCACCTGTCGCTGCTATGAATGGGCGCTTTGCTCTCATTTCTTTGCATATGGAAATGCTTTTGACGAGTTTGAACTGCTCGATGCTTGAACCCTATGCAAATCTACTACCAAAAGAACTACCGTTAGCCAATAGACATAACTAGTTCTAGTCTATCTATTCATCTACATTAATAAACATGACCCGAGCATTTGACCAGCATTTGACCAGCTTCTTCCACTATTTTTGTGGCTTTCTTTTGAGCACGTTTCGTGCTCAGATCGGTCAAAGCGCACGAGTCTCATTAGTATGCGTAGATGATTTCTCGGACTAACGGGTCAATGGACGACCGAATTAATTAGTTATGAATAATAATCAAAGAATTCACACACAAAAAAACAAAAGAAAAAAAAACAATACAGTATCAAAATTTACAGTTGACTGGGGTTTTTTTTTGGCTCACACATAACACACACACATAAAAAAAAAGAAAAAAATAGAAGAAAATTTATTTTCCTTTGTTTTTTTTTTTGCACTAAGTTGATTGAAAATCATTTTTGGGTTATTTGTTATTCATTTTTTTTGTATTCATTAATGATTGATTCGTGTTTATCTTTAGCTCAGTTTGTGCTCTCGATTTTACAACTAGATTTGGACATCTGCATCGGTATCAGCATCAATG
Source organism: Liodrosophila aerea (assembly GCA_035045005.1). Lineage (NCBI taxonomy): Eukaryota > Metazoa > Arthropoda > Insecta > Diptera > Drosophilidae > Liodrosophila > Liodrosophila aerea. Next base: position 1,070,680 of record JAWNNL010000485.1, read on the forward strand.
GCCTCTGGCAGGGCACGACCCACTTTGCGCAGGGCAAAGCGACGATTCTGGTGAACCAGATCGAAGTAAGGCTGGAAATCGCCGTAGGACACATACCGTGCATCGCCTAGCACCGGCTGAACATGTCGGGAGAGACCCGGCTCAGTGTCCTCTCCTACAATGATGTACTCCTGCTCGGCCGCGGGCTGAGCTCCATCCATGGGCATCTCAGCAGCGGGCATGGCAGCAGCAGCTGCTCCTGCAGCGGGCATGGCTTCAGCTGTCTCCTTTTGCTCGGTTGACATGGAAACTGGGGAAGCAGCTCCAGCTGGCTTGGTCATGGTCTCGACGGCAGGCGCCTTCTCCACAATGGTGCCGGGACGTATGCGTGTGGGCAGCAGACCGGCAGCAGAGCCAGCTGCAATTGGCTTGGCAGCAATCAGCACGGGCTTGGGCTTGCCCTTGGACCCAGTGGCACCTGTGCGGGATGGCGGGATCTGTGGTGGCTGGAAGATGTCCATGAGCGAGGCATCCGCCAGCAATGGCACCGCCGAGGCGGTCAGAGTGGGACGCGTCTTTTTCTTCTTCTGTCCATTGGCTGGAGCACCATTGCGCACGGGCACTGAGCTGATGGCGCTCTCTGGAATGTTCAGTATGAGTGGCTGGGACTGAATGCCCTCGGCTAGTGCCACGACCGACTGGCGATCAGGGCGGGACAGACCCAACTGGCTCCAGGGTATGGTGATGTATTGTGTGGGTCTGCCCTTACGGCGCACGGGCACGGTCAACGGCGGCTGCGGATAGCCGCTGACGGGGACACGCTGCGACTGTGGCTGCTTCTTGGAAGGCGCCGATGCGTAACCATAGGGATAGCCAGGATTGAGGTCGAGTAGCTCAGGCGCCACATAGATGGTCTGGCCATTGCGATTGACCAGCAACGTCGACTGCTGTGGACGACGTGAGCCAGTTCGGGTCGGGACTTGAGCTGAGTTGGAGGACTTGCGCAGCTTGTTGCCCACCTCGCCGGGTGTCTGGCCAAAGGTGAAACGACGCAGCTGATTGATCAGGCTCTGCTGACCATTCTGGATGAAGCCGGCTTGACCCTGGGTCTTGCGCGAGGTGTGAGTGTATACGACGGGTGCAAAGTTCTCCTCGCTCTCATCGACATCGGCATCGTCATCGTCCTCTGCCTCGTCCTCATCCAGCTCCTCCTCCTCATCTTCAGCCTGTTCCAGCACTGACTCATCCGATGGATGTCCGCGTCTCGTCTGCTGCGCAATCTGGCGACGTTGTGACAGTGGCGCAGCTGACTGCGGCTTGCGGCGAGTCTGGGATTGAGTCTGGGTTGCTTGGATGCGACGACGCTTCTGTTGCTGCTGCTGCTTTTGTGGCTGCTGTTCAGCGGATTGCTGATCCTGTTGCTCTTCCTCATCATCCTCGATCTGCTCATTGGATTGCTCTTGGTCGTTAATGGGCTCCACTGCGTCCTCATCGTCTTCGTCGAACTCCTCGTCGAAGCGATTGCCATTGCCATTGCCATTGAAGTAGTCATCATCATACTCATCCGACTCCAGCGAATCCAGGCGGTTGTTGAAGCGATTCGGGCGCTGTACACGATTGCCATTGCGATTGCCATTACGGTTACCATTGCGATTACCATTGCGATTGCCATTGCCATTGTTATTGCTATTGAAATTGGCATTGCCATTGCTTGGTCTTCTGTTGGGGCGTTGCTGGACGCGCACAACTATGTCGGGACGCTGGGTGGTGGCGTTACGGTTACTATCACGCACTGGGGTATCCACCAGAGCCGGCATACCGGCAGCGGCGATACGATCATTGAACCAGCCGGAAACGGAACCAGCCAGAGTTGAGAAGGATGAGCCAATGCCCTGGCCGGGATTCATGCCAAACAACCAGGCACCAGGTGTGGAGGATGTGGTGCCAGCAGCACCACCATTAGCCTGCTTACCCTGAACCTCATCCACCTGGCGAGGCTTGAAGGCAATCAACGGATGAATGATGAAGTCGGCAACTGTATGTGGCTGAGCGGACTTCTCATCCATCAGCGGTGACTCCACGCTGCCAGCGGCGGGAGTGGAGCTGACTGGGGCAGAGGACGAGCTTGGGCTCGCTTCGGCCATGACCACTGGCGGCTTCTCCGTGGGCATCTTGGGCACCATGGGCGCATCCTCTGCAGCCGCACAACATCACAAACACCAAACACCAACACATAATTGCACAGAAAAAAAATAGTGGAAAAAATACACAGGAAAAAAAAGAGTTAGACACATGATATTAGTGGGCTCCGGGAGCCAGTCGATGCAGTTGAATCTCTGCACCTCGGTTGCCTACCAATAAGCGCCATATCCGCAATAGGCGACTCCGTGGACTGCTCGACGGGGATGGGGGGCAGCTCCTTCGCTGCGGCAGGGGCAGGGGCAGCAGCCTTGGGCTTGACCTCTGCCTGGGCAATGGTCGTGGTCAGGACCAGGACCAGAGCCAAGCTTAGAGCCAGATATTTGGCCATGTTTGGGGCAGCACGTTAATACGCTCACGCTCACGCACACTCTCACGCACGCACGCACACACTCACTCTCACGCACACTAGTTCTTGTTATCGTTGCTGCTGCTGTTGTTGTTATCGTCGTGTTGTTGTTGCTCTCGTTTCGCTTCGCTTTGCGCCTCCGTTCGCTTCGCTCGTCCACAGACAAACGTTTCGTTTGGTCAACTGTTTGAGCGTGCGCGGCGACCCGAGCTTTTTATGTACCAGCTACAATTTGCCGAAGAGAGCACAGCCGACCCTAGACGAGCGAGAGACCGTACCAGGCCACAAAAGAGATGGCGAGAGACCCAATGAGATAGAGAGGGAGAGCGAGGCGCGCTCATCTCTTCCTCCGTTGAGCTGCTCATCTGCCGATCAACGCTTGCCGCTTGCCGCTGGGCGCTAAATCAATTTAGCGTGTGTTGACCGCCAGGTCGTGGGGGTCACGCTAAGCCAGCGGCTGACCTCACCTGAACTGGAACTAGTTCAGCCAGAATTGGCTATGCTTTCTTCCAGCATGTATTTTTTATTTATTACTTACTTTTTCTTTATTTATTCCACCACACTTAAACAGTGCTTAATTTCAATATAATTTAATTTTATATTATAATTTAATTTCTATTTCGATATTTCATCTATCTTTCATTTTGTTTATTTATTTTTTTATTTTATGAACAGTTTTGTAGTATTTCATTTAAGTTTAGATGTTTAATGTGTTTTATTTTATATTTAACTAATAAATTCTGTACACTTCAACGGTTTCCTTGTCTTCAATATATATGTATTTATATATGTTATATATTTTATATCTTATTTAATAGTAATAGGTTATATTTGAGTTAAATTTGTACATTTCATTTATTTATCATTTTACCCATTTTATTTTAATTTAATTCGAAAATTTAGTACATCTTTTAAACCATATAATAGGTGTGTGTACACTATGCAATGCGTGCTAAAACTGTAGTCTAGATTAAATGTAAGATTATGACTAATGTATTATTGCTACTCTTCTAAGAATTATGTTCACTTACATGTTGGCTGAAGTAATTATCCCTTTTCAGCGCACCAAATTCATTTGAACTGCTCATATCTGATGCGTATTTAGATTATGATTAAACTCCTGTAATTAGCGAACATACATACATTTAGTCTATATTAAAGAAATTATTAAACATGCGATCAAGATTTGTGCTGTTAGGTCAAAGACTAAACTCGCATTCTTCATAACTTTAGTGGCGAAAATTTGGAAAGTACACACCCAATTTTTTTTTTACACGGCCTTAATTCACGATTTTAAAATAACTCGGTTCACCAATAAGAATAAATCAAATGTTGTACACGAATTTTATGGAAGTATAATAATTTATTTAAGCTCATCTGGGAATTGGCATTAAAAAGAGAAAATCAAGCAAGCAACATTCTAAAAACTTGAATGTATTGAATGCATTGAACTACTTTTTGTTAAAGCATTATTATTAGATCAAAGATTTTAAGTGCAGTATATTTTAAGTCAACTAGTTCAATTGATATTCGCATAAATCTTTGACTCATTGGAACTGGTTCTATAACAACAAAGTCATAATTAAAGCAATAAACATAATCATAAGCTTTTTTATTGATCTGTGAATCTTCACTTTTCTGTCAACCCTATCAAAATTCGTGGCTAATTGAATATCGATGACTTGCATTGTGTACAAGATTATTAGTTCACAAGGAATTTAAACTTAATTGGAATATGAATTTGAATGTCACAATGATGATGATGATCTGTTGTTCCAGTTTCGAGCAATTCTGAGCAATCTTCCCAAAATAAAAAAAAAGAATAAATAAAGAGCACAACAAGAACAAGAATCTGAAACTTTCCAATAACTTTCTAACACTTTGACCCCGGCGTGACCTGACAGCGACATTGCGGGTAGCAACTTTCTTTTCGCTAACACACACACACACACACACACACCTACTAATACATATGTTACTAATGAGTATTTATGTGCTCTTTTTATGGATTTCCATTAGCATAAGGCTGGCATTTTTTGCAATTCCAAGCCCAGTCCCAGTGTCAGGGCCTAAACCTAGGCCCTACCTGTCTGGGCCAGCTAATGAACATATTGCGTCCGCCTCGTTCATTTTTTTTATTTTGTTCAATGTTGTTGTTGCTTTACTGTGTTCTCGGTTTTCTTTTGCATAATTTGGTTATTAAAAAATTGGTTTATGTCGCTCATAATAGGCCCCAAGTATATGTTGTAGTAGTCTATGCCCAGGCTTAAGATGATAATGAGTGTTCCCACCCCACCCCAAAGCACGCCGTCTCCATAGCAATAGCCCAACGATGGCCAAAAGAACCCAAATCATTGACGTGGCTCTTTCTGAGAGCGTCCCTAACAACAGAGACTTAAGTAAAATGAAATAGATTAGCACCGCACACACAGCACCTGAGACCAATCTGACAAGTTGACAGTGAAAGCAGTGGGACCATTGCCCCACTGGGTGGTAATACATAGATCACTTAAACCCAAATGCAACTAGAATATTTTGAATATGACATAAAAATATATATTCAATACATCTGTTTCAGCTCGTTTTATTTTTGTAATCGAGAACAAACGATGCTTCATATTATCACAAAAGCCATCTTATAAAAGACATTCCATTAGCGATTCGCGCCTTTTACAGAGTCTCTTCCTTCGTCTGCATTCCCGCTATGGTCTGGGGATCATTCAGAAAGCAGTCATAAAGAAAGGATTTACTAAAAATAAACCAGAGCTGAGGCTGTAGCCGGCACTGCTTGTAAATGGCTTGATTTAGGCTTGCTCTGATTGAAAAATACTTTTGGTGTAAATATAATAAGCTAGAAATATTAATATATGTATTTTTATTATTATTTATGTTTTAATTTAAAGCACAATTTATAAAATTATAAGCAAAGTATATAAAATGTTATGTGAGATTATGTCGAGGAAATCAATAAGACCAGCTACAAATGTATTTACTTACTTTATTAATTATTGTGCGACAGTAATTGCTAGTCCGCATTTACACGATGAAGCATTTGATTGTTGACAAGGGCGTTGAAAGGTGGCAATACTTCATGACACATGAGGCAGTGCAACATATTTCTTTTTTTCCTTTGCCTTTTTGATTGTTTGCAAGCACAGAGTTGCATCTGAACAAATTAGCTATCGATTGGCAAGTATCGCACTTGACGCGAAACAAATTTTTTAGTTTGAAACAATCCCAATATCTTCTTGACTATCAAACTCTGCGACATCGACCATTAAAGCAAAAAACCCGGAAAGCTACAGTCGGACGCAACCGACAGTAGAAGACCCTGTACCTTTGCAGCAGCTAATGCTAACAATACACTCACACACACACATCGCAGACACTGAAAATTGAGCATCTAATTGCCAAATATGATCCGAGATTTCGGTGTTCATACAGACAGACAGACAGAAAGGTGGACATGGCTAGATCGACTCAGCTCGTCGTCCTGATCAAGACTATATATACTTTGTGGAGTTTGCCACACCTTGGCTCCTTGGATTTGGATATTCTCTTGTTTTTTTCAACTCATTCCATTTAATTAAAATGGTAAAAAATTATGCTCTCGGTTGTGTTTATAGTTGAAAGAGCACAAGCTCAACTTGCATTGATTTTGTTTATCCTTTGTGTCGATGATTCTACGCTCTTTTGGCCAGGCATGTGCCAAGCTTGAAGCCATAAAACTCCCTATTGTCTTGTGATAAACAAAACTAACCGTGTCAAATAAAAAACAATCTGAATAGAGTGAAGCTTAATAGAAATGGGAAGAAATCGCCTATTCATATGGGGCTGGGGTCCCGCGGCGTGTGGGCCACAAACTCGAAATAATATGGCGATAGTAAGCCATTTACGGTACGCTGTGTGAGTTGCGAATGTCCATAAATAGAGGAAAGAACAAAAGATATATGCATATGTCATGCCAGGGTAAAAGCGAACTTTGACATGAAGTTTGGAACGGTGCGATGCGGTGCGGTGCGGTACTGTATTGGGGTCATGGTGGGACTCACCTCATCCAGACAGACTGCGGACAATGATAAATTCGAGAAGCTAGCCCCATTGTGGTATGGATTAAATTGTGGCTAACTCGACTTGGACTCAACCTATTGAGAAGCTCACATTTGACCCAAAATCCAGACATTGGTAACTTTCCGAATCGCAAAACGACGACCTCAAATGCAAATTCAAGCCTCAGATTGGCTGACTCGAGATGCTGACACTCTCTCTATTACAGTACGGCAATGCAGTAGTCGGTCAACGACTTGGCCAGACTGGACTGGACTGGACTGCATATGGAGCAGCATCCGAATTGGATAATCAAACGTGGTCAACAACATTCAGGCATAAATAAGATCTGACTGGACGAGGGTAAATTTGTATATTTGCATAGTTTAATAATTTGGCATTTGGTTCACTGGCAGAGATAGATAAGCAGAAAGACAGAGCCGCCGACAGATAGACAAATCTACTATTCTTCTTTGGGCATTTTCATTTAGTTCTTGGCGCTAATTTTTGGTTAATGCCTTTTGTCTGTGGTTTTACGATTGCCGAGTGAAAGACACTCAGAGCCCCGAGCCGTTACCCCGTATAAAATGTGTTTGCCAAGGCAACTGCTTAACCATTGTATAGACGAGCTCTCCCAGCGACACAACAGACCACCATATCGGCAGCAGTTCCATCACCAGCATCTAGAGATCGCAATTGCAATTACTACAATTATAAGCTGCAAATATGGCAATTAAATTGTTCACTCTCTTGGCCATTACTCTGGCCTTGTTCGCACTCAGCGATGGTGAGTTTCTCCTCACACTCAGCCCCAATTTTCTCTCGGTCTCACGCTCTGCTTTCTCTCTGTTCATTTGCAGCTCGTCATGTGGCTGGCCATCGGCTGAGGAATCGCTACCATCATCAACAGCAGCGTGCTCTGGTGGCCAAGCCACATGGCGCACAGACACGCGTCTTTCCGGGTGCCGTGGCCATCAAGAAGCTGGTGTTGCTGAAGTTCAAGAAGATTGTGCCCATCTCACTGATATTGCTCAAGTCGAAGAACGACAACGAGGCGGAACTGGTGCCCGTCTATCCCACTGATCAGATACCCGAGAATGTCCAGTTCATACCCACACCCAATGGCATCTCCGGCCACAAGGATGTCCAGGCCATTGCCATTCCCAGCGAACTGCACGATCAGCTTCAGATCAATGGCCTCTCCAATGTGGAGAACATTGAGGCACTGCTCCAGGCCAGCTCCATTGATGCTGATGCTGCCGAGGGTGAGGATGGTGTGAGTCCTGTGGGCAATAGTATTGTGGTGCCACAGCTGCAGCCAGAGGATGCCCCACTCCAGCTCAATGAGAACGACGATAGCCAGCTGCTGGAGGGCGCCACTGTGGCAGCCACTCCAGTCGCTGCCAGCACACGTCGTCTCTCTGCCAACGAGCTGGTGCGCTCCGGTGTACGTAATTCCGCTCAGCTGCAGCAGACGAGTGTGGAGGAGATTCCGCTGTTGCTCTACTCGGCCACAGATAACGCTGCACCCGGCCAGGAGGTGTTCAACGAGCGTCGCTTTGTGGCTGCCACACCAGCGCGTCGTCGTCATCATCAATTCTACTATTAGTTCAACTAAAACTCCTTTAGCTCCTACTTCCACCTCACTTTATCTGTGTCCTTAGTAGCCCGGCGTGTGGCTTACTTTTTATACGTATACTTTTTTTTATACATATATATTTTTCATTTTATTTTTTGTGCTATTTGCTTAGACTGAACTGAATATAAATTAACATTATGAGAAATGACAAAGGCGCGCGATGTGTTGGGGTCTGCTTCCGCCTGGCTGGGACTCCATTGTGAGCCGGTCTTGCTTATCACAATCTCACGTTGACGACAACGTTCAGCTGCAGCTTGAAGGAATGGAAATGGGGACGGTGACGGTGACGGCAAAAGGTAACGGGCATGCCAGCGCAGCGCCTGCAGTTATCAGCTTTGTTGTGCCGCTGACATGACGTATCCTGTGACTGTGCCAGTGCCAGTGCCAGTGCCTCTGTCAGACTGCCTTTGCCTACAGCCCGCTCTGTTGTGTCTCCTGTCTTGTGTCGTGCTGTGCTGTGCTGTACTGTGCTTTGCCGTGTGCCTGGGCTGGCGGACAAGAAGACAGCCAGTGACTATGTCAGAGACCTATGTCTGTGCCCGGCTTGTTATAAATTTTCAGTGTGCTCACATGCATACAAAGCCGACAAAAGCGCAGAGATACACATACTCACACGTGCACAGCCACAAAGCCGAGCAGTATTTTCCGTAAGGCACAAGTCAGCGTCACACAAAAATAAAAGGCACAACAAAGGAGCGTGTATCGCCGAAACGGGCAACAACAGCAACAACTGCAAAGGACTACAGCTTGATATGTGACACCAGCTCTGCAAGTATGCACAACGATCTGGGCTTACACTAGCACATATGTACATTTCATGTATCGCAACTAATCATCGATCTTATCACAGAGCACCACGAAATGCCTTCAAAAACTGAGTCATACTTTTAGGTGCCGCCCCTAAAGTTTTCTATAACACGCAGGGTAAAATTGAAATAAATACTTACACTGAAAGATAAAACATATACAGTTTACAATTACAATTACATCTGGAACTCATTTCAAATTAACAACACATTATTATAGATTTTTTTTAAAAAGTTTTATTCAGTTGATGTAAATATGCATATCACATTGTGGTCGGTTATGTTATTTTAGAATATTTATTACATTAAAAAAATATAAATAAAAGTGTTATAAAATGTTTGTAAATTTATTTTTAATTAACTTTGCTTTTAATTAAAAAAAAGAATTCCTTACATTTAATATAAATTACAAAAAAAATATATCTATATTTGTTATTTATATTAAGGGAAATTCGCTGCAACTGCAAACCGGTATAAAGGGACAAAGAGTCAAGATCGGGGAGTTAACCTAGAAAATACTGGTTGTATATAATATGATGTTAATGTATGTACATTTGTATATATACAACACATAATATATGCTACTGGGGAACACCTTGTTGTTGGAATAGAGACATTTATTTCAACTCATTGAGCTTAAAACTTATTCTTATGTGAACACATGGTTCTAGCACTAGTACCCGTACCAGTGCCAGTTCCAGTGTCACTCTCTACTCTTGAACAGAAACTGGCACAAAGGAGGCAAGAGAGAGACACAGAGACAGATGGAGGGATGCCTTGTGTTGTGTACCAGTTGTAATCAACATGACGCGGGTCCTTAACACTTGCTGCCTAACGGTTTGCAGTTTTTTGACTCAGCCAAAGTACGGCGGAGGTATGTAGATGGTGACTCGCTTGTCTCCGTTGCTGTTGTTGTTGCGACCGCAGGGCGGCGGACCGTAGTAGGTGTAGGTGCACACCGTGCAGCAGTTGATGGGCGTGGCCACCACCACCACGGGCGTATTTCGGCTGGGCAGTCCTGCTCCGGGGTACGGATAAGGATATGGATAGCTAGGTGGGAGTGGTGGTGGTGGTGGTGGAGGAGGAGGTGGCGGAGGTGGTGGCGGAGGTGGTGGTGGTGGTGGTGGTGGTGGTGGTGGTGGTGGTGCAGGTGCTGGCATGCAGCATGTTTGCGGCGGTGCCACAACATAGGTCTCACAGCAACGATTCTGCTGAAAGGCCTCCAGAGTACAGGGCGAAACACAGCCACCGAAGAGGCTGGTAAAGAAGTCGGAGATGATGCTGAAGGTGCGACCCTGACGCTGGCTAACATCGTAATCCCCAAAGGCCTCAATCGAATCATTTACTCTGGGCTGCAAATCGAACTCCTCCAGACGAGATGAGTGATTGCTGCTCAAACTGCTGTTCCAGGCTCTGGGGCGCCACCGCTGCAGATGTACCTGCTGCTGTGTGCGATAACGCACTGAGAGAGTAGAAGGCGTAGGAGATTGGAGAAGGCGTAGATAAATATGAGAGATGGTAAGCCTAATGCAATCGCCCAAAAGTATGCAGAAATAAACTTGTGATAAAGTGCAAATCAATCTGTGACAAAGTGTAACACTAAAATTTAAAAAAGCTACAGTCGGATGCAACCGACAGTAGGAGACCCTGTACTTTCCTTTCCACACACACACGATAACACTCCCCTCTTACCTAGTACAGGGAATTAAATCTTGAATATCACCAGTGTTTATTATCCGATTGAGCCACAATTAACAGCACAGATAAAGTTTATCATAAGATCTTTGTATTTTGAAGCACAAGTTTGTATCTTTATTGTGGCTATGGTGTTTTTCGCGGTTTGTGGGGGAGGGGGCGACGTATCAAAAATATAAAACAAACTTGACCTGCTTGCACCATAGAGGCATCTAACTGCCAAAAATGATGACTCTAGCTCTTACAGTTTCCGAGATCTAGGTGTTCAGACAGACAGACAGACGGACATGGGTAGATCGACTCAGCTCGTAGTCCTGATCAAGAATATATATACTTTGTGCGGTCTGCCACGCCTCCTTTTGTATGTTTGCACATACTTAATAGACTCTTTTGTACATTTTTAAAGTACAGGGTTTAAAAATGTAAGTAAAGTTGAATATAAATACCAACTGTCTGAGTGCTGAGTGAATATGTGCTGAGTAGTCATAGTTCATAGTGAATATTGGTGAATACTAGTGAAAAATCATGTGATAAAGCGGAAATCAAACTGTAAATAAATGTAAAATTTAAAAATAAAACAATTTAAGTAAATTTGAATAAAAAAAACCAACCAAAAATACGTCTGAGTGCCGAGTGAATGTATGCCGAGTACTCATAACTCATAGTGAATACTGGCAAGTGCAACAACATTTAAAATTAACAAATGCATTTTATTCATGTGCTTAAAGTGATTTGTTCTCAAAAAAAAAAAGAAAAATAATAATATTAAATGATCGTAGCAAAAAAAACATAGTGCGGTGCATAAGGAAATTCTGGAAACACTAACGGCCAAATCCGAAACCACCAAAGACATTGCTGTTGGAATTGGCGCCACCACCGCGTCTATTGTTGGCATTGGCACCAGCGCCAGCTCCATTACCCGCTCCACCGGCATTGGCATTGGCATTGGCACTGGCCGACTGGCCGTTCGTGGCCGTCGCTGAGGCACTGCTGGAGGCGGAGTTCGTCACGGAGCCATTGGCGCCCACCTGGGAGCTGATGTTGGCCGCCGTATTGGCAGCAGCATTACCCTGGCCCCCATTGCCCTGGAAGATGGACTGGCTGTTGGCGCCCGAGTTGACGGTCTCTTGGTTACCATCCCGTACAATTTGTGTATTCGTATTGGCAATGTTGCTGGAGCTGCCAAAGGGATTGTTGTTGGTGGCCGTGGAACCGCTGTTGGAGCCAATGGTCTCACGGTTGCCGTCTCTTATCTGCTCGGTGTTCGCATTGCTGCTGGTGGCCTGCTGCTGATTGGGATCGAAGTTCAGCGACTGCGACTGGGCGTTGTTCGTCTGCTGACCACCAGTGGCGGTCAGTGTGTTCTGCTGGTTGGTATTCGCCGAGCTGACCTGACCCCTCGTGCCGTCCTGGGCGAGATTCGAGCCAATGCTGCTGCTGCCCCCGTTCTGCGACCCATCCGCATTCTGATTGGCAAAGTTATTGGTCGAAGCCTGCTGATTGAAGCCGGGTCTGCCAGAGGCGCCAGCATGGCCACCCGACTGCACCTGGCCGCGATTCTTGTTGTTCTGATTGAAGCCCTGTTGTGGTCCGAAGCCATAGTTGGGACGTCCGAACTGACGACGTGTACGATCGTAGTCTGGGTTGCCACCGAATCCACCAAATCCACCGAAGCCGCCAAAGCCCTGCTGGGGATAGCCGAAGGGCACAAACTGTGCCCGACGCTTCGGCCGCACCAGACGACGATTGGCAACGGGCACCTGACGGTATGACTGCCTACGTTGGCGTGGGAAGCCACCATAGGTGGCGCCCTGGGTAAGAGCATTGCCACCGAAGCCGCCAGCATTGGCCGAGGTCTGGCCGTTGCGAGAGCGTCCATAGGCATTAGAGTTGGTCACCGTCTCCTTGACATTGACTCCGCCATACTGCTGGGTGTTCGTATTGGTGTTGCTGTTGGCCCCGACACGTGCTCCTCGACCCTGAGCATTGACCTGAGCCTGGGACAGCGTGTTGCCGCGCTGCACATTGTTGTCCAGATCCAGACTGAGCAGACCCAGACCTAGACGCACATCGCCATCGGCTCCACGCTGCAGTCCGAAGCCCTGGCGCAGATTGTCTGGCGAGAGGGAGGCGCCCAGGCCTACATTGCCCACACGGAACTGATTGGCCAGTCCGCCGGAGACGGCGCCATTCGCATTAGTGCGCGTGCGTGTCAGCGTATTTCCAATCTGCAGTCCACCCAGATCGATGTCACGCGTGCGCGCCTGACTGTCCGACACCACACGCTGGCCATTCTGCCTGGTCACAGCCCGGGAGTTGGACAGACCCTGCGTGTACTCCACATTGTTGCCAAAGTCCACCTGGCGCTCATAGGCGTTGGTATTCGCCCGGGACACGGAGCCCTGACGTCCACGTCCACCACCTACAAAGCCCTGCTGTGGGCCGTATCCCTGATTGGCGTAGGGGTAGAACTGCGCATCAACTAGAGTGGGAGAGTGGGAGAGAGGGAAGGGCGTGAGTTTAGCAAAAGGTAAATGGAAAAGTTTTTGCCCAGCTGGCAAAACTTTGTTGTTTGTTTCGCGATATTAAAGGTAAACATATCACAGAGTTCCATGCATTTGTAATCCCCCCAGCAGCAACAGCAGACTCCGAGAGCTCCGAGAGCTCCGAAAACTCCGGCAACTCCTCAAACTTGTTCCACACGCCAACACCAACGCTCTCCTCTGCTTTTCCTTATTTCTTTTGCTGTTTTTTCATAATTTTTTTCGACTGTTTCTAATTTGAATATCATTAAATGTCTGCGACGTTGTTTCCATTATTATTATTATTTTTAAATTTTCAAATTTTGTTTTTCACAAAGTTGCGCATGTTTTTCGGTTAATAAAGAAAAATTAAAGAAAAGTATTCAAGTTGTTTGTGGATTAGCTCTACATAGTATAGGAAACCTGTTCATTACAATGCCCCAAACTGGTTTGCCGAATTGTATAGGAACAGAATTTACAATTAGATAAAAGATAAGTTTAATATTCAGGCGCAATTAACAAAATACCTGTTTAATTATTCAATCACGCTAACGTTTTTAACACAGTCAAGCGTGGCTATAGAGGACCTAAAGCATGGAGTCTGTGAGTGCCTGCGCTTTGACATCGATAAGAATTTTATTTTGTATTAACAAGGACGCCAATTTGGAGTAGATCGCAACTATAATAGTATAAGTTTGTCTGATTATGATTGATGTTTCAACAACATCTTTATAGACATCGCCTTTAGTTGAAGCATTTCTCAAAACAAAATCACATTAACTACATTTATATTAGCAAAATTGAAGGCTCTAATTTTAAACTTCACCAAGGAAATAATGAAATTAAGCTCTTCCGATCGCTCCAAGTCATTTTCTTTCTGCTCTTTTAGTCACTCTGTCACACCCCCTTCACACCCATTGCTTCGCCTTGTATTACTAGGCACAGGTAATCAGCTCATTCTGAAACTCAATTAATAGGTTTCTTTTGCGATAACAACAAGTAACTATATGACCGGAAATAAGCTATGTGCGTGTAATAACACTTGACTTTGAGCGAATTTTCAACTGGCGCGCTTCATGTGTGCTGTGACTCTCACTCCTACTCTCCCCTCTCGTATTAATATCCTTTTTATTCGCTCTTTTGTAGGTGTAGTTGTGCTTTTTTTGGCATACGTCAATATGCGAGGCACGTAGGCGCAAAATTCAGCGATAATTTTGCAATTATTGCTGTAGTATTAAAGTGTATGTGTGTGTGTGTACCACTCATTATTCTGTCTGCTGTTGTTGTTGCTGTGCTGCTGTGGAGAGGCATAAAAATATTTACCTTGCGGTTGACAAACAGCTAGCCAGCACACAATTAATACAGCAAATGCTTGGTGCATCCTCATCGTGTATCTGTGTATCTGAATCTGAAACTGTATCAGATATCCGTTGCCTGTATCTGTATCTGAATCTGTATCAGTGTAACGGCGTATCTATGCGTCTGTCCTGTGCTGTCCTTGCCTGTCCTGTCCTGCTCGGGATAATTTACCGTAGCGAAAACAGCGCACGCAATGAGCGCGTTTTAAACCGCCAGCGACTTTTATCGTCTGCCTTTTGTTGGCAGTGTTTGCGTGTTTTTGTATCGCGAGTTGAAATTCTATTTGGCGAGTCGCGCGTGTGTTTTGCGTTAAGAGCTCAGAGGCGTTCTAAGCCTCTCGCTGGTGCTGTAATCAAGCTTTAAACCAAACAATAATTAACGCGCTTTATTGATTAGCTGCCGACTGCGACGTCTGCAGCTGCGTCGGCGCCGGCGTTGACGTTGACGTCGGTGCCAAGCTTATGATTATTACTTTATAAATGTTCTTTTATTTTGTTTCTCAAAAAGAAATTGAATATCGTAGTACAGGTTTTTTAATGTTTGTTTGTCTTATTCCATTTTTTTATTTATTTATTTCTTCTTTTTTTTGGGCTCCGTTCCTCTCCCGCTAATACTCGTTAAACTTGTTTTCTAACACCGAGAATCGAGCGACGTTTGCTTTTCGAGCTTTCATAAAATAACATACATATATACTATGTATAAATCAATTTAAAAAAAACGCCAGCCGGGAGACATTAACAATATTTTTGATGAGCCTGCCAAATGTTCAACTGTTCTTTTTTTCAGCAAGGGGATTTTTGTCTTCATTGATTTTGAATTGGTGTTTAAATTAGAAATCAAATTCAATATATTCACTAGAGAAAGCCTCCGGAGTTATCTAAATCACTTAACTAAAGTCTGCATTTTTATGGATGAGAATTGAGTTGGATATTATTGTTATTATGATCTACTTTATAGAGTAGAATTGCAAGGAATTAGTTGATTTTTCAGTCGAATTGAGAGGAAAGAAGTTGAATGTAAATGTTCCCATTTTCGAATTCGTTCAATCGATTTACTTTTTGAAAAAAATGGGGTCCCAAATTTTCATTCGTCGTTTTCGATTAGCTTCATATTTGGTCCATTTTGAAATAGATTAGCTTCGTGTGTAGTGAGTACAATAAACATTTTCATTTCATTTTAAACATTTAAAACGTAAATCGAAAGCTTTAGATGCTTTGCATGTTTGGTGCGACTTGCAGCCCAATCGGATAATAAACACTGGAGATATTGGACAATCAATTTTCTGTAGTAGGCATTTGGTTGGAGGAGGGGAAAGCCACAGTGTACGCGATATTTACGTAAATATCGAATAGTATACTTCATCTTCAATCGTATTTCGAAAGGGTATAAAAAATTCGGGCTAGGAAAAGAATTATAGAATATTTGGAAGCTCTCAACTCGAACCAGGTAGTGTGTATCTCAGGGTGAGTTTAGGCTTTGAAATCCCCTGACGTCAATGTACCCACTGTAGGTCAGTTGAGATGAGTTTGCATATGAGGCACATGATGGCTCAGTAGTAGTTTAACCACATATTCATTAGACGAATTAGTCATTAAAGAGCCATAAAAAGACATCGATAAATAAAAAACTAGTTGTGGCTTAACAAATTTGTTGACAAAAGTGTTTAACATGCTCGAAACTTGTGCGAGAACAATGCGTAGCATTTGAGAAGACTGAGAAGTCAGAGAAGTGGCTTTGTTGGGTTTTATTTTTATTTTTTATCTCTGATTTGTTTATCTACATCCAGCATCTACAATTGTCTATTGAAACTGCTAAAGCACACATCTAGTAGCAAATATCTAATGATGGCTAATAATGCAGGAACCCCAAATGCAGTGGGGGGAATTTCCGACTCAGTTGTTGATTATTATTTGTAATATGGCATGACTCTATCTGTGTCCATTTCGGCATTGTGATTTGTCTGCGCAATTTGCAAATCAAAACTAGAAAACTATATTGCAAGAAAAGTCACTGAACGGTAACAACAGCAGCAGCAGCAGCAACTGGGAACACTATACAACAAACAAATTGGGTCACATGGAGCAAAACTTTCGCCAGATGGAGAGATAGCAAACATTGGTTCAGCTCTCTGTTCGATACACATAAAAAAAATTGTTTTTTATTGTTATTTCATTTCTAACGTTTATCGGTCTGGCGGCATCTTTACGCTGACGAGCGAGACTACCACAGCCCTCACTCACCCCGCCCCGCCCCGCCCCGTCCATTGCCCTGCCCTGCTCTGCCCAGCGCTCATTGGATCGTTGCCTTGAACGCGTGAAATGGAGTAGAAAAATTGTTTTTCTATCAAAGGCAAAAAATCGCAGCACTGTGCAGCACCACAGACAGCAGCTAGCCACCCAATGACCACCGCCCCTTCCCTCCCCCGCCACCCCAAATTCGCCGCATGCTCTAGCAACAATTTTGTTGTTTATGTTGCCATTGCTCTTAGTTCTCTATCAATTTAATGCTCGTAACGCAGCTGGACACGCGGCTTTAACTTTTTTTATACCAACTTTGTTTTGTTTTTAATACGGGGCAAGTTCAGCTAAGTAGAGGGCGGGGGCAGTGCCAGGGGGAGGGGGCATTTATTTTGGCGGCCACTTGAACGTTGCTTCGGTTTTTGGTTTCTGATTTTGGTACAGATTTTGTTTCTGGTTCTGTTTCTGTGACTGTATCTGTATCTGTGACTGTATCTGTATCTGTGTCTGTATCTGTGTCTGTGACTGTATCTGTATCTGTATCTGTATCTATGTCTGTATCTGTTTCGGTTTCAGTTTCGGGGGTTTTTTTGTTAGTCTGTTTTTTTTATTGTTGTCCGGCGTTGTCTGGCGGCATTAGCACGGCTCAGACTCTGACTTGCGCCGCTAATTGAAGTTTTATTCGCTTTGGCGACGCTCAAGCCACGGCTGTGAGGGGGGCGTGGATATTGGCCAACACGGCGTGGAACAGGTGCACCCCGGAACGGCTAGTCCAGCAATAGAGTAGCCCAACAGTCCATCGATTAGTATAGCCACTAACCGAAGCTTCGGTTTAGCCCAATCATAATGTGGTATATCGACCTTCATGAGGTTTTTGAACTTCTTGCTTAATTAATCGATAATATTGTTGAGGGCTAAAAACAGGTTGAATTCGTTTATCGATCTGCTCTCTGCTCGTTCTGTACTATGGTAATTTAGTGGACGTAGATATAGACCAAAAACGAAATACATACTACACTACTGTTCATATTTATCTGTAGTCTATCTCAGCTATCAATCAGACATCAGGTATCGAGACACACTCTCTCTTACTCTCTTGTATAATGAATAATGAATGCAACTTTATTGAACATTCTCTGTTGTTCACCGATAACTCTGAACACAAAAGACGTTTTTTGCTTTCTTCACCGTTATGTGCGTCATTTGATAGCTGTCTGGCAATATGTATCTCTGAGATACTTTTGCTCTTTTATTTTGTGTGCGTGTGAGTGTGTGTGTGTGTGTGTGTGTGTGTGTGCCTTTTGTTAGCATTCGCGATGTGCATATGATGATAATTTGTTTTGACAAATTTTTTAAACTTGTTAATATATAATTTTGCCCACAGCCAACACACACACACACCCACTTTTCGTGTTGCATGTAGTTACATTCCGCATTCAACTGTGCCATATGTTTGCCTATCTACAGATACTTATGTTGCACATCTCCGTTGCCAACACCCCGACACCCGGACACCCTGGCATGCCTGTTGTCCCTGTGCCTGTGGCTTCGTCATTGTTTCCCACTCCCACCCCTCTCCCTTCTCCTGCTTCTGCCTCTGTCTCTGCTTCCGTTGCGTATACGTCTCGTTGGCCATAGACAATCCTTTCGGCTAGGGCTCTTGCTTGTTTGTTGTCTCCTTGTGTTTGTTTTGAGTTTGCCGCTGCCGCGTCTGCATTGCGTCTTTTGTTATTATTACATTTTCATAAATGCAAAAGCACACACACACACGCACACACACACACACACACACCCGAAGAACTTGATGATAAATTTTGTAAAGTTTTGTCTGGCTCGTTGTCGGCATGCGGCTCGTTAGCTGCCTGTCTCTGGCTGACTTGCTGTCCGCACACACACTGATACACACACACACACTCACTCACTCTCTGATACATATACATAACTTGCCCGTCTGTCACTCTCTCCCCCGCCCACCACCTCTCCTCCTCTTTGTATGGCTTCTCTAGCTGCTGTCTGCCTCAGTTTGCCTGTAATTGCAACTCTTCCCCTGCCTCCCCCTGCCCCGCTCAGTTTAATACGCATGAAAAATTGCTTCAGCTGCATGTTGAAATGAGATATTTCAATTTTGTATTGTAATTTCAGCAACTTAAATGTAATTCTTGAAGACATGAGGCGCTTGTCAGCCAGCCATTGTTTGTGGCACGTACTGTGCACCCCACCATCCCCCACCCGCTTCTACGCACACTCCCCCATTGCTCCACACAGTACTTATCACTTCTGTTGCTCTGCCCTCATGCAATTGTCTGCAACGTGGCAGTGGTTCAATACTTGCAACCTTGCAACATCCCCCCTCAACACTCCACCCCATACTCGGCTTGTAGGCGCTGCCTATAGGCAACCTCATTTGTTGCTTCGCTTTAGAAAATTATGCAAAATGAAAAGAAAAAGTCGAGTTGCCTTCATGTCGTGTTTGCGCACATAATAAAGTAACGGCAATACCACCCCCTCTAACATCCTCCTACACTACCCGCCCCTGGGTCTGTGCCCTGTTGACTAGTGGAACTGCATAGGCGGCACTTTTTAAGCGTTTCTGACTGAAGTTTTTGGCAGCGCTTAAGAATTTAACACACACACACACACACACACAATGCAATGCAGCTGCAAGTTTTGTGGGCGCGCCACAGCCACGCCCCTTGCCACATTGCCGCACGCAAAACTTTTGCCACAGTGTGCACAGTGTGCGCCCTTGCCCCCGCTACCCCGACCCACGACAGAGTCAAAAATCTGCTGCAATGACAAAAGCTGCCGCGTCGTGTGTTGCCAACGAAATGAGCCAAATTATGACAAATTGTTGGCAAAAGTATTTAAAATAAGTTTATTTCCGTGTGTAACAGAGACGGAGGCAGCCCGCGAGAGAGACGGCGAGTGACAGAGAGTGAGAGACAATGATGTGACTCGACTCAGTCTGCCCTTTGCCTCAGTCGGGAGGGAAACCGCGCAGCATTCCACAGCTTGCGGTGAATATTCGACAATTTTGTGTGCTTTTGGCCACTAGATGGCGCCAGCAGTTACCTGCATGCAACCTGGTACACAACACACACCCCGCAAGACACAAGACACATGACAATTAAAAGGTCGTTAAGCACGGGGTCGTTTGAATACCTAAGTGAGTGGTGTGAGTGTGAACACGAGTGGAATGAGTGTGTGTGTTCAGACTGTTCACAGGCAGCTTAAGCAGTGTCACACTGTTTCGAGTTAGTGTGAATGTTTCATTTGTTTCATAAATACGCGGTCAATCCAAGTGAATACAGCACGAATACAGCGATGAATACATTTAGCTGGGCATGAGGTAAAGTAAATTGGGAAGAAATGTAATTCAAAGTATGTACTAATTAGTAAACGAATGAATACAATCATGAGTGTCTCCATGAATGTATTCAGTGGAGTATTCATAACTTTAGCATGAGTTAGATGTTAGACCATTTAAAGTAATTTTGACAAAAAGTGACAACTATGTAAGTATTCACAAGTGTATTCATGAATATATTCATGAGTGCAGTCATGACCAGTATGTTCACGAGGGTGGAGTGTACGTATAAAGTATGAGTCTGACGACTATTCAATGTAGTTTAGACTAAAAATTGACTTCTACACAAATACTCAAAAGCACTCATGAGTATGAGTATAGCTTTCATGAGTGTATTCATAACTGATGTTCAACTGGTTTCAGCATTTGTTGGCATTTGATAGTTGCTTTTATTTGTATTCCGTTGCGAGTAAGTACACCCAATGAGTGATAGTGAATACTATTCACATTGCTGACTCTGCAGTGTTTTGCTGTTCAGTGTGTGTATTCATTTACACCCATGCGTGCGCTCATGAATACCAACTAGAAATATGCTTAATGCTTTAATATGAACTGCAACAGCAATAAATGTGAATCACATTTGAATAAACATTTGAATATCAGCACAAATCACCCACACTCATACTACACTCAAACCTAAGCACTCGCAGACTTAAAGAGCAAACTGAATGCGCTGTTTGTATTGTTTAGAATGTGGCAGCTGCAAACACAGTTGACACACTCGGACACACTCACACGCACTCGCACACTCACACGCACGCACACACTCAACCACTCATTCAGTGAGTATAGTGTCCCAAAAAACCACACAATTATGATGTGTCTGTCGGGCTGCGTCTCTTGCGTGCGACGCATTATAAAATTTGTTGCTGCTGCTGTTGCTGTTGCTGTTGTTGCTGTTGTTGGGGTGCGACCCTCGACAAGCGACCTAGCTGTAAGACAAAAATGCTGAAACATAACAACAAAATGTAAATCCTTTCAATTGAAATGTTACAGCCAGCATAGTGCAAAGGAGTCGCACCTAAAGCACTACCCGAAACAGTTCGAGCGTGCCCCTCCTGCCCCCTCCCTTTGACGACTCCCTTCATGCTTGTGCTTGGGCTTGTGCTTGTCAGTTGCCACTGCTAACAGCTTGGCTCGTCAGCAAATTCAGCTTGTTTGCGTTTCTAAGTTATGGTTACTGTTGCCAACTGGCTTAGCGAGTCAACGTGTAGACTGGGTAGAGACAAGAGGATTCGGATTGACATCGGCAAAGGGAATGCGAGTGGGAATAGGAATGGGAATGGACAAAGGAATGGGCATATTAGCATTGTGTAGTAGCTGGCAAACTGACTTCCACTTCCACTTCTACTTTCTTCATACTGTTTTCTCTCTTTTTGTCAACGACTGACAGCATTAGCATAAAATGCTTGCACTAAAAAAGGACACTACTCTCATTTACAGCTCGTCAACAGGTGCAGCTGCAGCTGCAAGTCGTTGACCAACCGCCACACCAAACCAAGGCACACTGGGCCATAAAGCGAAATTGTTACACAAATAAACGCCAAAAGACGTTGACAACAACCGATGGCAGCGGCACCGATGAAGCGAAGTGCCAGAGACACAGAGACGTCAGAACGAAGGTGAACGAAAGTGCTTAAGCGCGGCGATTAGTCGAATGCAAAAAACACTCTACAATGCAAATTAACATAGACAACTGCTGTAGTTAGCCCAAAGCTCTGTTTGCTTATCATTTTTCTACTCACTATTGTGAATTGTATAACGTTAAAGTATATATTTGGCTTAATGGAAGATACGGTTTTCGATGTGCCCGAAAGTATGCAACAATAAATCATGTTTTTGGAGCTGAAAAGTATGCAATGAAAACTCGAAATAAGTTTTGATAGAACGTTTATTGAATATCAAATGTCAAGGAACTAGAATTGCATTAGTCATAATCATACATTCGAGCTAGGCACTGCCAGTGTGTACACACTTATTATACGGTTCAAACTTTATAATTTGTTGTTGAATATTAATTTCTGGACACCTCGAAAGATATGATATTATATAAAATGTTAAGTTAAAATTAAAGTTTATATTTTTTATTATTTTTAAACTATTATCCAGCTGACAGATTGTCAACTATTTTGTTGAGTTGAATTAATACTTGTGTAATATTATGAGCATTAATTTTGTGTTTGTTTTTGGTTTTCCTAAACTTTGCAATAAAGTACTCTATGGGCAGTCGTTAGTTGCAATGAAATCAACTTAATCAAGTGCTACTAGACTTCAGTCTCTTCCCACAGTTAGGGTATCAGTTAGTCGGCAGAGTCTGGCGCTGCCTGGAAGCCTTGAAGTGTTTGCCTCTGCCTGACACCGCGTTTCCATTGCCTTGAGTCCTTCTGTGTTTTTGTTTGTCTCAAAGACAGCGAGGACAACTGCAGCATAAAAACTCAGCGTGAGATAGTTAATTTGTTTTCACTTCAGCAACAATATCCCGGCACAAGCACAGCACAGCACACCCCATATACCCTTCCCCTGGCCCTCCCCCTGCCCCATTCACTACTCAGCCCTAAGCCAGGCGCTGGTGGAGATGGTTTGTGCAGCCCGCAGTTTGTCTCTGCACGTTTTGGCTCATTTATTTTCAGTTTGACGCCCTGACGCTGCTTATTTGCACACAGCAAAAAGAGAACAGAAGAGAGGCAGGAGGGGCAGTTGGGGCAGACAAAGATGTAGAGTAGCCGCTGTCAAACTTATCAAATGGCAGCGCGAAAAAGAATTGCACAAAGTGGTCGACAGACGGGCGAATCGGAGGGGAGCAGTCTGAAGAGGGGGTAGCGGGACAAAGCGGGGCGCGAGACAGTTGACAATTGCAAAAAATTGTCACAAAGCGAAATTAAAAACGCAAAAACAAACCGGCAAAGAGATAGCGAAAAGCGAAAGGATGCTGAGTGGGAGAGCTTTGGAGAGTGGAGAGAGGGTATAGGATATGGCATGAAGCACAGAGCGAAAGGCAGAGTGTGAAATAGAGAGTGTAGGGGGGGGGAGAAGAGGGAATGTAGAGCAAGTGGCAAGAAGTTTTATGGCAATGACAACATCAACAACGGCTCTGACGCGGGCGGGGGCGGGACGGGGGTTAAGTGAACTGCGACTGGGGGAGAGTGTAGAAGAGAAGAGTATGAACAGATGAACGCCATGAAAAGGGGGCGGAGCAGTGCTGGAGTGGGGGAATGTTACATTGTTATGGGCTGTGGGCAACTGTCAGTGCAAATGTTTCAATTTGGCATCTTTGCCCACTTTTGTCAACTGCTGACGACGACAATTGTTGTTGGTTGCTTTCGTTACTGTTATTGCTGTTGTTGTTGCTGCTGTTGTTGTTGTATTCCAACAGCAGCAGCAGCAGTGACAGCCCCTGCAGCAGCCAGCCACCAAAGCAGCTCCACCTCAACCACTTTATCCACGTGGGGCGCATGCATATTTTAATTAAATTGTTTGCCATAACCGAGCCACTTTCTGAGTGGATTCTCTCACTCTTTCCCTGGAGCTCTGCCACTCCCCCGCCACCCCTTCACCATGTTTATCATAGAACAGCGGGCGGTACGGCACAGATCCCAAAATCAAGCGGTTTGTCATTATAATTCCTGCTCTGGGTCTTGGTCAGATCTGGACTCAGAGTAGACCACTACACAAGGTAAAAATTGCCATCTTTAAGTCAATTTTGAACGATTTTAGCCAAATTCTTCAGGTTTTTCGACGCCTAATTTAATTTCTCTTCATTTACAAACCTCGCCTTAGGTTTTAAAACTTTAACCATGTACTAAATGAGGAACAGCTGGCTTATTTTAAATATATGTATATAGCTTAAAGATTTTTCGAACAATTTGCTTTTCAAATTCGCTCTTGAAATTTGCTCTTGAATGCTATTTGCTTTCCGCTGGGCCGCAGTTGCTTTTGTTAGTTCAAAAGCGCTCTATCGGCTTGCTGCCTGTTATCTGACCCTGTGTGTGGCCCAGTTCGGGCCGCGTTTTGCAGCAGCTCAGACCAAGAGCTAATGATTCGGCCATTTTGTGCGTTGTGTTTACGAACGGACTGTGTTAATGTTTGCTCACTGGTCGCTGTTGTGTTGTACGAGATCAATGATAAAATATATTTTATTATGCTCACTGCGACAACAACTGGCAGACAACGAGACAAGCAAAACAGGCAGACAGACAGAGGGACAGGGGGACAGAGCGAGGAGCCCTCAACTTGATATTGTCCGCCACTTGCTCAATATTAATTATTCAGGCGCAGACCGTGGCCACTCCCCTCCCCCCCACCCACAACCAGGCGCATTTTCGCTATGTGCCCATTGTAATAATTCTGCCAAACGAACAATTGGGCTTAGCCTAGAGCCTACAGGGGGCAGAGTGGGCTGAGGGGCCAACATTTTGAATAGCTGCAAAGTTGTGTCGATTAAATTTGTTGGCTTTTGCGATTATAGTAGTATTTTGTGAGCTTAGCTTACTCCCTTCACACTGTTTAAAAGAACTCTCTTTGATTTTGATATTTCATCTGTCAGTCGACTGGCGCTTATTGTGGTAATGATGAACTGCCAACTGGTCAGTTCAACTGGCAGCTATACAGTCAGACAGCAGCGACTGGAGCGAGGCTGAGAGGCTGAGACGCTGAGAGACTGAAGCCAAGAGCCAAAAGATAAATACGCAGCGAAACGAAATGATTTTCTAAGTAAGTGCAAATTGCGTTTTAATTAAAATGTAAAAATAAAATACAGAGAGACAGACAGACTGACTGACTGACTGACTCACTGACTGACTGACAGACCATCGCTGTTGATAGGGCTAACAGTGTTGCAGGGGGAGGTATAGTACGCAGCCAAAAATAATTAAAATTCGGAAAGTAACTTGAAAATGTGTTCGCTACTGATGCGACAGCTGCCATCGCGTGTCTACACTCTTCTCTCTCTCTCCCTGTTTCCCCCTATGTCCCTATCCCATCCCTATCTAATTGCTGGGCAAGCCAACAACAATTGGCTCTGCCTCACAGTGCGCACTACGTGCCGAGGTATTAACTCGATCTAAGCTCGCAAAACGCGTAAATGTCACATTTCCATTTAGTCGTATTTTCCGTATTTATATTTTCTACAACTGGCCACGCCCCCTCGCCCCCACACCGCCCAGCCGCCCACGGAAGGGGCCACGACCTTTGACTTACTTTGCTGCATCAGCAAACAGGAATTTCCCCATTTTTTCTTTCGACGTTTCTGCTTCTTCAAATATGTATTTATTTTTTCTTCTCAGCTCCTATGAAAAATCATTTGACAAACAGTTTTCCGCACGCTTTTCACTTGGTCCACTTTCTTGCTCTCTGTCTTGCCATTTGGCTGAAAATCTCGTTATTTTGTAGCAATTTTTAGTGCCTCGTCCATGGGGCTGAGGCATAAAAATGCAAACTTTTTAATTGGGTTTTTGTGTGTGATCGCCTTCGGTATGGGGCGCTAAGGGGTGTTGTTGTTGCTGTTGTTGTTATTGCTTGAATTGACATCCAAGTCGTGTTGGAGCCGCTCCTTTGGACAACAACGCAAAGCTGCGTTGATGGCACCAATTTGACGCGGATAGCAAATTTAAGCAGCTTAGCCTGACCAAAGCTTCCGGCATCATCAAAAAAAGTGGGGAAGGCTACAGTCGACCGCAGCCGTCAGTGGGAGACGCTGTATTTTGCTTTGCATCAGGCGTCAGACACACTAACAAATACTCACAGATAAATCACATATAGTACATTCCCGCAATCGCAAAGCCACACGCATACATGCTGCTGCTTTCACCATTGCTTGCGAGATCTAGCTGTTCATACGGTCAGGAGAACATACAGACATGGCTATATCGACTCAGCATACATATATATTTGTATATATATATTTGTATGTACTTTATAAGGTCTACCATAAGATCGTCCTTCTGTCTGTTACACATAAAAGTCAATTGCACAAACTAAATAGACCCTTCAGTACTCTCTTTGACGTCAGGGCCTAACGAGTGAACGAATGGAAAAAAAGGACTCGCAACAACAATAATCACAACAATCTGCTGGTCAGGTTTAGGCTCAGGCTCAGGCTGAGTCTGAGGCTCAGGCTTAAGCTTAGAAATTGTTAGTAAGCAAAAAGGAAAAAGTGGCATGAAATTTCGACAAGGATCTGCATAAATTAAGCACTGGCATTAACTACAATCAATACACACATTTCTGCCTCAATTGAACTGTGTGAGTGGAGAGGGGTGGGCAGGGGAGGGGTTAGCATGCAACTGTTGCGGTGCGTTTGCACCTGTCAGAGCTAATCGTGAACCCTTTGAAGCCACTCTACGCCATGTGGCGAGTGAAAACATTTATTGATTAAGCAATTAGTTGAAATTACACCAAGTACACTCGATTATGCAAGGGAGAGGGTGATAAAGAGAGCGAGAAACAGAGAGGCAATGAGTGTGTATAAAGGGAGAGAGTGGCAACACCCTTTGCTGCGTTGGGCCTTTCAATCTTTGCATTTAGCACTACGCTGTGTAAACACTGTGTGCCACACACACCACACACACTCGCACACTATTCATAGCATATCTAGTCAGAGATATAGCCACAGCCACTGCCATTACCGTTACCAATGCCATTTCCAAATGCTATTTATGCCCAGACACAAAACAAATACAAAAGTCAAGGGAACCAACTCCAAACTTGCCCCAACTTGGCCCATTGTACACACATACATATATTTCACAAATAAACCCACATGCACACACATGAACACATGTATATATGTAGATCGGGCGATATACTAGTGCCCCAGAGCGAGTCATTAGATAGCTTTAAAGGTTTGCTAGTAATTCGATTCGTTTGATATCAATTAAAGTTTCACTTTATATTTATCTACTTATTACAAGATTATGACAGCTCTATGTAGCCCGGAATGCTACAGCCGGACGCAATCGAGACCGCAATGGAGACCCTGTACTTTGCTTTGCAATAGATAAGATAAATTAGAGGCTTAATACATTTATAAATGACTTGTGCGCTTATCAGCTGTTAAGCTTTCACTCGAGCTTTAAGTTGAGCTTTTAATTTCATGGTGATTAAAAGTATGCTACATATTAATTATAAATATGGTTCTGCCTAAAAGTATGTAGCCTTAAGCCACCATAATTTACCATCTGAACCGGATCAGATGCCTCCTTCACGTAGTTCACGGATCGAACTGTATGAACAAGTGCCGATTGATATGTTATACTGTATGTTATACCTCTGCACCTATATACGCCTTATAGCTTTATACTCCATACCGATGGACCGGACCGATGGTCACAATATGATGGTAAAGGCGAATCATGAGAAACATGATGCATTGAAACTGAGTCTCTTCAATTGGACTTTCTTCCTATTTCGTATGTGCAATACTCGTATAGTAGTAGCTGAATAACTCTCTTAGTGTAATTTCAGCAACTGGAAAAGCAGAGTTATAGTCTTAATACTCGAATCGTTTAACCGTGATGCTTAAGCTGAGCCGTTAAAGCAAGAGCTCGTACCTCGTGTCTTCACCTGGAGACTGGCATCGCATATGTTGCCATCGATTTGGGCGTTTAACATTTATCGCCTCCAACTGCCAGGGCCTCTAATGACTGGGCCAATATATATGGCCAGCAATTTTGCACTGCGTGTCACCTGCGCTGCCCAGATAAATCGCGCCGAAGCAGTTGCTTGACTTAGAAAAGGATCCAGATGAAGCAGGACGAAGCAGAAGGAAGGCACAAAAGATGTGGAGGAAAAGTGTGGCAAAAGTTTTCGGCAACGGCGATTTGTCGGTTTATGTGCTGTGAATTGAAATGCAGCCAAGAATCTCAGCCGCTGGCTGGAATAGTTACTGGTGTGCCAGGCGAGAATGGCTCTGGCTCTAATGCAAAACAAATCGAATCCAGGTGGCGTCCAGTGAATGGGCTGCTGCTGCACGTTGCAAAAGCAGAGGATGGGGGCGGCGTATTACCTGCGTATCACCTGACGTAAAGCCACTTGCCAGAGCCCATATCCTGTCGCACATTGTCGTCCTGTGGGTTATTAGGCGGCGGCAGTGGCTATTACTCTTCTCCTTACCGTAGCCCACGCTCTCTTCTCACTGCTATCTGCGCCAAAACAACAGTAAAGAAATTGCCAGACGCGCTGAAGCGTAAGCGACATTTCTGGCCCAAGCCTGTGCTCGGCTATGCTCCGTTATCCTGTCCAGCAGTGTCCTTTGCTGTCCGGCCCGTGGCATTGCCAACAACATTGTTGACCCCAGCTGGTCCGTTGGCTGTCCAACTTGTCGCTTTGATGATTAATGGCCACCAAACTGATAAATCAACTTTGTCGCTGTTGCTGTCACTGCACAAACACGCCGCAAAATGCTGCGCCCCCATCATAGATATACACACACTCACACACACACACACTCGTATGGCAGGCCTTGGCTACGCTGCATATTCGTTTCCATTCGGTTCGATTCGATTCGACTCGATTCGATTCGTCTCACTTGAGTTTTAGCTAATGTTCAATATGCCACGCCCACAATTCCACACACACACACACACACACAACGCTCCAATTGCGACATATGCAAACACGCCAATTTCTATGTCCTTCATCATCCAATTCCATTCCATTGTCTGCCGGAAATTATTTCCAGCTGGGCAGCAACAACAAAAGAAGAGCCTTTCACATTTCCAACTGTTGACTTCGCATGTGAAATACGCTTTACTCCCTCTCTATTAAAATTCATCTAAAGCCCAAGGCCATGGTTTACAGTGTTTCTATATAAATAGGTATTTAAGTTTTAACATTTAGACCCCGTACTTTAAAAAAGTAAAAAGGGTCTATTAAGATTGTGCAACTCAGAAATGTATGTAACAGGCAGAAGGAGGCGTGGCAGACCCCACAAAGTATATATATTCTTGATTAGGACAACGAGCTGAGTCGATCTAGCCATGTCCGTCTGTCTGTCCGTCTGTCCGTCTGTATGAACACCTAGATCTCGGAAACTGTAAGAGCTAGAGATATCATATTTGGCAGTTAGATGCCAATATGGTGCAAGCAGATCAAGTTTCTGTTAGATTCACACCCACAATTATATAGATACAAATAGATACAGATAGATACAATATACAAACGTATGCTTTAGCATACAAAGATCTTATGGTAACCTTTATCAGTGCTATGAATTGTGGCTCAATTGGACAATAAACACCGGAGATATTCGAGATTAAAGTTTCCGTATTAGGCAAGGGGGAGCGGCGAGCGTGCATTTAATGTATGTATACGTGTGTATGTGTGGTTGCATTTGACTTTGCGCTATGTGTGTGTGTGTGTGTATGTATTGTTAGCATTAGCTGCAAGGAAAGTACAGGGTCTCCTACTGTCTGTTGCATCCGACTGTAGCTTTCCGAGTTTTTTTAGTGTAATTTCAAGAAGTCTATGAGACAAATCACAGACTGTCAAATGTTTTGCATAGCTACTAACAACCTCACAACCCAATTGAAGAGAGAAAGTTTAGTTTTCTTGATGTTTTGCGGATATTTAATATCACGTTCACCAGAGCCACGCTCACGTAACGTTTGTGGTTGGCGTTACGTTACGTTAACGCTCGCGCTTACGTAACATTCATTGGCATTGCAATTTGGCTCATTAGACACATTTCGTTGGCAATTAAGTAAATAATTTGTAAGCCACAAACATCGCAATGGCAGTCGGCCTGGCCTGACGTCTGCGGTCCGTTCGTGCACTGTGCAAAGTCCGGCAACCTGGCAACCCTACGGCGAGTGTGGCAGTCGGCAGCCCTGTCTCCGATTACCGAACCGTTGGCCCGTTTATTATGTCGCTGTTGCCGTTGCCGTTGCCATTGCCATTGCAGTTGTGGTCACAGTCTGTGGTAATTTATGTTACTGCACCAAGTAAATGCCGCCAAAGCACAACAACTCACATCCACAGAGCCAGGCAGACAGACGTATGTGTGTGTGTGCGTGTGTGTGTTGGCTGTTTGTGTTTGCGCTTTTGTTGTTTTGTTTGTCAATTGATTTGAAAATTACAACAAAAAGCACACGGAACCAAAAACTACGCTCTGTAATGTGCAAAACATTGCCCCACCTGCAACTATGCACCACACAACTCACAACACACACAACACATACACCCACACCACACACCCAGCAGAGCACACCACGCTAGACCAAAGCAAACCACAGCACTTCCTTCTGCTCCACCACTACACGCATTGTTTGCATTGGCGCGCAAAAGTATGCAGTGTGCATATTTAAATTTTCACAGCACTTTGCGGCTTTTCGTCAAAACATTTTCATTGCCCTCCCCTTACCACCACCCCTGCCACACCCGCGTCCAGCATTAGGGACATATTTGATGCCATGAACGGATTTCAGCAGCTCTAATTCAATTTGAAGTCGAGTAGCTACTAGTTAGTTGAGCTCCAAGCCACGACTCCGCCTAGACTAATGGATGAGCAGAGTTCTAAAGTGCACACACTCGTAGTAAGTGCACAGCATTTCATCTATTTATAATCAAAAATAATAAACGATACAGTTATATTAAATTTAATAACAATGCAATAATTAGAATACAATATTTAAATCAATTAAAGTTAAATTGCTGATTTAGAAAATGAACTTGGTCAATTACTTCTTTAAACTCTGCTCTATGTATGAAGTGTATTCATTCCACTTTATTATAGCTATGTTATAGACACACATACCTATCAAGACATTTTCCAGTTACTATAAAAAATTAAATATTTCTTAGTTTTAAGGAACAACGAACAATCGACCGTGTACTTTGATTTGCCTTTGGTGTCGATAACAGCAGCAACATATATAGTATGTACATACTCACATACACATACACTTATACGTACAAATATACGCGCAAATACAAACAATAGCCAATACATTCATACCCACAATCAAAAATCACGCTTACGCCCTAGTGGCCGCGTACACTGTGAGCTCCCTCCCCACCCAGCCAAATGTCTAGTACAGAAAATTGATTGTCCAATAAGAAGGAAGACAGTGACTCTAAACAGTGACTCTAAAACTGTACATGCTGGGAATATTTTTAGCGGAACGGGGTCTAGAGTTAATCTCTTTCAAATGTTAATAAACCTACAAACTAAATGTGGAGTTCCATAAATTAATAAAGATATTAAATACTATCGGATTAATAGACTCTTTTGTAGTACAAAATGTTATTAAAAGAACCGTAGTTAGTCTTTCAACCTGATGGTTTTTGCTATCCCCTCCCAGTAGCAGTGTAAGCCGCCGTGTAGGCTGTGCCTCAACACAATGCAACTGCAACTGCAACGCCAACTGTCTAGACTGCCTCGGCATCTGTCTGTCTGTTCAACAGCCTCCATTGTTTACTGTGGCCATGTCTCGGGACTGCACGCCCGCATCGCATCTGTTGGCATCGCCATCAGTCATCCCAGCTAATCTGTGCGTCCAAGTGCGACGGTGCGTCCGATAAGCGCCATGTTGATGTATCCAAGTCCTGGCCAGATCTATGTTCACATGCATGCCACTCCCTGTCTTTTTGTTTTGGCCAGGAGCGCCCTATCGTTTTTTGGGGACGTCGTTATCATTGTTGGTTTCTTGTATATGCATGTCATTGTGTGCACCCTCGCCCCCCACCGGGTTGGCTTTTGTTTAACTGTTGCTGGGAAGGTGATGCCTGTTGCCAGTTACCTGTTACCTGTTACCGGCACTTGGCATAGTTTTTGCGGCCAGCGCCAATCGTGTGGCTTTGAAGCAGCCCTTAAAGTATTAAAGTCCTCTGTTAACGGCCATGGTCATGGCTCCAACTCTCCGTCTATAACTATGTCTGTGGCTCTTGGTGCCAATTTAATTGAATTATGGCACAAGGACGAGAGGAGCGGAGGCAGATCAGGCGCGAGGTGGGTAACTTCAAAGAGCTGCTGATAAGTACAAAAGTACGTTTGCCACGTGGAATTTCTCAGCAGTTCCGACTCTAAAATTAGAAAACAGCGACTTTGCCACAGTGGAACAATGTAGACAATAAACAAACAACATTATTGAAATTGACTATAAATAAATTGGAGAATTAGAAGAGGATCAATTTTAAACAACAGTATTATAATATTAACCTAAACTTTAGTAATAACGAAAGTTAACGTGACATTTAATTTGATCTGAAATCTATAACATCTACTTTTACTGTAGGATTTGAATCGTGTAATTGTCATATTTGTCAAAGCTGAATTATTTACAATATCCCCAAATTATTATTATCATTATTATTAACCATAACCTAAATATAATTTCATTATTCAACTTTAATCTCATATAATTCAATTTGTAATTTATTAAATATTAAATTAATTAATACAAATAAAATAAAATCAGATTTTTCTCTCGACTAAGCGGGCTTTTGGCCCACTGTGAGAACGGCTAGGGCCTCTTATATCAAAGCGAGCGGAAAGCGGTATATCCTTGAAACGTGAGCAAGCCATGTGAATTGTTAGCAGCAGTAGCTCTCCCTGCTGTCAGTACCTGTTGCAAGTGCTCCTGCTGGTGTCACTACTGTTGTTGCTTGTTGTTAACTTGGCTTGGCTAACAACAGCAACAAGGGCAACTGCTGCTGCACTCAGTTCGGAGCTCTCAGATCTCAGCTCACGGTTCTCCCTTTGGCGCCAAGGATTATACAACACATTTCATTTCGTTTCGTTACGCGCGACTTTGCCATCAAGTCCTGGCCGCAAATTATGCCAAGAAACTTGTTAAACTTATTAAAACGAAACCTCAGCATGAAGTTGCCAGGGCAAAAATACAGACACACACACGCACACGCACACCTATTACATACACACACTTACTCATTCACTCACTCATAGAGTTGCCTGTGGCAAAATGATGATGAGAACGCCACAGCAGGTGGTAAACAAGTACGCGCAAGGACATCACTTGCTTTGCCCTAGTATCCAAGCCATCAGATACAGCCATCGCACACATAACCTCAAACTTGGCCACGTTGTGTTGCACACAGTGAGTGCCGTTATCTCTATGCTTAACTATATCTATTCTCTGGGATCTCCTTGCAGATGACCCACTGAACTATTCACAGTCCATTTATCAAATACCTGTTTAGTGCCCCTTCACAAATATCGGGGAAGATTTTATAACTGAAGCTATATACATACACATTATACAGATTGATTCTGTTTAGATAGTTTCTAAAGGTATACTTACGTGAATCAGGTCCACTTAGACTCGACTATAGATATTGTCCTATGTACCTCTATATCTTCTCTATCTCTTCCTCTTTTTCCTTCAACTTCAACTGTCAGATACTTCCGATCTATCCCAGTAAATTTATTTGAGAGCGTGTTGTCTGCATAAGAAATTAGAAGATTCAGATGCGTATACAATATATATGTACATACATACCGATAGATAAATTGTACAGTTTTGTCTTTGATATTAATGAAACGATATTTTGTCCCTCTGCTGTGCCCCAACTGTAGGTGCTCCCTTGAGAATGACAGACAGATGGCAATAGAAACGGAGCATGTTAGAGGGGGTGTTGCCAGAGCATTAAACATGCGTTCAAATGGCAGCAATAACTGTTTATTTGTCTGGTTTTCTGTTTCTGCTTTTTTGTTGGTATCTCTGCCAGTACATATCTGCTGATGTCTGATGTCTGCTGTCTGCTGTCGTTATCGTTGTCTCTGTTTTTATATAAGTTTTCGTTGATTTCTTTGCTCGACTTTTTCCATGTACTTCTTCTTGGCTTTCGTCGTTGCCACATTATGTCAAACCGCAAAACAAATGAATCGATAGCCGTCGTCGGTGTTGCTCATTAATCAACTTCAGGTCGCCTACGCCTGACTGAATCACTCAGCCCGGGCTGCAGTCAACCAGTCAATCAGCCCGTCAGTCAGTCAGTCAGAGCGGCAGTGCGGCAGTGCCGTAAACAAATGAGCTTCAGCTGCAAAGCATCCGCTGGACATTGATGGTGACAGACATCAGCGTTCTGCTTATAATTACCAGCCATGTTGGAGCACAGTTCAGCCTACTCACTTCCAGCTGCAGCCACAAAGCAGACGACAGCCCATAGCCAACAGCCAACAGCCTACTGCAGTGACGGGTAAATCCTAGCAGTTGACCTTTGAATGGGCAACGCGGATGCCTTCAAGTTTTGTAATTAATAAACTCAGCTAAGCACTCACCGATACCCCGCCCCACGCCTGCACAGTTTAGTCCCCTCGCAGTTCAGGTGGTAGGCAAATGCAAACTGCACAAAATTAATGGCAGGCACAAAATGCTTGCTGCTGCGCCTTTTGATAGTTGCCACCACCTTGCGTGCCACACGCAGGCGAAACACCAGAGTTTAAATAAAGTGAATTTTGCGGCAGAGAGCACCACGATGCAAGAACTATTGGCCACCTGTCGATGATTAGTGGAAGCCTTAAAGGCTTAAGCTAACCAGCTTTGCTTTAGCCGACTGTCGCTACATTGTCTCGTCTCTCCGTAGCACTCTCCTTAGACGACGGGCTCCAGTCTTCAGTCTGCATTCTTCGGTATTTTCTCCTGATTGCCAAAACTCAGCCAACTTAAGCTGTTAACTGCAACTTTCTAAGAGGAGGCAGCGAAAGACTACAGAACTGCGTTAATAAAATCTCCAACTACGCCAAAGCCATAAAACGCATTGTACGATATTTATACTGTACCTAGACCCGAAAAGTATGCGCAGCGAGTATATATCTCTTAAAATTGAAAAGACCAATAAATACTACTTTGTGTAATATAAAAGCACATCACGATGTTCTTATTGATTCAATTTGTTAGCATGAACACGTGAACTAAGTTCACCATTATGGTTCGTTTTAAGTAGTGTTGGGTAGAGTTGTGCCTTATAGTTCAATATATCGATGTATCGCCGATGTATCGATGTTTCGAAAACAATTGTAGCCATCGAATCGATATTTTCAACAACGACGTAAACAGCGATGAATCGATGTTTTTTGCCCAACATAGGCTTTTTATGCAATCAGAAAAGGCGGCTAAAGTATACAACTCGTTTCTAATCGCAGAAGAACTCTGAAAGAGATCATACTCAACGAGCTATTATTTCTGAACAGAACTATGATCTTCTAAATTAAGTGATCAAATTTTCATTTAAAAGTGTTATTTTATTAAAAATTTGACTAGAATTTGACTTTGATGTATCGACGTCAGAAATGAACGTCAGAAAAGTTATAGTGACATCCTGAAGATACTAATAGGCTTTTTTATTTAGTCATTTTTCCGTTATCTTGGTTATTTTTGTGAAATGTCTCAAGTCTATAAGATAAAAGTACTTTGCATATAGGCATTTCTTGAAAATGCAATGCTTATCGATTAATCACAAAAAAGCCGATCGCTCGTGACTATTTGTTGACTTGTGTGAATTGTGCGGGTGTTAAAATTTGATTTACAATTCGAAATTGTAATATGTATGTATATGTATATTGTATATGAATGATATAAGGTATATATCATAAGAAATTTGTTGTTGACGAAGCAAACAGCTGATTTGTTTCGACCCATAATAACAAAAATGAGAATGCCTAAAAATGTCTAAATATTACCTTCGTGGAATCTGGGTATAGACCGGCAGTGTGACCACGAAAATGTAAGAAACGCTATACAATTGGCACAAATTCGTGAACATAAAATCGGTGAATATAGGTCACACGGATTTATATTAGCTGCGCTGTTTGAAAACAATAAACATTTATAAAGAGAATTTGAAAGTCGCCGTTTCAAATGTGGGTGTAGCATTTATGTATTGTGCCGCAATGGATAAAGAGAAGGCAATGACCAGACGCGCCAGTGCTGCCCAATGCATGTTCGACTTGGCCAAATACAAGAAGCAACTATTTAGACCATACCCGAATGACCGCAAGGATGCAAATGGATAACGATGAGTTTATGGGGTTTACTTATTGCTTTGCATAATATCGAGAGCCCCACTCCAAGTGCTTAATAATATTATATTGATACTCCGTCTCTGGGTTAGTTACGTTATACTATGTCCAGTAGCAATGGGTATTTGCTCGTCTAGTCTATTGCACTCTGCACTCTTCGCCTTGTGCTCGTCTTGACAACAAATTTGCCCAGCAATACAGAAAAAAGCGGAATATAAAATAAAATAATAATACACGACAGCTCGGGAAAAAAGTTGAAGTTGTGCGCGCCAGAATGTGTGTGAATGTGTGTGTGGGATCTGTCGTTGGGTGGGGCAGGCGAAGTGAGGGGGTACGACCAAGTTCCACGTCAAACTTTGTATTTTCAAGGGGGGCTGCTGCAAGTTGCACTAAACATCCGGCAGGCGTCGACAGCGACAGCGACAGCAACCGAACGACGTTGAAGTCGGCAGGCATTTTTGTGAAATTAAAAAGAAAATTGTGCGAGTTTTGCTCGACTCGGCTGGAAAATCAAATGCCGCCTTGCGTTCAAATTGGCAAAAACTGTGAGATGGCAGGGGTGAGGTGGGGACAGCCAGGCTGTTGCTATCGCTGCCTCAATAATAGAAAAATATTCAACAACATTTTACAACGTTGCGGTGATGTATGGCAAAAAGTTATTACAGTCCCGAAATGCTGGCACGCACGACCGAAAGCAACAACAAAAACAAAAACAACAACAACCAAGTGACTATAACTACAAGTTTGGGTATTTGCACACACACACACCCATACACACACAGTTGGACGTGCACATGCACATATGTATGATAGCAAACACGGCCTTAACCCCACTACGCCCCTCGGTTGCCTTTCAGCCCAGCGCATTAGTTGCTTGTTAAAGTTTTGCCTGCCCTTTTATGTCTGCAAAGCAAGTGGGGGGCAGAGGAGGCAAGGACAGGTATGGTGTACAGGTGTTGTGCAAGCATGTAAGCAGCCAACTTGCCGCCAGAGTTTCCTGCACTCCCGACTGCAGTCGAGTTGAGGTGACTGCAAAGTTTTAAGCAACTGCCATAGCTGGGATTTCTATGGCCAAGTGCAAGTTTGCTGTCCAGGCATTTATCTCTTAACTGCGGCTAAATGCAATGAAACCGGATAATACCACAGTTCGTTTTGTTGTTGTTGTTATTGTTGTTGTTGATGTTGCTTAGCTACTTGGTTGAAGCTTACGGCAGTCATTGGCTTAGCGAAAAGCCGCAACATTTATTGATTCAGATTGGAATTATAGCTCAGGAGTATTTGTTCAGCTGCCTTCTCAAGAATTCTAATCAATTCTGCCATTTTTGCTAGTGCAGCTTTCAAATGATTTTAGTACCCAGCAAATCAGCAGTCATCCAGCTAGAAATTGAACTAGAACCCACATAAAGTACTTCTACTTCTACTAGAAGGGAAAAATTAATATCTGTATTAATTTAATTATTTCATCACCAATTATGTAGGTCGATCTCTAATAAGAATATCTCAGGCACAAAAATAATCTACTAAAAGAGTCCACTAGAATTATAGAACTAAATGAAGAGGTGTGAAAAAAAATGTATTTATCTCGTTTATTTAATAAAGCAAACAGCTCTTCCACTTGTTTGTTTATTAATTATATGTATACACTAGTGGCTGAAGCCCTTGAATTGTCACTGCCAATGTCGATGGGCAATGTTCCTGTTCCAAGCTCATTCAGCGCCCCAAGAATGACCAACATTTTGCGCCCCAATAAAACTGTCAACATTATAAAGCGCCACTTAAGAAATGAACAAAGGCGCCTAAAAAAGAGAAAATATATATGTATATATAAATTTATTATATATGTATACAAACTGGAACAACAACAGCGAAACACAAATGAACGGACCGCGAAAGGCGTAGTGTTGATGGGTGCTGAAGGGAGTCGAAAGCAAAAAGAACAATAATCATAAAATTAAAGCCAACACAGCACACAAGCAAATAAAATAAATATAGAACACAAAAAAGAGGACAGGCGTAAATTAAATAAATAAATAAAAAGGCAGAAGAATAGCCAAAGCAAAGCAAATAAAAGTCGGAAAGCTACAGTCGGATGCAACCGACAGTAGGAGACCCTGTACTTTCCCTTGCAGCAGCTAATGCTAACAATGCACAAACACACACGCATACGCAAGCACGCATACACACGTATACATACATTAAATGCACGCTCGCCGCTCCCCCTTGCCTAGTGCGGAAACTTTAATCTCGAATATCTCCAGTGTTTATTATCCGATTGAGCCACAATTCACAGCACTGATAAAGGTTACCATAAGATCTTTGTATGCCATCACAAGTTTGTATCCTTAAAATTGTGGCAGAGGTGGCATCTACCTGCCAAATATGATGTCTCTAGCTCTTACAGTTTACTAAATCTAGGTGTACATACGGACGGACAGACGGACATGGCTATATCGACTCAGCTCGTCGTCCTGATCAAGAATATACTTTGTGGGGTCTGCCATGCCTCCTTTTCCCTGTTACATACATTTCTGAGTTGCACAATCTTAATAGACCCTTTGGTACTTTTCTAAAGTACAGGGTCTATAAACGTAAATACAAAAAAATAATATTTTATATATAGTATTATATGAAGAGGCGACAGAAATGTTTAGCATGACGCATGGACGTTGACATTGTTGTTGAAAACTGCCACTAAATGTCAGCAAATGAGGGTCACACACCCACGCACACACACACACACACACACTTGTGTTTGTGACAAACTAAATATTGTAATAAAAAAATGGTCAAAAAAGTGAAAAACTTTTTTAATGAATTGACCGTAAAATGAACTTGTTGATGAGCCTTATGAGCTGACGGCTCCACGCCCGTCGCCCCGCCCTGCGTCATCACCTTAACCGGTGTGTAGCATCGAGTTAGCGTGGTCATTTGCAATAAAAAAGGATTATGAGCTGAAGGACAGGTGGAAAAAAGTGGACTAACACACACATTCGCACAGCTATACATAGCATATAAATATTTATAAATGGGCGGGGCGGCAAGGGCGTGAGTTGAGGCAAGTGTCAGTGCCATTTAACAACTTGCCGCAAAGCACACACACACACACACATACAATATGAAAACTGAAAAAGAATTCAAAGAAAAAAAGGTGCGTGTATGTCCAGCTGAAATTGCCCGGGTTCCACAGTTACAGCTACAGCTACAGCTCCAGTTTGGCCTCGCCTCATTTCGGGTTAGTTTGTGCCCTTGACATCCTGGCCAGCGGCACCAGCAGCAGCAGCAGCAGTCAACAACATAAAAAGCACATGCAACATATTTTCAAACTGCCGGAAGATCTGTTTTAGGGCCAAGGCAAACATCCACTGCCAACATTAAATTTATTGAGCAACTAAGGCCAATCCAAAGCGCTTTCATGGGTAGCAGGAACTGAGCCAAAGCTTGTCTGTCACATGGAAATTGGTAGTGGAGAGGCAAACAAAGACCGTCTGACAAATACTCTGCAATTGAATAGTTTTGTAGTTACAAATGTAGTAGAAAGTATAAAGATAACATAAGAGGTAACATTGATTATCGATAGTTAAGCGTAATACAAGTTCCATTAAATTGTATATACATATTAAAAGAAACAATGATCGCACTGAAATTAAGAGTACATGAAAATAGTTAAGAAAGAAAAAAGGAAATAAACTAAACTAAAATCACGTAAATACAGTTCAATTTGGGAAGGGAATTTGTAAAAGAAAGATGCATACTTATATACTTAAAGAATTGTTTATACTTATTTAATAATATAATACTAGAATGAATAGTTTGCTCGAGCGCTATCAGCTCGTAAAAAAAGATGTTTTTAATGTCCAATTGGAATAGACGTGTATACATTAGACGAAATGCATTAACATATTTTTAAATGAAAAGCTTAATTAAATAAACTAGAGCTACAGTCAGCAGAAGTAAATAAAAAAGAACAAATTTCTTTATTATTTTATGTGAAAATGTTAAGAGCAGGAAAATATGTTAAAATATTATAAGAGTCAATGCCCCAAGAACAAGTTTTGAAACTAAATCAAACGAAATAAAAATTCAACAAATATTTAATATAGTTTCTTCTTGATTTAGGTATAGATATCACCGCTTCTCATCACTACTCTTATTTAGTTATTAATATTCATTCATTTTTTTATTCATTTTTTACACAAATTCTGAAGAGAATTCTGAATAGCAGAGGTTTTTAGCAATTTGCTAATGAATGCACCAACAAGTTCTTGTAAACTTCGAGAATCTAGATGAGTTGCGTTAGTTTCCCTGTAAATTCAATAACACCAACTGCATGCACACACACACACACAAGCGTATTAATATGCTTATAAGGATTTCGATTTACTCGCATGCTGCTTATGGTTGTTATTCGTTATTCGTCTGCTTATGAGTATTAGCTTGTGTAACTTTATTCGTTCTTGCAATGGAAACGGAACTTGGCAAATGTAGACCCTCGGTGCGTGTGTGTGTGCATGTGTGTACAATCGTTGTGACAAAGTTGAGACATAAGCAGACACAAACTGTAGCATATATTTTCACTGATTTGCCACTGTCTGTCTGTTCGACCCACCGCTCTTAATGTAGCTCCTCCTGGCTAATGCTATTGTTGTTGCTGCTGCTGTTATTGTTGTTGTTGCTGCTTTGTATGATTTTGCGGCTCATTTGCTTTTATTAAAATTTGCACG
Organism: Liodrosophila aerea; assembly: GCA_035045005.1. Taxonomy (NCBI): domain Eukaryota; kingdom Metazoa; phylum Arthropoda; class Insecta; order Diptera; family Drosophilidae; genus Liodrosophila; species Liodrosophila aerea. Next base: position 1,111,576 of record JAWNNL010000485.1, read on the forward strand.
TTTTTCACGCTTATCAAACGACACAGCGTCGCTAAGGCATTGATTGTGCGTAGCCCTCAGACCCTCCAGCTGCCCTAATCGGCCCCCTGCCACGCCTGCGTGTCCCTAAAAAGAGCTGCATCCCCTTTTAAAATGCCAAGAATATATGTAAATATTTGCCAGCGTATGTGTGTGTGTGTGTGTGTGAGTTTTACTTTTATGCTAATTTCAGAACAGAAATGAATAAATGTCTCTCGTTTCTTTGGCTTTTGCGGCGTTTTTGCCTTTGCTTTTATTATTGTTATGTAAATTTTTATAGTTTCCCCATCATTTAGTTGCCCTCACACACACAGGCATTTACACAGACACACAGCCACACATACACACGCTAACACAATAGCCTAAACGCTTTTTCAATTCAGTTTTTTTCCCCGAGACAGAGTTTGGGTCTTGCTGCGGTCTGTGGCTGCTGTTTCCATTTTGTCCGTCTGTCCGTCTATCCGTCCATTCGTCGCTTAGCTTTTTGAAGTAGAAAATTTAATTTTCATAGAGACACTCGCACACACGCACACACACGCTGGCAGTGTGAGTAAAATGGCAAATGCATACATTACGTACGTGGCGCGCGCTCAAAAGTAGGCAATGAAATTTCCGCTTTTTGCAATCCTTTTGCCTGCGTCGACGGCAACGTCAGCGTCGACAGCGACAGCGACACCGACTGCGACTGCGACTGGTTGCTTTTCGCAACCTTTTGTCTGTCATTTGTTCTAAAAATTGTATGCAATAAATAAAAATTACACGTTCAACAATTTTTATCTCGCTTTTGTGATCTCTCTCTCCGGCAACAATGGCACAAAGACCAAGGCAGTGGCAGTAGCAGATGGGAAAGGGTAAATGCTCAAACTCTTTGGCTCTTTGGTTCCTTGGCTGGCAGCCATCTAATTGGATATGTTCACAGTGTTGTCGTCTTCGACTTTCGACTTTTTGGGATTGCTATTTTAGACATTGACTTTCTTCTTCCTGCCGCTGCCGCCCGCCGCCGCTCTGCTTCCCCCTCTCCGACCAGTGCTGATGTTTGATAGAAGACACGCTGGCGTTCAACTTGTACACTGCCTGAGCAAGAAAAGAGAAAAGAAAAGCGTTTGGAAAACAAAAAAACAAAAATAGAATAAAGTCAAGTAAAGAGAGAAAAACAGCAGCAGCAAAATGTCGCAGTCAACTCTTTGGTATGCGTCCTCTTCCTGGGTTAAAGCTATACAAAAGCGGACGCCCTGGCGGGCAATCAGAACTTATGTTTACCCCAATTAAGGTGAACACGAGACCGTTTTTGCGATCCAATGAGTTAGAAACAAGATAAAGGACTAAAAGCCATACAAACGGCAACAATAAACCGGCCTGGTTCAGCTACCATGTTACCCACACCCACACCCACAGCCACATCCAAACCAAACCCAATGCCAATCTCAATCTCAATCCCAAGCTGAGCCACAGGCTCGGCATGCATGTTTATGTGTCGCCGGCACAAACAATGTCCAGGGAGGGTCTAAGAACCTGGAGCCTGGAACAGGAACGGGAACGGGATCAGAAGCTGAGAGTTGCCAACTGGCAACTGGCAACTGGGGGGCAAGTCCTCCATACGAATGCGTAGCCATGATTAAAAATTGTGCAAGCGTTCGCTACAGTGGCTGTGGACTGGCCAGAGCTGATAGTGTGTAGCCAGATAGTATAAAGGCAAAGTCGCAAAATCCGAAAACCAAAGTCGTTCGTTTTTATTGTCATATCAATGCGTAGCGTTGCATGTGAAATGGCAGTAATAGTAACAGTAGGAGGAGCTCACATCGCGCAGCCTCAATTAGAGATGAGCACACGGGCAAATAGTAGTAGCAATGAATTTAGATACAAATCCAAGGGTTGTAAATAAAAACAACATGGGTTTGGCACTTCAAGAAATTGACATGAAAAACACACATAGATGCACAACGATCAGAATTTATTACTACAGTGGTAGTAATAACACCGGTCATCCCATTAATATTGCTTATTTAATACACAAGTTTACATCTCATATTTGTATCTTAAAAATATAATATAATATACACTAGGATAAGGCATTGTAAAGATTTTTAAATCGTTTATGGAATTCTCGAGTATTAGGCTAAAGCGCCATAAAAAATCTTTATCTTAGAATTTCTTATATTAAAGATAGCCTCCCAACGAAGTGCATCAGATTTCAAGACGCTTACAATTCTACTTTGCTCTACTCAATGTCTTCTCTGCTGGAAACTGCGGCGGTCTTCCTTTTTCCAGTTAGTTCAATTGAGTTTTTCTACTGCAGTTTCTCTTATCATTAGTCTGAGCAATACGGTGAGAGCTCTTTACAGCGGCAATGCGCAAACCGGGAGTAAAGTTCTTCAAACACTACACGAATGTTGAAGAAAAGGGTTCACTCAAAGGGAGTGCCTTGATTGGGGGGCAACACTCTCTCTAGGTTTAAATACGTTCAGATTTTCAACACGATAGTTAACTCACGAGCAGCTATCGCAACACGACGGCATCTCAAAGGCGATAAGCCCTTTTAACGTTGCCTGGCTCCTTAACGGTAACGGTAACGGTACTTGTCTGCCTCCATGTCTCGTAATACTCATTAGCCATAACGACCTGCAGGCAGCTGCGTCCACATCCGCATCCACATCCGTATTTGTATATACTCACATGGTCCATGTCCATGTCCGTGTATCCATCTCTTTGCCCGTCTCCATGTGGTCCATTGGGTATCTGGCAGCCCATCAGCCACGCGCGCAGCGCACAGATCAAAGCCCGGGCAGCTCTGTTTTGTTTTGTTTCGTTTTGTTGTGATTTTGATTTGATTTGATGCGGTACGGCTCAGCTCAGCTCAGCTCAGCTCAGTTCGGTTTGGTATGGTTTTTGGCAAGATGCTAACAGACGTGGGAAGTGAGGGTATGGAACAACGGGACGGTAGCAACGTGGCCTATCTGCGCCTTTCCACTATTTACACAGCTGATTTTATCTAGTTCGATTGGCAATTTATCTGAAATGTTACCAAACACCCACCCACCCACCAGTACACCTGCAGCAGGACCAGCACTGACAACTGATAACAGAAAGCTGGGAACTGGGAGCTGGGAGCTGGAAACTGGAAGTAGACCTGCTTTATAATTGGGCCTGGCAACAAAACATGCTATCGGTTTTTGAATCTTAATTTCTTTGAACAAAATCAAAGACCTGACGACGCTGCCAGCTAAAAGTTAACTAAGCAGCACCACACCCAGTCTAGTGTATGTGTTTGTCTGTGTGTGTGTGTGTGTATACACGCGTGCGTGTGTGTGTGTGTTGGGGGCAAATCGCAACAAATGGAAATTTTGTCAAGCTTGAAATCCTTTTATAATGACAAAAGGTTTCACCTCTAAGCCGATTACAGCAACGGAGACATTGGTAGGCACCAGCTCACCCTACTCTAGCCCAACAGAGAGCGGGCCAGAGAGGAAAAGCGCATTTGAAACTTTGCAGAATGCGATGCTTACTTTTGTAATTAGTTGCCAGTCGAGCATACTATAAAAGAGCAGAAGCGAAGCGGCCGAGGCAGAGCATGCTGACGCCATGCCAAAGCATTCTAATAACACAATTACCTCTATAAGGTGTGAGAGTGCTCCTTCAGAGACCGTTAACCAGACTAGCGTCACAGGTGAGACTCGGCGAGTGGGTCAAGTGCGGGCCATGGGTATCAGGATTTACACCTCACATTGTGCTCCTTGATATACGTATTGATAATATATTAAATTAAACACAGAGCGAACTGTTAACAGCACTCAAGCCCAGTCACCTGGGCTGACTATTGTATGGAATGTATGGAATTACATTTAAATATGCATATACTACTTCATAGCGCTTACCTCTGTATTAACTGTAATATATGTATTAAAAATAAGTCATCGAGCGGTCAATTATCCAGTTGAGTTTCGTCTCTAATACCGATGAGGCCTGAAAAATACAAGAACAGAAATAAGTAAAAGGCTGAACTGTTAACTAAGCTAAGGTCTATATACTCGATAGTTAATACCATATGTGGTAATAAATAGGCATAAGTCAATTATTTGTCATAGACATCCGTTGTTTAGTTCACCTCAGTGGAGTATCGGGATTAACCTATAATGTATTAAGAACATATGTATTAAAGTAAATAAACGGGTAATCTGTTGAGGAAGCTTACCATAAAGAGGAACTGGATATCATTTAGATACTATATACTAAGGGAATGATTTATCAGTATTTACCTATATATACGTATACAAATAAACTTGACTGTCAATAACAAAGACATCATCGAATTGGTTGCCGTGTTTGCTTTGGACATCATTTATTTGGGATACCAGCGGAATACCACGATGTTGGAGGTATAGTAAATAGTTGAATAATAATTAAATAATAATCATATAATGGTATTCCGAAGGGGATTAGTTATTATACGAATAAATGATGGTATGTTTACATTGATCGACATGAATTTTGATTTGATTGGAAGGGCAAATTTGGTTGATCATACGATCTTGGCATGAGGATGCGCCATTGTCCGTTGTCCGTTGTCGGTTGTAAGCTAAAAATCCAAGTCGCTGAGGTCCTCTGATTCGGCAAGCGGTGCTCGCCCTGCTGCCCCAGCATTGCTGCTGTGGCTGTTGTTGCTGCGGCTGCTGTTGTTGTGAATGTTGATGTTGCTGTTCTGAGACAACAACGGAAGTGGTGTAGCACGACGGAGCAGATACTGACGTGGCTCCAGTGACTGAGACTGGGACTGAGACTGCTGGGCAGAGCCAATCATTGCATCCACGCTGGGAATGCTAATCTCCAGATCGCGCATCGTCTGCATGCTCACATTGAGGGCCCTTATGTCGGCGCGAATGCGCTGAGCCAGGGCATCGTTGCTAGTCACTCTGGACGAGCTACCGGATCCAGATCCTGAACCCGATCCCGATCCCGATACGGATGGTGCCAACTCCAGCGACGGACTGCGTATACGACGGGCAAGTCCAGGGCTACGGCTACCAGTGAGGCCAAGAGCCGAACTCATTCCACGGCCATGACTGCCACTGCGCACGTGATCGACATGGCCAAATGTAAACTCAAAGTCGGGGCTGCCCAATGGAGGGAAGCCAGTGCGCAGAACGCCAGCGTCGTGCATGTAGGATACATGGTCCACCAGGTTGTTCACCCGCACAGTATGAGTGGACGGAAAGGCAGCGCAAATCGGGCAGATGACCATGCCGGTGTCGCCGCGGTGCTTGGCCTGCAGATGCTTGACCAGCTCCTTGTCCGTGTGCCCCATTATGCCGCAGAAGGGGCAAGTGAAGCTGTCAGCACAAAGTTCGGGTATTTCTTCGCCAGCAAAGAAAAGCTCGCGTGCCGGCCCATCCAGCAGGCACTGGAACGCATGGCCCTTCCTATGACGTCCCGTCTCCACGCCCTTCTCATGGCAAGCGGCGCACAGGTCGTAGTTCGAACAGCGCAGACACTTGTAGCGGTAGCCCACCAGATGAGACGTCTGGCAGCCATCGCATTTAACATTCCAATGCAATGCCATATTCTATATCAAAACAAATGAAACAAATGAAATTAAGCAAATTATTTAAGCTATCAACTGATTAGTCAACCAACACTCGTTTCAATTTTCGTTGCTTTACGCGTTTTGCGCACGTCTTGCTTGAAGCCTTCAAATTTTAGATGTTTTCTACCAGACTGCTGTAACAAAGATCCTGCCGAAGCCCCAAGCAAGTGCAGCTTTGCTTTCAGTGCCTACTGCTTGGCATATCAATATACTAGTAAACACTAATCAATTCACTTAATTAAGCCTAATTCTTCACTCACTGCTTGTTATTTTAGTGGATTATAACACTTACGCCATCAGAGGAGGGTCCACGTGCTTCTGCCATGAGATGTCGATAAAAAAAAGAGTCTCGTTCTCTGTGCCAGGGAGCAAGTTAACAATGCCAGGGTTGCACAAGCTATGCAAAGTCAGAACGGAGTTGTCGCTGAAGTCCAAATGTCACCGATGTTGAATAGATAGCCACTATTACATACTATATTATTATAAACAATATAAAGTTGATACAAAGATCTTATTAGTAGTATATGGATATAAGGAATTAAGCCAAACACTTGTTCTTATTGCCACGAGCAGTGCACAGGTTGAATACGACATAACCCAACTTTCAATTTACTGCTATCGATTGCTGCTATCGATATAGTATCGTGGCCCTTTCTTTAGTGGCGTCTTCCCTCCCTGAGGTGTCACCACTAGGATCAGCCCGATTGGTTTTCTGATATATCACGTGTATACATACATACATGAACATTTGTACATATTTACAAATTACTTTGCAAATTACGTTTGACTGAAAGAAACGCAATAACTCTGACTACTGTTCCATATAACAATACGAGTATGTGAAAAACTGACTTTGAGGTTAAATTTAAGTTGGAGTGTAAATTTCTAATGATTGGCATAAATCTGAGTGTACAGCGGCAAATGTGGCATGCATATTTTAGAGCTGGGCTCCCAATCTTTGGCCCCTACCGGCATACATACACATACATATGTACATACACACGACATTAAGCTGTCTACTCCACTGTGTGTGGGTGTGTGTATGTGTGCATAATACATCAAAATTCGTTTCGTTTGTTCGCGCTTTGTACATAAATTTCATGCAAATTGACTAATTAATTTTTGCGCGATGGATTCTTATCGTGCAATGCACCGGCTCTACTCGCATACTCGTACTAGTATATGTACGGGCATAAACACAGCATATTTGCATACTCAATATATGCATTGATGTGTGTGTGTGTGTGTGTGTGTGTGTGTGTGTGTGTGTGTGTGTGTGTGTGTGTGTGTGTGTGTGTGTGTGTGTGTGTGTGTGTGTGTGTGTGAACTGGTCGTGGTACAGAAGCATGTAGGGGTGAAGGGTGAGTCAGGTTAAGTCGAGTCAGTTGGCTGCAGGATGCGCCTAAGCGGCCAAGGCACGCGGAGTAGTCAAAGTTGCACCCACGCACTTAGAGGTTGCTGCTGCCACTGCCACAGCCATGTGGCACAGCAAGGGCGTAGAGAGCATCAAATTCAAGGGGGGCAGCATGCTTTAAAGTTTTCCCTATTTTAGATATATTATTTTTCATTTTTAAATTGTATATTTGATCAACTCAACTCAACTTTATTGCCATGTGAAAATTATCCAAACACTTGAGGATATCGTTTAGAAAAGTCCCCGTTAATACTCCTTTAAATATTATAGTTAAAATTAATACCTATTGCTTTTTAAGACAATTTAATTTCCATTTTGATGGCGAAAATTGATTTGATTTAAAATGTTGTTAGTACAGAGAGCAAAAGTCTACCTACTACACTAATCTTGCCTAAATACATTAAGGAATTGCGGAACTTTTATTTAGAAATCGCAGTAATAGAGATCAGGCTGAATTCAGATACTGTATATATTATACTATATACTGTATATATTTTGAAGATCGCACAATATCTTGGCCCACACTTGCATAGATACATAGATACAATGCAGATGCCTTGGAATATTCCTACAGCAGATTTTCTTATATCTAAATCTGAGCCACCCCCATGGCAATATCTAGCTACGTCCTTGGAGCACAGCGCACACGTTGCAGCACAAACAACAATTTTAATGACGGATATTAAGCATAACCACAACTATGGCAGCGACTAAAGCCACTAGAGTTTTTGCCGCTGTTGCTGCTGCTGCTGCCGTTGCTGTAAGTATAGCCCCATAGCCAACGTCAGAGGGGCATAAAATTTGCAATACTTCCGTGCCAGTGTTATTTTTTCTTTTATTATTTTGCCTCGCAGGATGAACAGCATAAGAATGGGCAGAGAGAGAGACAGGCCACGTGGCATGCGTGGAGGGGGGGATAGTGGAGTGCAGTGCAGCCCACTTGCGGCAAGGGGAGTTGCTTTAAGCCTGCCAAATATGCTGATTGTAGCAATAATGATGATTATGTTTGCCGCGCCTGCATGCACGACGCAAATTTGTTAGCCAGAGCGGAAGGAAGTCGAAGCATTGACAATGCCAGCGACACGAAACAAACAACAACAACTTGCAACAACAGCAACTGCAAAACTGTGCTGCAGTTGTTGCAAGTGCGCGCCACAACAATGACGAGCAACAAAAGCATTTATCGGCTTGCCAATTGGAGATGGCCATGGACAGCACCAGTCAGCACGACACGAAGATTAAATGTTCCACAACGTACGCTGGAAAATACGAAATATTATATTTTTATTTTTATTCACACTATTATTGATAAACTTGAGACTTGAGCAACCTTCTTCAATTCCTATACTCTATTAACTACTAGTATATTCTACAAACTACAGTCTACAGCGTGCCACGAAGTAAACACGACACATGTTCACCTCTACTGCGAGCCCAGCAGTCATCTAGCTATCCGTGCGACCACCTGACTGACTGACTAACTGACACATAAACAAATGCCGTAGATATGGCAGGGTATGTGCTCGTCGGGAGGAAACAAATTGAAATTGTTTAAAAGCAAAAGCCAGGCAAGTCGCCATGGAGCGTGCACTGCGATGTTTTGTCATGAAATTTGATATACACTCGTGAAAACATTTATCAACAAATGCACCCTTTTCACATTTCTTTTGTTTAAGCTGAATATGGGAGCTGCTCTATATAAACTTGTGTATACAATCTATAGTAAGCTGACAACTGAAATTAAAATGGAAAATATCTATTAGTTAGGCTGAAGATATTCTTATAAGACAACTAACAACTGCTGACTATATACGGGAAATCGGGGTTTTCTGCTGTTCCTTGCATATGTCTGTTGCGTCCGACTGCAGCCTTTCCAACTGTGATTTCAATAGGGAGTTTATTAAATGCCAAAGCGTATGTACCTCACGGACTAGTCAGAGTATTTGTTGTCCATCGAGTTTACCTTTTGGCACTGCGCAAATTATTGCATTGCGTGCGGAAAGTTTTGAAGCGACTGCAAACCCTCACGCAGCACCGGATGAATCGCTGTGGCCGTATTAGCAAAGTGAATAGGTTTTTATTTGTTACGGAAATGTGGAAATTATTGCCAGTAGTTTGTCGTCCTCGTTGCTTTTGTTGTCGTTGTTGACCAATGTTTAGTTAACTTGTTGTTATTGTTATTGTAATTGTTACTGCTGTGGCACTTTCTGGTCTTATTGCTGTTCGCCGTGATTTGCATAAGACACAGGTGACAGTACTATATACCTACCTAAAGGTCTGTTGACTGCGACCCCACCTCACGGTCAACTGTTCCAGCTGAGGTTCTACGCCAGCTCCGGCAATATCAGGGACTGCTATTGCCTAAAGTTTATGTCTGCTGTTTGTGTAAATAGTATATTTGTAGCTTCAGCTGATAGACTTACTCAAATTTCTTTTCACAATTCTTCCGCGTTCAACCACGAAAAACGAACTACAGACCATTACTTCGCTTTGCCACATCAACGCAATTCGATGTTGAAGTGAACAATGTCGGGCGATATTTGCTGTAGATGTCATCGATATAGTTTTTAAGTATAAAATATCGATAGTGTATCGGAAACTATAAGAGCTAGAGACTCAATTCTTTTTTTGTTTGGTTCGTTTATTACATAGACAGGCCAAGTTCATGTTTTTAATTTGATATCTCATCCCCCTCCCCGCAAATTTGTAAAAATGTTCTTAGCGTGTACAGTTTTAGAGTTATTGGATTCCTTCTTTGCACGAATAAAGCTTTAGATGCTTTAAATGTTTGGTGCGATTTGCAGCCCAATCGGATAATAAACACTGGAGATATTGGACAATCCATTTTCTGTAGTATGTGGCTGGGGGAGGCGGAAGCATTTGAATTGTGTTTTTTGTCAAAAGGATTTAAAAATCCAAAAACACCAGATGTGGCGCACTTAACTATTTTTAATGACAGTTGGCAACACAGTTAATGGGTACACTTTGCATTTGCATTAGGTGGCAACGCTGTGATATTTAAGCCATATGTGCAGCTTTTTGTCTAATTTCAGCCATATTATGTGAAGTTGAGAACTTGTGAAGTTTTTCCACACCCGAAGCTGCGCTGATGCACTGCGTGGTCCCTGCTGGACACACACATGTGTGGTGTTGTGTGTGGGTGTGTGTGTGCTGCAATTGACTATCGATCCTGTGGCTGACATTTGGCCTGCACTTTGAGCTGTTGATTTATGTATGTGCTGGGAGCGTGGGCGGGGGGTAAGCGAGCGTCTTGCTCTTTTGAAATTTAATTTAATTTATATTTCATTTGCGAGGTGAAGCGACTGAAGCGCATGGAATCGCATCGAGTTGTGGCAAGGCGAATCAACTTGTGTTGGATTTGGGTTGAGTCCCTCGGCCTGGCTCAAGTCCATGGAGAGCAGCCCAGTTGCCTTGGTTTGGACAGCTTTTTATGCATGTCTCCATTAACTGGCATCCCGATGACCGACTCCCGACTCCCGACTCCCGATTCCCGCTGTTCCACGTTTGCTTTGGAGCTGATGCACAGTACATTAGTGTGACGCGGCGCCAACTCCAACTCCCTCGTCATCATCAAGATTGCAATGTCTGTTGGTCCAGGTATGACCGGGCTCGGGCTACTGCTGCAGCTTTCATTACTCGTGGGAAATCAGTTTAATGGAAATTATAACATTCGATTACTTTTCAAAACACACTCAAAAGATGCGGGCAACAGGCAGTTTCAATCTGGCAGTCTGTAGGATAAATCGACCCCAATAAGTGGCCAAGTTCAGGTTAAGACTGCTGCTGCTGCTGCTGCGGCTTAGCCAGCCGTGAAATAGCTACAGCTACAGTTCAGGCACAGTTTTGTGAACTGCCTATAAGTATACTGCAAATAACTGGAAAATGTCCAAACACACTGAGAAAGCGGTGGGCGGAGGGCCCTGAAGAGAGCATGTGATTTGTATGGAAACTGAAAGGCAGGCGTTGGTAACGATTCTTCTTCTTCTTTTTTATGTGTGCCTTCATTCACTTTTTTCTCCTGCTCTTGCTGTTTTTGTTTTGTGTGGTAGCCATTGCCAGGTGAAGTGTTTTTAAGTGACAAAACAATGGACAGCTGAAATGGACATTTGCTGCTGATGGTCAGCAGAGACAGAGACAGTGGCAGTTACTGCGGACCGCAGGCAGTTGACAGCAAAGGGTAAAACCTTGCAACAGAGCCGCACAGCAAACGGTTGGCGAAATTACATTACCTAATCATTTTGTTCGTTGTCTCGCAGTCTCACCGAATCCCCATTCATTTGGTTTCCTTGCTTCTCTGGCATCGCCTTGGCATTGTGTTGATTAAAATAGACAGATGCAAAAGGATTTGGCAGCTAACAGCAGAGCCAAAATAAAAAGATGGACTGAATGCAGGACACAAATCGTTTGCTCGCTGGCGTATCGCCAACTATTGTCTCCAGCTCGCTCTTAGTACGAATAACTATTCGCGAAATTATTTAACAGTTTCCTCCAAATTTGCATTTCTCTTTTAGTTAACTTGTTAATTAGTGTACATTTTAAAAATATTCCCTCTTTGTAATGAGGCTAACCAAGTTTATGAACATAAGTCCGGATATCTATGTACACATAAGAAATATGTATATAATAAAGTCACTTCACACGAGTTGTTGAAGCTTTCGTTTATTACAAACAAATACGATTCAAGCATAGGTTATTTCTTTTTGGAAAATTGTAAATGGAATTCGTTTTAAATTGATTTGTTGCTTGAAGTAATCAAAGTGCATCTAAGCCAAAGCTTCAATTAGTGTCTTCAACCGCTTCTCGTCGATCATAGTGAACTGCGGATTAGCCACGGTCATGATCATCACCTGCACATTGAGCTGGGTCATCGCCTCCCGCATGACTAGCTTGACTGCTTTCAAGCCTAAATGGATAGCCGCATCCACAGACATTTCCGGAGTGTGATTCTGAAGAAGGTATTGTTGGGCACGCTGGCTTCCGCTTCCAATAGCCTTGGCATCAAAATCAGAGTAGGTGCCACTAGGAACCGCGTACCACAGCATAGGTTTCCCATCGTCGAAGCCGGCAAAGAGCATGGCCACACCAAATGCGCGCCTGTCAGCGATGTCTTCGTCTTTAGTAATGAACGAGGAGGCGTACTCGACACACGAACCGAGTGGGATCATTTCATTGTAAATGAACCAGTGTTTCTGGCATTTGGCACGAGTACGCTTTACCAAGATACGCGCATCGGCCGAAAAACCAGCGGAGGAGCACCCAATGTTCTCGTCCACTTTGCAAATTCTCTCCACACTCTTTCCCACCAGCAATGGCGAATTGATGCGTTTCTCCGCCACCAAGACGACACTCTCTTTCGTGCGTATGCCGACAGAGGTGGGACCATGTTCAGATGCCTCCGTGGCATAATCCAGTTGCAAAAGGTGACCACCGGGTGATAAGGTACCCGCACCTGCATATACCGATTGGGTGTTAAGCATACTGCAGTTGGTCTAAGAACAGAAAGCGCAGATAAAAAATTCCTTATATTTTTTTATGACTTGTAAATGCTTACTCTTTGTTGAAATTGAATCGAATAAGCAATGAACAAACGCCGGAATGGCTTTGATACTAAGTAAAAGCAAAAGACGCCACGCTATCAATTAATATGAATTTGTACTCTGTCAAATATTTTATATCTTCATATTACTTACGAATTATTGCTCAACGATTCGAAACACTTCCAAGAAAGAACTCCACTCGGATCTTAGGCATGAGTTTTTTATATCGATTACTGCTACTTATATCGATTACACATTTTTCATAAGCTTCATATCAATTAGGTAGCGTTGTGTTTATTCGTTCAGAACAAGATCAATTGAATTATTCCCATAACTGAACGAACGAACTAAATCCCTGATTATAGTTCACTACTCTAGTTCCCTAGCTTAGTTCACTACTCTGCGTTCAGTGCAGTCATTTTGTGTGGTCGCCCTATCAATTCTTTATATAATTAAAATTCTACATCATTAATGTTAATAACAGACTCATATGAACGAGCGAAATAAACTACATTCAACTGCAAATATTATTGTGTGTGTGTCAAAGCAGCGCTGCTCAGCAAAACGCACATGTGATAGGAATTATGAATTTTGGGCACCACCGATACTATAGTTGTTCTTTATGTATTGCGTATATGTAACTAACTAACTAAAACTATACAAAATTATTTTAATTTTTGTATCAAAAGATATTTCCCATTATTTTAATATCATTATACGTCCTTTGAGCATGTTACTAGTTCTGAATATTATTATATGTAATTACACTTTTAATTTAACCAATAAATATTCCTAAGACGAAGTTTATATTTTTAATTTTTTGCTGTCTTTCATGCACTTTTCATCTTAGTTTATGATGGTATTACTTCGCTTTATGAGCATTTTCTTTATTCATTTCATATTTTGAATTACTTAAAAAAAAAAGTATATTATTTCACCTAACGATGCGATCTTAAGTGGGCTCTGGGCTGCAGTTGCATTAAAAGCGATTTCAGGAACTCATTTCGTTTTTTATGCCGTGCCTACGTGACAGCTACGTGAGGTGTCCTCTGTTCCATTACGTTCCACCTGTGTGTGCGTACGTGTCTGTGTGTGTGTGTGTGTGTGTGCGAAGGTCACGTGGCACACTCCGGCAGTTCAACTGGCGGACTGGCAGCCGTCGATGTTGAGTTTAATGAAGTGCAGCGAGCGTTGTGCAATTGAAATGCATTGCCTGTGCTCGGTCGCCTCACCTGACGTTGAAGACGCTGACGCTGACGGCAACGACAACGACAACGCACAAATCACAGTGGTATACACCCCTGTTGTTGTTGTTGTTGCTTGGCATCATCAAGTGCCGTTAAACATGCCACACGCATCAAAGCGAAAATGCTGCAAATGCCAAAAACGAAAACAAAAACACAACAGCAAAATACATGCGGCATAAAAAGCACGAGCAGCTACACGAGTGCTAAATAAACCAAAAGCAAGACAACTAACAAAAAATAAAAATAAAATACAAATATAAAATGTGGATGGAGCAAGAGCAGCGCAGAGCAGGCACATAAGGGGGGTTCCTACACCCCAAACAGAGGTACTATAAGTTTGGCTACATCCCATTACCCGAACCGAACAGAGCACAGAGCAAAAACTGTTCTCAGTTCCTGTTAATCCTCTGTTGCGTTGCTGTTAACGAGGGTTTTAGCACACCGCAGACGCTGATGCCGGCGTCGCTGCCAGCGCATGCGCCTCGGCTGGGCTCTGTTTTTAGCACTCACTGAGGACACGAAGTTGAAATGAGTTTTTTAGCACATAACCAGGCGAAACCAGGACATTCAGCTGCTCACAGTCGGAGCCTAAGGTTGAGCGGAGCGCAAACCGTGGCGTATGCGTTATATATATTCTGTGCATGACACAAAAGTGCGAGATTTCGTGGAAAGTAGTATGCTGATTATACAAATGAAAATGCACTTGTCAGCACAGCCTAGACCTGTCCCCTCAAAAAACAAAAAAAGCAGAAAAATAAAACATAAACTACTGTCAGGCACACGCCAGGCTTGTCTTGGCCATCTGGCAATGTCAACCGAAAGCTACCAGCCTCAGTCGTCAGATGTCAGGACTCAGACCTCAGACATCAGCCGTCAGTCATCAGTCGTCAGTCCTCTCGTCAGCAGTTCGCTGTTTATGTTGAGTTGTGCTCATTAGTGTAGCGCTTATGATGATAATTTGGATTAAGGCGGAACGGAAATGCTTTGCATTTTGACTTAACATAAATCCCGACGGTGCCAACAGCGTTCAATCACAAACGTACAGGGATACGGATACGGATACGGACACGCACACGGATGGCTGGGCCATGGTATCCGTAGAATTTAAATTATATGAAAGGAACCACAGAGACCCGTGCAAAACTATGCGTTTCGGCGAACTGCAGCATTTAATTAAATAAAATACATATTAAAAAGTATCTATGGTAATTTATCGCTGGTCGAACATCTGCATGCTGATAAATTACATCTACTCGTATTCCCATACATTCATTTAATTATTTAACAGTTTCTTTCGGTTTACCCATAAATTAAAACCTAATGCAAATTATGTACGAGCACACATGCAACTTGCATGAAATTTGCCAAACACACAATGCAGATAACAAAAATAGTATAGAATAGAAGTAAATTAAACCCCAAACTGCACCCAGTTGAGGTAAGTATTTAAGTTCATTTCAAATGGTCAGTATGTACTTAATCAGTCAGTATGCAAATATATATAGAAGCAGGGTTAATTAATTTTGTTATAAGCCAAACAAAAAGCGCAATCTCTGAGCATCGAAGTGTGACTCAATCTGAGTTTTATCGCCATTATAAACACCTTCAACATTCTGAACTATTTTTACTTTTTACTCCAACCTATACATAAGATGCATCCTAGACCTACTGCGCAGTCCTGAACTTCTTGCGGTCACTCTCATTGCAATCGAATAGAGAACGCTTGTTAGGGTCGCACGTGGTACGCCTTTACCATCGCATTATGACCGGGTCCATCGGTATGGAGTATAAAGCTATAAGGCGTATATAGGTGCATATAACATATCATCAGGTGACAGTATAACATATCACTCGGCACTTGAAGGGGGCGAACGTGAAGGATCTGATCCGGTTCAGATGGTAAATTATGGTTGCTTATGGGGATAACTTCCTGATTGCCATTATAAAAGTTGGCAGTCTTACTGATCTTAGGTCGCGAAGCCATCTTTCCCTTTAAATAAGTGCTTTTGGTAAATTGATAGCACTCGAATCTCTGTTGATCTATCCGGTTAAGATTCCTGTAATTGTTGGTTGAAATTACAAGGCTTTTGATTTAAAATAAATTACCTTTATAGGAGAACCGTCCTGCTCTGAAAACTGAATGTCACTCAACCGAGTCGACTGCTTCTATGCCCGTGTACCTACTCAGTGTTGCCAACTTTTATGAGCAAAAAAAGGCCAGATTGAATTAAAAAAATGGCTAGAAAAGGCTGAAATTTAAAAAAAAAAGCTGGAAAAAAGGCTGATGACATTTTTGCGTGTTGTTTCTAACTTCATATGAGTATGACTCTTTTTTTTTTAACAAATAATAGGGTATGTTTATTAATAAATGAAATTATTCAGTCAGTCTGCGAACTTTTGTGAGCAAATTTGGCTCAAATGATCTGCTGAGACTATTGCAGCATGTTGGGCAATAAATAGGCAAATAGCAACTTCCTGCTCAGATGTTTTTGTTGGTAGTTTTACAAAATTAAGCTTATTTATTTGAACTACGCCACCAACAGCGCTCAAATGCTTTTTGGTATTGGCATGTGCCCGAACGTCCCACAATTTAGCCGTTAAAGTAAATTTGCAATAACTGCAAAACACACGTGATGTATTTGAAACATCTTTGCGCAACCAGTCCTTAAATTCAGGGCTTTGAAGCCACTCCTCACGAACTTTCTGTTTGTATATTTCTTTTGGCATTTTGTACACACAAAGATTCGCGGTCTTATTTGGACTTGGGTAGAGATGGTAACAATTTTTAGCAAAACGTAGTGATGGAAGCAATGCAGCCGATAACCCGAAATTCAACGCAATCGAAAATTGAGTAGAGCTGCCAAATTGAACAAAAAGCTAAAAAAAAGCCAATCAAAATAAAATTAAGGCTAGATTTCCCGCTGCCCGCTGTTTTCATTTTTTTCCCGCTTTGAACTTTGAAAAACAGCCAGATCTGACGGGAAAAAGGCTGAGTTGGCAACACTGTACCTACTATGTCGATAAGTCTACATACAACAGTGAGCAGGGATGTAAAAAAAAGCAATGCATCGCACATCGGCGATTGTTTTAGCTCGATGTTTTCCAATGTTGTTTAGCTTTCGATGTATTGTCGATACATCGATGTTGCCACACGATGACTCAATCCCTGCAGAGGCGCATATTTTGTCATTTCTTGTCATCTTTTGGCATTTTTTGTCAGACAGAACATAGAATTTTATATGTATATATAGATAAGCTATGCAGAATATTGATTCGGGTTCGTCACAAAGAACAACGCGTTCTCTATAGCCACAACAATCTCAAGGCAGCAAATGGTATTTGGTAATTAGATTTAAGCAGCCGAGAGATGTAAATATTTATGCCGAGCTGCTCACTTGCTATTGGAGTATGAGTCGAGTGCATACATTTATCTAATTAACATACTATGTATGTAATTTGAGTGCTCTCCCTTACTGCTGGAGCAGACTCAAAGATTTACACTTGTTCTGCAGTTGTAACTGCAAATTGCATTCATGTAGGTGCGGGTCTGTCTACATTCGAGGTAAATCCTTACGCACACAGAGATTCCCGTAATACTTTTTGCTGCATTGTTTGTGCTGTGTTAATGCGAAATAAAAGTATGGGGAAATAAAAATGGAAAATAAAGGAAACTGGTAAAAATTATAATAATAAATAAAAGCGAGTCGCAGCGTGCGGTAACTCGGCAACTCGACGCAGTGGTTTCACACGCAATTAACATATTCTCTCTGTTTCATTAAAATTGCTACACTCCACTGTAGCTGATGAGAGGCTAATGGGTGATACGGGGGAGTGGCATTTCGCCCTAGTCCTAGCGCAGTGAATGGATCAGCATGCTGATGTGCTTTTCTCACATTGGCTCGCTTCGAGTCTCATTTTGATTTTAATTATTTGTTGTTTTTTCACTTTTTTATACCCTGTACTTTAAAAAAGTACAAAAGAGTCTATTAAGTTTGTGCAAGTCAGAAATGTATGTAACAGGCAGAAGAAGGCGTCGCAGACCTCACAAAAAACCGTGAAAAACCACCACAGCGACAATTTTAAAGATACAAACTTGTGCTTTGACATACAATAATCTTATGATAACCTTTATCTGTGCTGTGAATTGTGGCTCAATCGGATAATAAACACTGAAGATATTCGAGATTAAAGTACTAGGCAAAGGGGAGTGTGTATTCGTGGTGGCGTGTGACTTTACGATATGCGTGCATGTATGAGTGTTTGTTAGCGTGTGTGTGTGCGAAGGAAAGTACAGGGTCTCCTACTGTCGGCTGCATCCGACTGTAGCTTTCCGAGTTTTTTCAATTACTTGCACAAAATAAAAGACCAGGCAGTTGTCTATGGGCGGGGGGTTTGGATGGAGCAGGTGGGGAGGGGGAGGGACTGGTTGCAGCTGCTGTTAGCCTGCCAAATGTTAAAAATGTTGCAATTCAAATTAATGCCGCATCACTTTGCAGTCGCATTAAACAATTAACAATTGTAATTGATAAACAATTAGCGGGCAATATGAGCAGAGCCACAAGTCGGGCGAGCTGGACTTGCATGTGAGACATACATATGTACATGTATGTACATACGTAAATGTGTGTACGAAAGATATAATAAAATTAATTGATAACATTTGCACAACTCGAACAAATTGTAGCCCTGGCATTAATAGCTAACACAAATACGGAATGTCACGAATGATAACAAACAAAAATAACAGTGTAAGCCCAACAGAATCTGTTTAAACTAGTCATTAGCCCCGACACGAAGAGCAGCAGCTGAATTGTGCGCTGTGTTTTAGTTTCAACTCAGACAAATCATAAATAATAGAAATCAAATGAAAAATTGAAAATAAATACAGCTTGTAAATTTTTGAATTTAGTATTCATCAATTAAAATATGTGTATTTTTAAGTCGACCTTTTCCAGACTTAGCCGGAGTCTTGTGTTATATATATGTTATTTATTGAAAGCCGTACACAGAAATAAAAAAAAATATGCTTATCATAGATCCGAAAGTCATTACTATTCGGTATTGGTTGAATGTTTTTGTTGCTGTTTGCCCATGGACGTAGCGCATATAGTGAAAAAAATCCCCCATAATCTTCACATATGTTTTGTCTATCTGTGGAAAAAAAAACCAGTTAGTTTGGATTGTTGCCAGGAGGTGGGGAGGGGCGGTGTCTAGTTTAGTTGCCGTCAATATATAAATAAATGCATTAGCACGTTTTGGGGTTTAGTGTTGATTGAACTGCCGAGAGCAAATTACCATTGATAATGCGCAGCTGTACACTGATCGTTTGCCTAATCCTCTCCAGCTACTGCTGCTGGACGAGCAGCGCCTATCCGCAATCCACAGACTCTACTACAGCCGCACCTGACAATGCGAGCACCACCACCACCAGCACCACTGCATCTCCAGACAGTACTGATATAAACAAGTCGACCAGCACCACATCAGAGAGCACCACAAAGGAGAACACCACACCGACTAACACCACGCCCGCTAGCACCACCACAATTGGCACCACTGCCGCAGCTGAAACCACACCGTCCAGTGTCAAGGCCGCTGAAACCACACCAGCCAGTGCCAAGCAAGCCAGTGATGCCAGTACACCAGACAGCAGCAGCACTACCAGCAGCACTAGCACTAGCACCAGTACCACCACTACTACCCAACCACCGGCTACAACTCCAGCAGGCAAGGAAGCAGATGAGCAGCTGCAGCAGCTGCTTGAGAAATGCGCAGAGCTGCGCAGCCGCAAGAAGCGAGGCGGGTCATCATCCTCGGAGGAGGACGACGACAGCTCGGAGCGCAAGTCTCAGAAGAGGGAACGTAAGGCGATAAAGAAGATGTGCAAGAAGCTAAAGAAGCAACAGGAGAGACAGCAGAAACACAAAGAGGCCAGCAAGGACGATCAGGACCTCAAGGAGCTGGCCGAGGCATTGCGTGCCTACAGCAATAACAATAACGAAAAACAAAAACAATAAGAGTGTCCTATTTTTTTTATTTTTTTTTTTATTTTAAATGCCAAAATATTAGTATGAAGTGTTAATACATATAAATTAAAAGAGTTTGTTTTTATTATTTCTAGAGTGAGTGAATGAGACTCTGACCTAGTTTACTACGATATCTCTGCCATCTTCATGAGTCAGAAAAAAAAAACAGTTTGAGCGGACACAGATTGATACAAGCTTAGCTTATGTATTCATTATATATATCCCACTCGGATTATTTGTTGTCAGTTCATCATATCACAAAACCCGGCATTTGTTTGCCGTAGTTTATTTGCACTTTTCCCTGCCAAACTGAAACTGCAAACAAGAAGGCAACAAAATAATTTTTTTAGTAAATAGTAGAGTGATTCAACAAATGAGAATTAACAGCTAAACTAATTTCCAGTTGAACTGCTAGCACATTCCAAAAGCTAATTGAATAAACAAACTACTATAAATGCATTGATAGAAATCAGACTAAAGTTAAGACTTTAGGTAGTAAATCATGGCCAAAGTAGAGCAACACAATATTTTTGGGTTCAAACTTGGGCTACATTCTTTATAATAAATAAATATACTATTGAACTGTTATCTTATGATTTTAAAGTTTGAATTCAAGATTTAAATCTTTATAATAATAATAAACTGTATTTTAATAATATTTAATCCATTGCATTCACTTTGTTTGTATTGTTAGTATATATTCAATTGAGTTCTTACTTGTATTTTTATTGAAAGCACATCTCTACAAATATTGAATATTACATGCTATATGAAAATATTCACTTTGTTTTACAATTTTATATAAATTATAAAATATACATAAAAGAGAAAGAAAAATATTTATCTAAATCAAATCGAATATTTTGAATAAATAATACTTAAATAAATAAATACTTTATCTTTTAATTTAATTTGCATTAATTGAAATATAAAAATATATTGA
Source organism: Liodrosophila aerea (assembly GCA_035045005.1). NCBI lineage: Eukaryota > Metazoa > Arthropoda > Insecta > Diptera > Drosophilidae > Liodrosophila > Liodrosophila aerea. Next base: position 1,132,360 of record JAWNNL010000485.1, read on the forward strand.
TTTGAAATTTCTGTCGACATTCAGTTATAAATACAAGTTATTAAAAATCGTAAATTAGTTAATTATATTAAATACTTCTAGTCAGAAAAAATGCTTTAAGAACTACTTAAATTTACTACAAAAACCGGTATTAAAATATTTTCAAATAATAATAAAAGCAAAAACGATTTAAACGAATTTAAATCTTATATTAATCAATTAATTGGTACAATTATATACAGTTCATAAGCTGAATAATAAATAATACAAAACTGGTTATAGTCAGCTTTTTTTTTTGGTAGCGAAACTCTATCTCAGTCGACAGTCAATAAAACCCAATTGAATTATTTACATAGAAGTTCGGTGAAAACATATCTTAAATTACCAGTAGCCAGTAGTAGTATAAGCAAATGATTATTTATTTCTTATGATCAATTGATTTGCGTCTCAAGTTGAAGTAAACAAACAAAAATGATGTTCAGATAGAGGTAGATGGTTTAGGAGCTCGGGTAGAGACTGGTTTTTGGTGCGGCGTATGTTTGCAGCTCTTTGTAAAGCTTGGCAATTAAATTCCAGTATTGGACCCAGGTCAAGTTGCTGTTCTACACATAATATACGTAAATATGTATTTCACGGTCCCAGCACATTCTGTAAGTTGAGATTTTTGCCGCTGTTGAGTTTCGACTTTGTATTGTTTGTTGATCGGAAAAAAACTCATTTGCATATGCGAAGTAAAAAATAAAAACAAGCGAAAAAAATTGGAAGAAATTTGTAAATAAGCGAAAATGTTAATGAAGCCAGAGTTCAGGCATTGAACTCGCTAGAACGTGCCCAATAGAAAGCCAAAAGTGGCTAAAAGAGGCCAAACCAAAGACTGTGATTAAGATTAAAACTGAGGGGAGGGCGGCGGGCGGAGGGAGTCTGCTCTCCATAAGGTAAGGTGAGGTGTCTGTATAGTAAATGGGTCGACCTGGCATTAGACGTGCTTTGAACTCTGAGGCCTCGGCCTAAGCCACGCAGAGTCAACCCAGCTGAGTCTGGCTAATTATGCAGCCTCTCAAGATCGGCGAAAAAGAGCCGTTAGGGCTGATTTGATTTATGCACCGAAGCTATAGACTCTGGCCAAGTTAATATAAGTGGCAGATCGCCGCGATTCCCGATTCAGTTGGCGCACACATCACAAGCTATGAAGTGGGCAATCTTATCGAATCAATCGCATTTGCAGCCAGTGCTGCTGCTGGTCCTGGCCCTGGCTCTGGCTAGTGACCTCTCACTGGTGAGCGGTAAATTTTTTTGATCTTCCTCAAACGCAAACGGAATCAAACCAATCTTCTCTCATTCTCTATGGCCGCACAGCACGCGATGAACCACGTCCAACGGCAGCACCGCTGCTCAGCTCCACTGTGAAGCCAACTGTGGCTCCCAAAACGGAAGCAAAGCCCACGAAGCCCATGATGATCATCAATGCGCCACCCATGAAACAGAAGCATCTGGTGCCTGTAAGCGTGGAGCCAGCTCACCCCCAGGTGGAACTGAAGTCCTCGGTGAAAGGGCAGGACAGCAAGCCATTGCAGGTAACTGGCTTCATCACAAAGTCCGGCAACATCTACGAGATCGAAGACAAACGTGGCATGGGACACATTGAACCACGTCAGGCCGATCAGCCCGAAGAGGAGCAGATTGTCTGCAACTATGGGAACGTGGTCATCTACAGCGACGTGCCCTGCGACGAGGTGACAAATGTCAAGGTTGGTGAGGTGCAGCCGCTCAAGAATGAGCAACAACCTACTGAAGAGGCACCCAGCGATGTTGATCAAGCCGAAGAGGCACAGCAGTCGAACGAGTCCGACAACTCACCGCGCCAACAGCCAGCCGCTGGAGTGCCCCAACGTCGACGACGTCGTCGTCCCAATGGTCAGCAGCAACGCCGCCGTGTGAATGGCAACCGCAATGGCATTCGCAGCGGCAATGGCAATGGCAATGGACGTCGTCGCGTTCGCATTCGTTATGGCAATGGCAATGGCAACGGCAATGCCATTCGCAATGGTAATGGCATTGGAAATGGCAATCGTCGCGTCATCCGTCGCCGTCGTCCTAGCCAGGCTGGCAATCAGTCCAATAACAATGCCAATGGTCAGCGTCGTCCCATGAACAGACAGCAGCAGCAGCGCCAGCAGCAGCGACGTCGTCAACAACAGCGTCGTCGCCAGCAGCAGCAGCAGCAACAACGTCGTCGTCGACAGCAGCCACAGCGTCGCCGCCAAAATATAGATGAATGAGAAGCAGTGTATATGGAATAGAAGCTCGGCTTCACTAGAGCACCTTTAAAAGACTAAACCGAATAAAATGTTAAACAAAAGAATCAATTTCGAAGCGAGCGTGTTTTATCTATCACCATTTGGGAGCCTTAGACCTTTGTTATATTAAGGCCTGTTCCCAAGTAAACTAAATTCTTATAATCTTCACTGAGCAGTGAGAAATAATTGATGGTTCATTGTTCCGTTTCTAAAAACAGCTGACTTGAGGGCCGCACGCATGCCACTATCGCAGCTATCGATAACTTTTCAGACATTCATTAATTCAATTCAATGTCTACAAATTACAGTCGTGAAACCTGGGTAAAAGTGATTCATTATTGGCATTTTCCTCGGATAAGTGGTCGAAAATTGGACTTTCAGAATAGGCCACATCCATGCTGGTCTTATGACTGAAAGACAATTGTAAAAATGTAAAATAATTCAAATTTTAAAATTCAAATATATCCATAGCTGGCTAAATTTCCTTCATGATGCACAATTCTTTGTTAAATATTTTGCATTTAATTGCATGTTATATTTCCATTTTAGCTGTAATTAAAATGATTCGATGCATATTCTACAGAAATTAATTAATTACCAATTAAGTATCATACTCTCGCTCTCTATTTAAATGCATTCTGTTGCACTGTCAGTTCAGTATTAAATTCACTTAAACAAGCTGAAATCATTCCTCATACATACATATGAATATATGTGATAGAATGTGCCATTGCAAGTTATGCTGTTAATTATTGGCTCGACTGTGAATTTATAAATTAGCATCTGTGATAACAAAATGACTTCCTTTTCAACAAGAGTAATGTAAATACCTAACTGCAAAACTCCAGACTTGAACTTTATGAGCTTGAGACTTGTATATATTATGTACAATGTTAGGTTAGGTTAATTAACGTATTTACATTTATATGTATACACTTATTTATTTAATTTATTATTACAGTAAATATGTTAATAAATGTAATTAAATGTTAAGCTGTACCTATTACTGACTGAGGGTGAGTGAGTTGTAAGCTGAAACATATACTAATATTGTTTCAAAATTCGATGCTGCATATGCTATATTATTGGGTTAATATACATATATGTATGTATATTAAAACTATTTAATAAGTAGAATGCTTATTGGTAAAACAACACCAATACCAATCGGTACCTAAAACATCGATATATTATCAAGACGAGTGGCAACGTTTTGCACCGATATTATTGTTAAGAACTATTGAGCATTCCGGAGACTGATTCCGATTCTCATGTGCTTTTGATTTTGGCAATCAGCTGTTCACATCTGCTCCAAAATAAATTTGCTTTGTGATCTGGAAAAGTACTGAAACGAAAAACAAATCAATTCACTTTCCGGAATCCCACTTTTTTATCGGTGAACGAAATCTAAAACTTAAAAATGTAAATAAAATTGCGGGAAACATCGGTAAAAAACAATCGATGTCTGCACAATTTTTGATCGATGTAACATCCACATTTGTTTCAGCACAACCACTGAGATGACTTTTACATTTTTGCATTGAACTGTCGAATAAGATTTGAGTATTTTAGAATCTGTTGAACACAACGTCCGTATTATCTTGTGAGGGTACGGATGCCTGTTAGTCGTAGTCAAGATGTTGCGTATTAAAATCATGAATTTCATTGCTTTCTACCTGATTATAATCATTATACCGGGTCTACCACCGCGCACCACGTACCCCTATAAAGATTTCATTGTCGATCTGCCAAAAGAGTTGCTAGGTACTCTACATCCTAATCATAATCTGGAAAATGCTGAACATCTGCTGGAAGGTCACATTCACGGTCCAGAGACTCTCATAGTACGTCATAATGAAATCTATACCGGCTTAAACGGCGGAGAGGTCATCAGCATAATAGACAACCACGTGGCACATGTAGCCCAGTTTGGAAAACGTTGTGGTGAGATTAATTTAACTAATTTGACAGGTCTTTACTGATATACCGGACTTTCACAGGCGGACTCTTTGAAGAAGCGCAGTGTGGCCGGCCGCTGGGCATGGCTTTCGACACCCAGGGCAACAATCTGATTGTGGCTGATGCCTACTACGGCCTGTGGCAAGTTGACTTGGGATCACACGAAAAGCAACGGCTGGTGTCGCCACAGGATAAGCTGCCTGGCACGAAAATCGATCGCCCGGCAAAGCTGTTCAATTCTGTGGCCGTAGATAAACGAGGCGATATCTATTGGACCGACTCCTCGTCGGATTTCCAGTTACAAGACCTGGTGTTCAGCTCGTTCGCCAACCCCTCTGGTCGTCTATTCAAATACAGTAGGAGCATGAACCAAAGCCAAGTGCTACTGGACGAATTGTTCTTTGCCAACGGCGTGGCGTTGAGTCCACAGGAGGATTTCCTAGTAGTCGCCGAAACAGGTGCTTTGCGACTGATCAAGTACTACCTGAAGGGCATTAAAGCTGGCCGTAGCGAAGTCTTTGTGGATGGTTTGCCTGGCCTTCCAGATAACTTGACACCCGATGTCAATGGCATTTGGGTGCCACTAGCCTCTGCCGTGGACAGTGAGCATCCCAACGCTTTCGCGCTTTTTTCTCGTTTCCCCAAGTTCCGCATGTTCCTGGCACGCGTGCTCATGCTCCTTGAACTGCCCTTCCGATATATAGACAAGATATATCCCAACAAGTTCTGCAAATGCCTGGTGTACAAAATTGGCCATGGCGAGACCGCTAGTGTGCTATTAGCATCCAAACGCAACACAGTGGTGCGTGTGAATTGGAACGGCTATATTATTGGTTCACATCATGGGTTTGACAAGTCCGTAGGAAGCATTTCCCATGTGCTGGAGTTTCAAGGTCACTTGTACCTGGGTTCACCCTTTAACCATTATCTTGCACGCGTCAAGTCACCCAGAACTGTTAAGTCGCCCATCGTAAAATTCAATTATGTCGGTGTCAAAGTGGGACCAAACAGCCCCGAGCCCAGGCCACAGGCAGCAACAACAACCACCTCGACTACACCAAAGCCACAAACCACAGCTACAAAGACTACTGTCGCGCCACGCATGTTCAGTGCAGCCATACCAAACGGCTCTGCAGCCAGTCAGATAATAACGCCGGAGACTATGACTACACCTATGCCGGTAGAAACAACCATTACTCAGAAAGAAGTAAAAGAAGAAGGCACTACCATGCTGGAAAACCAAGGCATTTCCTCGGATACAAACACTATGCAAACACCACATACAAACATCTCCGCAGTGCCCTACCAATGGGCCACCTTAGCAGATAAGTTACGTTTGGTCACGAAGACACTGATAGCCCAGCCTTCGATAACCTCTACAGAAGAAGAAGTAGCTGGGAATCACTCAATCGCGGAGGAACATTTCCCTACTAAGAACACCATGATTCGCAAGGTAACCGAACAGTCGACCCCCATCGCAGATGAGCTGCTCTTCGGCACGAAGAACTCCAGTCCAACGACCACCGAGCGCCGTCAACAAACAACCGTTGAGGACGACATTTCCCCCGAGAGGAATCCATGGCAGAAGAAGAAGAAGAAGAAAGTGTATTCGATCAAAGAGCAAAACTACGTTGAGGTCTAAGCGACTGCAGCAGATCTCAACAAGGAAACGTTTCATTTCTCTTTATGCATTTGTGAATTGTGTATTTTTCACTTATAAGTAAAGGCGTAAGTCGACAGGGAATGCCTTTGCCTACAGTTTGTCACTTTAATTGTAGCTGGGCGCAACTTGCGTTGACTTTTTGCACGACAATTTGTGGGGTTAAGCAAAGGGTTGCCGTTTTGTGGCTTTGAGGTTATGGCGTTGCGATGTCAGCGTCAGTTACAAGTAACAAGCGCAAGAAGAAGAGCATTTTGCGCGCTTGAGCCCAGCGCACTTAACACATAAAACAAATACAAAATGTATGTGTAACAGCAACAACAACAGGAGGAGGAGCGCCAGCAGCAGTCGGAGTGAACCTTAGCACAGCGAGAGAGCGCAAGAAAGTCATTCAAAAGTCAACCAACTTTCTTCTTTTGAAACACGTTAAAGAGCAGAAAAAAGAAATACTTGCACACACACACACGCACACGCACATACACACATACATATGGGGCAACGGCAAAACTTGTAAGCAGCAGCAGCAACAACAAAGTGTGCAAGTCGCCTGCTGATTTTGCTTTGTTCTATGCATGCACACGAATGCCCATCGTACGAACAGACAACACACACACACACACACACACACACACACATGCATATGTACACACTCCTCGTTCTTTTTCTTATGCTTCGTCTCTCCAGCGTCCCATCACGTCAGTGTTGTTGTTGCTAGTGTGGATGTTGTTGTTGTGCGTTGAGCCTGCAAGTTTATCACCTCATTGTTTTTGCACGTCAGGGCTAGAGCTCATTGTCGTCGCCTCTGTTGTTGCTCTAGCTGTGTGTGTGTGCGTGTGTGTGCTTATTTGTTGTTGTCGTGTGCGCGACATTTATCGCTGGCTGCGGCAGTTGCCACACCTGCAGCTGCAGCCACTCAAAATGTGGCAATGACGACCTCAAGCTCAAATCACGAGCTGTGTCATAAAATGCATAAGAAAATTACACACAGAGCTGCAGTGGCGCCATCTATTGCACATGTGCTGTACGCCCAGTGTTCTTAGACAATTTTGTGTTGCTGTTAATGAGATTTTAATAAGTTCAATTATAAATAAATTACTAACTATTCAGGCCTGTTTCCATATTCGAATTCGTAAAAGTGATTTACTTTCTAACTTAATCAATTTTAATTAATTCAATTTTTTACATTATTTTGGAAAAATAATAATATAATAAAAAGTCATTTACAACTTGAAGATCTACTAAAACTGAATATACCCCGTTTTACTTAATGTGGCAAACAGTTTTATCAAATCTTATTTGTGAAATTTATCACACTTGCCTGTGGACTTATCATAACCTCATCTTGTTGCGCATCAGTGCTATGAGTATGGGTTGGAAATTACTGTGAAAATTAACGCTAAGCAGCTCTCGTGGTTTTGTCTAATTTGAACAGACAGAAACCGGTTTTATGTATGTATATAGATCAGTGTAGGGTATTTGTAGAAAAGAGTCTTTTTGTACAGTTGTGAGTTCTGCATAAATTTCTTATGTACTCAGATAATTAATCTGCTGATGAGTTGGCTATGACGCGTATCATAAGTATTTATAGTATTAGTATGTATGTATGTAGTATATGACAATTCTAGCTGATGGGAAATGCTGCAGCAGGTGTATCAATAACTGTAACCGTTAACAGCTTTCGGACTAAACGATGGCACTCGCTGTGAAAAGCTCAACTTGCCAATAAACCAATATTGAGAGTACGGGCGGTCAAATGCTGGCAAGGGCGTGCGCCGGGGTGAAGGAGGGTTAATGCTGCAAAGGGGAGAAAGGGCGGAGAGTGTGCGTGCCAGTGCTCGGTACAGCATTTAGCTTTGTCAAACACAAATCCTTTGGGCAAAGAGTTCGTTGGCATTCGCACACACATACTAAGAGGGAAAGGGGGCAAGGAGGAGTAAGGGAAGGAGGAGTGAGAAAAAGAAAAAGAAGAGAAAGCAGACATAATCGCATAAAGATAAAACAGTTTAATGTCGCAGCTAACAAAGCAGCAGCAGATGATAAAGAAAATGAAAATGAAGATGGTGATAACGCTGGATGCTACAAGTGCCTATTGACCCCCTGTCGATAGGCTGGGCTCAAGATGGCGGACATCAGCAATATGGCGCCCGACGGCGTTTGGCACACAAAACGCGAGAATCTGTCAATTATTTCAATCGCCCACCAAAAATCTGAGCTAGCGCCAGGTTGTTAAGCCCGCAGGCGGCTCAAGCGGAGTGGGCCTTGGTCTGTGTCCGATGAAGCCGCCTGGACTGTTGGTAATTAACATGGAAAGTAAGCGCATTACCAACCCCGATGGGTGGGGCAGAGGCAGGCAGTTCTGGCCATGGCCATGGCAACGTGCCTAAAAATATTTGCAACTACTTCAATGTTTTGGGCCCTAATTATGATAGTCGAAATCGAAACCAAGAATACGCGCTCATGAAAATAATTTTGTAGGAGAAAAAGGCGCAAAGCGCGCAAATTAAAATAATAAATTTGCTAAATTAAAGGAGGAAGTCATTAAGGTTGTTGCCCAGGCACAGGGGGACACGACAGTCCCTCTGTCAGAGCGTAAAGCCTGCGGATGAGGCCTCCTCCCACCCCATTGAGCACTGAGCACTGAGCGTGGAACACTTTGAGCACTGAGCACTGTACTGGCGCCTTTTGTGTCCTGGCGACGACGTCATTAGCAGCATTTACACGTTGCACGTTGAAGCCAAAGGATAATAAGTAACGACGTCGCCATCGTCGGAGGGAAAAAGTGTGAAAGAAAAGCGCCGCTAAGGCAAAAACTGACACAAATTAAACTGAAATTAGTTGCAACTCACTTCGTCCGGACGATGGGCGATGATGGCGGCGACAGGCCCAACTACTTCGCCTTCGCCTTCGTCTTCGCCTTCTTTTTTGTCTTCATCTTCATCTTCGTCATCAGCCACACTCCTCTTAGCCGCCTGGTCTCTTACCTTCTCTCCATTCGCCCACATCAGCGTCGTCTTCATTTCCTTGAGTTGGTGCTCGTCTGTGAATATGTCAAGCCCAAAGTGGCGGCTAATGAGCGGCACATGGTCACAGTAAGGCTCTTACGGCAACTCCCCCTCGACGTCCTCATCACAGTCCTGATGGCGCTAATGCCCATCAAAAGAAATGCTTTAGTGCTGTACGGCTTGCAATATCTTGTCCATCTGGTCAGTCAACCTTCAGACGCCAAAGCACAACTTGAACTGTTTTTGTATAAAATAAGTCCATATAAACTATAATTTTAATAAAGAGCAGATAATTCTGCATTATCCGGTGAATATTTCAACTTTCTAGCTCTGACATTTAATGTTCTACATCAGAGACTTCTTTCATTTGACATTCATGTGCCGATCCAAGGCATTAAAATACTGCAAGTCTACTAGTTGAATTCTAAATTCATTCACAACTCACAGCTCTCTGTCCCCTGTAACGTGAGCCAGGACAGGGGCATTGTCTCTGATTGACTCGGCTGCCACCACATGTGTCAGCTCTGCTGTCAGACATCTCGTGTCTATTTTGGAGCACAGGAAAAGTCTTTTTATAGCCAGAGCCCTGGCAGACAGGCTGGCTGGTGGTGGGAGTACAAGGCGTGAGGATGAGGACGAGCCGGAAGATGGGTAAAGCTGAGTGACATTTTCCAACGAACCTTCCGACTACTGTCAACTTTACCGGCTCATTCTAAAATCAAATATGATATAAATAAAATAAATATAAAAATATAAATGTATAAAAATAAAATGTGGAAAACATTTTGTGCTAATTTTGTTATACTACTACCACCGCCCCTCCCCAATCTGAAAAAAACTACCTTATGAAAGCTGAAGGATGGAGTCAACTTTTGGCCAATGTTTCTTCTGTGCCGGAGGCAATGGGTGCGGGTGGAGGGAGGGTGGAGAGAGAGATACTTTGTGTTATCAGCAGTCAGTTAGTAGCGAAAACTTTTTAAACGTTTTCGAAACAAGTTGAAATTTAAATAAACCTTCCAATTTTTGACGACCCCTCTCCCCTTCTGGCATATGAATGCCAAGTTGAGACAACAAAATCGCCAGAGAAATGAAACTTTTTGCCAGAGAATTGTAATTTTTGCCTTCACTTTGCATTTCCGTGCTGATGTTGCGACTGAAGACTTCACAGAACTCAGGACTGAGGACTCGGGACTCAAAACTCTGAACTGGAGACTTCCACTGTTCCGTTCCCCTCCCTCTCCAGCCTTTTCACTATGAACTTGCTTTTTGTGCCCATAAAATCGACTTAAATTTTTATTGCGACAAAAAACAGTTTGCAAGAGAAAAGAAAGAAACCCGCTCACAAAGTGCATTGCAGTTGGGAAAGCTGCTTGTGGGCACACTGAGGGAGTCAGGGACATGGCTTATGTGGGCGACATGGCGGCCAAGAGGGCATGGCTGGGGCAGCGGTTTATAAGTGCATTCGCGACGATGGTAAAATCGCATTATGGCGTAGCATTTTTTGCCACTCTCTCTCTCTCTCTCTCTGGCTATCCAATACGTTTATACTGCTAACTGAAGCAGAAGCAAATTGGGTATATCACGATCGCATCGATATTCAAAATGGTGTAGTTGAACGAAGAACAAGACTGTGGAGGATAACAAGACAGCAGAAAAGGGAAATTCAAGACACTAGAGAAGACCTACAATAGAGGAGATTCAAGCTTGGTGGACATTGAAGATTACACCCTCCAGAGTAGAAAGAAATTGACAGTTGGAATATACTCGATGAAGATAAATAGATGCAGAATGAGGAGAAATCAGGTCAGATTGCAGATGGATGAAAGCATATTTGATATAGAAGAAAGGAAAGGAAAATTTGCATTGAAGAGGTGTATCAAAATAGGAGGTAAGAGCTTATAGCTGAGAGATAGAGGACTATACTCGATGTTAGAGAACGAAAGGAAATAAAAACAGAAGAAACGAGAACATAAAGCTTAAAGCCGGAACTGCAGCTAGTGAATGCTGCTACTTGATATTATTGCATCTTCCAAAAAGACGGCTTAATGTATTGATAACAAGTAGCACATGCAGCCTAAAAGTATACTCCATAAATATTACTAGCTTAGGCTACATACATATATGTATAGCTACCTCGGCTACCACTTAAGCAAGAGATTAGTTGTTTATTTATTGATACGAATTACAAAGTGAAACAATAGTTTCACCTCATAGAATACTATTTAATATTTAACTTGGTTTGACTGTTTGTCTGCTGCATGCAAGGACGTTCTAGTCGTGCATACCCCAACTGCAACTGATGCAAGTCTTTTTTCACTCCCCTACACAGTAACAACATTTTCAGTGAGCACTGTTTTCATACATATTTTGTCCGGCGCCGGAAAGTATGCTGTATATTATGTATATATGTATACGTACTAGCTGGATAGATATGGGGCAAGAACACACAGCAGTGGCAATCGGCAAGTGGCAAGTTCAAAAAGTGCCAACGATGCCGACGATGAAGGCAACGAAATAATAAAAAGCAAACTTTTTACCAAGTTGACTTTGACACATTGGGCCAAGACAAACAGAGTGCGAAGGGGGATGGGATGGATGGAATGGGATGAGATGGCATGAGGATGAGTAAGAGGAAGATGAGGAGAAGGACAACGAGAGGGGAATGAACTAAACAGAGCTCTTTAGCTCTGCAGCTCTTCATCTACTTCATCTGCTTGCCAGCCAGGCAGTCCAATCCGTTAGCTCTGCCATGAAAATGGCATAACAAAATGGCCGGAAAGAAAAAGAGAAATATCAGATGCAGCCAGCCGTCTAGCTCTGCATCTCACAGTGCAACAAAACATTTATTTGTTATTGTAGAATGAAATCACAGCGTAGAAGGGGACTGGGACTAACCTGTTAATACGATAGTACGATAACTAATGTTAGGACCTAAACTATTAGTTATCATATGCGAATCATGCACTTGTTAAACGGCTAGATGCAGTTCCAGTTCCCAATCAATTTGCAATTGAGATAAGCTGCTGCTCGCCAGGTAATGGTAATGGCAATGGCAATAGCAATGGTAATGGACTTTTGCAACTAGCGTAATTAGCGTCAGGTGAGGGCCACAATCGGACAAGCGGACTGCGATCGAGTCGAGAGAGGCGAGATTAATGAGTTCGCGAAAAGAAACCCGAGCACTGGCTATCGCGATGAAAGACATGCTCGCAGTTCTGCCCAGCTGGCAATTGAGAATTTGCTCAACTGATAAGCGACAGCGATAAGAGTCGGATAAATGATGGCCATTAGTGTGCTGGAGTCGAGCTGGGAGTTTGGGCTATAAAAGCGCCAGCTGCCAGTGCAGAGAACATACACAACGCTTCGAGTCATCAAGCCATCAACTCCTTCCTTACCACAAATCCAAACAGTTAGAATCCAGCCAATCGTACAACATGTTGCAGATGCAAGTGACTAAGAGCCTGGTGTGCCTGGTGCTGCTCAGCTACTGCTGCTGGGCTGGCAATGTGGGTCGCCAGCGGCGTCTGCAGCTGGCTCCTCGTGGCCTGCCCTTGTGGCGTGCCTCGTATGCCACCAACGAGGAGTACATCGAGGAGGCGCCATTGCGGCATGGACAAGCCATTGCCACCGTTCCCACTCCCATGGGGCAGGAGCATGGCCGACAGATGGCGGGCGATAAAGCCGAGCAGCTGTTTGATACCTCTGGCGTGTTCGATGTCATGGACGAGCTGACACCCGCACAGTTCCAACAGCTGATGCTGTTCAATGCCCCAGCCATGTCGTCTGCCGTCGTGCAGCCAGTGCATCTGCTGAAGCTGAAGACGCCGAAGATCAGCCAGGACGAGGCTCGCACGCACAAGAAGTGGTTGGAAAACTTATTTGACTTTGAAGGCATGAAGAGCAAGGACAAGAATAACGGCACTTTCACATTTTACTTTAATATGACCAACTCAATGAACTCAGAAACTACCACCGCCGCACCCGCTACTACTACTACGACTACTGCTGCTCCTGCTCCTGCTCCTGCTGCAGGATTTTTCCGTAATCCATACCCCCAAGTATTCTTCAACTCACCTGACTTCCTGAACAGACGCCAGGGCATGGAAGGCAACGGTCTGATGCTGCCCTACAACTTGAACGAACTGTACGGCTCGGGTGGATTCAACAGCCCCATGCCACTGGTCCCCGTCAGTCTGGGCAACAATGGCGTGGGCTATATGCCACTAAGTCTGCGCATGTTCCGCCAGCTGGCTGATTCGGCCACCAAGTCCGGCTCGCCCATACGCGAGGATGAGGACAGCGCCATTGTTAACGCCATTAGCGCCTTGGAGTCGGAGCCGGAGACAATTGATGCTGGCGTCGTCGATGAGGAGAAGCCTGCCACGCCTTCACGCCTCCAAGTCTTCGGGCAGCGTCTCAGGCAACGACCAGTGATGGCAGCCATCGATACCTATTCCATGACGAATCCCGTCTTGGCCATTGCCAACAATCTCCGCCGCGCACAGCAGCTGTAAGATTGCCATACCTGCACCCGACCATCAACTGAACCCTGGACTGGACATGGAACTCGAGCTGCACCCCATCAATTAGACTTAACTACATTTTCTGCTCATGCTAGTAATTTCTATCACTTTTTTTTTTTAATTATAATTATTTATTCTAACTTATTCTCAAAGCAAATAAATCAGTTCCAAACTGTAGACAATTGAGTTTTTTTATTGGCAAACAATCGATGCCACACTGAGAGAAAAGATCAAGAATTTCATACTTGAATCCTTGCTTACAATCTTGATCTTCCACTAGGAAAAGGGAATACTGAACTCGAAAAGAAATTACTTAAATCAAGTACTGCTCAAAATTCTTGAAATAAGTATTTGTGAGCTTAAAAATTGAAACTCAAAATTTAACGCCTTCCATTATTTTTAATTCTATATATTCTATTTTCAAAAATCTTCGCTGCATAAGAATTAACCTGCGCCGATTGCGACATGATGTTCCTAACTAAATTTCACAATTTTCATTCTCAGATTAAGAAAAATCCGAATATTCCAATTTTAAGATTTTTTATATGTTGAATTTGTTTACTTATTTTAAGAAAACAAAAGTCCTTTTTAAGTTTTTTTTAAGATGGTAAGTTTTTAAATTGAGTTCATTTAAACAAAGTTTTAGACTCTCTGTGTACTATCACCATTCGAAACACTGTATGGTCCCCAATCCAATACCAACTATTTTTATTACATGAACATAGTACGTTTGTTCAGCAAGGTTGAGTTAAGACATTGTATGCAATTTGTGGGCACTATTGAATTGGGAAATTGTTTACAAAGTTGCGTGTGCAATAAGCGTGAAAAATGCAGAGCAGCAACAGAATTTTCAACTGGATATTCACTTACAACGAAAATGCTGTTGCTCGTTATCAACATGGTTGAACATGCCTCATATTTGTTTATGAATTTATCAATTTATCAATTTGCTAAGCAGTTATCCTGCCCGCACAGTTTTCACTGTTTTATTTATTACGCATACGCACAGTTGTGCCAGTCTGACAGCCTGACAGTCTGACCATCTGGCAGTTTGACTGCCTCAGTCCTGGCTCACTTAATGCAATAATGCTTTTAGCTAAAATTTTAAGTAGATCGATTCTAATTTGCTCGAATAACAATTCAGTCGGACAACAACAAACAGGGCCCATAGCACATTTGGCATTTGTCTGAAGTGGTTTTACATGGGATCGAGGACGTGCGGATGAATATTGAAATATGCTCAAATGGAGACTGTTATTTGGATAAATGTAATGCATTTGACTGCCAGATTGTTATATTCACATACACTCATATACCCACACACTCATTCCAGCATTCACTCATACATTCACTTGCACATTCGTCAGTCCTTCATTCAGGCCATCAGAGGTTGAGGAAGGAATTCAAGTTGGGCGAAATTTGAGACAACAGGCAGTGCTAGCATATTATAAAGCAAGCCAAGCCACAATAACAAATTAAATAAATATAAGAAGCTTTACAGTTAATATAAAATTTTCTAATTGGATTTTACTCAAACAACAAAAGGAAGAACAACAACTGTTGGCTAAATAAATGGTTGCATATTTGCTGGCAAACAAAATTGAAATCGAATAGCTAAAGACGTTTGCCTAAACGAAACATAATGCAATTCTCTTTAATAAATTATACTATTTTAATTTGACAATTGATTTTGACTATTAATTGATGCTTAACAACTTTGTTATGAACACAGGACACATGACACTCATTATATTATATGTAAGTATATATACTTATGTATATATCTGATATTTAGAATGTATTACATATCATTTATTCCTTAGACTTTTCTATTTGTTAACTATAGTTTTTTATTTAATTAGACGAAAGAGTAGACTTGCTTTAAACACTTCAAACTACCAGCAGCGACCTTCATCTGGCATAGACTTGTGGGGATACTAAAGATATATACGCTATAAAATAATGCAATCCGATAGATCTGCTGACTGAATAAATTGGAATTCAATTTACTTACTCGCAACTATCTTTAAGAGCCTGTTAAAGTCTGTTAAGTCGATTGTATTTATACGAATATGTATATGTATTAAACTCTAGTGTGGTATACATATATTCCACTAGTTCATAAAGTAGTACGAGGTAAACGAGCGCCGTACCACCTTATAAGCCAAATTTCAAATTAGCGCTCTTTTACCTTGTAGTTCCAGGAGTAGTGCACGGTAACTAGTGGAGTTCATAATGTATTGCATCAGAGCTGCTTTCTCGAAGTACTAGTTCACATTCTACCCACAAAAAACCAGTTCAAAAGATGGATAATGAAGACTAATTGAAATCAATCACATAACCATTGCAGGGTTATTACTCAATGCAACTTTGAGGTTCGGAACTGCCGTAAACTAATATGTAAATGATTTTATTGCTTAGCAAATTTAATTACTAAAATTGTTGATTATGGACATAAGTTGAATAAAAAACTATTTGTTCTGACATTTAGAATTCAATTTTTAGATACATTTATTCCTGCAATTTCGCTTACAGTTGCTGCTGTCTTTGGGCAGCGGGGAGGGGGATGTGGGAGGGCATGAAACCCTTTTTAAGTAATATGAAGTATTGTAGACTATTGACACAACACTTTGAGAAATTACAAGAAAACATTTTGACTCGAGCGCCCAATGTTGAAGTTGCACAAGCGACGCAGATACATTTGCAGATGGAGATACACATACAGATACAGATACAGCGGAAAAGTGCAGAGTGGGCTACCAAAAGAGATACAGATACAGATACAAGTCGGAGACCAGTGCAAGTGCGTACAGTAAGTACTTGGAAATGTTTGGAGTACTCAGAACACAATGTACTTTAGCGGGAGCTGACACTCTGACTGGTCTGACAGTCTGTCCGACTGTCTTTATAAGAATGAAACGCTTAGTGTTGTGTTGTGTTGTGTGAGCTGTGTGTGCTGTGTGGGTGTGTGTGTGTGTGGTTGTGAAACACTTTTCAAGATTAAACCAGCAAGATTTAAGTGAATTATGTTAAAGTTATTTGCCTCTGCGGCTCACGCACTGACACTATCTGCCGCATATGGATACAAAGGATGCGCAGGATCCGGCCGCAAAAGTGGTCATGTAATATAAATATGTGCATAAAAAATATGTGATACACACATATGTACACACTTACACCCAGGGAGAGAGACAGTAAAACAAGCTTAAAGATAGACGCTGGGAAAACATAAATTCGTTTATTTATTTATACAACACGCTCGGGCTGTTGCTTAAGCAAGCCATAAGTATTGTATCTCACAGATACCGTATCTTTTTGGCTGTGTGCGTGTGGATAGTTGCCTGGCCTGCAACTTGATTTGCCAGTTTTTCGTTCGTGCCGCCTGCCGAGATTTATGTGCTCATGTTTATTGTCGAGTTTATTAGATTTGATTTACTGTGCCTACAACTTTCACTTGCGCCTCGCATTGTCCCCGTCTGCCAGCCCTTGGCTGTCTATGTGTGTGAGTAACTCATAGATACACTCGCACACACTCAGATGATTTACGTGCCCGCTAGAAATAGCTGCAGCTTGCCGCCTGCCGCTTGCCGCTTGCCACTTGCCACTCTGCCTAGCCCAGCCGAGGCGAGCCCTACCCAAAGCTACTTCTAATGATACCATGTCAAGGCATTCATCGTGCCTGCCACACGTCATGCACGCAAGCCCGCAATTAGATTTCGGGTGAAACTTTTTAATTGCAACGCTTTGACTATAAAAGCGCCCACAACTCCAGAGCAGAGAACCACACTCCACGATGGCAACAAAGACAATAATCGCACAGCTGCCACTGCCGCTGCTGCTGCTGGTGCTCCTGATCCCGATCCTCTCGCCAACTGAGGCCAAACGTACTGGTGGGCATAGAAAGATACACTGTATACACACACGTACATATTGCTCAATTTATTACTCATATTGCAGGCTATCGTCTGCCTCAGGCCATGGGACGCAGCGCCGATGGCAGAGCCAAGGCTGAGGTGGGGAGCGGCCGAGATCTGTTCAAGAAGTTCATGTTGTGGCGTGGCCTGTTCCCGCAGGAGCCACCCAGGGACAATGTCATTGTCATACAACCACCCAGTCCTATCTACACTATATCACCACCAACAACAACCACTACGACTACTACGGTAACCAATACTACCAGGGCTAATGTCGGCCGTTGGCGCAGTTTACAGGAGCAGCCGGATTTGCCCATGCCCACCCTACCCACTAGCCAGCAGAGTGACGCCGGCACAGTACAGCCGCAGCAGCGCGTCACCAAGCGGCGACGCAACAACTCAAGCTTTAATTCCAATTCCAATTCAAATTCAAATTTTAGAGCCAGGCCCAATGGCAGTCCAAAGCGAAAGAAGCGAACGCGTCATCGTCACATAAATAGACCGCAGCAGCGTCAGCGTCAGCAGCGACAGCAGCGTACGTCAGCATCGGCAGCGGCAGCGGCAGCCACTGAACCGCTGTCAGCGACAGACTCCAGCGTGAGGCAACAGAATGTCATTGGCAGGGCGAAGGGACAGTCGAGCAGGCAGTCGCAGTTGCAAGAACTTGTGCGTCAGCTACAGTCAAGCAACTAAATGTAAAAATATAATTATTACCTAATTTATTTATTAACTATTATTTATTTAATTTTTTTTTTTTTGGCTTTTTTTTTGTGACGAAATGAAAATTATACAAAAAAGTTTTTTAAATTATGAAAAACCATAAGCGAGCTTTTTTTTACATTTTTTTTAAGTGCACAAATCCTTGCTCTTACGGAATACAATTTGATACACATATCTACGCAGGATGTGAGAATGTTGATGACGCGTCCTAATACTGAGGTTGACAGATCTGTGTCGGCATTTGAATTGGAAACAGTTACATAATTATGCAAAAATACTGATGAATAATTTTAAATGTTTTAAATAAGAACAAAATAAAAACTTAAGCAAAGATGCTAAAGCAGAGTTTTATGTGATTTTTTAGACCCCGTACTTTAAAAAAGTACAAAAGGGTATATTAAGTTTGTGCAACTCTGAAATGATTGTAACAGGCAGAAGGAGGCGTGGCAGATCCCACAAAGTATATATATTTTTGATCAGGATGACGGGCTGAGTCGATAAAGCCATGTCCGTCTGTATGAACACCTAGATCTCGGAAATTGTAAGCGCTAAAGACATCATATTTGGCAGTTAGATGCCCTAATAGTGCAAGCAGATGAAGTTTTCGTTAGTCATGTAACTTTAATTTATCGAAATATTAAAATATGCTTTAGTTTATGCTTTAATCAAATTTGTGTATAAATTCAAGTCGCTTTCTGTATGCACTTAATATTAAACCGTGGAAATGCGAGTTGAAAAGTTATTTTAATTCATCATGGCCGATTTCACGCCTCGCCAAGGTGCCACGCGGACTTCAAGGTTAAGCGACGCACGTGGCAGACCGAAGCGGCTGCCACGGAATCCTTTGACACTCGCAGCGAAGACAATTGATAACCGGCAACGCCAAGGCAGCAGCATCGTTAGCCATGGTCGTGGTGGAGTTCTCTGAGGTTAGGGGTTATGTGAACGAGTGTAAGTCAACGACTTGGCGCACAGTTTATACAAATACGAGCATAACACAGACAAAATACATGCGAACATGATATCCTGGCCATGGCTCAAGTTCAAGGATGTCTGGCACTGTTGAACCCGTGGCCGTAACCGTAAACCATAAACCGTAAACCAAAACCAAGCCGAAACCAAACGTAAACGCAACACAGGCCAACTGGGCCAGCTGGCACGCAAAAGGTTGCGTTTCTTTTGCGTTTCGGCCTGCTTATTCAATAAGGCCAAAAGAATTTGTGTAAATTGGCAAATTACGCATAAATGGCGAGACGCCAACGGCAGCTGCCGGTGAATTGAACCTGACTGACTGTTGTTGCTGTTGGTGTTCGTGTTGCTGTTGTCTTGGACCTGTCATGGGCCAAAATTAATGTTCGCCTGCACAGATCAATGTCGAGACGGAGCAATAAGCGGAGCGTTGCCAAGCCAAACCGGTTCCATGCCATCGCCCAGCATGACCCCCGAGCAGAGGTCAAAAAGTCGCCAAGAGAAATGCCGCAGATTCAAATCAAACACTACTTATGTCCAACATCATTCTCTAGATCATCAAGTCTCAGATCTGCTGGAGAGACAAATGTGGGGACTCAGCTCACAGACTCTATCGACGATCTACAAGCGAAAACAGTGTCAATTTCAGAACAGCAAGCCACAAGTGTTGTCTGCTTTTCTATGTATAGTGTGGTTTATCTGCGAGGGCTCAATCTGCAGTTGAAGAGTTTGTGAAAATGATGACAACTTTTAAAGGAAAAGATTTATGGTTGAGTGAGAAACAGCAAATAGTCAACTAAGAAATCTCTTAAAAATCTTTTTTTTTTGGAGTCGCGGAGTTTCAAAAATATTTATTTCAGTTTTTATATGCACATAGATATTTTGAATAATTTTAATAATTAACAAAAATTACAGAATGAGATGGTAATTTGTGTAACGGGCAGAAAGGGACGACGTGTCAGAGCCCACAACGTATATAAGTAAATTCTATATTATACACACCACGAGCTGAGTTGATGGTATTCAGGTCAATCGATTTCAATGTCAATTATCTATGCCGTTAATTGCAGCACAATCGAACAATAAACAACGGAGTTATTTGATAGACAATACGGTCTACTTTGCAACATTTTTATATTAAATACTAATTTTTTTGTGTACTTTCAACAGACCATTAAAAAATAATTTTATTATTTCAAAGAAAACAAACATTTATTTATGCCATTTTTATTTTTAGGTATTAATATCTAAAAGGAATATATATATATATATATGCATTGTGGAGCCTTGGCTCTTTTCTTCCATCGATGTCCATCGAGGTCTCATGTCTTCATCAGAGAGTCCGTCTTTATTAAACTTAAGATTACAAACCTATAAAATGTACCATTCAAACATACGTTTCTGCAGTTTATATTCGAATATGTATTACGGCAGTATTGTCAGTTTTTTCCCTTTGTCAAATATTTGTATATGTAATGCATATATCTGATGTACATTATTTCTAAGTATTTTAAAGATAAAGCTTTGAAATATTATTGTAATCTGAATAAGTAAAAGTCCATGTTGCCATTAGGGTTAAAATTATATTTGAATTTTAATTGATTCAAGATTCAATCTAACTTGTAATACAATTTCGTTCTCACTACATAGTTTAAGCATTACAAGTAAATTGTAAAAGAAAACCAATTTAAAATGAACTGAAATGGAAAGAGCTGTGAAATCGGAAGTAAAAATGCAATTGATTTGCTTTGGGGATTATTTCTTGATCGCACTTTAACAGTTATCACGTTATGCTGTATTTTTTGCTGCAAGTTTTCGGCTCTTCTGCTACTATTTTTGTGGCAGGAACAGCTTAATCTTTGCGAAAGGGCGCCATTGAGTCGCAGACTCACCTTGACTTGACTTAACTGACAGTCATTGGTATTGGTATCGGCATCGGCAGCCCCATTGCCATGGCTAGCTTTAAATTTTATTGTCCTGCCACTACTACAACTACAACATTCCCACACTCACACACACACACGTTTAAAATCAATATGTCGAGGCATTGCAGTGTCGCTTAGTTGCCTGCTAAAGTCCTGCGGTGAAACTGGCTAAAGGATATTGAAAAAGGCGCCGCTTGCAACACGACGGCATAGAAAACTTTTTTCATTTTTAGTTTGTCAAGTTGCACAAAGGCGATGACGATGGGGCAGGCAGAGGGGACTGTAGAGCTGGAGAAAAACAGGGCAAGCACGTTAGGGGCGACGATTTCAAGTTTTTGCAAAAGCATTTTGGCCAAGACATGCGGCAGGGCTGGCAGTGAGGTGAGGCGAAAGGTAAAGCACTGAGCCCTGCACTCCTTTGCAGCCAAAGGGACGAAACTCGAACATTTATGCGCTGATACTGGCACTAGCCTTAGACCCAGCGAAGGTTGAAGTTCCTCAGACTCGGCAGTAGTACTTTGTGCAAGTTTTAGGCCTTCATCTGTCCCCCTCCACCCTTATTCGTCTCTCGTCTTTATGCACTGCTGAGCGTGCTTTGTGACGCAGGTGTTGCCTGCTTTTAGGCGGCGCTTTAATCGGCTCTGCACTGGCGCCATCTATGGGTCGTGGGACAGCAACTAAATAATCATTAAATACTAAACGAACTCAATTGAAAAGACACATACACGCACACACACACGGACATCTGTATGCGTAATAAATTGTAAATACCAGCACAAGGCAAGTGGGCGTGGCACTGTACCTGGTGCATATGTACAAACATATGTATCAAAATGGTCATACATGCTCGAGTGAGTATAAATGATGCAGGCAAAAGGCAGCAGCAGCAACTAAAATGAGCTGTGAGGCGTTTTGTTGTTCTGCCGGTACAAAAGCAATTGCATAATTGCATTCCAATTTGATGACTGTCACACCGACTGACGGATACTCTAATCATTTGAACTGTACACAGTGTCGCCACAGTGCTGCCCAAAAGCATATGTCCCACCCAGGGTCGGGCAGAAACAGTATACCTTTTAATTAAATGCCAAGAAAACAAGAGACAAACCTGCAGCTCGTCCATCTCAGCGATTGTTCGTCTCTCTAGCTGTCTATTCACTTGGTCAAGGGCCTTTGTGTCTGGCCGTTAAGCCGGCAGCTTTATAAATGCATAAAGCAATTATTCATTACGCTCCGGCACATTTGATTACATGTTCGCCCCCCTCTCGCCACATTGCAGGAGACTGCTTGCAGGTGCAACGACAATAGCAATTGCAACAGCAGCAGCAGCAGCAACAGCCACTTTTACTGTTTCATCCATGTCTAAATTAATGGCTGCAATTAAAATGCTTAACACTCGTTGCTTTACAACCCGATCAAGTCGGTTCGTGCGGCAACTTAATGCCACCACCACTACCACTACCGCCTTGCCCCTTGCCACTTGCCACACCCCCCGCAGTTGTAGCTGCTGGCCAACTGCTGTCAACGGCTTGCGGCCTTCTAAGTAGCTCTGACATCTGCCAGCTTCTGCCCACAAAACCATCTTCTTTTGCTTTGGGGGGGGAGGGAGGGAAGCCAGACCCCTCTCCACGCTTCGGCATGCAATTCTGCTAATGCCTGCACAGTGGGTCGATGGTTGGAATCCATTGTTTATTTACACACATTTCGGAACATATAACGGACAGGAGGAGACACCTTCAGCCTGGTCGATTTAAGAACAAGCTACAATTAGGTTTGAATTCAGTCTACCCCTTCGCCCCTTGCCCACAAGATCCGAGAAAACCTTTGATTGGAAGCAAATATCAATACAAGTTGCATATTGGGCAAGTGTAGTACTATATGAAGGCACACATTAATATATGCTGAGAATTTTATTACACTCGGTTAGTAAACATGAAACAATTCAATTTCATTTACGCAAATTTGAGTACAATAGTTATTTATTTATGGCAATAATAAATTACTCTATCGATGTAGAGTCGACGGCACTTCTCTTTGATTAGTTGTTATATTATTCTCTGTATAAAATAAATCAAGTAATTAAATGAAATCTATCGGTATGAGTAGGTTTCTGACTGAAAAAGTCATACAGTTTTATATACACATAAAGCTTATATTAACTGCTTGAGGTCTACACCATGTTTGACATTATTTAGTCAGAAATTTGAAATCTTTTTTGTTTATTAAATATGAACAATAATAGGAAGAAATAAAACAAATGATTAGAAATATTAGTAACGTTATTATAGTAGTTATCTTACTTTATTAACGTAACCAGCTCTTTGTCTGTTGTTGTTCCTCAACCAAAACTAAGTATTTGCATTTCTGAGCTTCGACTATTACTGTTCTGTCTTGTCTTAATGCCGATAATTAACGTGCTGTTGGTGCTTTCAAATTATGCTCTACTACCATGAGCTAACTGAATTGGCAACAGTCCAGCAGAGCTGGCCCAATAGCTTCAGTCAAACAGGCACTGACTGTCTGTGTGTGTGTGTGTGTGTGTCTGTGCATTAGCAGAAATCTCAACTGCATTTTAGCAGTATACACAATGCAAATGCTGGCCAAGAACATGTTACAGGCAACAACGCATGCGAAATTCTTTCAAAAATCGCTATCAATAGCAATTTACACTCAGAATTTTACTGACTTTAGCTTTCTTCCCATATTAGCCTAGAGCTTACTATCGTTTTTATTTGAGAGCTCTCTGGGGATGATGATATTTGTATGCCCTGCAGCAATCTGGGTCAATGGGATGTGGTTAATGACTTATTGGAGAGAGGGCTTTAATTCATTGAGCTGCAGCAAGTTAGGGTATCATACAGCGTATAACGGTTATTATAGTTCTCCTTTCAAATATTTTTTAGTTTCAATTTCGTAGCACTGCAAAGGCGGACACTAACGTTAAGCTGGCAAAAACTACAGCTCTTGCCCATTTGCCTATTGCTCTTGCTCAGTATCTCTTTCATCTCTGTGTGAAATTGCCCACTACAAATTCGATTTACATTGTCAAAAACTACAGCTAGGCCAGTCGCTTGGGTAGTCAGCACACTCTCTCACACACACACACATACAAGCATACATATGCACCGTTCCAGTCAGTTGGCACAGCCATAGTGCAGCGATGCCCGAGGCTGGAAAAAATCATTGCCTACTTTTAGGCAGTCGCTTGATTCATGCACAGCAGCAGCCAGCGGCAACACAATGAATGGGAGGTAGCCTCGGCAGCAACAAAAGCCAGCTGCAATTTAATTACCGTTGCAAAGATACAGATACATTTACGTAGATACGCAGCTGCCAAAAAAAAAAAAAAGGAAAAGACCCAACGAAAGCGCAGACGAGAAAAAAACACAGCTAGAATAACCGAAGCGTGAACTGGAGCTATAGTTTTGAAATATAACTGGGCGTCGCAGCAAATGTTGCTGCAATTCCTAACTGCTGGCAGACTACATAATACCCTACATATGACACTCTGGCTCAGGGAACGGAATCGAACATAGTCAAGTGATACTTTACGATGATATTAAGTACTATTACAATCTCTGCTGAATGACTTTAGTTTCTGTCTATCTATCTAGTTTTCGGCCGCACTAATTTAAACATTATCTCATTGGCTAGTCAGAGCCAATGTTGTCGTGATTTTTGCGAAAAAAAAAGAGAAAATCGCATAAAATATTCTCACTACTACGCTCGCGATTGTTGCCCCGGCAACGCGTTGAGCGTGATGCACTAGCAACAAAAGCTGCAACCGCTGCCACAACACACACATACATAAACACACCTCCACTCAACCACACCCACCGCGCACTGCCCATGCTTCACTTAACTAATTAGAGCGTGTGAGCAAATGACGGGCGAGTTGCTGCTGCTGCTGCTGCTGCAACTGTTGTTCTTGGCGCTAATGCTGTGCGGCTGCTTGGCTGGTTAGCTGGCTCATTCAGTCGTGCACTGGCAACTACTGCTGCATGGTGCAGATTTACCGTTTGGAATTGTGTTTGAATTATGTATAATTAAATTTCAACATTATTCACGTTTCAAGGCAAAATCAGCAGCTGTGCGAACGATGCCGCTGTTGCTGCTGCTGCTGCTCTTGTTACCGCGGGCTAAAGAAGCAAAAAAAGGAGAGTGCTCGAATGCTCAACTGCTCAACGGTGCCCTGCACACACACACACACACACAAATATGTACGGGGATTATTAATACATGCAGAAGTATCCATGGCACAGCTGCAGACTAGAGGCTCACAGAGTTTCTTTACCTTAAAATCTTAATTAAATTATATTTAATATATTTATATTAATTTCGGGAATTCATTTCAACTACAAACTGCCACATTGAGATTACTATTCCGCACACATACTCTATAAGCTAATCAACAAGCCTGAACACATATAATTTATGTTTTTTTAATGTATTGAAATCAAAGAAATGAAATGAACAATATCTATTTATTTCTTATTGAGCAGGACAACCTGACCATGACAATGTATTCGCCCATGTATGATAGCCCCTCTAGTAAGTGCTGTTGGATCACGGAGCAGCATTTGGGCCAGCATCGCCAGTTAAAGTTGATTTATTATCAAGTATGATTAATATCTATGAATCGATTAAAATAATCATAAAGTATCGATAAGTGTACAAACGACAATTGAGTATTTTTCAACACTGTTACTAAATTTTTGCTGCGCTTCGATTGCTATTTTCAATTCAACAAAAACAAAGAGTATTTCACTTTTCCACTAATTACTATATTGATTCCTTGATCTGCTTGAGTCACAGTGGGTTTTCCAGTTGGACAGCACGCATAATAGTAAATACAGATGCATCTCACACGCACAACACACTCGCACAACATGCATGCACGCAGCTGTTAAAATATGTTTACAGTTTCAATTTCAGTGGGTGTGCGCATCAAGCAAATATCAATTACAGCTCGGCATCCCGCTCATCTCTGTTTGACTGTCTCTTTCGATAGAGCTGCTGCTCTGCCATTTATTTTTTATGATTTTTGTCATTGCTTTTTTATTATCAATTCCCGCACAAGGAAAACCATATCAGCTATTTATGGGCATGGCAAAGGCAACGGGCATATCAATTCTATCGAGACGTTGGACCACGCTTACAACTCAAATACAAGATAGACGTTACAGAAAATATGTCTTATTGTGAATTTTAATTTTAATTGCCTAATTAACGTGTGGCATTCAAATTATTCACCTGCTAATCAACGCATGTTTTATTAGCCTAAATTGTTTACTAATTAATTAATTAATATTAATAGATTCGCATGGATTAGCGTAATCAAATATTTGCATTAAATACACACAAACATTTCAATTGGATTTAGACAAATTTGTTTCATCTACATTTTTATTGTATCTACGTACTAGAATGCATCTCATTTGCAGCGACTCACAGCGTATAGTACTACTATAGGGTAATGCTCTGGGTAGGAAATGTCGAATTTGCTTTTGAAATTTTTTTTCGGTATTTGTTGAATTAATTAAAATTCAATAATAAAATTGGTAAATGTAAAGCTGAATTAATGCTGCAATGTGCATTGCAAAAAAGGCACAAGCAAGTGAAATGTTTAATAGCATAAATAAATAAAAGGCGTGCCAAATGGTGGACAATTACTGCTTGTTTATAAATATAATTAATAAACATTTATTATGCGCATATTCATGGCATTCTCCCCCCTTCCCCAACTGCTTTTCTTATACACAGCAAATAATGGTATTCCAAAGTTTATTTTAATCCATGTCCATAATTCGGTGAATACAAGGCGAGCCACGGTTCAACTATAATGAGTTTTAAGTGAATTACATTTCCTTCGGGTGTTAGTGTGGGATTTAGCAAATCGGAGTCAATTACAAATATCTATAATTACAATATATCTATAGTAACAATTTTGAAATGAAAAATAAAAGTTTTTTGTAAATGTCGCGGTAAAATAAGTATGTATGTATGCATACATATATGAACGATTTAATTGCCATAAATTGGCTAGGCGACACGTAGCATCTTTTCATAGTCGTCCTGAGTTATAAACGATCCCACTTCATACACAGTGCCACGTGAATCGGAGCGTACTATATAGTCCCCCAGCGCCTCCATGTTGAGCATGAGAGGTTTATCATCAGCAATCTCATCTGTAACGGCTTTCGCTTTGCTGTCCATGATATTAGGTGTTGAGTCAGGACTGAAAAATTGTACGTTAAGATAATGATACGTAATATTATTAATAATAATTAATTCTTTTAATAAGCAAATTATTTATATAATTTTCCATAAATAAATAAAATTATATTAACAATCAAATAGTTTAGGATATATTATTTTCATGTATGTATGTTGGAGGAATGAATGTTGTAATGTAATGAAAGAAAAAGGATCACTCTACTGCTTTAGATTTTTAGGGACATTTCGAAAGCTTGAATAGATGTACTTACTTAAGAGTCACTTCCTTAACAATACCCCCCGCCAAGGCTTCTAGGCGCTTTGCTTGCTCTTCAGTTAAATGGGGAGTATCTCTATGGGCGAAGGGTAATATGAATATTATGATACTTGTACGGAAATGATGTATGAATAGTCAAATGAATACTATGATATATTAATACTAAATGTGTAAACAGCAGCTGCAGTTTCATCTCAAAACTTTTTAGGATATTGATTTCATGTTTACATACTATTGGTAGAATTTTGTGTGCATGAATGTAGTAATTAAAAAAAAAACGATCACTCCCCTGCTTTAGACTTTTGTGAAGGTGAAACCTTGAATGGATGAACTTACTCAATGGTCACATTCATATTAATATCCCTCGAAATGGAGTATTTGCGCATAGCTTCCTCTTCAGTTATAATGGGAGTATCTCTATGGACGAAGATTGAAATGAATATAATGATAGCTACACATATGGAAACGATATATGAAAATTTAAATGAATACTGTGATTTATGGCATTGAAATTGACAATTACATAGAACAGCAGATGCAGTGTCAACTCGCATTAATATTATAATAGTTGTTTGGATATGATACATGCACATATGCAGATTCAAATTTATTTAACTGAATTGACAAAGTTCGGAACATTGGCAGACACCAAGACATTCCCTTTTGGTTTTTCGCTATTCTTATACAGATAACTAAAGATCAACCATGCAATGCGAATACAAATATATACTCGTAGTTGGAGTGTAATATATATGTAGTATATGGGCATAACTTACCGCTGAGTCAAATACATAACGTTGGATTTAGAAGTGGTCGTGGGATATCGAATTTTCCTCGGTAGTTTAGAGATTCTAGAAATAAAATTAGGAATCATTATAGTTACTTGAGCCGACAGATACTTACGTCTTAGCTTTGGTAGATGCTTTCTTGACTTTCGACGGATTCACGGAATTTCTAGGAATAAATCTGGAATTCAGTACATTATCGGCATAGTGCATTGCACTTACCTCATGGGCAGATTTAAAGGCCCGCCACTGGAAGTCTTCAACTTGGACTGCCTACTAAAGGTGAAAATCTCTATAAATAATTGTATTCAATTAAGTTTGAGGCACTTGCACTTACCGCTTGGGCGTGAGTGCACGATAGAAACTCAAGGGCTTCGAAGGTGGTTTTGGGACCTTAAAGCCATGATTGGCACTGCGGATGACAATTTTATTATGGCTTTTAGTACAGATGTGATAAAGAGTAAACTTACTGCGTGTTCACTGAACTGGGCACCGTTGCGGCTTTCGGTGGATGCATTTGCAATGGTTGCTTCTCCTTTGGAGGAGCCGGTGAGCTGAGAATAAAGATGTGGACTAGTGAAATACATGTATAATAATGACATTTATATTGGTAGGCATACTTTGGCTTTTGGTCCTTTGGCTGCTCGACAGCGGGCTTGTCAGTGGGGCTAGAGGTACTGCATTAAATAATTAAGTAGCAATAATTAAGTAGTAAAGCAAAACAGACAAACCACAACCTACCCCTTGGTCACTTCCGCATCCTCAGTGTTGTTGCTAGGCACTGCGCAAGCGAAAGCCGTCTTCACATGATATGCCACATCAGATGTCTGGACCTCCGCCAGTTCAGTATGGCACACACTAGAGAGGCACAATGGCCAATTGGAAAAGGATATGTATAAAAAAAAATGGAAAATGGAGTATCTATATATGTAATAAAAAAACTTGCGTGCACAGGGAGATGATTTTCTCAGTACGATTCATGATGCGCTTGCCCCCTGCTCTCTGCGATTTGTAATATCTTTGCAATATGTGTGTACTTCGAATCTTCTTACATATATTAAAACCTTATCTATTTCTTAGCAAGGGTTCAATTAACCACAATTTAATGTTTGTATATTTAGTTAATATACTGTCAAGATTCTGCCACTGCACAAACACGTAGTAGTTATTGTCTGAATATATGTATACTCTCTTTCGAAAGAAGTTTTCTGTCGTCAAAGATTTATAATGAAAATTAACTAGGTCGAGCAGCTTTTAAGCATCTTGTAACACTGCATGTACACAAAATTGGCGCGTAAGTGTTGAAAAACGTCAACCAAGATCAGTGTAGCACAAAGATTTTTGTGCAGTCGAAACCGTTCTTAAGGCCCAGTACACAGAAAGACCGAATCTGTTTGAAAGCGCAAGTGTCAATTTTTTCATTTCGGCCACGTGTAACGACGTAACTCTGATTTAAAAAACAATCATAAATAGGGCTCGAATAATCATGAATTGTGGTTTTTATTATTATTATTTTATCCTTGCGGCCCGAATATTGTTTTTTTGATTTCATTGTTTCCTATGTTCATGTTTCATGTTTCCTATTTAAAATTTTGCTTATACCCTTTAACTTGGCATTGCACCCTTCTTTGGAATAGCTTATGGGAATTCTTGGATCCTATATATTTAATTCGCTTGCAAACTTAATACAAATAAGCTGTTTGCTTACGCTTAACTTTGTTTGTTGCTTACTACCTTGGCAATTGAATCGACTGAAAATTGCATTTAATTGAACGAACAAAGTAATATTAAAAAATTATTAAACTATAACGCAAACCTAAAGCGTGAATGTAAAAAACGTGCACTTATTGCGACTATATTTATGGTGTTTTATTTACTTTTAATCACAACTTTTATTTGCGTTTTCGCGGTTTCCCAAATTGTGTGTGTGTTTCTCCCTGTGACGCCGATATCATTCTGTTTTTATTTAGTGCGTTCTTTTGTTCACCAGTTCGTAAGCGTGTGAACTACTATCGCAATTACTTATTGAACTACTTAAGAGTAACATATCAATTTATCGTTTAATATCGATTATAATATGAATACAATGCAACACACTAATAATTATAATGCATTTAAAATTCATTTCTTTAAGTAAGCGAAAATAAACATTAAATCAAATAATTTTTTTGTTTATTTATTTGTTGCCATTGTTTTTGGCGTGTTTGTACTTATTCATGTTTGTTTGTGTGCCCTGGCAAATAAACTGTAATTGTAAATAAACATAAATTTTAAAATTATTGCCAACAGGGAACAGAGCACAATGCAGGCAATAAATATATACTATATACATATATATAAATATATATTATGTCTGCAATAATATCAAGCATTTGGCTAATAGGCGCAATAATCATAATTAATCTCTTAATTTTATTAAAATTTTTAATTCATCAATACAACCACATAGGATGGGTATCAATAAGAATACCGAGAGACTTATCCTCTAGCTATATAGCAGGTTTTTTTTGTCATCCTCATGTGTTTTTGTATTCTTTATTATGTGCCGTCATCGTTTCGGCTTCCACGCCCACACGCTTCGACCCAGCTGGGCTCGCAGCCCGCCCGCCCTTTTCTCTCGTCTCTGTATACAGACCTCCTACTGTTACTTTTTTCCTTTTTCTGTTTTGCATTCGGATTTTTGCCACTTTAGCGGATATCATAAATTGGTTCGGCGAGCAGAGCATTTCCCATGTGGAAAATTGAAATGTGTTTTCTGGTAATGCGCCAAGAGTTGCCACGCCCACAATAATCAACAAAAAACAGCAGTTAAATTTATTAACCTCCGTATCTTGTAAACAAAACGTGTGGATAAATATCAATGAAATTTACTTACCACACCATTCACACAGTAGTAAATCGATAAAGAGCATAACAATAGAGAGAGTTAAGAAATGCTAAAAAAAAATGTAAAACAGACTTGAGCTACTCTAGTAATTTGCGGCTTCTAGCTCTTTTAGTATTTTCCGACAACAAGATGTTTCTATATACGGATGGGTATACTCGAATTCATCGAATACGCATTTTGAATCTGAAGATCTGAATATATATATACAAGTACTATAATGTGTGTAGAAATTAACTATTCGATTCAGTCAGTTGAAGCGAGTCTTCCTTCCTTTCAGCTTCGGCGTTAAGAAAGTTGCCCACCATATAGCTCCGACATCACATGGCTAACATTATAATTAATAACTGGATTCTATAAACAGTATTTTTTCTATATTCAACTGAGGCAAATTGGTGGCAATTGGAAGCCACAAGTTGAACAACTGTCCGTTACCCCCATTTGGCACTTGGCACCGCTATGGCGCTGTGGCATGGCAATTGTTGTCAATGCTGTGTAAATTTGTGAACGGAAACGGAAGTTGGCATTGGCCGCTGGCCAAAGCGAGCGGACCACTCACAAGCTGTTGCTGTCAACTAGCTGATGTTTGTATTAGTGTGTGTGTGTGAGTATTTAGGAAATTGACTGGCAGCATTTTATTGGTGGAAAATGATAGATTTAAAGAGCTTAGTTACTCATTTCAATAGAACTTGTGAATTGTGCGAATTGCAATTGAAAATGCAATATGCATGAATGTTTAATGGCAATAGCGATACAATAATAATAGCAACATCAATAACAACAACAACAACAATAAAATTTGCAAATTTAATTAATTTTACAATGCGGTATGGAAGTTTTTGAATTGGGCCACTTCACTCGCTCCCCACTAAACTGACATAATGACCAAATAATTTTCCAGTTCGATGCGCCTTAATGGCCACACAAAACACTGAACACCAACGCACACAGGGGGATTTAGTGTTGGCCGGGTGTGGGGAGGGGAGCGGAGAGGAAGGGAAGTGCCAATGAGAGGTGACAGTTTTCAATTTTGCATTCGTTTGACGGGTCACATTAAATGCAAATGTTCAATTTCAATTTGTAAATTTATTATGAATGTCAACATTAATTTAGCGCAAAAATCTATGCACATGCCGGCCCCAAGCTATCAGGAACTATCAGAGTGGGCGCCATTAGCATTAGTTTGACACATGACACGTGACCAGACGCCATCGTCATCGCCATCGCCTCTGCAATTAATCAAGCAAATGCTGCAACAGTGGTGACTCCACGCAGCTCAGAGCACAAAGGTAATTTGGCACTTAAAAAGGGTAAACGAGAGTCGAACCTCAATCCAGAATCTCCTTAGCTCCTTCTCTCCTCTGTCTTGTCTTGACTTCATGCGGCAACCGTTCTCAAACATATTGAAGGGTGAACGCCTAATGTGATGAGTCTTTGTGTCTATTTTGTCCCTTTGCAGTATGGTATGGGCAAGGGTAAAGGCAAGGTGAAGGGAAAGCCAAGGTAGAAGGTTTCGCCCGAGGTCAGCTGCGTCCGAGTTTCATTTATCATGTGATTGACTAGATAATTGACTGCTCGAATAATTCCAGAGTCAGAGTCAGCTCGACAGACGACACTTTCCTTTGCTATTTTTCTTTTTTTGTCCACTCTCAAGTATATCATCATTGATGTTCCGTGAGTGAGGACGTATTACCTTACAGTTTATATTTAGATTTTGCCTTTATATGTTAAATATGATTCCTGCAGTTTGGCAGTATACTATTTATAACATCATTTGAATAATATTGACAAATGAAAAGATGTGACAACAAAGAGAGGACAAGATGGCATATTATAATAGTAATATTTCATACTTGATAAATACTTGATATATCTAAATATTACTCAAGTAACGTTATTTAACAGATGACTTCTATTAGGAATAAATAGTTATATTCCGCAGCCTGCAGCAATCGTAAATTATCTAATATGAACTGAGTCTACAAGCATTTTCATTTTTTACTGTTATAGATAAGACCTTCATGACCAACTGCAGACGGTCAGTTGACTGCTTTTCTTTCTGTTGAGCCAGGTTGTCAGGGCTCAGTCTAAGAACATAACATAGAGTCGACGCTGTCCATGTGAATGAATTCTTCATTTGGTTTGCTTGTTCCACTGATCAAGTCGTAGCCACAACATTATATAGTTCTCTCAGCATGTAGTATCCATAGCTGTTGTCTATCCAAATGCTGGCCATTGATGAGGGGAAGAGTGGGAAACGATCCTTGAGCATATACTGAATGGCTTCTTGCGTTCTTCATGGCCTACAGTGAAATCGAGGTTTAGTTTAAAGCACTAAATTCTCAAAAAATAGTTGTTTAAGATACTTAATCCTGACTGTTGTGTGTCGTCATCACGCTTGCTTATAGTACAGTGAATGCTGACTAAATAAAACACAAGGCTCCACATGAACTCGAAAAACTCGCGTCGCAGATCTCTGAGGTGCATTACTCATAGTACCCGACGAGTATGCCAGTACATATGTCACACTACATACATATATATGTACATACAGTAAGCTGATCCATGTGCGTGTGTGTGTTGTGCCATAAATTGCCTGAAATAAAAGAGATGAAAAGGAATAGCAGAGTAATAGCTTAAAAGTAAGCACACGAAAATATTGCTGTCGGAGTTTTTAGACAAAGCGCGACACTATATAAAATATTATTGATTGGCTTGCTCCAGCATGCTGTTACAGTGGTGCGGCGGTGCCGTGGTGGTGCCGTTTGTTAGGTGCTGACATGGCGAGAGGTCACTGCAAATGGAGATGCCTATTAGCAAACAGCATGCGGTGCAGCGGAGGCGAATGGACAAACGCATGCTATAAAGCCATAAACGCCAAGCCATAAATTATGCTGCCCACAGTCCGCAGGGCAACCAGTGCAAGGGGCGAGGGGGACTGTCTCTGTGTTGCAGTATGTGAAGTGCCACGCAGGGATGTGTGTGTGTGTGTGTGGTTCAGGGGATACGCTTGTGTGACATGTGTGAAAATGCACTTTACTGTCACTTGACTGTTTTGGCCGTTGCTGCTGACAGTCGATAGTTGGCTGGAGCAAGGGGTGGAGCGGAAGGGACAGCTTCCACCCTACCCCAGCCTGGCTGTGTGCAATGAAATTTATTTATTTTCGCGTTTGTCAGCCATTCGCCACTCCCTCTCTCCCACTGACGATAGAGCAGGTCTTAAATTATTTGGATGTGCCAGAGCGCCAAGCGCAAAGATTAACAGCAGCGCAGCAGCCAAATAATTCGCCAAAAATATGCGAAAGTTGAAGGTGTAAACTAAAGCTTTCAAACTGTAAAAGAAATACATATGTTATATATATTTTTAATAAATAGCACAATCGTAAAATCAGCGAAGCGTGACGCTCGTATGTGTGCGAACAGAAACTGTGCGTGTGGAAACAGCGCTGCTAAGCAAAGCGCACATGTGATAGGAACTATGAATTTTGGGTACCACTGCTCTAAACTAAAGTATCGATTCAATCGGTTTTTTTCGGGTGCCGGTTGACTCCTTATTAAATGCAAATTAAATACTAACTGGAATAAGTATTGCAAAACTTAGCTTCATTACTCGAATCGTCAGGCATTTTGTTTGAATACTTCTGAAATGTTATAAAAGAAAATTAAATTAAATGTACTATATTATAAATGTTTCGCAGATACAATAACATATATGAACAAACAGTTTATTAAATAATAACATTCATTCTATAACAATAATTATATTAAATGAAAGACATAGTATAATCTGAATTATTTACATTATTAGTACAATTTGCGAAGAGTTTGACATTTGTGTGCATAGAATTTATCTGTGAACTTGGCTAGTGAATTGGATGGCAGGAATCACTCAGATAAGTTTCTCCTATGGATACACAAATATCACTTAATATGCCATGCTATATATAATACTAAAACAGCGATTGACACTCGTTCATTTTCTTTGCTTCTAGTGATCGAATACTGTTGTTATTGTTGCATGCAACTTGCACTCAACGCACTTTTGCCTCGACTTCCTTCCCTTTGTGTTTGTAGTCGTTTGGTCAAACACCTTGCAAGTTCAAGTTTGTGGGTGTGGGTGCCACGATGTGATAGAGTGCCGCGACACTGAGTAATCTATTTTATGTCCGGGGTCTATGACACACTCGCACACACACATACACGCGCACTCTCACACTAATAGTGGTATATCAACTCGCACGTTCTCTGGCTTTTCGTTTGTTTTCGGGCAATGCTTTGTTTTTGGTGTTTTTACAAAACGCCCAGCATAACAATGTCGCTCAACAACAACTAGAAGAACCACGGTGGCCACAGTGGGCACACTGGTGCTAAAAATTGTGTGTGTGTGTTTTTTAGACCCTGTACTTGAAAAAAGTACAAAAGGGTCTATTAAGTTTGTGCAAATGATATTTGTGTGTAACAGGCAGAAGGAGGCGTGGCAGACCCCATAAAGTATATATATTCTTGATCAGGACGACGAGCTGAGTCGATATAGCCCTGTCTGTCTGTCCGTCTGTCTGTCCGTCTGTCTGTATGAACACCTAGATCTCGGAAACTATAACAGCTAGAGACTTAATTTTTTTTTTTGTTAGGTTCGTGTATTACATAGGCAGGTCAAGTTTATTTCAAATGTTTGAAAAGTCATCCCCCTCCCCCTCAAATTTGCAAAAATGTCCTTAGTATATACAGTTTGAGAGTCACTGGATTCATTTTTTGCAGGATTAAAGCCTTAGATTCTTTTCATGTTTGGTGCGAGTTGCAGCCCAATCGGATAATAAACACCGGAGATATTGAACAAACAATTTTCAGTACTAGGCATTTGGGTAGGGGAGGGGGGAAGCCGCAGCGTATGCGACCACTAGGGCGTATACGTGATTTTTGATTGTGAGTATGAATTTCTGTATGAGTATTGGTTATGGTTATTATTTGCGTGTATATTTGTATGTGTAAGTGTATGTGTGTATGTATACACACATATGTTTATGTGTATGTGTATGTGAGTATATACTTATATGCAGCTGCTATTATTGACGCAAAGGGTAAATCAAAGTACAGGGTCTTCTACTGTCGGTTGAATCCGACTGTAGCTTTCCGAGTTTTTTTTATAGGAATTGGTTCTATGTTATTAGGTTTTGGAACTATTTCCATGAAAATATGAAAAAGTTGCTTGCAACAATTATTGGTTTATTTATTTTCCGTGCAGTTTCTCACTTTCCAGTGGCAACAGTGACAGAACGAATGTGAACAAGGGCAGCGCGGCAGCGAAAAATTGCAAGTGGACACATGAATTATGTGCAGCACTCGAGTTAAACAACCGCCGGGCGCGTTACTCCCCTCTCCCCACTCCATACACGCCTAACTCCCTTGCATTGCCCAGCTGTCAGCTCTCAGCACTCAGCTTCTGGCTCACAGCTCTTTTGGCTTTCAGTTCAGTTCAAAGCGCGCAGCTCAGTAGCAGCAGCAGCAGCAGCAGCAGTGGGCAAACAAAGAGCGTCGGCGTCGACGTTTTGCTACTAAATGCACGGAGTACTCGGTGTACTCTTTAGCTTTTGTTGCTGTTGTTGTTACGACGCTTTTTTTGGACACATACAATCACACATGCTCACACGCTTTTGTTGGATGCCCATTGGGGACGCGTTAGTGGTCCGTGGCTGTGCTCTGGGCAGAGACGCAGACGTTGACGTAGACGTAAGCCAAAGCAAAGGCCCAGACGTCGGATGCGGGCTGACGATTGCCGGCAGCAGGGAGCGGGGAGTCTGCTGTGTGCACTGGGGATAAGTGCGGGAGTGTGCGTTGACTTTGCTTGGCTTTGGCTTGTTTTGGAGGTCAACACACACCCACACGGAGTCATTTGGGAGTTGGCTTTGCGGGTATTAAATTATACATCATTTTGCAACAAATGATGGTCGTTACGTTTGCAACCGCCACACTCGCTCATTGACACACACACACACACATACTTTGCCTCACACTCCTGCGAACTGTCTCTTGTGACATCAACGCATGTGTAGAACTAGCAATTGTTTATACTCTACCACAAAAGAATAGTTCATTGCTTAGCCATTAATTTGGCGGTTTTCATTCATTTCACTCTTCTGCGTTTCTTTCCGCCGCTGCTGTTCTTCTTTAATGAAAAATCTACCGATTTACGCACATCGTAAATAAAAACAAACCAAAAGCAACGTTTATTTGCATGCTGACAAAAGCTAGCTGCGCTGTTGGTTGCTGTGCAGTGCTGCCATTTCGGCTATTCTTTAGCTAGATATGGCTATTTTGCAGACGCCTGCATGGTATTTATAAAAATTATTTAGCTTGTTAATTTTATTATCAATATCATCAATATTTAATTAATTTATTTCATTGCGAAATGATATTTTTGATATGATATTCAATCCAATGTTTTTTATTACATTAATATCAATATAACAAATGCGCCAAATTTGGCGCAAAAACGGGAAGTGTGGCACCGTGGCTGCAAGTTAGCACTGATTTCAGTTGGATTGACTTTCGCAATTGCCTATTCGATGTATGCAAATGTTCAATGCTCATTCGTGCCACTTGGCAAGGGTAACGACCGGTCGATTAGACTACGTTTAACTTAGGCCGTACTTATACATATGAATGTATGAACATATGTATAAACTACTACGTGTTGCCTTTTATCTCACGCCATTTACTGGGGTAGCCAATAAAAATCTGTGAGTTTCGAGCGTACTATTTTTAGAGTCAACGCTCTAAATGATTTAAGTTGGGCTGCAGCCTGGGGAGGCATACATATAATCGATCTTAATTACATTTGAATGGCATACGAGACACACACACACGCACACATTTCCTGTGTAAATGCGACAGGCTTCTCCCTGTGGAAAACCTGGCGGCAGACTTTATGCTGCCACTGCTTACGCATTGATTGCTTTGAATTGCAATCGTTTAAGCGATATTCACACACATGCACACCCTCACACACACACTCACACTCATGACATTTTAATTATGAGCAAAAATTGCAAGAAAATTAATAACAATTTGTTACGATTACGCGCTGAGTAATTTATGCGAGTAAACCAACACCGAGTTTCCGTTTCAATCCATGTCATTCCGCTCCGTTCATTCAATGACTGAATGCCTGATTTATGACCGATTAATCGCCATCAGCTCGTTGCATTGTCATCAGTTTTTATAAATTTAATTAAAGATTTCATTAAGGATAACGACGCCATTTAGAAACGGCATTGCGTACCGCATTGCGTACACATTCATAAGCCACTATCAGACGCACACTTACACTCATACTCACATTCACCTTGACAACGTTGTGAATAGGATTTCGCGAGTTGTGTGTTACTGCGGCCAATTAGGAATGCCGCAGCGACTTGGTCTTAGAAGTGCACATTGAATGCACTCAAAATACCAGCGAGAGTAAATAATGAATGTTAATGCATCTTTTGAGTTCTCGTTGTATGTGATTAACTTAAGTATTATTGTAAGTGAATAGTATCCTAGTAATGGTAGGAGGTTGTGTCTGTTTATAATCAAATGAACTATGCTGTATGCCTACACATACATATGTACATATGTATGTATGTACATAATTATACATATGTATAAGCAGTATTTGCTTTCAATGATGTTTTGACCATGCTGCAGACCAATAAGCAAGGCATCAGCATGAGTTATCCCTACGCTCATTACATTTGGATTAACATGTTAATAATGTGAGTGGACGTGTGTGTGCGTGTGTGTGTGTGTGTGTAATTGTGGTGACACACACACTTGAATCTGTAAGTAGTCTGATCAATGTGGGCAGATAGCAGACGAGTGCTATAATTGTTGTATGTTTGACAATCTTCATAACTGTCAATTAAATTGGCATTGGCATCCCAGGTCCAAGTGCAAGTCCCTGCACTCAGTCTAATGTAATTGTTTAACACACAGCTGCGCATTATTATAAACAAATACTAATGCAAGACCCACACGCACTTAGGCTCAGACTTAAGCAGCCAGACAGCTGGATATGCAACATGATTGCCCCAATTTTATTGACTGCAATGCGATAATGCTGTGTGTGTGTGCGTGTGCGCGTGTGTGTGTGCCAACAACATGCCAATTTGCATATGTGCGGTTGCTGTTTTGATTTATAGCCCATTGCTCATAGAACCGGCTAGCCGAATCAATTTGTAGGCCATTCCATGCAACTACTACTACTGCATTAGCCATGTACCCCACTGTGCATCGCCCACTGTAGCCCACCCACTGTCCCACTGTCCACATTCAAAGTCAAAAATCTGGCATGTAAAGTCCGAAATCCGAAATGTTAAATGTGAATTGTGAAATCTGAAATTCAAATCGTTGCTGCTTCGCCTCAGCTGACGTAGGTATTTACACCGACAGCTGACAGTAGTGACTGCTGATGTTTTGATGGAAAATTAGCTAATAGGTGAGAGCTGGGAGTTGAAAGGCATTGAGAGAGATAGAGATAGATGCCCCTATAGTGCAAGCAGATCAAGTTTGTGTCAGAATTTTGATGCCTCCTCCCCACCCCCAAAAACCGCGAAAAACCACCACAGACACAATAATAAGGATACAAACTTGTGCTGCAGCATACAAAGATCTTATGGTAACCTTCATCAGTGCTGTGAATTGTGGCTCAATCGGATAATAAACACCGGAGATATTCGAATTAAAGTTTCCGTTCTAGGCAAGGGTGAGCAGCGAGCATTAGCTGCAAGGAAAAGTACAGAGTCTCCTACTGTCGACTACTTTTCTAACGTGTAACTGCTGTAATTCGTGTAGCACAACAATTGTTGGAATGAATTTAGTTTTAGGCATGAGAGAATGTCGATTATAGTATTTTCATTCTTATTTTGAGGAAATTCTGATTATTTCCGATTTAAAGACTATATTCTTGTTTTGAATACCAGAATACTAGTCTTAAGATTTATACTTAATTTGAATAAACATTCTAATTCTAATCAAGAATTTGTTCTATGATTATTAATTCTTAAATTGACTTCAATTTAACTTAATTTTTGAAGGCCATTTGTTCCTCTCTCTACTGCCCGATGCAGAGCTCAGCCATTGCTTATTGCCCCATGGCGAGAATGGCATTTCATTTGGCCAATGCAACTGCACAAACGAACAGCAGTCAAAAGGATTTAAGCCGAAACGGACTAGAAGAAGGCGCGGCGAAAGGCGAAAGGCAGAGCAGAAGCAGAAGCAGAAACAGTAGCAAAAGCAAAAGCAAAAGCAAAAGCATAATGCATAATATTACAACAAAAGCAGTGCCAAAACCAAGCACAATGCACAGCCAAATGAAGCGTGCTCAGCCGTCTGAAGGGCAGGAGAAGGGAAAGAAGATGGGGCAGAGGGGATAGGGACAAAGAGTGTGGACAACGCCAGGGTCTGGCAACTTTATCAGGACATCCGCTTTCAGCGATTTTTAATTGCTATTGTTACAGTTTATTGTTTTATTATGGAGGCCAAGTGAATGAATGGCCAGAGACTCAGAAAGAGGCAGCGACTGATAGATAAAGATAAACAGCAGGACGAGGATAGGCGGAGCGGGGGTAGGGAGAAAAAGTAGAAATTGTGAGACACAACGAGATAGAGAAAACGCTAGCTTTCATTTCATTTATTTTGCTTTTGGCTTTGCCATGGTCTTTTGTTTAAAATAAATAAGCCAAACAATTAGCGCATTTGAACTGTTGTTGCACATACATAATTACCACACACATGTATGTTTAATTAATACATACATACACCCATATATGCACAAATATATGTATATGTGTCATTTCCATTTCAGTTAAGCCTAATGAGCGTGCTTCGTGCTGTCCTAAGCCTAAGGACTCTCTGGCAACGCGTCACAAATGACAGCAACAAATTGATATGCACTTCAGCATGTACAAGTGTGCGTGTGTGTGTGTGGGTGTGTGGGTGTGTGTGAGTGTGAGTCTGAAGTAGCTTGTTAGTGTTGTCTAGCTACTTGTTACAGGCAGCCATTGGTCAACATATGCCCTGACCCTCGACATACATAAGTGACACCCAAATGCGTAAAATAAAAATTTGCATTCGACAAACAGACATGTGAATACCCTAGGAGCACAATATCGAGTGAGTTGGGAGGAAGTTTAATGAAATACACATGAAATTTGAGTAATATTATTCAAATGAAGTATGAGCCATCCATAACTGTAACAGGGAACTATATTTTGTTAGGCATTGATGGGAGAACTCTGACTAATCCAATAAATATCTAATTTAAATCTGATATCTATTAACCCCTTCCAACAAGTCATCCGCATTCATCGTATCTTGGTCTCCAATTCATTTACTCATCAATTAATAGATGCATTCTACAATTCATTTAATTTTCTGCCATCAGCCTTCTGTAGTTTAAGCAAAGACAAAGCCAGCACTTTATTACGCTATTCATGATCAATTTCAAGGCAGTTAATTATACCCAATCGGGGCATATGTATGTCATCGGTGTATAGGGTATCAGCTGAGGCGTAGAGTAGAGTTGGCTGTAATGTTGGCTATGGTGTGTGTGTATAAATAAAAATATGCTTAACAAATATAGTGAAATGAAACAGCAAAGTGCACTTCAAAGGCTGTGGTAACAACGGGCAAGAACCATAAGAGCCGAAAACATAAGCATAAGTGCCTTCTACAACAACAGCAACAACAACAGCGGAGAGTACAGACTGTGGTAAGGACAACGATGAACGAGAGGACGATGTGAAGTATGCCACTACAATAATCATAAAAGCGCAAACAACAGCAACAACTACAACTACAACAACAATCGTAATAAGAGGCACAAAAACAACAACAACAGCAACAACAAATGGCAACAAATGCCTGAGCTGAGGATTTGAAGTTGTCGCAGTCAAAGTCCTGGGCCACAACACCTACCCACACATATACAGTCACACACACTCCTGAACGCCTTTTTTGTGGCTTCACCTGGTACAGAGCAGCTCCTGCTTCTCCTCCTCTCATCCTCTCTGCCTGCAATGCAAAAGCGGAAATAATGTATTAATCCTGTTGAGGCCATATTTTTATTGCCATTGCGCCATGTAGAGACATGCCATACACTGCCATACCATGCCATACCATGCCATACCCTACCATATCATTCCATACGATGTCATACAATACCACTGTGGCCATAAACCATGCTGACAAATGTGTGTGAATCAGCTTCGCGTGTGGAGAGCATTAACAGTTATTCTATCTAGATGATGAAACAAATTCTTATTGCGTATTGCGCATTATGTAGACGACATAACGGCACAAGTATGTACATACATACATATATACAATGATAACAACAACAACTACCGCAGCTGTGTTGAGCAAGTATAATATTTTGTATAGCATATAGTACATGTATTTATATTTTTGGTTTATGCAGAAATGAGGTTTATACAAAATTTATTAGCTACACTTAATTTCCTATATAACATTGCATAAATTCGCTATAGTCCCAGTTGATCTGTTGTTTATATATATATGTATATTTACATATTTCACTCCTTCTTTCCATCAGTCTTTAGTTGTATTGTTGTGCTTTGGCATTCAATAATCTTATGATAACCTTTATCTGTGCTGTGAATTGTGGCCCAATCGGATAATAAACACCGGAGATATTCGAGATTAAAGTTTCCGTTCTAGGCATGGGGGAGCAGCGAGCATGCACTTAATGCAGTGCTGCCGAAAATTCACAATTCCTATCACATGTGCGCTTTGCTTGGCAGCGCTGTTTTCACACGCACAGTCTCTGCTCGCACACAAGCAGGCGTAATCTATTTCTAACACATTAAGTTATAGACCCGTCAGTCCCTACTGACCGGTATTCAATTACCAACTGAGACTGCATATGAGTGAAAAAAATGAGGAAAACGGATGCAGATTGAGGGAAGGGGCAGGACTGTGGAAAATGGAATGGAGGTGGCTCAACACAGAGTCTGTCAACGCTGGTGACAATTATGCGCATGTTGCCGGCTTAAGCAGCCATTGTTCCTTTTGTTGCTGTTTCTTTCCTTTTCCTTTTCATTTCTGTTTCCTTTTTGTGTTTTGCTTATTTCATAAATTTAAATACAAAACATATTAAGTTTTATTGCATGGAGCTTAAGTTGTTGCCGTTGTTTTAGCGGCGTTTTGTTGGGGCTGATCCCTGCATATGCTTCAAATCCAGTGCGATATTTACTAACCCGCATGTGTATTATGAGCTGCATTAAGGCAGCAGCAAGCCAGTGCCACACACGATTACATATACATATAAATGTACATACATATGTATGTGAGTGTGTCCGTATAAAAAATGGGGATTTTCTTGGGGGCAATAGGAGCTGAAGTTTATACTCTTATAGAGCGCACTATAATTATATAAGACAAAAGGTGTTTTGATGTGGGGAAAGTACTGTTATAATTGTGTTACATGCACATAGATATTGTAACATTACTTTACATTACTTTAACTAAATTAATTATAAATTTATTTATAATCATAATAATACACTTTCATATTTAAATCAATAGTTTCTGGAATCAAATAAGCCAGAAAAATCATATATTCATTCAAAATTTAATAACAAAACGGGAGTAATACTACATATATCAGACTTCTTATAATA
Organism: Liodrosophila aerea; assembly: GCA_035045005.1. Classification (NCBI taxonomy): domain Eukaryota; kingdom Metazoa; phylum Arthropoda; class Insecta; order Diptera; family Drosophilidae; genus Liodrosophila; species Liodrosophila aerea. The sequence continues at coordinate 1,176,150 of JAWNNL010000485.1, forward strand.
TTAAGACAAAAATTTTATTGTTCTGTGAAATAAAAGCGAAATGTTAAGCTCTGTATTGCATTTACTGAATAATTACATTTGAACTTATTATTTATTACTATACTTTGCTTTATTTACTGCATCTTCGCTTTATGAGATTAACAATAAGTTTACTACCTTTGAACTTAAGCGCATTTATTTTGAGTGAAGAAAGCGTAATACCACTCATAAATTCTATGAATATTGAAGCGGAATTGGTAACTGACACACGCCTTAAACGAACTATAGTACTGAAATTGATCTCTAAATTAGATCTTTCAATTGTTTCGTATGAAAACAGTTAAATAAACTGTGTAAAATATCACTTTGAACCATCTATCAAATAAGCTACAAATGTGAATGGAATAAGTGAAACTGTAAACCGGAACAGGGATAACATTTAAGGGGCACGCTTTAAACATGACTTGCCAATTCTCGTTTGTGTAATCATGGCTTGTATTGCATCCCTCATAGCCATAAAAAGACTAAACTCTATGAGGAATGCGGGCAACAGGCGAAATGACATGGAATTCAATATGGGAATGCAATTGTATGGTTCTATCCAAGTGGGTCACCTGTAAATACAACAACAAAAACATTCTATTTGGAGGTTTGGTTTTAGTGGCAATAAATTCAAATTGAAATTTGAAAATGATCCACAGCAATGTCTTTGGCATTATTTAAATAAATGTGAAATATTTATGGGAAGGTTAGTTACTTCAACTAGTGTAGGGGTACACTGGACATGCCTTCAATTTTAATGCATTGACATTTGGCTGGCACTGTGCTTTATACTATTTTGCTTTTATTTTAAAACAAATCAATTTAGTTAATGGCATTCGGAACAAAAGTTCAGTCTACACGACGACAAAGCCAAACAAAATGGCGGACACCCAAAAATGGTGGCATCATATTTACTGTACGTATGTACATGGGGGAGAGTGTGTGGATCAGTGTAACTGGCATAAATGGATGTGTGTAACGAGTACAGAGAATTCGAGATAGAGACATAGTGAAATACATATATACACATACATACATATCTGGTGTATACTCCCCCTCTGGGACCCCCTTTAAGCACACAGATAAATGGATATGGCATATGGGTAAAACGGACAACCGTTTAGTGAATTTAGTTGCTACCACGCTGTGGACTGATTGGGTGGTTGGGCGCCACAGCTGGTTCACTGCTTTCTGTGGTGTTTGCCCCACTGTGCATCTGTGGAGTGCCGCGTCTATTATTTATGTTTTGCCAATATTTTTCCACTAACTGCATTTTCTTTACTAGTTAACTAAACACAAAACGATTTCTTTTTCGATACAAATTTAATCTATAGACTTTATTATGAGGTTTCTTTTTCATTTTGCCTTTTATTACGCATGGAGAGTAACTTTTTAATGTACTTTTGGATGCTGAACACGAATATCATAATGCAAATTTTAACTTAGTTTCTGTTTTTGAAAATATTAAGTTTATTTGTCCAAAATGAAATCGAAATTATGTTATGGATAGGCTATGAATGTGCCTTAAAGTAAACTGAAAGTCAGGGCTAAAGAGTGAAGCTTGAAGATTAAAGTATAAAAAGTTATTTATAGCGATTATTTTTTATTATATTAATCATTATTTGCAGCTTATTTAGTATTCATTATATTTATTTAATTATGTCATCAAATGAAACCCACTGAATTTTCGGAGAATTTATAAAATGTAATTACTACAGGGCAGATTCTCGGAAGATAAGTACTGCTTGAATGAGTTCGGTCTATTGAAATTACGCTTAACTGCAAGTGATGGCAGATAATCAGTCGGACGCAGTGAAGTTGCTTTCATTCCACTCGTCACATGACATTAATTAGCTGCACACACACACTCACACGTATGCGCACATTGCATGTGAACACTGCGCTATAAAAGTTCATTTCCGTTTGGTGAAAAAAAGAAACATACATATGAGGAAAACAAAGCTGACTCCCGCCACACATCTACTTTCACTTCAGTTTAGTTAGTTAGAAGGCCCCTTGACCGCGGGATAGTCCCTGCAATTGGAGTGGAACTCAACTTGGACTTGGGCTTGAGTTTGGAGATTTGAAACAACGGTGGCGTTGGGAATTGCAGTTGGGGATTGCTTCTGTGGTTGCGTCTGGGTTGGGTTGGTTGTGTAGTGCCGTTAGCCGTCTGGTCATTTGGTTGTCGTGGTCAGCGCTTGGCTCGTTGGCTGTTGAAAATATTTAAAAATTATTTTGTGCTGCATTTACTGCTCGTTCCCTCCTCAGGTCCGCTTTTCGTTCGTCCACTTTCTGTATCTGTTGTTGTGCTTGGCGCATTTTCATTTAGTTTGCATTATGCTTTAGATTACCGCACTTGACGCAGGTCGTAGACACACACATATACAGAAAAAAACGGTTTTAAAATGAATACTCCTTGTACTCGAATTGAGTATTTGCAGTATTGTTAGATACATCTCAAAATGTCTAGTGGTACCCAAAACTCAGAATTCCTATCACATGTGCGCTTTGCTGAGCAGTGCTGCTTTGGCACACACAGTAGATTTTTCTCACATGTATAGGCGTCACGCTTCGTTGATTTTACGATTTTACGAACGCTCGCGTTCATTGGGGGAATTCTCTCAGCTCAGCAGTAATGCTCCGTGATCAAAGTTTGTAATGAATTCAAGGACGAAATGCTTGAATATTTCTCTCTCTGCACATATGTAGATACATGCATACACTTCAAAGAAAGAAAGTAAAGTTTAATGAGCTTCAGCAAAACGTGTTGTGCAGTGTCCCTCTCATTTCTTTTTTCTCCTGAACTGTATTTTCGGTGCTCCTTTTCTCCCTCATTGTGTGCGGTTTCTGTGGCAATCGCACCACCTACCAGACATCATTGTGGAGCACTTTCATTTGCTTACTAAGGATTTTAAGTTGTTGTCTGTGTGCTTGGCTCGTCTTAAATGCAGCTTCTTGCCCCGTCACCCCGTCACTCCGCCACTCTTGCTCTCGCCTCTGTCTTTCGCTCTCGATATAAGTCGCTAGAAGCCTTTCGGAGCAGGCAGCTTATGTCAACATGCGTGTAAACGTACTGCTGGCATATCATCAAATAAACAAACAATAACTTGAACACTAAATCCTGGAGTGGATTAAGCCAACGATATAAATTTCTACACATGTCCACGAACTTATCGTAGCAACAGCCAAAGGGGAAAACCGGGCACAAAGTGGAAAGTAGAAAAAATAACAAAAAAGGAAAATGAAACAGCGACAAAGGACGATGGATAATTTGGAGCAAAGTAATCTGTGTTTTAGTACTTAAATGTACTTAAAGTTTCACGATTAAAAACGTGCAGCGTAATGGAAAGTAGTATGAATAGTATTCGAGTATGTGAGAACGAAGTATTAATACATATGTATATATATTGTAATGTGACGCTTGACAAAAAAATAAATTAATACAGTGCCCAAAATTATGCATTGTTTTACTGATCCTGGAACTTTCTCTTTTGTAGTTGTAGCTAGCCTTTCTAATTGACTCTACATGAGAGAGAGAGAGCGGTCAATAGTGCAGTTCGCACTGTTTCTCGAAGTACTTATTCAAATTCTACCAAAAACAAACTGGATCAATAAAAAGTATAATAGACACAAATTCACAATCGCCACCAGCTGAACTGCAGGATATTTATAATTTAGGATACATATGGTAGGATATGCGTTACAAACAATGAACGACATGCTGTGTGCACTATCGTATATCCGATAAGTGAAATACGGTTTAAACTACTATACAATTTGCCGTATATTGTTAGATTTGAAGACAATTTTTGATAGAAATATTTACTCAGCTGTAGTTTCTCACTGCCAAGGAGTGGAGCCGTTACCGCCAAGCACACCTACACACCAACGCCAACACCAACACCAACACTCGACCACACACACTCGCAGTTTACGTAGCGGAAGTCATAAACAATTTTTATGTTTTCACATTTCAAGTGAAATTCATTTCGCGTTTTTGTTATGGCTGCTGCGCTTTATGGATTTCTTCTTCAGCTGCTGTTGCTGCTGCTGCTGTTGCTGTTGCGATTGCTGTCTTTTCTTACATGACCACAATATATGGACAGCCATGGGGCGTATAACTGCTAGCAAGGTGTGTGTGTGGGTGTTTGTATCTCTGTGTGTGCTACAAAGTATAAACAGACTGCAGACAAGAGCATCTTTTGCCAGGCTTTAAAATTGAATTTAATTGTGCCCCACGCCCAACTCTTGCCCCAGTTCTCGAGCAATAAAAAATAAAATCAATTTTGCATTATTGATCAGTCTGTCAGTCTGACCCATACGACACCTGACACATGCAGCAGCTTCTCTGCCACAGATTGCGGATGTGGAAATTGCATTTAAGTCAGAACGAAGGGAGGGGGGAGGACGCGCTAAGCAGTGGCAACTTTTTGGTTTGCCAGCAGAAAAAAGACGCTCTTGTTGTTGTGGCTTAAAATTAACAATTTACCACTTTTTTGCGCTCACAAGCAGATTCGCTGTGGCGGGGTGCCACACTCGCAGTGGCACAGACAGTATCTGTCGTTGCCCCCTCCTCAAGTGGCAACCACTTAAGGCTAGAGCATAATTTTTGCGTCCCAAATTGATGCCCGTAATGAGCTTAAATGGCTCATGACACATATTCCCGTTACCGTTAGCATTAGCGCTGCTGTTGCATGAACTGTTGCCACATCGAAACTGTACCTCAGCGCCTCAGAGTTTACCATTTGTCTAGGATTTTTGCCTTCCTTTAGAGGGGGCTGCTTATTATTGTGGCTTTGGGTCTGCGTATTTTTTGTGTGTTTTTTATTTTATTTTTTCGTTTTTTTGCTGCCCCTTGTAGTCCATTTAATACGTTTACATGCCACGCCCACTCCCGTGCCCATGCCATAGAACGGTGCTCGCATTACACCTTCAGCATTTGCCATTTTAAGCTCACATTTTTTATCGCTTGCTTTTTGCTGGCTCAGCATTTGAACAGCATTAATTTGTATGCTCTGCAGCTAGCCGGGTCTCTCCCAAATGCAGCGCAGTTGACAATAGCTAAAAATGGTGTGTAAAACCTGAATTTCACCTCAATTACATCACGATTTACAAACGAAATTTGTACATATGTAAAGGCGGTTTTGTGGCTATCCATAAGTATTTCAGCTAAACTAAAACCAATCTGTTTAGAATGTAGTATATATACACACAGAAATACTTGAGACTGTCATTTACTATTTCACTTTAGTATCACATGAACTTCGCACGAATTGTTCACATATGAGAATAGCAAATTAAATGATCGTAGTTGCATTATTTACTAGTCTGTCTAGATAGCTAATCAACTCTATCGACAGTTAACGTGCGTTAAAGGAAATGTGTGTAGAGTGAAGGGTATGCACTAGTCGGCTTATTGCACCGCATTCGATACTTCAATACAGTTTTGTTCCTCTGTGCTGCGCTGACTGCGATAAGACGCGCCAGCCTTAATTTTCTTTTCGTTTCAACTACACACACACAACACACAGGCACACACGCACACACGCATACACTCATACACACAAACTTGTATTTGGGTCTAATTGGTTTTGGTTGCGTTCGATTTGAAATTCGATTAAAAGCCGCGGCGACACGATTACCAGTTCCTGCTCCTATTCCCCGAGCCAATTACATAGCTCCAGCCATGCCAGGATACAGACGTCGATATAGACGCAGCTCAGACTGCCGGACGGACAGACAATGGGATGTGAAAGCCAAGGCAAAGTCAGGCAGAGTTACAGCAGAGGCAACATGCTGTTCCGGCAGCTGCTGCTGCTGCTGCTGCTGCTCCTCCTGCATTTTAGGCTTAATCGTGGCAGAGGAGCAGGCTGTACGTGGATGTAAGGATACAAGTATACAGTTTGCATCTTTTAGGGCTTGTTGGCGTGGCAAGCTATTAAGAGGCAGTCGCCGGCCTGCCTGCGTCCTGCTCCTGGGGCATTATTTCGGTTTCATTGCAAGGACTACGATGGCCACTTGCGGTGGCCGCATCGCCGCATCGTCGCATCGCCGCATCGTTGCTGTAATCAATTGCATGCGGCTATTTGTGCCAGGATATACAGCAACAACAACAACAAGACGGGGCACATTGTGAAACGTGAGGCATTGTAATGAGTGTGACATCACCTGCGTTTTCCGCCGGGTGAGGCCAGCCACCCGCCGTGCCGGACCTTTAATGAAACATTCAGCGATGCAAATTGCATAAGCTGCCGCAAAGGAGAATAAAAACAACAGCCTCAACACTGTGGAAAAATCTATAGTAATTGCACCTTAAAATAGGCATTCTTTGCCTTTAATTACATCGTTGAAATCATCAGTAATCAGTAGACTGTATTCAAACTGAACTAACATCTAAGATTCATAGAATTTTTTGTTCAGTGTACAACAGCAATTGGCAGTAAAGTGAAGCGTACAGGCTTCGACAGGTGGTGGGTTAATGTGAAAGGAAAACAACGTTCAAACACTTGTGCTATCTGTAATTAAAGAAAATTTATACGAACAATAATACTATACACACAGTCATATATTTACATATACAATTTATATTCCCATATGCGCAACTGAAGCGGGCTTATTTAATCGAACAGACAGTTCTATAATTAGTATTTATGATAGCTACTGTCTTCAGGTGAAGGTTTACAACAATTACAAGCAAATTGTGATTGCTTTTTGCCCTCTTAATTCGAACACATGAATCTTACTTGAAGTTTGCAAAGTGTTTCGTTAATATTTCATTTAATGTATTTAGTTCAATTGGTAGGAATGGGTGTCATCAATTTTACTAATTTCGATCGATATGTCGAACGAGCTGAGTCGATATAGCCTTGTCCGTCCGTCCGTCTGTCTATAGTGCAGGCAGATCAAGTGTGTGTTCGATTTTGGGTACCGCTTCCCCCTCCCTCACACACCACGAAAAACCAGCCACAATTATATGATCAAAGATCTTGTGGTAACCTTTATCAATGCTGTGAATTGTGGCTCAATCGGATAATAAACACCGGAGATATTCGAGATTAGGCATACATAGAAAAAGGACTAGTTTTAGGATTCAATTTTATTTTAAATATTTCAAATATTATTCACGTTCTCTATGAACTAATTAATTAATAAAATATATGAATATTTATGAAATGCTAAAGACCTGATTAAGTTTGCAGACTTTAAATGCATTAGAGAACTTCACTCTGTGCCTTTGCTTTCAACACATTATCTACCGTCGATTGTGTCCGACTCTAGCCTTCTCGCTTGGGCATTGATGTGATGTCGTTTCTTTGAATAAAATCTACCCAATTACAGTTGTGTGCTTTAATCACTACACAAGCAGCCATCATTGTTATAGTTGTTATTGATGATGTTGTTGCCGTTGTTGCCGTTGCTGTTGTTAATGTTATTGTTATCGTTGTTGTAGTTGTTGTTGCTGTTGCTGTTGTTGTTGCACTCGTTGTTTGTCTTGTTGTTATTGGCTGTGAATTGGCCATATTGTTGTGTGCTCACAATGCCATCGAAGTGAAGTGAGCGACGGCATTGTGCGACAGATTTTCGAGTTTATCGAAATTCCAATGAAATTTCTGCTGGCATCAAGCTGTCCTGTCCGTTCTTATCAAATTGAATTAATGCGGCATATATCATGAAATCATAACAAATACACAGGCACACACCACACACACACACACACACACAGAGAGAGACTGCTGTCGCAGTTAGTTTGGCTTATCATTGAATTCGTCTCGTTGTCTGCCAATGAAATTGAAGTTGTGTTCCCATATTTGTTGCTGCTAGGTTCGTTCGGCCTTGGTTCCAACTTGCTTGGTATTGAAGACCACAACATGCCCCAATCTAATGTCTGATACCTCCGGCTCCAGTCTATCCCCCCCTCTCGACCCTAGCAGTTGTTTCGCTTTCATGGTTGTTGTTCACACATCAAATTAGTTCTATTTGCGGCTGGTCTGGTAGCTTTTAATGTGTGGCCGGCTATTGCCTGGTGCGTGTGTGTACTTCGGTGTGACTGGGGGCGGGGGTGGGTATGTGAGTGTATTTGAGGGAATGCGTACGTGTGTGTATGTCATACTGCTGGACAAACACAGGGAATACGCCAAAGCAATGCAAACATAATGAAGTTGTCAGCACACAAAACAACTCAAAATAATTTTCATTTGATTTGATTTTGATTGCGTTTTATATTAACACTGTCCACGCACACATACACACAGACAAACGCATAAACACACATAGGGATTGACATCTCATGCTCCAGACCACTTCGAGTTTGGTTTAGCATTTGTCAGATGATTGACAACCGAATGCTAAATTTCAGCAGCCAAACGCTCTTGACCTGCTTATGATGGAGGACACCCAACAACAACAACGTAAAGATCACAGTGAATTGTGCTTTACAAATTTTGTTGTTGAAAGTTGACCACAACTTTCACTGATAATAAACATTTAAGCATTATAAAATAATAAAAAAATGATTTTTAGAGCCTGTACTTAAAAAAAAGTACAAAGTATTAAGTTTGTGCAAGTATAAAATGTACGTAACAGGCAGAAGAAGGCGTGGCAGACCCCATAATGTATATATTATCTTGATCAGACAGATTTAGACAATAAAATTGATTAATCCTGATGCTGGGCTCTACAGGTATTTATATATTTCTATTGTGGTATTTTATGTCAAAATAACTAAAATTTGTGTTCTTACTTTAAATAAAAAAGTTTCAGTGGACAAATTTGGACTTGGAAATTTGTATCAAATTGTAGACAAAATTCTGTATGATTCAGATGTTAGACATATTGCTAGCCGATATGCCCCACTGTGCATTGGCATACTGGAATCTTAATACATAATTAATATTGGAAACCTTTTCAATTATCGTGAGACATCAATAGTTAACGGATTGCCACCTACACTGACTTCAAGTGGGGTATGCCCAATTTGCAGGGTGTCAATAAGCGTCGCAGTATTTGAAGCGCGAATTATTGATGCCTTAGCAATATGCGGGCGTTGACAAAATGTTAAATGTGCACGCTCAGTGATGCCTGACATACACACACACACACACACACACAGAGGGATATACACACGTGGCAAGTAGACAACCCGCATGTGTCAATACATTTTGTGATATTTACTCAAATTTCCTGCAACAAGGGCACGCACACAGATCTCAATGAATGCAGAAAATTAGAATTGCCACGGCCTGAACAGTGGGCATCGGGGCGGGGTGGACAGTGGGCAGGCAAGGTCAGTGAACTGGAAGGCAGAGACAAGCAAAATAAACATATCGTACGATACACATATGCATACATACATACATATATGTGATGCGTTGTATGATATAAATCGAAACCAGATTGCAAAAATCAAAGTCAACAGCAATCAACGCCAATCGAAGGCGAATGCCATCAACAACCAGTAGCAACTGAAGAAGAAGAACAACAAACAACAAACATAAGCTTAAGACAGCAATAGTATATGCCACTTAAATACACTGTAAATAAAGATTGTGTTATGTAAGAATCAGTTGTACATAATTTGTTGTAAATATTAAACGTTAGTTATATTTTAAATAGAAATCATATGCATCCAAATTTGTAATAATACTACAATTACAACTAAGGTCTGAAAAAAATATTGCCTACCTTTAGGCGTCAAATTTACAGCAAGTAATTGAAATAATTTCAGACGTGAATGAGCACAACAGACTTTACACTTGGATACAGCACCATCATAATAATAATAATAAGAATAATATCAATAATAAATGAAGTAGAAAGAACTCTATGCAGCCTCAAGGTTTAGTTGAATAGTATTTTTGTCAGTGTACTGGCAGTGTGTTGCATACATGCAGCGTGAATATAGCTGACCAGCAACATTGTTATCAACTTTTTGCTGGCAATGGCAGTTAAGTAGATAGATGGATAGACAGATTGTTGAGCATAGATAGTGGAATGAATGGGTTGTGCTGTCCTCACAATAGACAAGTTATGAGTACCTAATGAGATGGCGTGATAAGCACGTAGTACGGAACATAGTCTATGCGTGTTTCTGCACATAAGTGAATCTGTGCTCTGGTTCAATACTTGACAACACAATGCAATCTTTTTGCATGAGAGCCAAGGCTTGAAGCATGCGGATTTCGATCTTTTGATTAACATTACTGTACAACCTACAGTCACACGCCCAGTTGGCAGTTGGCATACGACTTGCCACAAACTGAATGCCACAGAAGGCAAAAGCACTAACAATAATAATAACAATAATAGCAATGAAAGCAAGAAGGAAAACATCTGGCAATGCCACTGCTGACATTGGCACACTTAAAGTTCATAAAAAAGTCAAATTAATTCAAATTGCGATGCAAACGAAAGCCAAGTACAGCTAGACAGAGAGAACTGCACATGTGGGTGTCTATCTCTACCTCTCGCTGTGCACTGCTGTCCTAGTTGTCGTGTCAACTTATTTCATTAGCTCCTAAAAGTATGCAATGTGACATTTTTAATTTAACTTTCCCTTTCGCGCCAACCACCACCCCATAGTGCACTGTCGTATCTGCGTGTGTGTGTGTGTGTGTGTGTATGCTGCACCTTTACTATTTAATAAATTTTTATTATTTTTGGGTTGTGTGTATTTTGTTCTTAGCAAGTACAGTTTTAGAGTCACTGGATTCCTTTTCTGCATGAATAAAGCTTTAGATGCTTTGAATGTTTGGTGCTATTGCAGCCCAATCGGATAATAAACACCGGAGATATTGGATAATCAATTTTCTGTAGTAGGCATTTGGCTAGGGAAGGGAGGAAGACACAGAGTACGCGGTCAAGAGGGCGTATGCGTGATTTTTGATTGTGAGTTTGAATTTCTATATGAGTATTGGTTATTGTTTGTATTTGCGCGTCTATTTGTATGTATAAGTGTATGTGTGTATGTATAAGTGCATGTGTTTGTGTATGTGAGTATAATGAAGAATAATAAAATGAAGGACATGCAAGCTTCATCAGCCACGGGATTATCATTTGCTTGGCAGCAGTTTTATTTACCTTTCAGCGTAATCTTTTCAACTTGCCATTTGCCACTTGCCGCATGCCACACTAGCAGCCGTAGCCCAAACGGGTGATGTCAATCCCTTCCTTATATTATTATTATATTGCTGATGATGAGTCTGTGGCGTTGCATGCTGCTTCTCTATACACATAATTTCAACAGTTTTATAGTGCACCTCTGGCTCAGCACTGGCTGCACGCGTGTCGATGAAGTTTTCTGCTGACAACGCGCACGCATTGTGACGGGTCCATCTGAAGGCAGGTGGCAGGTGGCAAGTAGCTGCTTGCCACTCGAGCAAATGCTGCTCAAGTGTCGCCTGCATCAGAGACAAAAATTGCAACAGTTAGACGCAGGCGCTGCTTTATTGCATAGAGGTATGTATTTATTTTTTCATCGTCTTCAATTTGCATATTCCAGGCAGAATGAGAAGAATGTAAGACGGCAATGTGAAGCAGAATGAGATTCATTTTCTCTGGTGCTGGTATTCATTTGCTTTACAGCGTAAATTTCTTGACAAATTTCTTTCCTTCACTAAACTAAAGCAGGAGACGTAAGTGTGGAGTGAGAGAAATGTGCATTCGATATCAATACCAATTAGATTCAAATTATTGGGTTGCATGCAATCTGTTTCATAGGAATTTTCACAGGGAAATAAAATTGATACTGCGATTTTCTTTTAATATAAAGTTTTTCTAATATTAACTCTATTTACGTAACTATTTTCAATACTAGGATTCCCCGTACTTTGCTTTGCCTCGGGTTTCGATATTAACAGCATATATGGGAATACATACAAATATACGCGTGCACACTCACACACTAACAAATAATCACACAAATATAGCGAACTATTGTGAAACAATATTGCGAATGCAAATAAATATAATATTATATAATATTAAGCATTTATTTGCCGATTATATTGAAAGAATATTTAAGCAACATTAAAGTGCTATCGATTGTTTTTTGATAGTAAAATCGATTATGTTTTAACGCTGTCCATAGAGTTTACTCATTAAAGTAGTCAATAACAAAAGCTTGCAAACTTCTTTGAGCTAGATTTAAAATCAAATTAAATGCTTGTTGACATACCACATGGATTGGCAGCAGACACACACACAAAAACACACCCATACACACAGAAGAAAGCGAACACTGAAAATGCGACTGCTGCTGGAGCATTGCATGAAGTGTCCTGTAATAAATATCTCTCAAAACTTTATACAGTGGCTCCAGCTGCGTGCTTCTCAATGTGTGTGTGTTTGTGTGTGATGGCAGCTCATGTGTAGCGATAAAATGTATCTAATTTAAGATGTTTTTACCGCCCGAGTGACTAAGTGCAATCCTTCACTCCCCCTCCCCCTCCCCATCTCCCTACACAGGCAAAGTAAGAAGCAGTAAACATTTTCAATTTGACAAAACTTTTTACCTTTGACCACAGAGCACAACATGAGGCCATGAGGCAGTTTGTCTGTGTGGACGTGGCAGCAAAACTCTAACAATGTGAGGTCAATGCGGCTACCGACTGTCTATACACACACACACACACACACTCATACGGATACAAAGCAAATTTCCAAATTGCAACAGCAGTTTTTGAGCACATTGTGCATTGCTATGGTACACTTGGCAAAAAAACATAATACATGTGACTACGATGTTCGATTGAACATTTAAGGGTCTAAAACTCAACTCAACACAGCAAACACTGAAAAATTGAAGTAGATTCGCTTTAAAGTGAACTGAATAATATTTCATATTTCTTTATACTGCGCCCTTTTTTCGAGTGTGTGTGCCTGAGTGTGAATGCATGTGTGTGTCTGCGTAAGCAGTGTGTGTCGTCAAGTATGAAATTGTTGTGTTCACACTAAACTTAAGTAACTGAATTAAAATGCGGCTAATAGAGAAGCTGCAAACAAATGACAACGTAACAAACAAGCCGAACCATGAGTCTGGCCAAGAGGGGACGATGGTGTGATGGAGGGGACAACTTAGCAGCTTAGTTGACAACTTTAAGCCAACGTTTCTATGGGAGTGTGTGTGTGTGTGTGTGTGTGTGTGTGCGTGCTTGCTAATGGTCAGGCCCGAAGAAGTGTAGCCTGCCGCAATGTCAGATAGTCTGCATGCCACTTAGCCTGCTCTGGCTCTGCAATGCCGACGTCCTTTTCAAGGATCTGCGAAAACAAAGCCAAGACATATGACAGCTCAACCCGCAAAAGCACAGCCAAGGAATGGCCCTCAAACAGCCACTAAGATTCCCACACTTAATGTGAATAGGTTTGAGTGTGAGTGTGAGTGTGAGTGTAAGTCTGAGTGTGGGTCAGTGGTGAATGGATGCTCTGAGTGTTCGCTGTATTTGCTGCATACATATATGAGTTCAATGGGTTCAAGCATTTTGGGAATTATAAACCGAATTGGCAACACTCAAGTTTCTTCTACTGCACTTGACATTACTCATCGCACTCAACTTTGATTGCAATGTGTCATTAGGTAAACGCATTGCTCTTGCTCTACTTTCTGCTTTCTAGTTCTACTGATTCTGCCTCTAGCTCTAGTTGGAGTTGTTCTTCAACAGTTGATGCCATAAAAGCCACTTCACACCAGCAGCTACAGTAACTGAAGCAGCAGAATCAGCTGGAACAGAGGATTTGGTCGCCATTGTTGGAAAGTTTTGCAATCGCCAGTGCCTCATAAATTTTATACTATATAGAGTACGTATGTATGCACATGCACACAGCCCTAAACCGAGAGTGAGTCAGAGAGGTGTAGAGAGAAAGTACATATCGTAATATGCGAACTGGGGCCTAGACTCATAACTGAAAGTTATGCCTTAGCCACGAAATGAACGCCTTGAGAATTGAGCAGCGAGCGAGAGTTAATGGCTCTCCAGTCGAGTATTTAAGATTGAAACTGCGAATCAAACTGTATATGGTACTGGATATGGCATTACAATGCGAATTGCGAAGGGAATGGGCCTAGAAAAAGTAGAATCGTAGGAATCAAAATAATAAGAGCAGAAGGAATAGGGATAGAAAGTGAAGAATAGAAAAGGTTATAGCATTACCAATTGAAAAAGAAGAGACTGTATCCACAATCGCAATTTGAATTATATATAGAGTATTGGGAATTGAAATGGGACTAGGAATACGAATAGAAAAGAAACTAAAAATGAAATATAAACAGGAATAAGAAATATAGGTACAGTTATACAATATGAATAGGAATAGATAAATTAGATAGAAATGAATAGGAATTTCCAAGGAACAAGAATGGAAAGATCTGAACAGTAGGAATAGAAATTGGAATGTAATATTGAAAAAATGATGGCGGATAGGACTAAGAATAGGAATGGAAGTGGGAGCGGAAATAATAATACAAGAATCATGGCAACATGTGGCAACGCTATCTTTTGATGTATTTTGTGAGTGTTTAAAACAGAAGCGAACCAAGCGGAAAAGGTGTTTATTCATCATCAGGTTTAAAGAATTTTAACAATGAATTCTTAGCACCACAAGTAATGGAACTAGTAAAGTACAGTGTACTATAAGTTGCTAAGTATGCGGGGATATTTAAATTTACACTAAGATCAAAGTTTGTCGTTTCTAATTATCGACTGACAGCCATTATAGCCCCAAATTACACACACTGTAAGATTAATCCACTTTGTCTGTGGGTAAACCTCGGGCTCAACCTTTGCCTGGGCTTGGCAAATGGAACTGAAGGGCCGCAGAAAAATATTTTAAGCTAATTTTCTTATTTTCACTTAATTTGCAACTATAAGAGGCTTACTCGCTCTCTCTCCGGCTCACTCAGACTCTCTTTGGCACACACATGTAGTACACTTGTCAACTGTCAAGTGCGTTGACATACTTCATCACTCCCCTCTCTGCCCACCCTTCTCCGTGGCGTTCCGTTCTTACTCAAAGCCAGGGACGCCTTCGCCAGTTGGACTAATAATAAAAACTTAATACGGTAATCCACTTATGCCGCAGAACAAGCCACGCACAGTGGCACAAATTGCGAGTAAGGTGCTTATAAAATATAGACGAGAAACTAAACTAAAGTTATCTTATGCACTCATTGCTCTTCTTTGCGTTGTTTATGCTATGAAAGATGAGTCTAATTCCTTAGATACGTACTCTTTGCAAATGTCATAAGAGGAATGAGCTAAATCAGGTACAATGATGATATTCGTGTGGGTTCCTCGAGAACATTTCTGAGTATTTATTTATAACAAGAAGCCAACTTAACTTGGTAATACTATTCTAGCCTTGATGAGATTAAGTTGTAATTCTTAGGCAAGTTTACATGCATTTATTTACTTAATTAATTAGATCTACTCTGTTTCGATGATTGCCTGGAGCCAAGGAAGAGGAGAGCTTTAGCACGTGCCATTGACTGGATCCTCGAGTGTCCTCGAGTGCCTCATGCCGTCAACTTCCTCAAAGTGCAAATCATCTGTATACTCCATAAGCGCTATCCTATATAATCCTCTATGAGATTCAAATTTTATAAGTTTTTCTTATTATATCGGTATTTAAACATCCCACAATAAACGGCAGATATTGTGGCATAGCATTAGATAAGACACCAGCTGTCCTTAATACACTGTGCCACACACTCTCTTCCCCCCGATTTCGCAAGGGAATTTTCTTTATTTATATTTTTAATGTTGTGGCCAGAGAGAAAGCGGTTAAAGGGTTGGCGGGGAAGCTGAGTGGTAAACCAAAGTCTTGTGGTGCACTCATTTTTCGAGTTGCCAACTTAACACTTTTGCTCAACACACATACGCAAATAAATTATGAAATGTGTATGAGTGTGTGGGTGTGTGTGTAAAGAGAGTCAACGGGCAGTAAAAGCAAAACACTTGGCCAAAACTAAGGCCAAAAGAAAAGCACAAAAAGATGCAAAAAAGGAAAAAAAAACATTAGCTATAAAGTGTTGGGAAAGCTGAAAACGTTGACTTAGCCCCGGAGAAGCAATTCAATTTGCTATGAACTGAGTATGGTACTACGAGACGAATGATACTTAGAGCTAAAGCCAAAAAAAAAAGAGAAGAAGCAGCAGAAAATTAAAAAGCTAACAGCAGCTGACAAAGCGGCAACGGAATACTCTACATGTTGATGAAGTTTACTTTTAAAGCATACTGAAAAAAGATAATAAACTTAAAAATAAACACATTATCCTCATACTTCCCATATACACTTTATAGAATTTATATAATTGAATATAAATTAAGGAAATAAGTTTATTTTGAATTAAAAATATATTAAAGGCTAAGCAAATGAATAAGTAGCTCTACAAGCAAATGCCTAAGTGTAGGCAACACTTTTTTCCGGACTGCACATCCCCAAATGTATTTCTACAAGTATGCAAATTATCGATATTATAATATTAACGTATTAAGAAACTGTTATCTTACATACTGGAAATGTTAACTTAACAGTCCAATCTTAAATTATCAGCTGTTAATGTCTGCCACAGGCATGCACTCAGCTTAATTTTTACGCTCATATTGAAATAAATAATTCTTCAATAATTAAAAGTAACACATTACCATTAATACGTTAATATCAAAATATCGATAATTTGTATATTTGTAAAAAAAATAGTTTATGTCACAAAAAGTGGCCAAATTCCCCACGCAGTCGAAGTTATAATTGTAGTCAATTTTCGTAGTTCTTAAGTTGGACTTGATGAAGCAAAACGGACTTCAGATTTAGATTTAATTCATTTACTCTTCTGAGCTTATTAATTTAGTAGTTGTAAATTTTAGAATTTTAAATGAATTAGGCTATTTTGAACTGGAATAACTTGTACTTTGTAAGGGTTTGCAAGTTTAACAATTGTTGTCGTTTATTTTTTGTTTACCATGAAGAATTGTTTGCATTTCATTTGCTTTTTACTGTCTGCCTTTTACTGTTTTTACTGTTTTCCATTTTGTCACTTCCCTCTATCTCTTCCCTCTCTCTATCTCGTCGCCTGTTTACCTCCTTGTCCAAGAGAAGTCAACGCATTGGCCATGGCTTTGAATGCAAATGGGCCGCAAGCTTCAATTTGCATGGCTTCCGCTGCGTCCTGTTGTTGTTATGGTTGCTGAAGCCGGCACTGTGGCCACAGTGATAAGGATAAGCCAGAGTTTAGCCGGGCACCAAATAAAAAATTAAAATTAAAAGTAAAAAAATCGGGCTCGGCGCCTACCGCCTTTCAATTAGTTTAATACATTACAAATTTCTTATCACCGCCACAATGCGGCGCAGACTCGCTGGCATTTTTTTATGCTGCTCGATTGTTAATCCGCTTTAGGCGCAATTGTATGGAATATTAATAATACACTTAGCGTAATTATTTACAGCTTTTATGCTGAAATACACTCGTATGATTAATGTGTTTATTTATTGTTAAAAATTAATACGTGGCCATAGCATCTGTTCGCTTTCCATTGACGCACTCATTGTGCGTGTTACTCGTGTCTCCTGGCTGATTAATTTAATACGTTTCGTACAATGTTAACTTAAATCTCTGTCAATTTAATTACGGTTATTACAAGCCACATCATTAAGCAGATAAAATACATAAAATACAATTTCAAATCTGCTTGAAAAGAATGTTACTTATAGTACATTTTTTTGTAAGCTTTTAATTTTAAATGAATAACAAAAACAATACAAATTTATAAATAACTAGGGGGCAGAGTTCCCTGAAATCTAAAATATATATATACTTTGTGGGTTCTGCCACGCCTCATTCTGTTACATACAGTTCTGAGTTGCACAAACTTAATAGACTCTTTTGTACTTAAAGTACAGCGTCTAAAAATGTAATCTAATTTGTGTTCAGCACACAAAGATTTTATGGTAACCTTCTTCAGTGCTGTGAAAGTCCTATGAACTCCTGTATTCGTTGGTCAATTTTAAAATCCAAAATTCAGAGTTTACATTTGATACAAGTTACTTAGTAATTATATAAATATCAGATCTACCTACAAGATAATCAGACCTGTTCCGTTTATTTACAACCAATTTGATAAATACAGCATCAAGTGAAATGAATGCCTGTTGGTATTTAATCAGTAATCAGCTTTAGTGCATTGGGAACAAACTATTTAAACATTCTTTTACATTTTGTTTTTAGTTTTTTTCTGTATAGTAAGTACCACAGTCAGACTTTGTTTCACTTGCTAAGTATAATAATACTTTATGCAAATCTCTAGCTCATTGCATTTTGCACTTTAGCTTTGATAACATTTTACGATCTGTTTTCTTGGTTTTGTATGTTTTGTCTGCATGTTGTCTTAGTTGCCGCAACAATGTTTGCTTGCCACATCCGGCGCCACCGTAAGCATTGCAATTCACCTGGCCCAAACCCCTGCAGCCCAATTCCCGTCCCGACTAACGCCTTTCGCATTCGGCACGCGCCGTTGGGCTGCTGCTGCTGCTCATTTGGAGAAGCGCCAAAAAGCGGTGCCAGCATGACAGAGTAATTTCATTTGTGGCACAACTCCCCACCCTCCTCTTACTCTCTCTTTTCTCGCTTAGTCTGTCTTTCGCTACTCTTACACACGCTGAGACTGGTCAGAGCGCAAGAAAAAAGAGGCAAGCCAAAGTGCAACCAAATGACCTTTTTAATTCGTGGCCATGCACTTTTTGCACTCACTTTACCTACCTAACTCATGTCCGCACTCTCTCTCTCTCTGCTCCTTCTCCTCTATGTCTGTCTCTTTGCAGCTATCTCTTTTTGGCTGTTAAATGAAATTTGGCGCAAAAGAAAGTTGCAAAGATTTTTAAGCGTGTCGCGTTTGTTGCCTTTTATTTTTATTTTTGTTGTTGTTGTTGTTTTGCCTTGTTACCTGTGTGTATACCTCCCTGGCTCAGTGTGTGTGTGTGTGTGTGTTTGTCGTGTGTAAATGTGTTAATGCGCTTGCCGCGCTGCATTACGTGACAGTTGCCCAGCTCCCGTTCCCCAGCCCCCGCCTTAGCCCAGCCCCTTTCTACCCCTGCCAACCTGGGCAAATGAAGTCAGCCCGTTTTATATGTGTATAGTATATATTTATATATGTACATCTGAGTGAGTGTGTTTGTGTGTGTTTGCGTGTGTGTGGGCATGTAGCATGTCTGCTAGAATCTGCTTAAGCATTAGTGCAGCGCGCCTGGGTCCTGGCCAGTGCTAGTCCCTGTTAGACAAGAGCTCCACTGCCCCTCGCATTCCCTTCGCCTTTGTGGCTAAGGTCAAATCCATTTGACTCAGTAGCAAATTGCTGCACCGTACTCCAGCGACATCGTTACACCTGACCGACCAACACAGACACTACACCACACACACCACACACACATACCAAGGGTGCATGTGAAATGAGTGTAAAAACTGCCAACACTGCATTTAAAATATTTTTAATGGATTTTGGCTACACGTTCAATTTCTTTTTGCTGCCAGTTGGTAAAGTAAAGATAGACAGCTAAATATAAGATAAAAATACATATATTAAAAAACTTTCGAATGGCAACATTTATGATTTCAGTTGTAACACTATGCCGTGTTCACACTGAGGTCTTGAGATGGCTAGAGACTTAAGCCCATACACTATTTTGTCAATTGGGTCAGAAATTGAGACTAATCGTGAGAGCTACAACCAATAGTACCAAAACTCTGTCAGGCAGATATCAATCAGTCTATGATACTTTGACCGTTGTATGAGCACCTAGATCTCGCAAGCAGCAAGAGCTATACACAACTCTTTTATTGTTAGGTTTATACATTGCCTAAGCAGCTGAAGTTTATTTCTGAAATTCGTGTTGCTTTGCGATTGCGGGTATGAATGCTTGAGTATTTGTTATTTGTTTGTATATATCCATATACTTATATGCTGCTGCTCTCGAAGTCCGAGAAAAAGCAAAATACAAAGTCTGTTAATAAAGGTTGGGTCCAGGTTTTTTTTCTTTTTAATTTTATTATACATATATTGATTTTATATAAGAATTCGCTGATTACCTAGTCTGGAATATCAAGCAGTTACCTAATGCCTGATTTTATCTCAGACTGTAGCTGGATTTATCAGTTGTCTATAACTCTATTACAATAATTATTTTCAACAGAAATTTTTTAATTTAAGCTTTGTGATCATCAAGTTAATTTTGAGTTTGTTCCGTGTTGTAATCCAATTATGCCGTAATGCTCCCATTTCAGACTTGCAGACTTGCAATGTGAGCACTCGGCAATATTTAACTGGTACTCCCCCCCTCCAACCTCTCCAACCCCAGCCACATAGCTTTGGCGACAACTCATTAAGCTTAAGGTCGACAAAAATTATCGTTAAAAGCGTTCTTGGCTAGGAATTTATTGTCTCTGGGGAGGAGTGAAAAAAACACGAGGTAAATGCGACTTGAAGGTGCCGGGAAATAGTCAGTTGCATCATGGAATCTCAATGGGGATATTAAGTTGGAAGTGGGAAGTGGGGGCGGGCTACAAGCACGTGAACCGCGCCCCCCATTTCTAAAAACGCTCTACGCCCACAGGCTAGATCCTAGAACCGAGAGTTCAGAGTCCATGGTTCCGGTGTAATTGAGGCTCTCACGATTCACGATTCACGTTTCACGTTTCGTTTTTATTATGGCAAATGCCAAATGAAAATTCCACGGTGACGTTTTTTATGCCAATGGGCGGCAGACGGGCGCTAATAAACAAATAAGTGGGCGTGGCAGGCGTAAAACAGACGCTCAATTAAGGCTATTAACGTTACAAAGACACATACACACACGTTCAGCCCGGCACAAGCGGACAGGGGACAGCAGACTCTGTAACAGGAAGAGGAGCACAAAAAAGAGGCAAGCGAGCATTGGCAGCCATTTGGTTTTATGGCTCTCTCTATAAAAATTCCTTAGTTGAAATTTATTTGCGCCATTAGATGCGCATTAGAGGCGGCTTCATCACTGCGCCAACAGCCACGCCCACCAGCCAGCCAGCCCACCAGGCGCAATGATTATGCAGCTTCCGTATGCTCCGACACATACCCTGTACGCCAAAATGCTATATAGAATTATCTAAATAAATACGTAGTCTAACAAAAGATTAACTAATATAATTAGAGTGACTAAACCAATTTCAGTTTATAAACTGCATTAATAAAATAAAGCTTTCAATAAATATTACCAAATTGTAATTAATATAATTTCTTAGAGTAGTTCAATTTCTATTATTTTCATACTTTATTTAGCTTTAATGAAGTTCTACATAAATAAATTATAAAAATTAGTTTAATTATAGTTAAATTGGAATTGTAATTAATATATACATTACATCCTTTATTTATTATATAATTGTAATAAATTATAATAATTATTTAGAGTATGTCCTTTTTGTTATCAATTTTATTAGTTTATTCTTCTCCTGTATAAGTTAAAAATAATATTTAAAAAATTGTTATAAGCGTAATTATAAAGAGTATTTTTATTAGCTTCTTCACCTGTAATGCAGTCATTTATTAGCCAAGTAACTCGACTGTGTTGTCTGCAATTGTTATTGCTCTCGCATTGTTAACAGGGCAAAGCCCTTGCAGCTTAGGGACTGGATGGGGGGAGGAAGTGGAAGGGGATATACTAGTAGCAGGAACAGCACCCTTGACGCAATTGAAGAAGTCTCAGCCTTGCAAATTCAATAAGTCAAGTTCAAGTTTCTGTCGCTCGCCCAATTTTGGTTTATTTATGAGCGATACAGGCGAATAAATTAGGCACAGTCAGCCAGGCAGGACGTTCGCTTATCGACCTCCTAATGCTCCAACACACACACACACACATATGATATGCTCACACACACACTCAGGGCTGAATCGTGCGTTAGGTTATTCGGTTGTTTAGTTGGCCGCCTCGGGCTTATTCCCGCTTAACCCATTTAAGGGGGTCATTCGTCAAATTGGCCATAAAAACGCTTAAGTCAACAATAAAAACGAAGCACACAGCAAACAAAATGAACGATAGGCAAAAATATGAAAAGAAAAGAAGCAGCAAAGAAGAGAAAAACCAAAAGAAAACCAACAGCAGCATAGAATGCGTTAAAAAGAAATCAAAGTGTGATTGCAACGACATTGTAATGCTCTCTCGTTGCATGTAGATTACATCTATCTTGAACATGGATTATTGACAGAATAATCACTTGAATACCTACTTTAGCAAAAACAATTGGTAGAATCATTTCTGTAGCTAGCCAAAACAAATTCAAAAGACTCGAAAATGGTGATTTATCTTTATAATGACAAGACAAAAGGCAATATATACTGAGACACAATTTATTTATATAAAGGATTTACTGTGTTTATTTGAAACATATAGAGTATTATTTCCTATATTCCACAAGTACAATCAGAATATCTGTTTTATGACAAATTGTCAAAGTGGAAGTAAAAGGATCTTTTATGCCTCGTGTAATAGGATGGATCCTTCTCGAAAGAGCATTAAAAAGGGCGATGAAATGAGTTGGAAATTGGTATGTCATTTGGTTAGGCTTACACGAAAGGTGCCTGATCGAAAGACACCGACAATAAGCCAAAAGTAGTGAATGCAATCGATTATGTCAAATCCTAAGAGCACATCATTCGCCGTCCTCCCAGAGCAGAGCCCTTACCAAATTGAGCTAGAGCTGATGTGGATGTGGATGGTAATAGCAGTTGGGCAACTCTTAAGCGTGCTGGTGGGGTACTTAGGGAATGCGATAGGGGAGGGGGTAGGTGTTAGCTGAGTGCGTGCCTAATGTCAGCACATAATGAATATGGTTTGGGTTCAGGAAATCCGTTTTGAAAACTGTTTGCCAAATCGTCTCTGTGAGTGGCACAGAAACGAAAGTCTGGCTTTGGCAGCACCAATACCAACACACTCATACATACGTACATACATACATACACACATAGATACATACATCTAGACATACATATAGTATAAGCACAATGGGCACTTTTCAAAGAGGAGCTAGACCTAAAGGCTTATGAATTAGCACTGTGCACAGTGGAACCAAACCAAAAAAAGTATACATAATATAATATATACATATATATATAACTCGTTTAAGTATTTTAAGTTTGGACAAATACGATTTCACAAGACAATTTTATTCCTAAATTAGTTCATTTAATTTTAATCTGGAAAAAAATTCTAATTTGATACATTTTGATCGTTTCACTTTCATTTATACTCGTATATAGTACAGTAAAAACTCATAATACTTCAGAAGTTTCGTACTGCATTTAAAATCATGAAAGAATCCCTTGACTCATCCAACTGTAGTTGGTTACTCGTATTAGTTGGCTGGCAGCCATGGCAACTGAGTTTGATTCGTAAAATGGTTAAGCCAAGTGGCAAATGACCGACTAAATGACCCAATGGCTATTCCAATGTCTGCACTCAAGCTGAAACCACTCTTCTTCCCCTTAACCAATGCCACATCCTCATCCACCCCTGTACCCCGAACCCTTTCTCAACACACAAGTGTTGAGTTTTGTTGCAACAGACGTCAAAGTAAACATTGCAATTTCTCTACGCTATCTGTGTGTGTGTGAGTGTGTATCTTTCAAGTTTATTATTGTTAGGATTCGCATGCACTGTGTGGTTAGCATTAGTCGATGCCACGTGCATGCGATCGTAGCGAAAGCCAGAAACATGAACCTGCCATGTTATTGTTTTTAATACCCTGCACTGAATTTGGAATACTATCGCATTTGAGACTATCGACTCAAATAGTCTTATTACTAATGGTTTTTTTTTATTTAAATAGCTACTTACAAACACAAACATTTCATAACTTTTTATTACAAATATTAAGGCATTTCTACACTACGAATGAGATGTATTACCTTTTACAGGGTTTCTGCTGCCACATATGCCAGGGCAATTCAGCTTTTTGATGACATGATGAGTTTGATGCGGCTCTAACTTCTCCACTTCCTCTGTAAATGCATCGGTATCTTTTATCTGCATATGTATCTGAATCTGTGTTTTTATTTGTATCTGCATTCGAGTTTGGGACTTGAGCTTGGACTCGGGTAGTCGACTGCAATAAAATGCGCCTGCCAAGCCATTGCCACAGCCAGGGTAAACACTCAATGCCTGAAAGGCTTTTCGCACACAAGTGCAAACCGGAAGTGTTGTGCGGCGCAAGAGTCCACTCAGCAGACACACATACACGCGCACACACTCAAGTACATAAGCAGTTGTAGGCTGGACAGGAATAAGTAACAGGAAGAGAGAGAGGCAGCGGAAAGCTAAGAACTGAGTAAGAGGCAACAATAACGGGAATGGATAGCAAAAGCACGGCAGCAGACGTCAGACATGTTGATAGCTGGAAATTGAGGCGATTTACTTTTGAAAATGGCCTGCTTAACTTTTACCCTCTCTCCTCGCCAGTTGTATGCACTTATACAAGCACAAACACACACACGCACACACGCACAACGACACTGTGCTGCAAAGGGATGGGGCTCGTTTAGGCTCATAAATCATTCGATGAACCAATGAATGAGTAAATGAGGCCATAAACAATTGACCAACTAAATGACTGAATGACACTCAAACGGACCTAACTTAACTGTAAATATATATACACATAGACACACACACACACACACACACACACACGCAGGGGTAGCTGACAGATGAGCGGAGAATTTGTAGAAATTAACAAGGTGAAGAGTCTGCAAAAAGGTGCAAATCCCCGCTGGGATACATGGAGTTTACCATTATTTATTAACGTAGACAGTTTTAAGCATAATTCGCACACAGTCACAGCAGAGCGTAACGTTTACGAATGCCCACATAACAGAAGCAGAATTGCAAAAGTAATGTTCTATTGGCCTGTGGCAGAAAAAGCAGCTGATGGTTTTATTTAATTAGACCCTGTACTTTAAAAAAGTACAAAAGGGTCTATTAAGATTGTGGAAGTCCGAAATGTATGTAGCAAGCAGAAGGAGGCGTGGCAGACCCCACAAAGTATATATATTCCTGATCAGGACGACAATAGATCTGGATAATAAACAATGGAGAAATTAGATAATACATTTCTCTTTCTAGGCATAGGCTTGCGCTTAGTGTGTATGCGTGTGGCTTTGAGGGTATGATGGTATGTGTACTGTGTGAGTATTTCTTAGTATGTATGTTTACGCGTATTTTTGTTTGTATACGTCTAAGTATATTCATATATGCTGCTACTATTCAAAGCAATGCAAAGTGAAGTGATAGTTTTCAAAATGCACGGAAATTCATAGTTAAGTAATTACTAAGAGGAATTTTCTGGCTATAATCCCATGTCAATCATACACATATGCCTCCTTTATGTAAACAATATATCTAGGCCATTAATATGATAGCGGGGAAATGGAAGGGTGTTTGACATATCGGCCTGCCCAACTGGACATTGAATGTTTTTCAACAAATTTCTCTTAATTAAGCGTCGTCTGTTTTATGGGCGCCAATTTCCTCGGAACAAAACAACCGAAAACTTGTGCCAAAATTTATGAAAATGACTTTGGTGAAGTCGTCGCCCAAATAAATAAAAAGGAGAAGCAAAGGAGCCGCACAGAAGCAGTTACAAAAATCAGGGAAGGTGTTCAGCCATAAAGTGGGAAAAGTAAAGGCCGAAAGAAAGTGGGATAAAAACAGAGGAGAAGGCAAGGGGAGAAGTTGAAGGCGTCGCCTGGGCGTTGACCAACAAACTAATCACAATAATCACACTGAAATAAAATTAATAAAAATGCGTGGCCCTTTGGCACGACAGGGAACATTTAAGAACATAAATAAAAATTAGCAAAACCAACAACAGGCAGGCAAACAACACGGCCAAGGCGACCAGAGAGCATTGCGACTGCGACTAGGACTGGGACTGGGATTGGGATGGGGAGTGGGACTCGGTTTGGACTGGGGAGACTGGGGCAGACTGTGTGGAGATTGGTTGGTTGGCAATAAAAGCCACAAATATAAAGAAATTACACAAACTGCGGCAAGACGGCGCAGAAGTGGCTGCCACACACCGGAAAAGTTAAAGCAGCTGGCGAATAAACGAAAAACTAATAAAAAGCCTTTGACCAACAGCCAACAAAGTGGTAAGAAAAACAAATATGGCAAGCAGCAAATATGTAGGTAATTACCCAGACCCAAGGAAGCAGCAGCAGCAGCAGCAACAGCGACTCACCTGCAGTCCCAGCTCACCTGGCCCACTCTCATAATGACGATGGCTTCAGTCAGCCCAAGCTCTGGCCCGAGGGCCACTTGTTCTAATTGAAGTCAACGAAACTTCCGATCATAAAAATAATTAACTTTCAGTGTAAAATGGCAGCAAATCGCAAGGCAAATGTTGAAAGACTGAAGGAAAGCGCGTTGCATGGAAATGAAGAAACATTTCTTATTGCCATCTTCAATTCTGAACATCTAACTGGTTGACCCAACCGTTCTGCTCTATAGTGCTCGTAAGTTCTGGCATTTTGCCGAGATATATACCATATAATGTTGATACATCGATCAGTTCGATCATGCTTTACTCACTCCATAATATCGTAGAGAGCATATAGTACATGCATACATGGTCTATGCCAATCCACATTTCAGCTGGCATATGTCGGTTGGTCTAATTACCCTAAGTATCCATGGAGAATTTCACAGTTGTTCATGTAATTTGCCATTGCCAAGTGAGTTGTGCTTTAAGTCTTAATTTCACTGCATATTTATGCACATACATAGTAGAAGTAGCTATAGTTTATCCGCTTAGGTTGCCGACAAATAAACTGCTGCGGCTACGAGTATGTGCAGTAGATTAGGTCGTACTATAAGAGGAAGAACAGAGGAATATTCCCCGACTCTATGACTATCTGTCGTTGCTCATTGAACTTTTGGCATAAATTCCAATTAATTTATTCAGAATTTGCATAGTTGGCTGCAATAATAGGAATACTAGTTGCAAATAACATTGCGGTCTGTCTGCGGGGTAATTGAATGCCAAAAATTGCAATAATAATAACAGTTGTTAATTTTAATAATACTTTGTTACTCTATACCGACCCACGGAGAGCGTGGGTGGGCGAAACAATGGCAATAAATTTCAAAAGGTAAATTATGCCAATAAATTAATCGCATGCTGTAAGCAAATTTCCCATGAAACAACAACAATGCCAACAATAGGCTATGCCAAAATAAAAGAAGTGTGCGCAAAGTACACGCTACACACTTAAAAAAAATGGGTACAAAACTAAGAATGAAACTATTTGTGATCGAATTTAGTGCTTGATTTATTTTGTATTGTTTATACAATCGATTATTTTATGTTATTATTTTACAGTAAAAGAAAATATTTGATTCGTTCAGTATTAAGGTTATCTTAAGAATGTTTCGTACTTGTTGTTAGAATCGGAATTCATTCAAAAAGATATCAAGATGGAATGTCGTAGTTTCAAGTATGAAGTTCTTGCTTTTCTCTCTGTGTACGCCCCTTCCTTTAAATCTCTCGCGTGATACGTGCTCTGAGCTGCGGCCAATTAGTTTCGAACTGCACGAAAAATTTAATTAACATTTTGAAATGCTTTGCATGCCTGTACATGTCTCTGCAGGCATAACTCTCTCTCGCACGCTTCCGTTCTCTCCCACACACACACACGCACACACTCACGCACACACACGCACACACACAACATGCATAGAGTTTCGCATGTAATTTGGCCAACTGTCGTTGGGTTTTAGCAGGTACCAGCTCAGATGATTACTCTTTTAGCAGCTGGCCAAAGGCAACACAGCTCAAACACAACCCCCTCCACCTTCTACCAGCCAGCTCCTCCAGCTCACCCCCAATCTCTGCTCCACCTGTCGCACTACTCTACTATATGCTGTGCAAAATTCAATGGGAACTAGTTTTTATGACACATAAACTGTTACATGGCAACAATTGTGTGCCCTGTACTAGTGCGCGTGCCACGCCCATTCCGCCATCAGACACACACACACACAGACACAGACACATGCGGTTGCTACGTGCCTTAATACGCCCCAAAGCTTTTGGCCCATGTTTGCCCAGCGGTTGGTAAGAGCAAAAAGTTCAAATGCAAAATGAAAATTAAATACAAATGCTAAGTACTTCACTAGCAAAATTTCTCTTTACATATGTGTGTGTGTGTGTGTGTGTGTGTAGCTAGCAGCACCTGACATTTGCCCAAACAAAATGTTAAATTTCATCAAATATTTGATCAACCTTAAATTTTGTTGCCGGTTGCAAATGTTTTTTGAACTTGCAGCAAGTCTAAAAGCAGTTTCAGTTAGACACCATCTTACCTATAAAACCATGTGTACCAATATCTTGAGTCTAGATTCTAGACCCCTGTCTAACATCATCTAGGTTAACTAGAGATAATAATTATAGAATATCATTCTTACCATATCTATATGTATCACAGATTACTGATAACAATCTCTACAAAGTAATTAAAAACAATTGAAATCATCTAAAGGATCATTCACAACATCATTTCGATAATGATTTATAGCATTATCTAAAACCCCAATATCTTTGCTATTCTATTGTAATCAATAGCTCCATATGGCAGTCAGTACATAATAAGTAAATAATATCAACAATTTTCCATTAACTATAGTCCCAACGTATAAGTATTATATGTACTATACTCTTTCCTTGATTGAGTCTGATTCGTGGCTCTGGTACTACAAACTGTAGAATCTGTTGAATCCAATCTGGGCATTATGTTATGTCTCTAAGCCTTTACTTGGCACAATTAAGTTTGTGGCACACCCTCGACATACGAGTACTCTGAAGATATTTTAACGGGTTTTTCGCTGATTGCTCCTGCTTCTGCTGCTAATACATAAGGCAGGAGGATTGACCGCAACATGGCTCGACTTTTTGTTGACATTTTGTGGCATGTAGAGAAAATGGGGGAGAGAAGGGAGCGGGGGGGGCAGTTTGAGCAGTAGTTAGTGAAGCAACTGCCTTTAGTCTTACATTAAGCTGCTTTAATCGCACGCATCGCTTGTCCAACAAATCCGCTGCTAAGTTAGGATTTGCTTCAGACTGCGGATGGCAGACAACTGTGGCGCTTTATGATTGTCCAGTGTGTGGCACACTGCAGGGCGAGACGGTACAGAGGGCAAAGAGCAGATCCAGTCAGTTTTCATGTGTCTGCGTACAGACGATATTTGTTTCGCCCAAGACGCAGATAAAATTAAAATCATACAGAAAAAGAAAGAAGAGGAGCAACTTTACTTCGCTGCCAAAACTTTTCTTTGTTTCAGGTAGCTGTATGTGTGTGTGTGTGTGTGGGTGTGTGTGTGTGTGAGCTCAGTGCCTTCGAATGAGATTTTGTTAATATTTAAACAAAGGTCGCTATCATTCGTTGTTGCCACTGCCGTTATCGTCCCTTAGGCCTCACAATTTTTCATCTTGCATTGTCTGCTCAAAAATTTGTGCGTCTCGTAGGGCTGGGGCTAGGGCTAGGTATTTGACGTTGAATGTGTTTCTCGTCTTCTGTTCTGTTCTGTTTTGTTTTGTTTTAGTTGCCAGCTCCACCTGCTGCTCCTTTGTTGCTTCCCCACTGCCTCCTGCCGTCTGCCTCCTGCCTCCTGCCACCTGTCTGCTTTCTTTTATAGTTGTTGGCTGATTTGGTAGCACCATGCCGATGGTTTGTCAGTTTCAAAAGAGTTCGATGCGTTCTTGAAAGCGATTTCCTGACTGAATACAATACGAGATTTTGCTCGAATAATACTGAAGCTTAGAAGCGTTTCAACCTAAAAGTATGCAACAGATTTTGTGTAAGCCATTCAGTACTTTTAAGTATTTCACTAGAAGTTATTTCTCAGTCCTATTTCTTTGTACTCTTTAGAGTTTTTGTTTTCTGGAATGCCAGAAGCGTGGCATATTTCTGTGTTTGTTGGCATTTCGCATTGTCTTCAGTTTCTCCTACTCGCCCATACTTCGTCCCTCGTCATTTAACTTGGCTTTTATTATTATTATTTTTACGACCTCGTTTTCAGTTCTTCCATTCTGTTTTCTTCACTTTTTTTTGTCACAATATAATGGAATTTATTTTATGGCCAACAGGTAGAAAATTTGTTGTCCTCCTGCGTTCGGCTAATTTCGCTTTTACTATTGCCCGGCCAAAGGCCAAGGGCCAAGGAACATCGTATATAAGTGTAAGCACGGGCATAATGTCGGCCATACGGTGCTTTTTTCGCATTTCTTTGTCTTTTTTTTTTTGGGTGAACAGCCTTATGCTGTAATATTTTTTAATGTCCCTGCCGGAGGCGTCAAATAGAGGAAGATGAGCAAAAACAACATTGAATACATTGCGACATCCGAAGACAATTAAAATTTATTCAACACTCTTAACAACGAAGCCCCAGAAAAATATAAGCATAAATATGTAATAAGCGACATTGAGACGAGGTCAAGTGACCATGCACCCACCACTCAGCCCACAGTCAGCTTTCTCTCCCACTTTCTCTGGCTGTCTCTCGGCGGAATTATGCGATTTACATTAGCGTGTTAATACAATTAAAAAGTCGGCTCAGGCAGGACAATGAATCTTCTCGCCACCTGTCAGCAGGCAAACGAGAGTCGCAAAGAAACAAAATGAAATTAAAAATGCTTTTACTAAGCACCAATGGGAAGGCGGAAGGCGGAAGGGGAGTGGCACTTAAGTACTCGTAGATGAGCTATTAAATGGTTAGTTAAATACGCAACTTTAAGTTGTGTTATGATTAGTTTATGCTCATAAATATTTCACTTTCATGGCGTTTTTTAATAGAGAGAAATCGTTCTGTTGGCGATTTCACATGACAAGCTCTAAAAGAGAAATTGCCTAAAAATTAGGCTGTTCCTGAGTACATTGGCAAACTCATGGCTGCACAATCCAGAAAATATTTAAAGTATGTGAAGCCGAAAGAAAGTTGAAAAATAAACGGACCGTTATTACGCTAGGCAGCAAATGGAAACTTAAACACTTCGGTCTCAATCTATTACTGCTTTTGGCACGACAATTGCCCTAATGAAGGAAATGACTAGCAAACTATATGACTACTGAACTACATATAAACAGGGACTTGGCTTGTTCGTTCAGTTAGGCGAGTAGTAGCACAACTCTGATGGACTGTACTTTAGAGTTGTGTTGTTTAGAACAAGAAGAGTTGACCTACTTATTTAACTGTACGAATGAACTGAATT
Organism: Liodrosophila aerea; assembly: GCA_035045005.1. Lineage (NCBI taxonomy): Eukaryota > Metazoa > Arthropoda > Insecta > Diptera > Drosophilidae > Liodrosophila > Liodrosophila aerea. The sequence goes on from JAWNNL010000485.1 coordinate 1,207,444, forward strand.
CTCGAACTAGTCTCGTTCACTACAATTTCGTTTACTAGACTCGTTCAGTACTCATCATTAGTGAGAGCAGTAAACACGGTTATTGATCGATGACTAGGGAACGGTACAAAAGATCCATTTGTTTACGAATGGAACAACTGGACTTAATCTTTGAATGGAACTATAAAATACTGCTCTTCATGTTCCTTATGTTGGAATTCTGATTCCTTCTTATTTCAGGGACAGAAATACCAGAAAGGGTTACCAAATACTTTAGGACTCAAATGTAACCGTGATGCCCAATACCTAGCAATAAGATTACAAAACAAACAGTTGCGTCTTAATTTTATATCTATGTATATCTTTGCTGAAACTTTTTCAATCTCTTCAGTTTAGCTGGTAAGTTTCGATTTTCTGCTCCGTGTGTGCTCAGCCGTTGTGCTCATCTATCTTGGACTCGTCAAGCTGATGTCACCTCTGTGAAGAGTTCCTGTGCCTTTCGTTTAATGCCTGAAATTCATGCATATTTAATTTCAGCACTCCACACTCGCTGGCACAGAGGCATCAGTGGAATCTCGGGTTGCCACTGCCAAAATCAACAACAACTTTAAAACACTTTGCATTTATGCGACAAATGCGACACGGTCAGAGACAGAGGCGAAAATCCCTCATAGCTGCTGCCCCACATAGTACAACAATTTAACATTCTATACGGGAGGGAGCTGAGGGAGCCACAGTCACGCTGTCTGCCAGCCAGCCAGCCAACCAACTCGCTCACCCGATGCCGATCCTCAGGCCAAGCCATGCCAGGGCAGGCAGGACTTTGTCATAAATCATTTTCGTGCCGCGTTTGCCGCAGAATGACACACGATTGGACAGGCTGCCTATCCCGACCCTTGTGTCCAGCACCCAGCAAGCAGTTCACGGCGCCAGCAGGTGCTTCCTCCTCCGCCACTCTGCGTCTCCTACCTAGTCTCATTGTTTGCACTTTTTGGAGGTCACAAATTGTTTTGCTGCGGAGGATTCAACAAATTGGAAAGTGTTCAGAAGTAGCCGTGCACGTGCCACCAGAAATCTGACCCTGCCACAGCCATCCTGCCTCCTCCCCCCTTTTTGTGTGTTAGGCAGCCACCCACTCATCGCTCATTGGGCATTCCCCCGCCTTGCCCCTTCGTCGCCGTGGCTGTCCGCAGCCATTTAATAATAAAAATTTGAACAAAAGTTTTTGTCGGCTTTTTGGTGAGCCTCTCCATTATTTATATAAAAATTCAAATTAAATAAGATTAATTTGCTTGCCAACGGTTAAGAGCTGGACTCACCGCTCTCCCCCGCTGCCCCATTCGTCTCTAGCACAGTTCGGCTTAGTTTCAGTTCAGTTGAGTCCAGTTTGGTCAAGTTTTGGAGTAACCGAAGTGCGCCAGGATTCACACAGTTCGAGCTTTGACTTTCACTTCAAGTGGAATGGCAGTTATTGTTATTATTTTCTCTGTTATTCGCGTTATTGTTGGGCGCGTGATTTTGGTCACTTTGAGGCAACTTTTGTATAATTCCACTCAACGCCCACTCGACGATGACTAATGATGCCGCTAAATGGATGCCATTCAGTCAGTCCGACCGAACCACCGACCGACCGACAGTCGGCAACATGCTGCAAATATGTCACATTTGTCAGGCAGCCAGCCGCAGTGACGACCACTTCAAACTTGAACACTCACTCACACTCACACCCAGCCACACACAACGAGTAGAAGATTCAACTTTGCCCTCTTGTGAAACATTCAAAGGTGATTTTTCTAAGCTGTCAACTGCAGAGAACGCAGTCCATGACGCTAATTGTCAGCCAAAACTATGCCCACGCCCACGCCCACGTCCATGCCCATGCCCATGCCCACTGTGCATTCCGCAAAACAAATTCCACTGCATTTCTCTTCAAATACAATTCTATTACTACAATTCTTCTTGCTACAGTCGGATGCAACCGAGAGTAGAAGATCGTGTACTTTGCTTTGCCTTGGGCGTCGACAGCAGCATCAGCATATACACACACAAAATACCCGCTGGTTCCAGAGACTAGATGCCCCTGGTTCAGCTGGCGGAAAGTCACAAAGATTCATACCATCGTTGATGTCCGATGCATCGACTTCTTTGATTTTATATTTTTGCGAAGAAAACAAAAGTATGGTACCTTTTTAATCAATTTAAGTGTTTCTTTCTTTAATGACTGTATTTTTACAGCGACAAACTGACTATTTTATACGTTTTTTCCAGAAGATTGTTAACTAATTATATTTGTCATCAAACGCAAAATGTAATTGTGAAACAAATCTCTAACAATTGTCGAAATGCCAGCGAAAGCGATTTGCAGTTAAACTTTTGCTTTTCCCATTGCAAGTGAAACCAAATCGAATTAGATTCCAAACGGGCTGCAGCAGCTGTGATTGATGTGCGAAATGCGAAAAATATTGCGACAAACCCAATTGTCAAGCGAGTTCAGCTTGTAGCAGAAGGAAAGGAGGCGAGAAACAGGAGATTTGCTGCGAATCGCATTGGATGCAGGCAGGTGTGTGATATAGGCAGGGGGACTTTACCCAATCCATGCTTGACCCTCCATTAAAATGAAAAAAAAAACTCGGAAAGCTACAGTCGGATGCAACCGACAGTAGGAGACCCTGTACTTTCCTTTGCACACACACACGCTAACACTCACACAAGCACACGTAGCGCAAAGTCGCATGCAACCACATATACGCTCGCGCTGCTCCCCCCTTACCTAATGCAGGGAATTGAATCTTGAATATCTTCGGTGTTTATTATCCGATTGAGCCTCAATTCACAGCACAGATAAAGGTTATCAATAGATAATTGTATGCCATACAATTTGTGTCTTCAAAATTGTGGCTGTGGTCGTTTTTCGCGGTTTGTGGGGGAGGGGGGCAGGTATAAAAAATCGAACACAAACTTCATCGGCTTCCATTATCGGGACATTTAACTGAAAAATATGATATCTCTAGCTCTAACAGTTTACGAGATCTAGGTGTTCATACGGACGGACAGACAGACAAACATGGCTATATCGACTCAGCTCGTCGTCCTGATCAAGAATATATATACTTTGTGGGGTCTGCCATGCCTCCTTCTGCCTGTTACATTCATTTCAGAGCTGCACAAAATTAATAGACCCTTTTGGACCTTTTTAAAGTACAGGGTCTAAAAAATTAAAGCGTAAACCTCTCCAATGCAATTAGTGACAGGCAGCTAAATACGCCGCTAGGTGGCGACAGCTACTACAGGTACCCAACCCGGCTGTAGCCTACCCCGTGACGAGTTTGGTGTCAAGTTTGTGCGCTAATGAACAAGAAACTTGGACAACTTTTGGTGTTGCAGAGGGAAGAAGAAGCGTCTACAATACGCCGCAACGAGACGATAGACGTCAGCGAAATATCCACAATAATTTTGAGCAATTCAACGAGATGCAATTAAAAGAACTAACTGATGAAATGAATACAAAATTAGCAGCAAAATACTGGAAGAGAATCATGCCAAAATTGAAATTGCAATTGCAGTTGCAGTTTGGGGCAGAGAATTGCAGAATCCATATTTAGTAGCTGAATCATAAACGATACTTGAACCATGCAAATGAGTAATCGCATCGCAGCTGCAGGTGAGCTACAGGTAACACTTGGTGCATCGATTGAATTCGCATCAGTGCAGTGGAACGGATAGCTATAGGAGCCCAACGAGGCCGACCTGCCTTTTTCGATAAATCCCCTCAGTTAAAATATGTCACATGAACAGAAGAAGGGGAGAGAGAGTATTGAGAATGGGCAAGGAAGGCAACGAAGGAAAGGAAGAAGGGAATACCATCAACGACAACAGCAGCGGCGCATAAGTATTTCATTCATTTCCATAATTTTAATAAAATTGAGGAAAATATTCAAGACGCTGCCACATAGGCAGTCAAAGAAAAATAAAATGAAACGCAAAAAATGAATAAACGAAAATAACGGAAAGTAACGGAAAATAACAGAAATGGCGAATAAAATAAAAATTGAAAAATGAGAGACGCAAAAAATGTGCGGCATGTAATGACTGGCTGGTACAGTGGTGTAGCTAGGATAAGGAACAAGGATAACTGAAGATACATGTATATAGTATATGCTGCAGCTACACAATATCTTTTTATCCACGTGAATTTCAGGTGTTGAAGTTTATTGCTAAGTACGGACCACGACGGAATCTGTTCACTAGCGAAAAACTTCAAATAAAGCTAAATGCGAGTCAATGCGGATTTCGGAATACGGAGAAGGAATGAAAACGAAGTCATATATTATTTTAATTCTTTTAATACGTCAGAGCAGCAATAGTATTTTGTTATTAATATTTTTATTTTGATTATTATTTTTCATTATTATTTTTATTTTTGTTTTGTTATTAGTTCATCTTTGCAGTTCATTCTGTGCACTTTGTTTTAAGTATTTGTCCACCATCTTGGCAATGAACTGTCAAAATATATAGAACGAAGCTAACGAAATCCATTAAGTTCTTCTTTTTCTTTTCACTTTTTCTTTTATATGATATTTTCCGCAAGTGTCCGTACTTATTTTAAGAATTTCTTTTCCGTTCATCTGGGAGCAGACCTTGAGGTAAACTAGCTAACTATATGAAGACGTAAGTATATATACCATAAATTTATGCTGCATCAACATCAATATAATACCGGTTCTGTCAAAACATATTTTGTGCCAGTTTTTGCGGCGGATCCCCATTGTGATGTGGCAGTGCATGCATTGCCGTTTACCTACGAGTGATGAGATCTAAACGCTCTGCCACTGGCTACTGGCAGTGCCCCTGTCGCTGCTCTGCCACTCGCCTCTCCCCAGGCCACCGTGTAGCCGCTTAGCAAGGGCATCTGCATCTGTGAGCCCTGTCAACCAAATGACATAATTCAGTTGCTGGCAAAGTTTTGACTGATGCTGATGCTGCCACGATGTCCTTGTGCTCGTCCTGCTGCTGCTGCTGCTGCTGCCGCTGCTGCTGTTGTTGTTGTATGGGAAAGTTGAACGTTGAATTTTGATGTTCGTTGATTGCCATCACCCATCTGCACACTTGTTTTCGAAGATATGTCACCAGGTGTAGCTGCGCATTTAATCCGACCAAAAGTCGCAACATCAACAGCCAAACGTCAGACCTCAACCCATACTCGTGCTATGTACTGCGACTACATGTGGCATGGATGCCTGCTAGGCACTTGTAAAAGTCAAAAGTCAGTTGAATCGAGCGAAAGCGGGGGCGTCTGCAGGGCGGGGGAGGCAACAACAGAAATGGAGCTTGTAACATTTGCCGGTCGCCTGATGCTCTCATCCTGCTATTGCGGTTGCCTCTGTCCACAATGGGAAACGACTTTCACTTGAACTTACTGCTCGTATTTGTGTCATGTAACCCATGCGCCGCGTGGCCCACTAAAAAAAGAACAGTCAGAGCAGAAGACAAAAGGCAAATGTTACAAAAACTCAACTCACAAAAAACACAAGAAGCGAATATGAGAAATTAAAATGTTGAGAACTGGTTGGCCCAAGGATTAAAACGGAGAGCTGTGGTACATGGCGTCATGTACATATGTACATTCGTATGTCCGTGTGTATGTGTGTACTGTGGTGCATAAGTCTTTGCATTTTAATTACTTTTGCTCTCTCGAGTTTTGGGTGTGAGTGGAGCAGCTTGTGCTCCAGCTGATGAGCAATTAATACGGCAAATCATAAGACATATCACCAGGCAACCGACACTGGCTAACACGCGTAACCCCGAACATGCCACAGGTCAAGGTTAACTCTCTCCCCTGTGCACACACATATGCGTGTGTGTGCGAGTGTGTGAGTGTGTGGCGTATTAAAGCCCCCCTTTAACCCTGCGCCCGTGCTTAACTTTTATTAGCTTGGCTTGTGGGCGTGGCTGGGTTTTATATTTATGGCCACTACGTGTTGTAATGGGCGTGTTGCTTTCTGGTTTTCGTTTTTTGTATATTTTATATGTCCCTCCCCCTCCCCCTCCCCCCTCAATCTCATTTTTTGTTTGTCATTTTAAGGGCCACAGCGACAACATAAAACAGTCGTCAAATTTATTAAGTGACATTTTGCCAAGGCAAAAAAAGAGAAAGTAAAACAACAGCAAAAATGTAACAGAAAATGAAAACATTTGTCGGACACACATACTCCGGCTAAAAAATTCGAGAGACAGACGACGAAGTCAGCCCATGGAGGAGGAGAAGGAGGTGGAGCACGAAAAACTCATTTCAAGTTAATTAGACCTGTGCGAGTCGATGGGACAAAAAAAATACCACTGTAAAGTATGCAACAGAATTTGTGCAGAACTTGATGAAATTGTTGGCACAATTGCTCAGACTATAAGTTAAATATTAATTAATTGGCATGTCTGTCCAGTCGGTCGCTCGTCCTGTCGTCCTGTCGCCCTGTCGTCCTGTCTCGCATCGCTAATTTTGCATTTTCTAATTGCTCATCAGTTGTGTGATTGTTATACTATGCGTGTCTTCGCCTCCCTCCCCTCCACTCCCCTCTCCCCTTGGCCTACACGTGCCTGGCTTCATTAGTTTCGTTGGTTAATTGCATTTTATTTAATTTACCTTTGCTTATTGGCGATATTCTTTTGCCGGATTATTTCGCTTACAAAAAAAGTTGAAATCTCTCAAGTTTGTTGCACATTAATGCCAAAAATAAAACCCAAGGTGAAAAGCAAAAAACGAAACAAAAGCAGCTAAAAACTTGACACCAAAAATGCTTCAAGCTGTTAGCCATCTGCTTGGCACCAACACTTTCACAACACACCACCCCACCACTTACACCTCTTACGTACTTCGTATTCCTCACTAATTGCATTGAAAAGGTTTACATTTTCAGTTACCCCTCGACTCTCTTCTTCGTTCTCTGTTCAAAACTCTTGGATAATTCATTTTGTCGTTGTTTTTTGGTTTTTCCTTTTACCCCCTCGTAATTTTGCTTTTTGCTGCTGTTCGGCCAATCCATCAAGCCGTAAGGAGCTGCACTAGGCGTAGTTTCATTGCCGATTAGCCACCTGACAGCTTGGCAAAATAAATCGTGCGCCACTTTAATAGTTCGATGACACTTTACATTGATGGATGGCTCAACTCGCCGTCTCATAGACACAGACTAGACCCAGGCATTTAATTTGGGAATCAAAATAGGTAAAGTGGACTGAACCGAACTGGGTTTACCCTCTAAGATATAACTTACAGCAGACTTGGAAATGGAGTTTAACATAAATAACATACATGCTTTATAGCAGAATAGGAACTTTTTAGATTGAAAGTACTTATTAAAGCATCTCAAGTACTATAGCAAGTAATGTTAATTGTCTGTCTGTATTCTCAGATTCGTTCAGTTTTAGAGTCGAAGACATTGACATTTTTTTGTATAAATAAAGCTTAAGATGAATTGGTGCGATTTGCAGCCCGATCGGATAATAAACACCCAAGATATGGGATAATCGATTTTGTATGCTACGCATTGGGCACAGGTAAGGGGAACCCACAGTGTACGCAGCCAGGCGCAGGGCGTATGTGTGATTTTTGATTGCGGGCAAGTATGTATGAGTGAGTATTGGCTATGATGCTGCTCTTATCCACGCCCAGGGCAAATCAAAGTATATTGTCTTCTACTGTCGGTTGCATCCGACTGTATCTGCGGGACTATATAAGTGAGAGTTATTTGTGGGTCAATCTAAATACATGTGTAAATATCGGCATACGAAAGTCAAATAAGAAATATTTAATGTCGTTGCCGAAAATAGTAGTTTAATTGCTCAAAGTGCTATTGCAATAGAATTTAGAAATTTCGTTACTTTTCATGCATCGAAAGAGAGAGAGAACCAAAAGTATGCGATTACACGAATAATTTTAAACAAATTTGTGAAATTTTGGAAGTTTTTCAATGAGATACTTATTAAACAATAAGATCACTGGCTCGGGGAAAACTGGTAGCGATGCCATCGAAGACCTCCTGCTGATTGGTCTTGATGAGACGAAGTAGGTGGGTGCATTCGCTGCTGATATCCTGGGACAACTCCTCCGATTCCAGGGATTGCAGCGTAATGTGTATGGTCTTGGCCAGGTATGGTTCTAGTAGTTCCGGTTGGTCTTGATAGACGGTATGCAGTGCCTTCACCACCAGCTCAAAGTTGTACAGGTTGTGGTGTAACGGGAAACTCTCATAGATTATGCGCAACATGGTGTCCAGCGGTAGAGACTTGTGTTCGAAGATTATCATGTGGGCAAACACGCCGGCGACGTCCTCACGTTCGCTCCGCTCCAGCAGTTTGTCGCTGGCCATGGCCAATAGGAACACGCTAGACGTGGCCTCGATGATAGTCATAGCATTTTTTTGCTCATTGGCATGATCCAGCAATTGGTGAATGAGCTTGAAGGCAAAGTGACGTACATGGTACTTGTTGTCCATCATGCAGTCGGCGATGCTGAAACAGATTACGTCATAGTACTGCTCGGCCAGTACGCCCAATGGCTCCATGCATTGAGCCGCCAGATTGTACAAAAAGAAACGTTCCTTGGTGACATCGCCAGTGGGTTCACTGCGTCGTATGGTCTTAATGAGGCGATTGCTTACCCTGTAGAAGTAGTTGGCGAACTGGCGCTTCCGTAACGCTTGCCCAAACACCGGCAAGATTTCACTGGCCATTTCCATCACCTGCTGCTCGTGGTGCAGTGACCTGCTGTATTGAGCAATGTGGTCAGTGCCGGAGTCGACGCCCGCGCTGAATTGACAGATGAGCTTGCGACGCAGTGCACGTCGGAGCATATCGAATACTATGTTCGGATAGTCAGCGGAAGCCAAGGCATCGGATTTCAGTTTTTCGAGTATCTGCTTGATGGAACCCAACACGGCCAGCACATTTTCACATTGCTTCTCCTTGTGCACATAGTAAATCATGGCCGGCAATAGCTGGTGACAATGCGTCTTTGCGTCCGACCTGTTGCCAAAACGCCAGATAAGCAGCACGTATTGGGTGCTTGTCTGGTAGGCGAACCACCTGTCACTCTCCGCCAGCGTGTCCATAGCAACGCCCACTTGTGTCAGCACCTGCCCTACATACGGTTTCACAGATTTGGGCATATTGATGGCCAAGTCGCGCAAGCACAGGATGGCCTCATCGCAACCATCCAATTGCAACGTGCTTTCCGAGCTGGTGCTCTCGGTTTGGGTGCTAGTGGTAGTCTCATGCTCTGTTCCATCGCCTTGGCCCAGGCGATTGCCCTCTTGGCCGCTGTCCTTGCCTGTATCCTCACTGCTAGTCGAACTCTTGTCTTTATTTTTATTCTTATCATCGTCATTATGATCGCTGTGCTCATTGTTGTTACCGGTTTCTTTATCAACGTGGACGGACTCGTCCGTTTTCTTGCTTTCATCGCTTTCTGTGGAGTCACTCACTAGGGATTCGACGTTCTTCAGCGAGGTGATCAATGCGTCCATTATCAACGGCATATGCTCCTCCAAGCGATGTGGTACGAATTGAGAGAGAACCCCGATCAGTTCATAAGCAAACACCCGCGCTCCCGACTTGTCGGTCAACATCTCTAGGCAAATGTCATACAGCTTTGGGGCAAAGCGCGTAAATTTTTTACTATCCACAGCGCTCATGGCGGTCATGACCTGCGAATGGAAAGGAGCAGATAACATCTCATCTCATGTGCAAAGGCACTTGCCTTACCTGTATGGCATGTGTCTTCAGGAAGATCTGATCCTCATCGCTCGTGGGACCCTGAGCCAGTATATCCATAGCGAATCTGGTCACATCATTGAAATACACCTTGAACAGCTCTTTCATGTGCTTGGCCAGGGCAAAAATGCAGCTCATGATCAAAATGCGCATTGGGGTGCCATTCTTTTTCGGCTCTATCAGCACCATGAGGCGCTTCATCAGCTCGTCCAAATACGGCTGCAGCACTTGGCGCTTTAAGCTCTCACAGTAAACCTCCATGGTGTTGAACGTGCGCTGAACACTCACCAATTCGACTTTGGATTGACGATCCTCTTCGGTAAGTCGATCGAGGTATTTGAAGTACATTGCGAGCACACGACCCGGCAGTTGGGTAAGTTCTGGCTGAAGATTCTCTGCCATGGTGGCCAACGAAAAGTATACGCTGCGACGCAGCAGATCCTCCTCATCATCTATAGCGAATTCCAGAAGCGCAACGAAACGATTCAATTGGGTCAGACCAAGCAAGTCTTTTGTTCCTTTGCTGAGAACAGCTATAAAGAGAAGAGCCGCCATACTGCAGTGTACTGCGCCTTCTTGAACTTGTGGCTCCATCAGTCTCAATACGCGATCGGCGAAACGGTTTGTGCACGACTGCACTGCCAAACACTTTATAATTGCCACTATCTCAATTAAAATGGAGGTTTTCTCATTCGGATCACCCAGAAAATTATCCTCGGGACCCTCAGGGTAGAGGCGCGGCGTATTGGCCATAATGTAGTGCAGATTTGTTATCAGCTGATCCATCATCTTTAGCTTGAGGAATGTCAGGCGACAGGCACGCACACAATGTTTAATGGCCTGAAGGCCTTGGATGCGAAGCTGAGGGCTGCGACGATGATCCATTACGATCTGATACAACTCAGCCATGGCGACATTCAAGTGCGGCTGCATCATCTGTGGGAAACACCTGCAGAATATAAAGACTAACTCGAACCCCAGGGCACTGCACTTGAGTTGGTTGCTATTGAAAGCCGCGTGGACAATCTCCAATATGATTGGCAATGTTTTCTCCACCTCGCTTCTGTCGGCTCCAGGGGTGCGATACAAGGGCACCACATGCTGCCAGCCATCCATCACATTCTCAGTCAGCGTGTTCAACAGGTTACCCTGCGTCTTGCCCTGCTGTATGATGAGCGAGAAGACACCGTATGCCCAGGTCAGGTAGCTCGTCATCATTTGCGCGGAGGCCTTTAGGAGCAGTTTATAAAAGACCGTTCCCAAGGTTCGGTCGGTCTGCTCCCCTGACTCCAACAAGGCCTTCACATGAGCCAGAATGGACTCATTCCATGGGATCATGTCTGGATTCAGCTGAATTATTTCCTGCATAACATGTCCAATGTTGGCAACAATTTCACGTTGCAAGCCCGCCTCGTTTCTGCCGGTCAGCTTTCGCAGTGCTGCAAACAGCGCCGTCTTCATGTGCTCCCGCGACTTGGGGTCCATGCGAGACCACACAGCATCCCTTGGCATTTGCTTGCCGAGCACCTCACCGGCACTAATTCGCAACTCCTCCATCTGCTTGGTGTCGCACAACATGTCGCACAAATGGATGACGCCAGGGATATCGAGCACCTTGTCGGTGGCATCCGCCGAGCGGGGTGTGATTAGATCACTTACCTCCAATTCGCAAATGCAATAAATAGTTACTAAAATCTAATAATCTAATACGCAGTTCGCTTACCTCGACCCTCTTTCGGTTAGCCATCCTGATGTAGGAAATGGGACTGGCCAGGTCCTATTGGACGCGGTCTTAACACGGTTTCTCAGTAAATCTATAACTATTATTCGCGAGCAATTTAATCAGAATACTAGGATTAGCGTTGTTTCAATAAAGCATCAACGGCTTAGCTATTAATGCGTTTGTTCTTTTTTCGGAATTTGTAAAAATATTTCAATTTATTTTATTTAGATATTTGGCGTAACAGTTAACTCGAAAGTCGAAACTGAAATGAATACAGGCTGAGTCGAGCAAATTGTGGAGTCAACTGCCAGTCGAGCTGTCGTGACACAGCAAAAAGCAACTAGATTCATATTTTTTAAGTTATAGAAACTTGCTGAGTGTTACTTTCAAACACAAATTCCGATTTATTCATATTATTTTGATTGCGAGCAGACTCGCATTTCGATAACTATCGCACTCCATGGCTATGGAGTAGTTCGCACAAACAGTTTCGATTTCAAACCCAACTGACAACATTTTGTGTGGACTTGAGATCCGTCGCAAGCAAAAAGTCCTAATATTGGCCTTACGACGCGTCGTCAGTGTGATCACAGTACAGTGATGTACCTCCATGTGCAATTTAGATTTTCTAAATTAAATATCGTAGTTAAAAGATAAACAACTTACTTAATTAAATCTGAAAACAATTTTTATATAGCAGAGACTGTCATGTAACAATGGCTACTAATGCCAAGATTAGAGTATTTAATTGAGGTTTTTAAATTGCAGAATCTCTCCCTACTGCGCCTAATTAGTGCTCATCCTGTCATGTAGGGTGCATTGATGCCAGCCAACTATTAAATTCATATTACTGTGCATTTTTTTTGGCTACACTCACTTGGCAGAGTGAGCTCAGAGGCACGCCCATTTGGAGAATTTTCCATTAAATTGGAAAAAGATTTATGGTACAATTGCTTTAATTACAGTTGCAGCTAATTGTATGCGACCCCGGGCAGCTGCTCTAGGCGAAACATCCTCTATCCTGGCAGTGAGCCCAGAGTCATGGAAAGCTTTGCATGCTCTCGATGTGAGTCTGCATAAATAACTTGAATGAGAATCCTCCGATGAATGTCAGAGGGGCTGGGGGAGCATATGAAGCATATCGTGGATATGCAGAGGATGTGGAGGAAGCGATTGGTCGAACGCATTGAAAATGCTTCTCACGCATTGATTCGAAACTGCCTCAGACACACAGACACCTCCTGGCCACCTCCCACACACTTAAGGGCAAACTCGTTTATGCCAGCACAGTCATCAGCATCATCAACAGCAGTATCATCATCCCCATCATCATCATCGTCATCATGGTGCATATACACATCCACATATCATCTTGGTCCAGCCACGTCAGCATCGCGTCGATGAGTTTAGCCCAGCACAAATTTCTTCGATGTCTTCGATTCATGCTTGATGAAGGTGTGTGCGTGTGTGCGTGTGCCCCTAACGATGTGTGCGTGCATTGGGTTTTTGGTGTCGGCTTTATGATAAATTTATAAATTAATTTTGTTCAAGAACTTGCGAAAACACCTTTTGGAACACTGCTCCAAGTTGCAGTCGAAAGGATTCCCGACGAGTGAGTAAGTGGTAGGTGCCACCTCATTTGAATCACGTACCGCCTGAATGCTTTTCCATTTTTGGAGGGCGTGGCCATTCGTCTATGCTTGATAAAGCATCAGAGTTTACTCATAAACACATCAGGTCAAAAGATGAGGAGAACTCAAGCATTGCGAGCATGCAGCAATTTCCAATTGCTGGAAATAGTTTTCATATTAGAATATGAGAAGCGACAATGCAAAAGTTATAGCAAATTGAAATTCAAGACTCTAATGCAGGCATGCCCAAGCTATTGCTCTTCGAGCTCATTTTGTTTTTGTAATTGCTCTCAGCATAGGAAGAGCCATCGCATATGCGTGTGCGGCTCTTCCCATAAGCAAAGCGAAAAACAAGAACAATTTGCGTGCTTTTTCTCAGAATTTTCGTTCGCTGCCTCTGTGATCGAGTTGAGCACCAATACATTCAAACATTTCGGTATAGCGCATGCATTTTGTTGTTGGGTTGACGAATATCATGCATAGGAAAAAATAATTTGTTCGTTTCATTGCTGAAAAAATGTTTGACATAGCAGAGCACAATTTTTTTTTCGCTACAAATTATTTTATCCTTAACTAAAATTAATATAAATATAGATATTTTCTTGTATAGTTTGTAAGCGTTCAAATAAAAATGTTAATGAAAAATTTGATTTGATTTTTTACCACACATTTATTTTTTTCAGTGCAACAAGTTGAAATAAAATAAATGTGCGCGGTTATGTATTTGTGTTTTTATTAATATGTATTGGTGCTGGCTCTGCCGTAAGCTGATTTTGGGCACCCCTGCTCTAATGAACTGAGGTTAGGTGAGGTTCACAATTGTAATGAATAATAATTCATATATAATTATCCATCAAACAAATCGATATTGGTTATCTGGTTTTTGGTATACGAAATTATGTTCGAGTTCGGTTCGGACTTATCAACTTTAGTGCAAGAATTCCATCTAAATTATGACTATAGAATGTTTAAGGCAACAAACTCGATATATGTATTCAAAAATATCAAAAAATATATAACTAACAAAAAACCTATGTACGTTTATTCTCGTATTAAAAATATGATAATATATTTTAGTATAATAACAAAATACTTATAATTTTAAATAGCTATGATTAATATAAAATATTTTCTTTTATTATTGAAATTGGCTCTTCAGCTATCGATAGTCCACAAGCCAAGTATCTGAAGAGATTTGCTGCAATATAGTATAGTTTCATATGAATATGTAGCATGAACAAGCCGTATGCAACTGGCTTTATGCTCGGTCTGTGCTGAATTGGACGAGTGTGTGCCGAGCACCTTTAATGGCTAGGGGCATGCAAAAAATGCTTGAAAAGTAGGCAACAGCCACGCCTTGACGTTGACAGCTGCACACTCATACAAAGAGAATAGAAAAGTTTTCCGGGCAACATGCAAGCGGCACCCTCATCCAGCTGCCTGACATGCCAACCAGGCTCGTGTTATAATGTACATACAAGTATTTAACAGTGCTAGCGGGATTGGGTTGCAGGATTAGGCTAGGGATCGTTCTTGGGGTTGGCTTAGTACGGGTGGCGTAGGACGGAGGGAAGGCTTCTGTGAATGGGAAAAAAACAAGCAAATAAACGAGCGCCTGCTGCTGCAAACAGGCAAAAGCTACAAATGAATCTAGGATACGGATACCCATGTCAAAATATAAAAGTCCTGCGTCCTGCGTCCTCATTCTCTGGTACATTCGCGTAGGGCAGCAGTGGCAGTGGCAGTGGCAGTCGCTGGGCGCAAGGAAACTTATTTGTTGCACAGAAACAAAAGCGCTTCCGCTTTTCATGTAAAATGACAGAAACAAGTGTTAATGGTTTTCGGGTTTAGACTCTAAAAGGAGCTGGTCCGACAGCAGGCAGCGGCACAGAGATTGAATCAGAAATAGAGCATAGCTCCGCTCACAGAGAGGACGCCGGAATGGAAAAAAGACACAACTGTAGACCAACAATACAATACATGGCAATTGAGCCATGTTACATAGGTATCGATATACTTTGCGATACCTATCGTATGCACATAGATTGATTCAGAAATAGAGCGTAGCTCCGCTCACAGAGAGGACGCCGGAATGGAAAAAAGACACAACTGTAGACCAACAATACATGGCAATTGAGCCATGTTACATAGGTATCGATATACTTTGCGATACCTATCGGACGTAGTAGCAATAGTTAAATACCTACAAACGCGTTTTAAGTTTTGCACTTATACTGCGCTTACGCTAAGGTCGTACCACAAGGTCGTATCTCATGCAACGACTATTTAACAATTAAAGTTAAAATTCCGTTAATGTATTTTATCGTACCGTTATTGTAATCTTTGGCATATCTTAACTCAAATTTGCTCACTTTGCTGACGAGTATAACACACGCCGCCTGGTCCACTGGGTATTTATGCTTATGCATGAGTATCTGTATGTATGATGTACGTATGTATTATGTGTGTATGAGTCTGTGTGTGTATGTATCTATTATTTTCCTCGCGTTGCCTTAGTCGCTATTGCATATTACCTTCAGATTCAGTTTTTTTTCCCGTATGCATACGCAAATGCCGCGGCCTACATGTGTCGGCGTCTGTTCCCCTCTGCCTGCCGCTTGCCCCATGCCACTTGGCATACGGCCTTATATGAAAGTTGTGCCTCTGCACGTTGCCCACATTTCTGTGCTCGTTTCTTCGCTCTAGCCTTTCTTTTTATTAGTTTTTTTTTGTGCACTGTAGCAAAATTACAATAATGAAAATGTATTTGCAAAACTCGCCTAATTAGTTGAATATGAGCCATGTTGGTATTCAAATATGCACATGCCAGGGCTGTGGGTGGTGGAGGGTGGTGTGTGGCAGGCGTGGCACAGATAAGAGGCAAACACTGCAACGTATAAATTGCAGTTTTAAGCCGAGTCTTAGGGTAATTGTTAAGCGACTTTAAGTCAAAGACAGAGATGGCAAGCATGCTTCGATTGGCAGGAACAAAGAAAACAAAGTGCAAATGGAGAAACGAAAAGAAAATGAAGAACGAGTACTGAAAATCACAATTACTTAGGGGCGCTATAAATCCAAAAGAGAGGAGGCTCGGGGTTGGCGAAAGCAAATGTTAAAGTTGTCGCTGTAGAGCATCGAGAGCACCTGCTGCCCAGTCAGCTCTAAGCTCTCTTTGACTTTTGTTGAGAAACTTTCCAAAATACACACACACTTTCACTGATGTGTGTGTGTGTGTGTGTGTGTGCTGTGTTGTTTTTGCCACTGGCAGCAGGTGAAAGCATAAATTTCGCACATTAAAGCAAGTTATTGTAATTGGCCCCGGCCCAAAAGAAACCGAAAAACGAAACCGGCCAAAGTGTCTGTCAAACCAAAGCAAACTTAATCGCTGGCACTTGACAAGCGAATTTACACAATATACCGCATCAAAGTGACACACACGTACCTGAGTACACACATACATACACACATATGTATCATAAGCACAAAACATCAAGTGACTATTGAAACCGCAAACTGGCAAGCGGCATGACAGAACAGCGAACCGACTTGACTGTCTGTAACTGATATGCCCCCAAGGAGTCGATAGCAATAGGGTAACTCTCATTTCCCCTCCCACTCTTCCCCTCACTCCTCTTCACTTTCTCTATCTGTTTTTGTCTGTCTGCAAACGCAACGTGCGATTAACTGTGGCTGAACCTCAATTAACTGCGTATAGGCGGAAATACTTACACACACACACACACACACACACACAACCATCAAGTGCTCGAGGAGCGCGTGTGCCATAAGTGACAGGAAACTGAAGTTGACACACACACACACACACACACACACACACACACACGCACATGCCCCACTGTGGCATCCAATCAATGCACTGTTGAAGTCGCAGCTCAGACTTGATTGATTTGCCGACTGAACGATGATTGATGGATACTGTGATTATTAAGTGCTTATCACCAGTATCAGCTAATTTCTTCTGTAATCAAAATATGTGCAAATTTAATGCAAATTAATATCTCTTTTATACTGTTACTTAAGGTAAAAATGGATTGGGGATCAATAAAAAATGAACAGGCATCGTATCAAGAAACCAGTTTCCATGAGGATGTAAGCCCGACGAGGATCCAGATACAATGATATTTAGAACTGTCCATCTGTCTGTCTGAAGGAATTCCTTATTCTTTTTTTGATATGTTCGTAATTACATAGGCACCTCAAGTTTATATCAAATGTTTGAAAAGTCTTCCCCCTCCCCCTCAAATTCGCAAAACGATTCCCAGCATGTACAGTTTAAGAGTCACTGTCTTCCTTCTTTGCATGAAAAAAGCTTTAGATGCTCTAAATGTTTGGTGCAAATTGCAGCCCTATCGGATAATAAAGACCAGAGATATTGGACAAACTATTTTCACTTGGTCGACTGTATTTAGTCAAAATACGAATCTAAATAAAGAATCTATCTAAATAAAATTGTCAAAATGAACTCTGTATACTATAATCCAAGTCTGAATTCAACTGATAAGAACTCAAGCAGCTGTGGGCACTTCCGTTTCCGGAAGTAGATATGACTGAAACTTATATATTTGTATGGATAATACTACATTCTATAGCGTAGCTAATTGCAGGGTATCTTGCAGTTCGATACTGACATTTGTGTGAATTAAAAATTATCAAGATGTGCGAATGATTCATGCAGCATGTTGCAGCCCCATCTGTGGCACTTTCATTGTGCCGCTAAATAATAACGGAACAGCAAATTAGGCAAGCATCAGCTGTGACATATGCTGCTGGCAGGTAGTGAGCGTACGTGTGTGACTGTCTTTAAGTGGCTGGGAAAAGAAGCAGAAGATAAAGATGAAATAAAAATGTACAAGTAAATGAGGCACATGACAAACACACGGCTAAAAGGACACGGTTTATAAAGATGCCCACCTTGAAGCACTCGGCATATTTCCTACATTTGTTTTGCGCTGTCCTCTAGGGAAGAAGATGACGGTGGAGGGTCGATAGGGGGGAGGCAACAGAAAGCCAACGGGGAATGACAATTGCAGCGCATATCCGCTTCCGGTTTAGGCAAGGCAAGCCAGCTCAGCCATACGCACACAAAAGAAGGCCACATCAATTTAGACGCGTGCACATTTATCCTAATCACACACACACACACACACACACATACACATAAAGGAGTGGGACAGCTTATTTATGTTCCTGCTTCTTTTGACGTTCTTTTATTATTTTAGTCGCCGGCTTGTCACACGCCCCGCCACGCACCAGCCAACCGCCCACAGGCAGCGCCACCTACCGCCCACCCG
Organism: Liodrosophila aerea; assembly: GCA_035045005.1. Lineage (NCBI taxonomy): Eukaryota > Metazoa > Arthropoda > Insecta > Diptera > Drosophilidae > Liodrosophila > Liodrosophila aerea. Next base: position 1,225,851 of record JAWNNL010000485.1, read on the forward strand.
CCCACTAGGACGACCCGCCCACATCCGCCGCTCACTTTTGTCGCAATTTAGCTAAAAGCGTCGTCTAAGAGGAAGTCGTTTTTATATTTCTTTCTGGCGCTTTTTCTTTACATATACATATACATATACATATACATATACATATGAGTGTGTGTGTGTGTGTGTGTTACGTTCTCTTATAAAAATAAGATGCACAAGTGAGCCACAGAACAAGTTTCTCCAGCCATGGCCATGGCCCCAGATCGCCGTTTCCGCCATTCTCTCCTGCTCCTGCTTCAATTCCTCTTCATCTATCTTCTCCCACCTTTATGCTTGGTTTGGTTCTTTTGGGTCTGTTGTGACGTTATTTCCATCGCTATGTGTAAGTGGATTGTGGATATGGTAGCAGATTTGTGTGGTAAGTGAAAGGCTTCCTAGAGCTCTTAATCCAATCAGCAGATGCTTAAAACGATCCACTTCCAACTGGCTATAGACTAAGTGACGTAGAAGTATATCATTTCAGTTTACTATTAGAACTCTCAGTTTTTAAATTTTAATTAACGTACTTAATTGTCTGTCAAATGTCTATCAATGTATCGGTAACAACCGACATGTCGCGACAGTAGCAAACAGTCATGACTTGCTCAAAATTATACATATGTCGGAGAATAAATGGGTAGGCAAAAATGTTCTTAGTATGTACAGTTTTAGAGTCATTGAATTCCTTTTTTTCATGAATAAAGCTTTAGATGCTTTGAATGTTTGGTGCGATTTGCAGCCCAATCGGATAATAAACACTGGAGATATTGGACAATCAGTTTTCTGTAGTAGGCATGGGGTTGGGGGAGGGGGGAAGACACAATGTACGCAGCCACTAGGGCGTATGCGTGATTTTTGATTGTGAGTTTGAATTTCAATATAAGTATTGGTTATTTATACCTATTTCTGGGCTATCATATCAGTCACTACGTAGGATATCGTGTTTTTCCCAGAAGATGTTGTTTACCTTATCTTAGTACTTTCATTGCTAAATGATCCTGAGGTCAAGACGGTTTATCGTGCATATGCTTATGCTACGGCTGCAATTAGTTTATTTTCAAAATATTCACTCTACTATATACATATACTCGTATGTTTATATATATTCTATGTTCACGCTTGCACACTACAAAAGCCGTAAATTTATAGCGATTACTATATCAAATGAAATGCATATAACTAATATTGGATTAGTGCAGCCTAATCAAATTTACATATGCTTATACTAATTTAATAGGTAAATGTAATTCAAATATAAGTGTAAATGTGTTTTGCAAACATATTCATATTAATTCTGACATTTAAAGAAGCAAGCAGTCAGCCAGCAGTTAATATTGCTCAAGAATTAACTAATCTTAAAACGGAATATGATGAAGAACGGATTTCCGGTATGTGTGTATGTTGTGGGCGTGTGTATGTGTGTGTGTGTGTGTGACGACGCGCTTTTGACACATGTCGCCACGCCACGCTGGTGGCAAGGACAAGGGACAACTGTTGCTGCTGCTGCTGCTGCTGTTGATGCTGTTGGCGGTGCTTGGTTGGAAATGTGGCGGCCGGAAATGGCGTCAATGTCAAAGTCGACGCCAACATTGCTGCCAGACACATGGTGCCATCTATGTGTGTGTGTGACTCTGCGTGAGTGTGAGTGTGTGTGTGTGTTAGAGTTGACATGTGCGTATGTGGTTACCAGCAGCACGTATATTTCTCTGGTCTCTGGCTGTTGCTTCAAGTGCTCGTTTACAGTCATTTATCATAAAAATATTTCGTACTCGCATTTTTAGACCCTGTACTTTAAAAAAGTACAAAAGGGTCTATTAAGTTTGTGCAAATGACATTTGTGTGTAACAGGCAGAAGGAGGCGTGGCAGACCCCATAAAGTATATATATTCTTGATCAGGACGACGAGCTGAGTCGATATAGTCCTGTCTGTCTGTCCGTCTGTCTGTCCGTCTGTCCGTCTGTCCGTCTGTCCGTCCTCTGTATGAACACCTAGATCTCGGAAACTATAAGAGCTAGAGACTTCATTTTTTTTTTGTTAGGTTTGTGTATTACATAAGCAGGTCAAGTTTGTTTCAAATGTTTGAAAAGTCATCCCCCTCCCCCTCAAATTTACAAAAATGTTCTTAGTATATACAGTTTTAGAGTCACTGGATTCATTTTTTGCAGGATTAAAGCTTTAGATGCTTTGCATGTTTGGTGCAAGTTGCAGCCCAATCGGATAAGAAACACCGGAGCTATTCGACAAACAATTTTCAGTACTAGGCATTTGGATAGGGGAGGGGGGAAGCCACACTGTACGCGGCTACTAGGGCGTATGCGTGATTTTTGATTGTGAGTGTGAATTTCTGTATTAGTATTGGTTATTATTTGTATTTTAGTGTATATTTGTATGAATAAGTGTATGTGTGTGTGTATAAGTGCATGTGTATGTGTATGTGAGTATGTACATATATGCTGCTGCTATTATGGACTCTACGGACTATTATGGACTATTAAGGACTCCCAGGGCAAATCAAAGTACAGGGTCACCTACTGTCGGTTGCGTCCGACTGTAGCTTTGCGTCCGACTGTCGCTTTCCCTACTTTTTATAAACTGTTTTGTTTCACACTCGCACTAGCGCACACATACGCATTCGCACACACACATACAATGACAAGTACTCGCTCGAACGAAGCGACGTTTTTATGAAGCTAATTTGATGTTGTCATTCTTCATTTCTCATTTTTGTTACGCCATTTTCATTTTTACCGCTTTTTAAAATGAAAATGAAGTTTCAGTGTGAGGACAAGTCGAACTACTATTACTGCAGGCGTCGTAAAGCGACACCTAACGGCCGTGCATTGAAACTTAAGGCAGGAGCAGAGCCAGAAAACTTAACGAGTGCTGCATATATGCCAGATGGAAATAGTTGAAAATTGCAAAGAGAGTGGGGAGAAAGTCGTAGGAGAGAGTAAATAAGAACATGCTGGAGAAATTACAGGCGCCACGTACATACCCACAATAAAAATCACCCATACGCCCGAGTGGCCGCGTATTCCGGAGAGCTCGAAAAGGCAATTCTGCGCATGCCAAAGTTTACGGATTAAACATGCACATATGGTCCAATGCATTCAACATTTAAATATACAGTAGAGTCCGGCTATAACGACTCTGCTTAAAGCGTCCGTCCGGTTATTGTGACGAAAACTCGATGGCTTGGTTGGTCCCCATACAAACTTGTATGAAAGGGACTCCGCTTAGTACGTTTCCGCTTTTAGCGACAAACCGCCTATACAGACGGAATTTTTCACAATTCAACCGGATATTGCGACGTACCGAAAAAAAATACAGCGAAATAATGCCAAATTTAAGCATCAAACGACGCTGTTAGAAATGAATGTATCTATCAGTGATCGGCACCCTTGCTTGTGTGTGTAGCAGCGACTCTACTCTCTCTTAGTTTTAGTTGTCGCCTTAGCAACGCTGCTGAGAGAAAGAGAGAGAGAGAGTCGAAGTGCAATACCGACGTCACACAAATGTTAACAGCGTGCGTGTGCAGACCTCATAGCCTATTCCATGAGATGTCCCGTTATATTTCTAGTTTTTTCTGCTTTTTTCAAGTAAAACTTAATGCGTAAATTCACCAAATGTGAGTTAATGCGCAAATTGCGCCATAGTGAGCTTCTGAATAATGCATATGTATACGACTAAAAACCTATGTTATTGAATTGAATTTATTAAATTTTTTGTTTTGATTAAAAAATTAATTTCTTTTATTTTAAAACCTATTACAAACATGGCAACCCTAAAATAAACAAAAAAAAAAATTTTTTTTGCTCCTTTTGGTTAATGCGTCGTCCGGGTATAACGACGTAAAATCGTCGGTCCCTTGAAAGTCGCTATAACCGGACTCTACTGTATATGACTTAAGTGCATATGTACATACATGATAATACAATTTCCATTCTTTCATATAAAAGACTTAATACATCGATGTGGAAAACAAACATAAAATACATGCATGCTTAATCAATGTTTGGCCAGCTCTTTAGTACATGGTCGATTGCGCCCTACTGCAAACGGTCCGCCTGGGAGTCTGAAGACTTGAAAAATTCTATAGTTTCTGGCACTGCAGATGCCAACTGAATGCACTCCGGCAGCAAGCCGCAAGCAAGTAATTATAATTATCTGCAGTTTAGCATACTTAGAGCCTGTACTTAAAAAGTGCCTGGCTATTAGCGTGACAAGTTTAGTTGGGTCTTTGCCTGCCAGCTGCTTGCAAACGAAAATGAAAATGAAATGGCGAGAGAAGAAAATGCAAAATCAACAACAGAACAAGATAAACCGCTGAGAGCGAGCTAAAGTGCAGCTCATAGCCGTTAGCTTTCGTCTGCCTGCAAATTGCGCTGAGGGCTGGAGCTCGATGCTTTGATGCGGTTGCCCGGCGAGAAGTTGTGCGTTGCCCCACCGCAAATTAAAGTGCACAAATGGAAAGTTACACTGAAATATGTGTGTGTAGTGGGTTTTTGGGTTTTAGGTTTTAGATGCCGATGTCGATACAGCTACAGCTACAGCTGAAGCTTAAGCTGAAGCTACAGCTATAGATACAGATGCGAATGCGAAAGCGAATGCTTGTCCATGGGTATGGATGGCTACGAGTACTACTATAACACCGTTCCGTTGCTCCGTTGAAAAATAGCCTTTCAGCGGCAACTTTCCAATAACAAAATGGCCAGGAGAGTCTATGCGGTTTTGTGTGGAGCAACAGTTCAGAAATTGCAGCCTGCATTGAAGCTAAGCGAAACATTCTTGGAAAGCCGACCCACCTAGCCAGCTGTCTTCTCGTAGCTGCCTGAGAAAATGTGCGGTTCTTGTGGTTTACTTGAGAAATCTAATTAAACGAATAACAAAGGCAGCACACGACCAAGTCACGCCCACTTGGCACAGGACAATGCGCCGCCCCTTCTGCTGCTCAGAATTAGTTTTAGCTTCAGCCTCCTACCTCCTGCCTATGCCACAACTGGCGCCTTTTCGAAAGTGAACCAATTGGGGGGCTTGGCATTGCCCACGCTGCACACTGCACACTACACACTCTTCCCTCCCTGATAACCTCTGGCAGAGTGCTGCCTTTGGTTCAATAACAGCTAATAGAAAGACTGTTAATAAGTTTTAGCTGCACATTTTATGCAAAGCATTACATAGTACATAGTACATACGTATAGAAGTACATATATATAGTATATGATATTATAGTTTTCTGATGACATTTTCATTTCATGATTTATATTTACAAAAATTTGGAAAAGCAACAGTCGGACCCAACCGACAGTAGGAGACCCTGTATAGCAAACTTTTCAACTTGTTAGAAAGGACTTGCATCGATGTCTCTGACAATTTGCAGCAGTTGCATCGATAGTTGCAAGAGGTATCGTTTTCTTAAAGCAGAAGCCATAGTGCTTGCTAATACTTATTAAGCTAACGACAAGGAAATCAAGTGGGGCTTGGCTCCCTCTAGCCATAGCTGCAGCAATTATGTTGCTGCCTTTCGGTGGGTGATGGTTTTCTTATTTTGTGCTCAGGTTACTCTTCACTTCTCTCTGTTGTCGTACACTTTTGTTGTCCTTCCATTTTCAGAGCCACCTTCACTCGGGTCTTTTGACTACTTGCTGTTGTTGTCGGCTCTTTATTGAATTGTCCTTTGCTCCGTGTCTGAGCCTGCCCCTCGGTTGGGTTATTATATGTGTTTCCTATCGCTTCCCCTCAATGCCTGCTTTGTGTTATTTTAATAACTTGTTTTTTCCCTGTTGTCTCCTTTAGTTTGTGCTAGTCATTAATCTTATTTGACGCGCTTAAGTCGCATGAATAAGAAATTAGCTGGCATATTAGTGCTCAGAAAGGGCTGTTGAGCTGATGATGAGTATGATGTCGGTTGAATGTATGTACATAATACATGCATATATTTACTTCATGCTTGTATGTATGTCAAATGCAAAAAAATGTAATAACGAAAGCACCGCTCGGTGTCACAGTGTGGGCTCCGAAACGCTCCAGGGACCCGCCTTCTATTTAGCTCATTGTCGTTTGCTATTTTTCATAATTCATTGGCTTGTTTAACGGTGCGTATGCTTTATTCTGTCACCCATCCTCATGCTGCATCCCAACATCTCTCTCTCCCTCTCGCCATTCACTCTGTCTCTGTCTCTGTTTCGGTCTCTGACTCTGTCTCTGTCTCTGTTTCGGTCTCCTTCTCTGTCGCTTTGTGTGCGCTGTCAGTTTGCTAATTAGCAGCGCATTTTCATTGCCGCCTCGCGGCTCACAGTTAAACTCGCCTTTCATATGCATATTTACTTATTTTTTAATGCAATTTAATTATTTTATTTCCAACCTCAATTAGAATACACAGAGACACAGCGAGAGACGAGAGACGACAGACGAGAGAGGCCTTCGCGAGGGAAAGCAGAGAAAGCAGCGCATGGGGGATAATGAGCGTGGCAATCTTGTCTTACTTTTTGGCTTATTTCCTCTGACATGTCGTATCCCATTTTGATGTATTAAATGCATTTTTAATCGCAAATTTGCGACATCCTCATCCACAAACAGCATTTGCTTCTCCACTCATAATGATGTGAATTATTTATACTCATCTCTGCCGTAATTGAATTTTTAAAACCCACTTATCGCTCGGTCAGATGAAAAAGTATCCGATGCTCAGTTACTAAATCCATCAAGAAATATTCAATGAGAAATATACACACATTTAAGCGGCTCCATTTACGAGTAAATTACTAAGCCCTATACTTATGACATACAATTGTAATGGGAGTATTTAATCTATATATAGAGCATAACTGTCGCTTGAAAGAGCAAACAAATTATGCAGGGAGCATTTGATTAAACACCAGTTATATACGAATTTATTTCATTTATTAGTAAAAGTATTCAATGGTATATAAAATGGCTGAATGAGTAAAAAGGCGAACATATACATATTTAGACCCTGTACTTTAAAAATGTACAAAAGGGTCTATTAAGGGTCTCATAACTGTCGGTTGCATCCGACTGTAGCTTGCCAAGTTTTTTTTATTATTTTTAAATGTGGTTGCATCTGTATCTATGGGATGCTAAGAGACTACAAGTCACCATATTATTGTCATATAATTTTAATTTTGTTATCATCCCAAAAGTATGCAATTCAATTTATGTTTATTTCTTATATCAGTTTAATAAAATATATTAATACTCCTTGTACGGTTGTATAAGGTTTGGCCTTCATTATTTTGCATTCTTGTGTTGTTAAAGTAAATCTGTTATACTGTTTCTCCACTTGTTAAATAAAAAAAATAAAAAAAAAAATAAAAAAATATATATTTCCAGCTAACTGCATGTCTAAGTGATAGTTTGTCGATTTAATTTTTTTTTTTTTTTTTTTTTTTTATTATTTAACAAGTGGAGAAACAGTATAACAGATTTACTTTAACAACACAAGAATGCAAAATAATGAAGGCCAAACCTTATACAATCGTACAAGGAGTATTAGATAATGGTATATGTAGCTACTTCACTGGTGTGCCAAGGTCTTAGCAAAGCCTTGTCGCTTCAGTCGTCTTAGTGGACGGGCGGGTAGTAGACGTCTTGCGAGTCGGCTCTGGTGTCTCAGCAGTCTGTCGCTGTATCGGCTGGTGTGACGACCGATCTGCTCCTCAATCGTGTGGACTTTCAAGTCCCTGTGTAATGTGGAGCCACGCACATACCAGGGACAGTTTGTTATATGCCGAAGGTCGATTTAATAAAGTTTTTAAAATCTGTAAATCCAGTTAAAGTTCTGTTATATTTCAACGTGATTCAATAATTCCTCAAGTACTTTGACATGACAAAAAACCTTTGCTAAACTTTTTGAATACGAGTAACTTCGGTTAATTGTTGTAAAATTCCTTGGATAAAATTGTTTTTTATTTGGCGCAAAGCTTGCGGCAAAATTAATTTGATTTGCTCTGGCATTTTTTTCGAGTCAAAGACATCTAAAGCAGAAGAAGCCTGTCTCAACTAGGAGCCTTTACGATGGTCAGAGTAGCGCACTGTACCGACTGGCAACCATTCCACATGGTGCTACATAAGTTGCAGTTAACGTTGGCCTATTGGCTCCTGGTGCCTATGTATGTATGTGTGTGTGTATTTGTGGCATGAACCAGCAGTGTCTTTGCCACAATGCGGCCGCCGGGGCAGCCATAAAGCAGCGCAACTGTTGCGCAAGTGAACTGAATGGAGTCGAAAGGCACTTGGAAGCTAGTTGTGGCTAACTAGCAAACATGCCCGGGCATACGAGTGCGACTACGAGGAGTAGGACGAGTACTCTGGCCTGGATGCGGCATGGTCTGTTGCCACATAAACAGCACATTTTATTAGATTACACATACCCCGACGTCTGACTGTAAGACAAAAGTTGCCACCGCCTGGCCTGGTCTGGCCTGGCCCTGGCCTGCATCTGTGGGCAAAGTGCAAAATTTTTATGACTCCCAGCGGATGTTTTGATACGTTTTTATGAGACGCGCGCGTGCTGTAAGCGGCAAGCTCGTTGGCGTAGGCGTTGCCCCAACTCCGACTTCTCTGCAGCTCCTTAAGCTTGTGCACATCTCTCCATCTTATCACCAAGTCGAGCATTCGACTGATGCGCTTTAATAGAAAAATATGCCGCCTGCCGTTCCGTTTTATTGCATTTTTCCTTCAGTGTATCACGCAGCAAGAGGCGTTTGTCAACACTGGCTCAGCATGACGTTGGGGCAACCCTTTTGCTAAGCAAACAATTCAATGAAAATATTCTGCTTGTTTATGCATACACAAAAATTCATCAACTTATTGATGACAGCACAATTTCTTATGCCTTTGCAAATAGCAAAGGAAATTTTGAACTTTGGGAAGGCAGAAATTGATCTGCGGACAAGAACTCCTATAGGAGTACTTATACTAGGCCTGTAAGGTCACCTAATATTTATTTATTGAAACGTTTTCCCTATTTCTACATATCAATTAAAGTGTTAGCTACCTTGTAAATATTTGACTGAATAAACTGTTACTTTTATTAATTTAATATTATTAATTTAAAAAAAATCTCGGAAAGCTACAGTCGGCTTCAACCGACAGCAGGAGACCCTGTACTTTCCCTTGCCTGATATCGCTTTCTTAGCATTTGTAGAGAAAGGGGAAGGCGGAAAAGATGTCAAACAGTTCAAGTAGACTACAATTGCGTTAAACGCTTAGAAGTCAAGATACCTCAATCAAAATTATTTATAACCCAGCTCGTATTTCCGATCAGGAGTAGTATAATAGCAACTATACTCCTTTCTCCTTTTGTCTTGCACTCTTTTGCAGGGTAAACGTTAATTAGTTTAGTTGACATTGGACCCAAGGGCGTGTGGGAGGGGAAGGTGAGGGACTACGTGGAGGCTTGGATGCTTAGCGACACCGGATGCTGTAGTACTTAGCGAATGCTAATAGTTCTCGCGGCGTCCTTTATGCGCTCGAGGAGGTGTCAATCGTTAATTAATTTCCAATAAATTTTAAATCCGGCAACGCTGGCTAATATGGATTAGTGTTACACAACGTTTCAAGTTGATGGGCAGACCCAAAGGGATTAACAAGTTAGTTATGCATAGCCTCAGCATTATGTTGAAAGTATCTATTAAGTATTTGCTGCAGCCATGGACTGCCATTAACTTGTCGCCCTTAGCTGCTTAACATGGTTTATGTGCGTGAAAGGACAAACGAGTGTGTTTACCGTGCGTGGCTCAGACAACCGGTGAACTGCCCTCTACCCCTCTACCACTCTTTAAACTTTTCGAAAGGGGGCAGCAGAGAACTCCTCCTACTCCTACTGACTGCCTGCTCCACTTGTGCCCGTCGTGCAACTAACTAACTAACTATGAATCTAGCCCATGAAGCATTCCTCTTTAAAACTTCTCAAAAGTTTAGCCCAAGCGAAGTTCGAACTTCTACCGCTGCCTGCTCTCCTTCTCTCCCCCTCTCCCCCTCTCCCCCTTTTCTCTGTCGCAATCTCCGCCAGAGAACATACTTTTCGGGCATGGCAAGTGGCAGCGCTGATTTACTTGGCAATTACAGCCAGTTGAGTGGCTGCTTGACGGACGAGCCAATGCGGTGGTGCTGGATGGAGTGGTGCCGGAGTGATGCCACTGATGCGTTGGCTCGCTTACGTTCACAGCTAAGGCGGGCACGCCATGTGGGCGTGGCATTCGTTCAATGCAATGAACTAGAAAGCTGTCTGATTAGCGTGGCGCTTGGCATAAAGTTAGCACGCGGCGCAGGCACAGCAAAAGTTGCCACACGCACACACAGGCACATGCATAAGCACCTACATACACCTCCACCCCCACCCGCACACTCACACTCACACACACACACACACACACAAACACACACACCCTAACAGATTTATTGAAGCCGCTGTCCGCGTCAATAATTTGCATGGGTTAACGCGTTGCGAAAGTCGTGAGAAAGGTTCATCTATGTAGCTGCGGGGTGAGTGGTGATAAGGGGAGTCTGGAGTGGGGAGCGGAGTGAGGTTGCTGGTATTGCTCGTAACTGTACTTATGGGGTGTTTGGGGCCAAGTCATAGTCAGCGTCAGGCCAGGGACAAACTCGACGGCAAACAACTCTCCCAACTTGATTTCAAGTGTCAATGGCCGTTTGACTAAAGCTTTACCTGTGTGCGTGTGTTCAAGTGTATAGGTGTGTGTGTGCGTGTGTGTTTGTGTGCGTGGGCGAGAGTGTAAAAGCGTGTTAGCGAAACTTTCAGCGTTTTTGCTCGAGTTACTTCTTTACACTTTTTCAATACTCTGCCAGAGGGTATGGCTCATTCTACACGCCATTTGCACTCGAGAACAATATACAACAGTTTTATAAACATTTAATAAGCAAAAGACTACAGTCGGGTGCTACCGATAGTAGAAGACCCTATACTTTGCCTTTGCCTGTTACACACATCCATCAATTGAACAATCTCAATAGGTTTTCGAAAGATTTCCATTAACTTTGCTGCCATATACTCAAAAACTGAGGCGCAAGACTTTTGCCTAAATATTTAGTACGATATTTTGAATGTGATTAATATTTTTGACTATGTCCAGGTCTCATATGCAGCTGTCAGAGGTAGAGCATACAGATTATGCGTCATGCAGCAGAGTAAAGTACTTTCTTGGTATTTTTTTTGTTTGTGATTTTTTTCTCTTCTTTCTTTGCGCTGTGCCACTGCAAGTTGCAAGGCAAACGCTTACAGCGTTAACAGCGCAGTCAGCGCAGTCAGCGCTAGCGTCGACTTCGACTTCGACTTGAACGCGAGCAGAGTGACAATAAATTGTTAAGTGTAAAAAGTTTATAGCATTTGAGTGAGTAAATGATGGCATCCGACTGAAGCTGGCAAACAGAGCTTAGCAAAAGTTCAAGACGAATTTACTGTACAGTTCTCAGAGGCAGCAACAACAACAACGACGAGGACAACAACAATTTGTGACACTTTAAAGCAACAACACTAACAATGACAGCTAAAGCTTTGAGTTAGTTTCTTGTTGCGAAAGTCGTTTTCAATTTGAGTTCAACTCAAACCGACGCAGCGAAGCGCCGATCAAAGGCAGAAGAAGCCCTTAAAGTGCCAACAGCAACAACAACAGTCAGACAACTATGTGTGTGCGTGTGTGTGTGTGTGTGTGTGTGTGTGCATTTAAACTAAAGCACTGCACATGCGGCACTTTGTGGGCATGGCACTGCGCCCACACATGGGTTGGTACTCTTGAGTCAAATAGACCAAGCTTCTATAGTTTGATCAGGAATATAAAATCGATATGTAGTTTAATCTGAGGTTTCGACATATAGACATTATGGTTAAAGAGGGTTCATCTTTATATACATATGTACTTTATATACATATCTATACATATAATGCCTCATTAATTTAACAACAGACGTACATATAACTAAAAAAATAAAACTCTTAATTGTTTCTCTTTGTGTAGATTAATTTACTAGATAAAAATAGACCCACAGCCGACTGTAGCAGGCCCTGTACTTTGCTTTGCCTTGTACGTCGATAGCAGCATCAAATATGTGTGTATACTATGTGCACATTAAAATGTTTGCGCGTGTATACACCCTGACAGATATTAACACAAGCATTCATACCCGCAATCGCAAAACTACACGCCACCTAGCCCCACTTGCTTACAGACGGGCTATATCTATTTTTTAATTTAATATGAAAGATTAAGTATCAGCATCATTGGAATTCTGTAATTTTGAATCAAATAGGACTTATACTATATATCAATTTAAATTATTTAGCAAAAATGATAATATATCAGATAATACACCATAAGTGGTGAAGACATTGGCAGATAACAGCGATAGCTTCAAGTAAAACAGTAAGAATAGTAGTTAAAGCATGTGAGCTGATAAGCATGTGATATAGACTCAAAAGTACCAAGAAAGACAGATGGAAAGGCAAGAGAGACTGTAGGAGAATCAGACCCACAGGCGGACACACAAAAAGAAACAGGCAAATAAAAAGAAAGACATATACACTAGAAAAAAAGAATAAAATAAAAATTTAATTAAAAATAAATTTACAAATCGCAATATTGTTAAATTATTTTTAAAGAAAGAATGTCTTAAATAAGTTGAATTTAATTTATGACTACCTTCATCTATGCTGTAAATTAGAGCCTAATTCGATAATAAACGCCGGAGATATTCGATAATCAATTTGCTGGAGAAGCAGCAGCATGCATGCGCTCAGTGTGTGGCTTTGTAATTGCAATTATGTACGCCCGTGTGAGTATTTTATTTGAGTATTTGTTAGTGTATGTGTGTTAGCTTATATTTGTATGTATGTAATATAGTTATGTACAGAGTTAATACTTGATTTTATTCTCAGTGTAGAGCAACAGAACTAAGCTGAGTTCAGCTGAGTTGAGAGGCAAATTGTCTCACTAATCAGCATGCAAATAGACAAATGCATTTGCTATTGTTGTCGCTCAGCTTTTAATCTCTTGCACTCATCAAATTTCACTCATCAACAGCAGCGCTGGCAGCAGCAGCACCGCAGGCAGAGCGTTGGCGTCGCCGTCGCGTCAACGGCCGGCCACAGCTGAACCGCTGACTGGCTGAGCGTCAGTTGCGTTTTGTCAGCGCGTTCGTAACGAAGCGGCAAATAAGAATAATAATACATTGGCCAAAGTAACTGCTGCTTAGCGGTCAATCGTCTATCGGTCGAACGGATTATCGATATATCGCGTGAGTAAGTGTGTGTGAGTGCGTGTCAGCGTGTGCTAGCGCCCAAGTCCAAGCAAATGGGCCAAGAGGATCAGGAGCTCTTGCTGCGTGGCAGCAGCAAGCATCCCTCAGCCGAGCAGCTGCACAATGTGAGTAACCCAAAGAGGAGAAAACAGAAAACAGAAAAAACAAACACAGAATCAGAAGCAAAAAAAAAACATTTTTACATCAAAAGTATAGCATAGCTGCAGGCGTTGGCAGCGTGAGAACCAACGGCATTTGTGTTATGTTTAAAAGTATTTTGGGGCCAGTTCCAACGAAATAAAGAAAAATAATAATGACAACCACAACCACAGCACATGTCCCACCCACCACTCGCCGCGCCCTGTCCACTCCATGCCTCTCCACAGTACCACCATTTCAGTCGGCAGACAACCTCAACCGCATTGCAGCAGCCCCAAAAAGCAACAGTTGTAGCAGAACCTGTTGCTGTCTAAAGCTATGACCCACACACACATACGCACACACACACACACAGAGAGATACACGTAACCATCAAAATGATCAGCGGTAGTGCATTCTGTTGAATAAATGTTGCAATAGTTGTAACTAGAGTAAAAGCAACAACACAACAACACCAGCAGCTAGCATACCAACAATACACTCCCACACATAAGTACACACACATACATATATATATATATATATATATATATATATGTATTATAGCTTGGCTATGAACAGTATTGGGGTTTGTTTTGGTTTTCGCCTGGGCTCTGCCGTAACAACAAAGGGCGTGCATTATTAGCTGTCACTGTTTCTATGCTGATGCTGATGACATTATTTTTCAGCTTACAATCATAATATGGTTAATCCACATAAGGTTGTTCACAACTTCTGAATAAATCAGTCTCTAGGTGGCAACACTTGTTATATTTTTTATTATCTGGCAACGCCTGACTTTTATCATCACTTTGAGTTGCGAAAGAAACTGCTACATATACTATACTATATACTAAGTAAAGCCGGAGTTTACATAGATCTTATTTTCAAAAATGTTTACACATAATATACCCCAATTACGTTTTAGGTACAGGGTTTGTTAAACAGTGTTAGCAAGGGTGAATTTCATAAGATTCAAAATCAAAGCCAGGTATCTACGCTGAAATGCATACACGATGCGCAGATTGATGAAGTCGATTGCGGAAAGAGTTTAGGTGAAGGGGCTGAAGGGCAGGTGGTGGGACTAACTATGTCGCCTGCTGAGGTGTCGCATGACAGATCTAACACAGTTGTAGCTAAGTCTAGGTATCTGTATCTGTATCTATGTCTGCAATTGTATCTTTTGCCGCAGCTGTTTCTGTATCTGTATCTGTCGCGTATCTGTACAGTACATCACGCATGTTTTACGCTTGTTTTCTTGTTTGTTTATTGTCTTGACTTCTTTCTGCTCGCATTCTTTGCGATGCTCATTCGTCTGCTGTGGCTCATGCTAGTATATTATATTGTTTTATTGACATTGTATAATCCGCGCTTATCTAGGCCATGCTGTTTGACTGTCCATTCAACGTATCAGTAACAGCATCTGTAATTGTATCTCTATCTGTATCTGTATAATGTATCTCTTTATCTGACATTTGCCACCCCGATCCCACACTCTATCTGGTATTTATTTTAGTGAATTCGGCTTAAGAAATGTGAATTGTGGGTCTTAAGAGATATGAGCGTTAAGTGCGTAGAAAAAAATAAACTATGGCTGCTGTAACACGTGTTGGGTATCTATTGAGGTAGTTTACGAGAACTTCATACTGTTACAGATAAGAAACTTGAAATTCCTTAACTTTTACAATTGTTTACTTATAATCTGCAGTCTCTCATATGAGCTGTCAGCCCTGGGACAGTTTCGTACATCTCCAGAGCTCCAACTGTTTGACCCATGCATAGGGTTTCCAGTGCGCGAAACCACAGCCAACTAGCAATGCGCCCACATCCATTGCTGCCAATTGCGGTTATTGTGGCATCTGCGTGTTTCACATCTTCTCGCCACCACTTTCCTTGACTTTCCTGACCCACTCTTTGTGGGTCTGCGTTGTGGGGTTTCCACGGCCTGCGGCGGTCGGTCCGTCATACATAAATAGAAGGACCGCTAATTGGCGCCATACAGTGCGCTCGTCGGCTGCCAGGCATTTTGCATTTAACCTCACACAATCGTTATAATTTATATAAATAATCATAAAAATTAAGCAAAAGCTGCCCTTGCCATATTCAGAAAATGAGAGAATGAAAAATATACACTGGAAAAAAAACGAAAACGATTCGACGTTATGATGAAAATTTTGTGTGAAAAAGAACGATCTTAATACTTAAATTAAGACTATGCTTTAAAAAGAAACCTTAATATTTGGATATATAAAATCTTTCATACCAAACAACTTTTTGCTCATAAATAATTAAATTATTGATATATATAATTATTATATTAGACTGTTGAAAGTAATAAGTTTGAATATTAATTTGCAAATGGCAACACTTGTTGACAGTACCAAATGAGGACCTTATGTTATAAGTCTGTACTGTTAACGTAAGGCGTATACGTAACAGAATTTACGTATCTCGCTCACTTCTTTTCTACCGCTCACGCTCTACGTATTTGATTTATCTCCTCGGTTTTTCTTGTGCGTCACTCTGTACTATAACCAACATAGACATTTAAATATAATTTGAATAGATACGAATATATGAAACTCTGAAGATGATGAAAATATGGATTAAATATAGAATGTTTGCTCTTCATTCAGGGAAAACTTATTAAAAGTTCATTCAAAACCAATACTGGATTAGGCGACATTAGGATACCTTGTACTTTGCTTAGCCCCGGGTTTCTCGCAATGCTAAGTGCATAAACACCGATCTTAATAAACTTGATCTGTTGCACATGGCTATATCAACTCAGCTCGTCGTCCTGCTGAAGAATATATATACTTGCACACAAATGTCAAATGCCCAATCTTACAGCGTTTGAAAACATTATCTCATTTAGGCTATCTTAACTTTAAGCGCAAACAGTTTTCATTGATGGCTGACTCTTCCTCATGTATTGCTTTTCGTCTGCTCAGGCTAGCTTATGTCGTCTGGTCAGAATTGAAACATTCGATACGGGAAATGTCGCCTCGGCTATTATTAATAATACGGTGTATACTACGGCGTACACAGGGTCCAGTATGTGTCTCACACTTTCTCTCGCTCTCAAGTTCTCACCATTCTCTCCACCTCACTCACCTCTCTCACCATTTCTCTCTGTTGCTGCTTTGTCTGCTGCTTCTTATTGTCTGCTGCATTTCAATTTGACTTGAGAAATTGGAGACGGCACAATCGAGGTAAACGCGAAAAATTTAATATCCGTTACATGTGGCAGCAACAGTGGGTGAGGCACTGATGCTGCGGTGGGGTGTGGTGTGCTGCTGCTGCTGCTGCTGCGGTGGTCCGCAGCTCAAGTAAAAATTGTTTTCACAACAAATGAGGCCGAAAAATGTTATTAAAAAGTTTTTCCTGTATTTATTTGCTTGTGTTGTGTTCTCTCATTTGTGTTGTTGTTATTATTTTCATTTTCTTTGGCGTTTCTTAAGTGTGTGTTGCCGTATTATCTGCCCGTGCTTCTCCCCCTCTCTGTTAGCTTTGCTCCACCTTGTCTTGTATTTTACATTTCATATTTATTTAATTTTTCATACTTTTTACTTTGCCTGCCATTTTTTTGAATAAGTTATAAGGAAATGCGTTTTTTAGCTGCCTGGCGACGCTTTTCACTAGCCGCAGGGATAACTGCTTTGCCCGCCAGATGTCGCTAGTTACACCCAAAAAGAAAAACAACAGCAGAACGAAAAGAAAACTGAAAAGATGAAGAAAAATCAACATTATTTAAATACCTTTTTAGCATCTGTACGTAGTACATGCACAAGTTGCTCTTTCAGCATGTTTAAACTTTACATTATCAAGTACTCGCAATCCGCTTTATGGCAGTACAAATAATGAGGCTCAGACAGGAGGGCATAATGAGCATGAACAAAGTGATGGAGCTTTGAAAATCTTTGCTACATTCTAATGATAAATTCGTCTAAAAGCCAATAAAACAGACTGAATGCAAAGTCAATACCAATATCTTTTACTATAATTATAAGTGTAACTCGAATCAAACTAATCAGTATTAACTTTCTGCCGAGATCTTAAATGTATAAATTCCCTTTTAATGGAAATCTATGTCATATAAATATGTCGTATTTGACATAGACTTAGGGGGTAAAAGGGATCTTACCGTTTGAACTGGCTATTGTTAGCAAGTCAGTCAGGACAAAGTTTCATAAATAGTACGAAATAGTTCGTATAATTCATGGATGGTATGTAGTCCGAAATGTTCGCACTTGTGATTCGACATATGTCAGATCCGGTCAAAACATTTAGTCTATAAAAGAGACTGATTTCAGCTACTAGGTTTATGTACTATTCAAATAGTACAAGCTGCTATATCCATGAAACACTCCATCGATTTTCCATGTACATAATACGATTTCTTCTAAACAACTGTCGCATTACTCTGCTCGCTCGTATTTCATCCTTCGTCATGGCTTTACTGTCGCTGGAATCAATTGCAGGAATATTTGTCGCAATGTTTGTGAAGTAAATTACAAAATGCTCAATTGCTCAATCACTTGACACTAAGACAGTCAGTCGGGCATTCAAAGTGATTCAGTACACTCGCGGAGCAGATTTCGGGAGAAACTTTTATACGTGGAGTCACCTTGAAATGGCCGTAATGTAGCTGTTGATGGAGCCGTACACATTGCCCGGAATCCTAAACCCAAACTCAAAACTTAAGCCTACAGTGGGGAGAGACAAACCCCAATCTCATTCCGAATCCCGACGATTTACATTTACGCCGGGGCAATTGTCTTACGAAGTGGCAACATGGCTCTGCCCCGACCGCCACCGTGAATCGACACCGACACCGTCTGCGGCTTATGGCCACCCTAATTTGCACATTTTAAATGGTCCAGTCCCCGGCCGGGTCTTTTAAGAACTTTACCAAGTTGGCAGCTATTGCCCTTGCTAGCATTTTTATTAAACTTAAACAGGGACTCCAACTCCCGAGCAAAATGCCGGCAGTAAGTAGGCGCCGGGATTAGCGCGCCGAAAAGATTTACGCGTCGTCGCCCTTTTTATGCACGGAAGGGGGTGATGGGCGGACGGGGGATGGCAGCAATAGCGATGGCTATTCGCGTGAAATTGAAAAGTTTGAAAACCTTTTTTGGGTCTCGCCAGTTCTCTACTCAGATAAACACTCTCATACACACTTTCCACTCTACTCCATTGCACAGCAGGGGGACAACGCGTCGACGGGGGGTGCGGGTGCGGGTGCGGCACCCACTTCGCAGAGCTGCATTAGCCAGGGCTTTGGCCAGGCCAAGAACTATGGCACACTGAGCCACTCGGATTCGCAGCTGAGGGAGTTGCCGGAGACACTGACCTATGCCTGGCACAATGTGGACATATTTGGCGCAGTGCATCAGCCGGGCTCCAACTGGCGCCAGCTGGTCAATCGGACGCGTGGACTCTTCTGCAATGAGCGGCATATACCAGCGCCACGCAAGCATCTGCTCAAGAATGGTAAGCATGGCTGGGCACTACTCCTGCTCCGACTTGATACATCTCTCTCCCTAGTCTGCGGTGTAGCCTATCCGGGTGAGCTGCTGGCTGTCATGGGTAGCTCAGGTGCGGGCAAGACGACACTATTGAATGCGCTAGCCTTTCGCTCACCACAGGGCGTACAAGTGTCGCCGTCCAGCGTGCGCCTGCTCAATGGCCAGCCGGTGGATGCCAAGGAGATGCAGGCACGGTGTGCCTACGTACAACAGGATGATCTATTTATTGGCTCTCTCACGGCTCGCGAGCACCTCATCTTTCAGGCCATGGTGCGCATGCCACGTCATCTCAGCTACAAGCAGCGTGTGGCACGTGTCGATCAGGTCATTCAGGAGCTGTCGCTGACCAAGTGCCAGAACACGATTATCGGCGTGCCGGGTCGCGTCAAGGGTCTCTCTGGGGGCGAACGGAAACGTTTGGCCTTCGCCTCGGAGGCGCTTACCGATCCACCATTGCTGATCTGTGACGAACCCACATCGGGCCTGGACTCATTCACCGCTCACAGCGTCGTTCAGGTGCTCAAGAAGCTGTCGCAGAAGGGCAAAACTGTCATACTAACCATACATCAGCCATCGTCCGAGCTGTTCGAGCTTTTCGACAAGATCCTGCTCATTGCCGAGGGGCGTGTCGCCTTCCTGGGCACCCCCAGTGAGGCGGTGGACTTTTTCTCATAGTAAGTATACAATAATAATAACAATAAAAAAAAAACGGCAGTGTTTATCCCATTAAGCCACAATTCACAGCACAGATAAAGGTTATCATAAGATTATTGTATGCCAAAACACAAGTTTGTATCTTTAAAATTGTGGCAGTGGTGATCCTATGTTCTGTCCAAGTACCTTATACCAGGTAGGCATTGCCAAGTGACAGCGTCACATACACTTAGCATTAATATCCGATTATAAATAATCCCAAAACTACCGGCCATTCCGTGGTAGAGTCAGAAAGGTGCTTAATAGAAAGCGATCAAGATGTCGGAAGCAAACTCAAGCCCAAGAAAGGCCAAGCCCAAGGCAAAGTCGAAGTCAACGCGTAGCTCGCCGCGTTTGTACGGCATCAGTGATTTGCCGGACTTTATGCAGCCTCTGATGCTATCGCGGGCTGGTCATGCAGATTCCGTTCGGCGAGGTCGACCAAAGGCCGAGATTCTGCTGGACCTGAACCGTTTGAATGCCGTGCCGCAGCCTGACGAGGAGATGAAGGTGCAGGTGCAGGTGAAAGTCGCAGAGGACGCTGAAGAGGCTCAGGAGCAGAAGATGACTCCAGTGCGTACGTTGGAGCAGCTGGATGCATTGCGTCTGACGCGACATCGCATTGAGCAGCTGCTGCGCTGCGCAACCTTTGAGCAGGCTGTGCGCAATTGCTTTGTCCGCCTGAATATTAGTCGGGAGAATGAGACGGCCGAGTACCGCATTGCCGAGATCATGCGGGTGGAGGAGCTGCCCGTGGGATACTATGTGGGCAGCACAGCCACCAACGTGGCGCTCCATCTGCGCTATGAGGATCTCATCGAGAAGCACGAACTCAACGACATTTCCAACATGGCCTTCACTCGCTCAGAGTTCGAGCTGTGGCGCGACAACTGCATCTGCCAGGCCTACGAATGGCCCAGCACTGATCTCATCGCCCGCAAGAAGATCGAGCTGTATAACGCACTTAACATGGAGGGCAAGCTCACCTCCATGCTGCAGCAGAACGGACTGCTGCCTCGCAACATACCCATACGACCAGAGCCCAGAGGAGAGTTGCTCCAGCGTGTCGGTGGTGTCTACCCATGGAGGCTGCAACGCCCCCTCTCACCACCACACCCAGGGACACCGCCTCACTCACTGATACCGCCGCACCGAGGGCGACCGCTCTTACAGCCTGAGACTGATCCCGAGTTCAACGATTGATGCGGAAATACGACACACATAAGTTCGTCCCACTGCGATGCCAAAATTGTTTTCAGTTTTCATTAATTAAATTGCCCAAGTCTTAACACAAAAATGAATCTAAACAACAAAAATCTAACTTTCTGTGAGCATCTTGAGCAAAACCGATTTTTTGTATAGATATTGGGCGTCATCTGATGAAAATCGAATTAATAAAATATTCCGATTCGTGCATTATTTGCGCGACTTTTGCCCTAATTTACACAATGATGCATTGGCGTCATGAATCATTCGTTTCCGCTTCAATAGGCTATTTCCACAGTGCAATATATATCGATGATATCGTATATCGATGATTTCATGCTGTCACCTCTATATCCAGCTATTCGGCCAATGAAAATGAAGCATAAATTGCGCGCCAAATGAAATATTTGAATCGAATGTGAGCTTTGCGCGTGGAAACACCATCATTCGACGAATGTACTGAATGATACTGCCTGTGGAAAAAGGCTATAAAACATCTTCGGAAATCGCATTTACACGATGATGTATCACTTCATGAAGTTATCGATATACTATGTACATTTTTGGTTTTCGATTGTTCTATACGTTAACATTGGAACAGTGACGTTGACGTATGCAGACACCTACATTCCCGTAAACACAAACCCATAATCACTTAGGCACTAATCTGCGCCCAGTGACGTATTACTATTCCATAAGGTAGTATATAATTTAAATTTGCAGTTCAGAATGTTCTAGTTTTACACACGAAAAACTAGATTAATACGTACATTTATTTTCGATTTTAACTTTAGTACTACATACATATATATTATATGTTTTGTTGTTAATGATTCATAATGCGCATAATCCCCATAATTTCCCATCTTTGCCGCAGTGTTGGCGCTCAATGTCCGACCAACTACAATCCGGCCGACTTCTATGTGCAGGTGCTGGCCATTGTGCCGGGCCGGGAGGTGGAATCCCGTGAGCGCATAAGTAAAATTTGCGATAACTTTGCCATCAGCAAGGTGGCACGGGATATGGAGCAGCTGCTGGCGGCGAAGACGCAGACAAAGGCGTTGGAGCAACCGGAGAATGGCTATACGTACAAGGCCACATGGTTTATGCAGTTCCGCGCTGTGCTATGGCGTTCCTGGCTATCTGTGCTGAAAGAGCCGTTGCTGGTGAAAGTCCGACTCATACAGACCACGGTGAGGACTAGGGAGCATCTCTATTTCATCTCTATTCAGCATGCTCCAATACGTCTCTATTTCAGATGGTTGCTGTGCTCATTGGCCTCATCTTTTTGGGACAACAATTGACTCAGGTGGGCGTCATGAACATCAACGGCGCCATCTTCCTCTTCCTGACCAACATGACCTTCCAGAATGTCTTTGCCACTATCAATGTACGTACTCTCGGCTGAGTTTTAGCCGCATCCACTCAACCGCTTCCCATTGTCTTTCAGGTGTTCACCTCGGAGCTGCCGGTGTTTATGCGGGAAGCTCGAAGTCGTCTTTATCGCTGTGACACGTATTTTCTGGGAAAGACCATAGCGGAGTTGCCGCTCTTTCTGACAGTTCCGTTTGTGTTTACGGCCATTGCATATCCGATGATTGGATTGCGAGCGGGAGCACTACACTTTTTTAACTGCCTGGCACTGGTCACTCTGGTGGCCAATGTATCCACTTCCTTTGGCTATCTCATATCCTGTGCCAGCTCGTCCACATCGATGGCATTGTCGGTGGGTCCGCCGGTCATCATACCGTTTCTGCTCTTTGGCGGCTTCTTCCTTAACTCGGGCTCGGTACCCATCTATCTGAAGTGGTTGTCGTATCTGTCGTGGTTCCGCTATGCCAACGAGGGTCTACTGATCAATCAGTGGGCCGATGTGGAGCCCGGTGAGATTAGCTGTACGTCCTCCAACACCACGTGTCCCAGCTCCGGAAAGGTTATACTGGAAACGCTTAACTTTTCTGCCGCGGATCTGCCGCTGGACTATGTAGGATTGGCTCTGCTGATTGTTGGCTTTCGAGGATTTGCCTATTTGGCGCTGCGACTACGTGCCAGGCGCAAGGAATAGTTACTGTCTGCAGTGAGCACATACAGATATTTAATCACATTATATATATGCACATATGAATTTTTTTCAATTTTTTTTTTTCAAAACGTGTTACATTTAGCCCATAGACACAAATCTGCTGGTATAATCTAGATTTACAGTCAGTATACATTGCATTTTAAATTAAACATGCTTTTCATATAAAACTAAACGAAATATTTTACTAAATAACATTTATTGTGAAACTATAAAAATTTTGATACTTTGAATTTGGCGCGTAAGTAAATTCACCATAGCACTCAAACTCACCATAGGCCATCACGCTGTTTACCACACAAGTCACAAGCGCAAGCGGGACAGCTGCAGTAACATGCGCCAAACAGCTGTGCGCTAGAGCAGCACGGCTACCCAACACAGTGTCGGCGCAACAAGCGACGAGGTAGCTGCTGTTGCCGCTCTCGTATTGTTTTGTTGTTGGTAAACTCTCGCTGCGATGTTGTTTGATGACTGCGTGTAAAATTATGGCTCTGTTTGTTATGTGTTGTGCGTTGTGCGCTTGTGTTTAGCCTTTATCTAATCTCCGTCGTCGCCAAACTAACTCTCAAGTAGTTAAAAATCGACTAGTACAACAACTACACCGATGCAGTGGCCGCTGACTGCCCTCTGCCCCCGCCCTGCTAGACGCGCGCTCGCTGGCAATTGAAGAGCCAGCCAGCTCTGTTCAGTGTTCAGTGTGCAGTCGGTGTTGGGTTCAGTTCAGTTCAGTTTTAGTTAGCGTACGGCGTGAGCGTCGCTGCTCCGCTCGGTTACATATATTTTTAAACAAATAATAAAAACAACAGCAGCAGCAACAACGCTGCGCATCGCGGCATATTTATTTACTTATTTTTTTCAATTCCAAGTGTTTAACCCAAAAACTGTCGTGGAACTACGCACGCTCTTAGCGTGGGCAGAGTATACAGTGAATACCACCTATATTGAACACACGCATTGCATTGCTGTTGTTGTTGATGTGGTTGTTGTGCTGTGGCTGCGCCTTGTGAGAGAAATAGCAGAAAATCAAGTAAAATTGTCAGTGTCTAGCGACCAATTGATTTTTCACCAAAATACTTACATACACACGCACGCACACAGGCACACTACACTCACACGCAGGCAAGCAAGCAAGCAGCCGGCGACTGATTGACCTCCCTTGCCCGCACCCCCCCGCTCGCCATCGCCCACGCCGTCGCCCCATTTGCCGACACGAAGAGCATAACCTCAAAACAGCTGTTGCACACAGCGGCGAGAAGGCAACGTGTGAAGCAAAAGCAACAAAAAAAATAGTGGCAATAGGAATAACAACAAAACACCGTCGAAATGGACATCGAGGCGCTGTGCAGTGAATGGAATGAACTGAATCGTGAATACACTGAGCTCGAGGTGAGTTTCGCATAAGCAATGCAATCAGCCAGCGATGCCCGTCAATCTGTCTGTCTGTCGTCTGTCTCTCTGTTTGTTTGTCGTCCGTCTTGCATGTCTTTAACGTCTCTACACACATATCTATGCACAATATTTTTGTAGACATGCAACAGACGCTACATTGAGCTGCTGGAACAGCTGTACAGTCATCAACAGAAATGCTTCAACGAGATCAAACATCAGCGCTATCGCATGAATCAAATCACGGCCTCGTTGCGACAGTAAGTACCAAAAGTATATGTATGTGTATATGTATTTATATGATCGTTCAATCCAACGCGTTATATGCAAGGCTAAAGGAAGCGAATCATCCCTTTTCAACTGCGCCGTACAGTATGTGTGTACTTTGAACCAGCAATGCGTGTGTGTGTGTGTGTGTGTGTGTGCGCACAACAATAGTTGGACTTGGGGTTGGCTCATAAAACTCTTTACAATAGGCACAACTGTAATCAATCTGCATGCATTGCCCATGCAGATACCCTGTAATGCTTTTTCATACGCTCTAATTGCTTTTCGTGTAAATAAACAATTTGGTTGCAGTTAAAACCCCATTATAATTATTCGCGGCTATTAACAGAAATTACGTATTGGCTAACGGATCGAAATAAAGTTTGTGACTACGCAATACAAAGAGCCCTTCCAACTGGAATTTGAGCTCAATCAATTAGCGCCGCTAACCAACAGGTAGTCTAATCAGACAAGCGCCTGTAATCCAGTCACAGTCGCAGTCACAGTGACAGTGACAGTCACTGTCACACCTATTGCCGCTTATCAGTGGCAGCAACAAGGGCAAAACACATGTCTTGGAGTAATTAGTCAGTCGGTTAGTCGGCCTTATCAACTAGCACTTGGTCGGTGGCAACAGCTGTTTGGCTTATCTATGTATACCCTGTGTTGTACAGGTGTTGCTGTTGCCGTTGTCGTGGTTCCAATTGGATTTTACAACTGGTGTTTCTGTTCCTTGTGATAAAACCTGTGATAAAACGCACGTAGTACATAGACTTTGTGCTATTTATGTATTTATTGTGGCCCAAGTCGATGTCGTAAACTGTTTAATTTGCAATGGAAGGTGAACCTTTGACCCATTCACAGTCACGCCCCTCTTTTAACCCATGCGTACAGGTGTGATGCTCCCTCCCCGCTCACCCCGGCTCCTATTCATTAGCGCGCACTGCTCCAACCAGCCGCCCTTGACCCTGTGCTGTTGCATGAAGCGTAAACTGAAATACTAATAAAAATGCCAAGCAAACAATAATAAAAAAAAACAAAACAAAAAACTCGCCGAATGACCAGCTGTGCGTACAGTGGGGCAAGAGCAGTAAACACACTTGCAATTTAAATTAGTTTAGTAACTTCCTTGACTGTTGTCAATCATTATTATTATTTTTACAAGTCGGCAAAGCACAGAAAGAATTTCACTATCATTCTATAATGTCATTCATATATTTGTGATAACCTTTGAATACGTGCATAATAATAATATTAATATTGTATTCTGGGGCTATTTTATTTAGTTTTAATGCAGTGATTGAGTTAATTTTTATAGATTTTATTACGTACGTTTTTTAAAGCGTCGTTCTTGTTGCTTGGCTTGTATCAGTGTGGCCAGCCTTCGTATACCTACGTATTTTTGCAGCAATTCAGTTATTCATTGAAATATGCATTTATTTGGCATGTTTTATCGCATTCGTTTAAAATTTTAATGTATCTTTTTATTACAACACAATTTCATTAAATTCATTCCATATTAGATTTAAATATTTTCACTTATGTGAATATATAATATAGTATATTTATACTAGTTACAAGCATATATATAAGGGAACTATATTTGTAATTTGTCAGTTTGATAAAATTGATATCTTATTACAATCTTCAAATCATGAACCACTGTGCCCACCAACAGGCAAGGCCACACTGCATACGCTCTTGTTGTTGTAGCTGCAGTTCGCTGTGGAGTGGCTCTGCTCATACATACATATATACATATGTACATACATATGAATGTAGCTGACAAAGCGCTTTTTTGTAGATTCGCGAGAGCTGTGCTGCGAATTGGGACTCTCTTCACTCGCTCTCGCTGACCCCCAGTCTGCTCTCAGTGTCTCTTTCACCTCGTTCATCGAAGCAGGCACACTACATACATACATATGTATATATGTATGTACATATCTATCTGTTTGTGTGATGGTATGTGTGCCTGGCCTTGTGCTCAGCTGTCAGCCAGATTTGCTCTACGCACAAATTATGCAAACAAAAACAATCACACACACACATATGTATAGACACATGTATAGATAACATCAGGTTTAATCATATTTCACTTAAACTGAAAAAACTATTAAAATGTCTACAAATTGCGAATCCAATGCGAAATTACCGTTTAAAATGGCTTTGTATTGAGACATGTAAATTGCTTGATGTTTTCGCTGTTTCACTGTGTGTATGGGTGTGTGTGTGTGTGTGTGTGTGTGTGTGTGTGTGTGTTTGTTTGGGCTAGCAGATAGTGTGCAATGGGCAGAAACAACAACAAAGTGCAACGTTCGAATTGCGAATTGCGAAACTCGCCTTAAGTGGTCTCCCCGTTAATGATCGCAAAGCACTGCGCACAGTGGGCTTAAGTGGCGTTTTTCTCTCTATGGCGCGTGTGTAAATACAAACAAAAAACTGAAAATAAACAAATTAAATATTTTAAGCAATGTGATATTTTCTAAATACCTAGATAAATGGTTTCATATATTTTTATTAATATTTACTTATTACTGATGTATTTATATTGGTATCATGGATATAAATATACATATATATATTCTTTAATTTGATAGGTTTTTTCTACATTTCGTTCTTTTTATCGCAGCCAACTTAACGCGGCACCATTTGATATTATCATAAATTCTTTGCTGCATAAACTGAGAAAATCAACTTATCTAAATTAAACTTCCGCTTACATAACTTCTCCCTGTTTTATTCGATCTATAGAATATTTGCCAGTAATTTATGGTGTATTATCATTGTACGTAATATATTTATGAATCGTTATCAGTTGGGAATATTCGAGCCGCTTTCAGTTGTTGTTGTTCTTATAAGTAGCAAAGTTTCGAATTTTCTCGCTTGTGCTAAGGTGCACGGGAAACCGTATCATATCGTTTTCTGCTTATCAGCGGTAATTTTTCTTATTGGTTGTTTAAAAATAAAAACATGAATTATGCAAGCGATTGATAAACTGCCATCAAAGCGAAATACTAATAACAATCAGAGAAAGAAGTACGATTGTCAAGAGTATATAAATCATACATTATAATACTATATACGTACACAATTTATGCAGATCATCATCAATTATGTGCGAATTGAACTTTGACTTGACAACGAAATGAGGAATCAATCGGTAACTGAGTCAGAAAATTGGGAATAGTTTAGCTGTGTATAAAGTATAAAGTATAGAGTCTATACTCTTTTTGCTCCTGCTGCTGTTTCCGTTATTCTTTGATAACCTGCACCATCCAGGCGCACAAGCAGAGGCACAACCAGGTGTATTGTGCTCTCGAGTGCTCACAAAAATGCATTTATTTTTGTCGTTACACTTTCACGAAAACTATGAAATAGTCATGAACAATCATCTCTCCATTATCAGGGACTCAATGTATAGGTATTCACACACACCAGCTTAACTCTCTGCTGATCCAAACACTTAAAATTAGCAGCTGTCTCTTAATTATTGAACGTAATCAAAAACAAATAACATGACGATACAAAAAAGAGTGAGGTTAGCTGACAAATGTAAAGCGATAAGTCGTAATACGTTCGATAATTGTTCTCTTTTGAAATGTGTCTTCAAAGCAAGAGAAATTGTTTCTTAATTATGAATTGCAAAATTTGTAATCTTAAGCTCCTGAAGTAAATCCCACAGATCTGCAGTACAACGACTTGCAAATGATTCTTTATAACGTCTCGTTTTCTTTATTTTTAGGTTCCCCACTCCCGTTGGACCCTCAGACAAGGAGAAGATCGATGATCTGGTTAAGATGTCGCTGAAGCGGAAGGCGCAGTTGCATGAAATTGAACAGTCGTTGCCTGCGAAATCCGGTCGATACTTGCAGGTGAGTCGAGGCACTTGAGAACTGCTTTTCAGTGAAAACTTATTTAACTGCTTTCGAGTTGGACGCAAGTTGCGCAGTTTGTGTTACACTATATTTTTATTTTTTATCTTATTTTCACTCATTTATGTTGTTGCACTCCATAGATTATACTGGGCGATGTGAACGTCTCAATTCTGAACAGAAATGACAAAGTTCGCTACAAAGATGACTATGAAAAGTTTAAATTAATACTCAACGTGATTGGACTCATAATGGCGTTTTTCAATTTGATATTCAACTACAGGTGAGAGGGACACTTGCACTTGCACCCGAACTCAGAGCGACATTTACACGATTCCCATTCAAACTACTCTCTTCAAAGGACACTCTGTCCACTGACACTAGTCCTGCTTATAGCCCCTTGTGGAAAGAACATTAATAACATTTCTAGTAATATACTATTGCTTTGATTGTTTTGTGAGAGTCAACCTAATTACTATATTCGCATTTCTGTTCTCGATAAGAGAAATTTTGGATAATGTAAGAAAATGTAAGCTTATACATACACTAAGAGTTCATTTTGTTTGACGAATGACAAAGCAGGCAAATGTGACTCTGAATGTTGTGATATGCACTTGGAAAGACTAATCGTTCGAGGAATGTGAATGTGGAGAATGTTGTTATACTGATACCTTCCTTTACACACTATTCGTACTCACCCATTCACACTCCTCCTTTCCCATCCACGCACACTCATACTCCTACAGTTCACACTATAACCCACAACTTACTAAATGGTCACAATCTTACGTTTCAACAGAGCTCTGGAGCTGGCGTTTATATTCCTGCTGGTATGGTACTACTGCACACTGACCATACGCGAGTCCATACTGAAGGTGAATGGCTCCAGGATCAAGGGCTGGTGGCGAGCGCATCACTTCATATCGACGGTGGCCGCTGGTGTGCTACTGGTATGGCCCCAGGGCGAGCATTGGCAACTCTTTCGATTGCAGTTCATGTACTTTAATGTGTATATCAGTAAGTAAATATTCAAGTCAAACAGAATGAACAGTCTCAACAGTGGGATCCCTTCCCATTCCCCTTCCCATGAACCTTTCAGGCATTGTACAGTATTTGCAGTTTGGCTATCAAAAGGGCCTGCTCTATCGACTCAAGGCGCTGGGCGAGCGACATAACATGGATATTACAATTGAGGGCTTTCACTCGTGGATGTGGCGTGGCTTGAGTTTCCTGTTGCCCTTCCTTTTCATTGGCTACGCCTTCCAGGCCTACAATGCCTGGACGCTCTACAAGCTGGCCTACACTCCAGCCGATGCCCCCTGGCATGTGTCTGTCATGTCCGGGCTCTTCCTGTTGCTATTCGTGGGCAACATTGCCACTACGATGTGGGTGGTGCCCGAGAAGATACGCGAACGGTCCAAGGAGAAGTACCGTCTGCAGAGCATGGGCAAATCCATGAAGCTGCGCAAAGAGATGAAGGTGGGTGTGTGTGTTTGGATGAGAATCCAAGAGAATAAATAATAACCGATAGTTCATTCGATCGTTTTAAAATCGGTTGTAGTGCTGACATCGATAAAATCTCAAGATTTTACTAAAGGATATTCATTTTTTTAATCGATATATTGATTTTTTTAAATTTGTTATACTTTACAGAATAGCGCCAGTGACCTGGACATATCGGCCAACTCCCAGACGTCGATGGCAGCAGTCACTCCCGTGGCAACATCGACAACGCTGGCGTCGACAACAACGCCAACGCCACCGCCGACAGCGACACCAACAGCGACGCCAACGTTAACCGAAAAGAAAGCCAACTAAAGAGAAAGAGGGAGCAGAGCGCGTGAGAGAGAGAAACCAACGAGGCATTTTGAGATCAGTCAGTCGTACATTATAAAACAATTACATATATATTTAAATATCCTGTTAAATTTTCTTCTTTCACATCCGTTATACATATTTATTATTGTTGTTTTAAGCTGAAATTTCTTGGAAACTGTACTGTCTCTCCACACTATATACTACATACTATACATATATATATATGTTAACTCCTGCCCCAACCTAAACCCCTTTCGGCAAGCAAGAAGCAACAAATGCTGTAAATTTTCACCATGTACATTTATACTACTACATCTATATAATATATACTTATGTATAGAGTTTTTTTATTATTCTTGTTTTTTAAGTTTTTTTTTTCTTCATTTTATTAGAGAATTGTAAGCATAAATGTGAAATGAAATTGTAAAGTTTTGTGAATTGATATGAATGAAAAAGAGCACTACACAACAAAATCAATAAGAGAAAATATAAGGAAAATAAACAGGCAAAATGGCAAAAAGAAAAACATAATTCAAACTGAAACAATTCTTTTCCTTTGGCTGGTAGTTGGTTGTGTGTGAGTTACAATGCAAACTTGAATCTTATTACTAGTTTCAAATATGAATGATTATTACGAGTCTACAGCTTTTCTGCTTGAGAATCATTGAAAATTATTATATAGTATGTATATGAATCCGTTTTCAATATAGTAAGTATATCAGGCGGAGTCTACCTCTTGAATTGCCCCACGCAAATTAACAAATTGCGGAGGGTGAAGTGGACCGTGAGAAAGGGAGAATTCTTGCTGGGAAATGTGCGCAACAGGTAAACATCGTCGTCACTGTCTTTATTCTCGTCCTGATCTTCAGCCGCTGTTACGTGAATGCGATTGTTCAGATAATCTTCAATCAGCCTATGAAAATCCCAGATCGTTAGATTATTGTCGAGTCCACAGGCTGCCAGCAAAGTGCCCTCCCGACTGAAGCTTATTCCCGAGATGGAGTCCGTGTGCCGCTGCAGTGTGGTCACTAGTGACCCATTCGACAGATCCCAAATGATAATATTGTGGTCAGTAGAGCCGGAAGTCAGATAGCGACCGCACGTGGAGAATGTTAAGGCGCTGACGGTGCCCTTGTGACCGGTCATCAAGCGTACAGATTTGCCGTCGAGCACATCCCATAGGCGTACAGTGCGATCGCTGGATCCGGTGGCCAAGTAATTGGAGTTGGGATGGAATTGTACACAGTCCACGTCCGAAAGATGGCCGACGAAGATGCGGAGCGCCTGACTTTTATCGGTTGCCCACATCCTAGCGGTTTTGTCGTAAGAGCATGAAACAAAATAGTACCCATGTGGTGCAAACCGTACATCCCATACGGGGAACATGTGCCCGCTGTAGGTAACCAGACATGACCACGTGAGTAACGACCATAGCCGGATTGTACCATCTTCTGAGCACGACAACAGCAAGTGTGCTTCCGGCGCAAACGAACATTGATAGACGGGTCCGCTGTGGCCTACAAGAGTACGCATCATCTCGCCGCTCCGATCGTCCAGCATACACGCATTTATATCCTCCAACTCCATGTCCATGTCCAACTCTCTCAGTGCATCGGCCATCTTGAGAGCAAGCAACTTGTTTGATGTTAAGGACCAGACGCGCACCGACGAATCAGCTAATCCGCAGGCTAGCATGGCGGAATCGTCGGATACTTCGGCACAGTTAACGCTCTGCATAGAGTTCAGTATTGTGAAGAATAAGGCACTAGGCAGTTGATCTTTGCTAAGTTCAACTCGATTGCTGGCCTCACGTTGTGCCTTAAGTTTCAGTAGTTTGTCCGATTGCGTAAGTTCCGGCAGATGTATTCGATCAATGGAGGGCGCGTTGGGGTCTGATTTGGGTTTTCTGAAAAGCAGCGGATCTTTCTTGGGTTTCTTTTTCTTGGGGCGATCTGAGGCATCCAGGTCGTCATCCTCCTCCTCATGTGGGGCTACAGGCGTTGTCAGTGCTGCCTCCTTGAGTAGACCATAGTAGACACGGGTTTTGTTCTCTCGTCGCTTACCATCCCCAATGTGTGACCCTGCTGTAGCCACACACTGCAACTTGTTGTGAGCCATGCCTTTATGTGTCTCAAAGTGCAAATACTTGGCTACAATATCCGCGACCAACTCTTGCTTGGGATCCTGAATGTGGCGCTTGAAGAGCAAGTGTGCGTCTGTGGATATTTGTATCACAAACTTATCCGTATCCATTGAAGTCACTAGGTCATTATCCGGCAGCTCTTCCGGCGAAATGAGCAGAAGATTGAACAATCCCTCGATGTGGCAATCATCGAGATCGGATTTATTCCTTTCAATGAAAGTGCGCGCTTTTTCCACCTGACCACTGGCAAGTATTTTAAAATATATTTGCACTAATACTGGATAAAGCACCATGGATAACTCATGCTTGTACTTGTCCTCAGCATCATCAACAAATGTGCGCAGTTCCTTGTATGCCAGCTCGTGTTGCTGAAAGAACTTAGTGGCTTCCTCTGCTGCGTTTGTTTCAACGCTATGTTCATCTGCCGACCGACAATCGCTGGGCGCGGCGAATTTGTTACGGAACACCTCCTGAACATCAGTATCGGCTATAGTAGATACGTCTTCAAGTTTGACATTTACCTCTTGACACACTGCATTAGTGCTTTTCAAGTCATACTTCGAGAGCAGCTTCAGCAAACAGAGCAGCTCCACCTTTTTTTGTATCGGCCATTCTGGCTGACTTTCATTATCGCTGGTCCCGTTAACATTGGCCATTTCTTCGCTCATTATATTAATAAGTTGAAAAATATCTCGTATATTTCACAATTAATTTGGTTGAAACTTTCTATATACGCAGGTATGTAGCGTTGTCGCTTTCAACTACTATCTTCGATCCTTCTAGAACAACCGATTGCAACCGATCAAGTAACGACGAAAAGGGAAAACGTAAACCACCATTTTTTATTTTTGGTTTACGTAACGGCCAAACAAGAGCTTGCCACATAAAATAAGCAAGTCGTTCAAGGTAGTTAGCGCGCTTTAGCTACGAACCAGAACGATGGAATTTGGAACACGGAGGCAATTTTTTAAATTAATTGGGGTGTTCACGATGTGTTGTATCGTTGCAAAAGTGCAAGTTTGCAACTCACTCCAACAACAATTTGTATGGAATGTGACTTGCAACGCGAACAAGACCCCGGCCCTTGACCATGAAAATCGTTGTATCGTTGCAAAATTTTTAAGTGTTGGAAACGGCAAAAATACTCTGAATTTTTTGGTATTTTTGGTGTATTTTGGTGCTAAATAGCATAATCAAAACAAAATAAATAGCATAATCAAAACAAAAACAGCTATTTATTATTGCAAATGCACAGGAATGTAGAGATAGGAAATTTTAATATTATTATAATTGTTATTATTATTTGAATATTTTACAGAAACCAACTGTGCAAATTTAAAAAAAAACGCCAGCAGAATGAGTTTGAGTTGAAGAAAATGAAACTTGAACTAAAATACGGAAAAAAGAAATGAATAAAAGATTATCAATTTTATTTAAAAGTGTTTCTTATGAAAAAATTATATCATAAATAATATCATAATAAAAATCGCTCGTTCAAGTAAGTTTGCAACACTCGTCTTGCAATTGTTCAAAATGGGGTGCTCACGACAGCAGTGTTGCAAACTTGCACTTTTGCAACGATACAACACTTCGTGAACCACCCCAAATGATTTCTTTATTTCGAAATAAAAGCGCGTAGTACAAGCACAAAATTAGTAGATGGTTAATTAAATTTTCGACTTTAAAGTAAATTTTTGATTTGTCCTATAAGTATTAAAAACTCAAATCAATAACCGACCTTTCAGGTGCGAACTCAGCTCACAGGTAATGTCGGACTATGTGAATTTGTAAGGTCGTATATTCAAGCATATTTCCTCAAAATTTTATTCAAATCATTAGATAAGTTTTTAAGTAAATCGTTAATCAGCGCGACAACTTGATCTGTCCATACAAACTGAACTAATCCAACATGGAGATTAACTACCTACATACATATATCTAAGATACTGAGTAATCAAGACATATTACAACATATCAAATGATAGAGGGCATTTTAAGAATTTATAAAACACATTTCATGCAAATCGTCAGCCCAGTTGTTGCGAAAATCGAATTACAGTAGAGTTGCCTTGGGTCCTCTAATTCACATGTTAACAGTGCACTGGAACTAGTAATTCAAACAGCTGATGTGAAGATGTCAATGTACAGAAAATTATACGACAATGTAAGGAAAATCCATACTATTGGGCATAAAAATGAAGTGAATATGGGTCACACGGATTTGTTGATTCTACCAATGTATGAAATTTAAAAGTGTCGCTAATTCGAAATTTTCCTTTTTTCAGCCTCATTAAATGGAAATCTCGATAAGTCGACCCCTTGCCATTTCGAACTATCGAGATTCGACTGTAAATGCAAATATCTTAAATGTGAGTATTAGATGGGGAGAAATAAAAATGAACGACCAACGCAGCAATATTTTATAATTATTTAATTTTTATTGTTATTTTTATGGCTATATCATTATTATTCTATTTTTTTTTATCACATTTATCCTCTATCCATCAGCCGTTTGTCGAAACGATCTGGCAACACTTTATTCAGTTCGCAAAGTTCTTTCTTTTTTAAAGAGAGCTTAAAAGAGAGCAAATAAAATGACTCACCCTGGGAAAACCGGCTAACACTTGTGGCAGTTGTTACAATTGGATTCTTTGGCAAATTTCGTTAGATATGTATTCCTTCTATCATATTCTTCGACGGGTGCATGGTTAAAGGAAATAAAAATGTCTTAATGCCGGTGAACGTTATGTCATGCACCCGTTTCCACACTGTGTTAACCTTTGATCTCGGACTTTCTGACTCTTTGCAGTGGAGGTTGATGATTTGGTGATTTGAACTTGACGTAATGGACAGACGGACAGGCAGGCGGAATGAGACTGTGTTTAGAGCCGCGGAGTGGATGGCGGCGTAGGTGACTCTTATTCTACTGGTGGCCATTAATGCGGCTTTCGTCTGCCCATTTGCAACAAAGGCTCTGCAATGCGGCAAAAGCAGCGGTTTTTGTTGCAACGTGACCCCCTCCCCTGCTCCATGATGTGGGAATTGTGTGTGTGGGCTGTTGGGTGTTGGCGTGTAGGGGTAACCGCAACCGCAACGCAGGCAGGCCGGCAGGCAGGCAGGCGGCCATTGAGGGTACATCCTGCGCATCCGTGTGTCCTGTTCGTCCTGGCCATTTGCTTGTCGCGCTGCCGCAGCCTAATTTGGCGAGAGTTCATTAATTGCGTAAACGGCGCGCGCTTTTAATTATGTCGAACGGCGGCGACGTCCCGGGTGCCTCATTCCCAGCGAGTTGCGCTTTGGCCAACTGTTGTTGTTGTCGATAGAGCCACGCCAGGGCTGGCAATGTGGGTGGCATTTCTGGTCGTGGAGTGGGCGTATTTTGTGCATTTGTGGCATTGTTTGCATTGTTGTGCACCAGTTGCCCCCTCCGCTACAACTGGCTACAGCTAGTTGCCTGTTTTTCTGTGGCAGCAACAGAATTTACGACTTTTGGTTGATGTAGCCGCAGCGCCCATCACGACATCCACAATACGGGTGGCACTGCGTCCGTGCGATTATCATTTATTGCAACCGCATACGGGAAATGTCATTGGCATTGTGAAGCGCGTAATTCGTTAATTTGATAAGCATCTACGGCATGTTGAACAGTCGATTGAAATGCCCATTGGCCCATTGGCAATTGGCAATTGCCATTGGCAACAAACACGGGCACAAAGGCTATGAGCTAACAGCCAGCCAATAACGGCACATGAATCCCTAAAGAACAAATGATTTGAGCTCCATCAAATTGTGTGCGAAATCCTGACAGAAAAAAACCAATCACTCTAATCGAACGTCACCAACAGCAGCAGCCTCTACAACCTCTGCACCTGTTCGATAAATATTAAGATTGGATATTATTCTAAACATTATTTATACAAAACCAGTTTCAATACTTAATGCTTCAGATACTATCAGTGTACCCTATACTATCGGTATAACTTGTGACAAAGGCAGAGCAATGAAAACCAAATAAATTAAATATACGTATTTATGAATGCTAGTTAAATGCAATAAAAAAGGGCAAAGGAGAAATCAACAACAACAATTACAACTGCCAACAATAAAAACAGAAATTAAATCAAAAAATTTGAATGACCCTAAAAATCCAGAGACAGCACAAATCCAGAATAAAAGGGAGGAGTAACGGAAAAGGAAGTGAAGAAGGCAAAAGGCCAAAGCTTACTATAATGAAAATGAATTTGGGGCCCATTGCTGTCGTTGTTGTTGTATGTTGAATGCAACACGAGGCGAGAGCCGACATTGTGCAGGCCAAAAAGTCATCAAAGAAATTCAATTTGGAAAAAAGAAATAAATGAAAAAAAAAAGGAACGAAAATAAAAAATAAGTTTTGCTCCTTGCCTTCTTGCTTCCCTCACTTTCTTTGAGCAATGCGGAAGCAAACGGACAAGAAACGAAGAGCAAAGAAAAATACAAAAAAAAAAAAAACGATGGCAAATTAAATCGAGCAATCAAATGATCATAATAGGTTAATCAAGAACTGGGAGCAGGGCGTCCTTTTTGCCTCTGGCCTTTGGCTCTGGTGTGAGATGTGGTCTGGGCTCGGGTGTTGGGTGGGTCGCTGTCTGCTGCTTTAGTCATTTGTCTGCCTGGCCGTGCCGTACAATAGACAAATTGAAATCGCAAAATAGAAAAATGGCAGTCGTACACATACACAGGCACACACACACACACACACACACACACACGTATGCAGGTTGACATACAAGCAAATAAATAAGTGCACTCAAGTATGTAATATGGGCAAGAACAACACGCAGCGAACCTCTGGTCAGACACAATGTCTAGCAGCGGTATCTGGCTACAGTTTCCAGTTCCTCATCCGGCTCCCATACCACATGCCCTATGGTCCATGCCACATGCCCCATTCCCCATTCCGCACCCATCAGCGACAATCGTGCGGCAAATGTAGCGTAAAATCGGCAACATCGTCACAGTTAGCCCACAAAATTGTTAGTTTCGTTCTTGTTTCGACTCTCTCTGGCTCTCAGGACTCCGGCGTAATCAGCTCTAAAAGTTGCCACTGCTGCAGAGCTGCTTCAACTGATTTATGGCCGGCACACGCGTGGCCAGCAAAGCTCCCACATTTATTCACTTGCAGCACTCACGAGTACCCAAAAAAGAATATAAAAAAAACATATATGTATCCAACTGAACGTAACAGATCAACAGGATGTGATACCTACTATAATTTAGCCCAACAAAATATAAATAGCAACATTTATTTCTTCCAACTCTTTTCAGGTCACAAACAACTAAATCCCAATGAAAATAGTCATCGATAACATTAAAGCTACATTAGCTAAAACCATAAAGGAATCATTGATTACTCAATGGCTAAAACACTTAAGGCGCTATTGCTTCCCACAATAGAATTCATACTCGCGATTTTAGAGTGTCATCATCTTTAACTCCGACTTTTAGACTTCCAGAATGCCACAGCGATTTCTGTTTGGGTAAATACTTTAGATACTACTTCCTAATGGTATATTTTGCTGTTACGCTGAGAATAGATAATCGCAGATAAAAGTGTAAAAATAAATTGTAAAATAAACTTAGAGATACTATATTCAATATCTACCAAACCACTTTGGTTTCGAAGAAGTACTTTAGATTTTAGAGGAGAAAGACTGGAGGTATCTTACTAAGGATAAGACTAAAGTTGCGGAAACAAATATTAAATTTTCATTGATATTCGTGTTCAGCATCCAAAATTAATCTTAAATATTTACTTTTCATGCATAATGTTTATATCAAGTCTAATTTTGTAGAACAGTGTAATTATGCGATTAATACCGAGCCAAGTGCCATCTCCCCTTATTTATACATAGACACTCAAAATATATTTTTTCTGCAATGAGTAAGAATATAGTGCCGTCGCTACTGATAAACTGATAAACTATTAGAGTCTAATATAATTCTCTCCATACCGCAAGCTCCTTGGCAATGGATGCAGTCGCGGGACAACACCCACTGGTATTTGGTTTGAATTATGTAGCGCATTACGAGGGCCGCCGACGACGGCGCGATTGCCACGCACTCGCAAAACTTTAACACAAATTGAATTATGCAGTGCTGCTGCTGCTGCTGCTGCTGCTGCCCCACGGAGCTGACGGCGAAGCCATTAAGCTAGGTAGCTAGAAGGTCCCAGGGACGATCCCAAATGCTACGCGCGACACACGACGCATCGTCCGCTCCTTTGTTTCGCTGACTTTGGCAAATGTAACTGTAATTTATTGAAATTTGTTGGCGCCGCCACGCGGCAGTCGCAAAACCGCGTAGCCGAGGCACACAAACATACAAAAAGTCTGGAAAGGTACAATCGGACACAACAGACAGGAGGAGACCCTGTGCTTTGCTTTGCCTGGGCCATCGTTGGCAGCAGCATATACACGTATATATATGTATGTACATACTACATACAAATATACGCGTAAACACACACAATAACGAATGGAGGATGATCAAGAATATATGTATGTATACTTCATGGGGTCCTCCATGCTTCCTGCTGTCTGTAACACACAAATGTCACTTGCGCAATCTTAATAGACCTTCTACTTAGTATATTTTTTAAGTACATGGCCTAAAAACATTGACTCCCCTCACCCCTCTTTCTTACCTTTCGCACAAAAAGTTTTGGTCACGTTTTCTGCCACGCCTTTATTGTTGCTGCAATGGTGGTCACCAAAAATGGCACAGACGGTCAACAGTCAGACAAATTTCACAATGTTTTACCTTTTTTATGTGGTTATGTTTGCTTAACGTTGCCCTTGGCGTCAAGTACAACAACAACACTCGCTGTCTCCGAGCTTTGCTTTACACTCTAACCTGTAGAGTTGTGCTTCATAGTTCAATTCATCCAGCAGATCACAGCTGCTCCAAAATTGTATATGTAGCCAGAAAAAGAACAAAAATTACGGCCACACTAAAAGTTTAAACAAAATCAGCTTATAGTGTTACCGGCACAAGGTGAATTCACAGAATGTTCTAATGATTTGGCTGGTCAAAATTAAGATTCAAAACGAGGCACTGCCAAGAGTTTCTCAAGGGTGGAAATGTACTGCGGCTCTTCCTTGCAGGCTTGTCCATAAATATCCTTAACAAGGTCCTTGCCCAATTTATCGCCGTGATTCCGATAATATTCAATGACTTTGATCCATATGGATAAAGCATTGCCTTTCATGTTGCTACGCACAGAGTTGAATAGCTTGTCTATATTCTCTTCATTATCGTCAGGAATGTAAGCGTCAAGAAGGAGCTCGGCCATAGCCGGGGACGAGCCGTCCATGCGGAGTAAACGGAAATCCCGCTTGGCAAAAGCATCCCATAATGCATGTTGTAGTCCACGTAACAGTAGCTCCTCCACATGCGGCATATTACTGCGATTGAATCCATAGAGCCACATGGCGGCTGTGGTAAAATTTATTGGATCGCCACCATGGTACTGAAATGGCAATGATTCCAGTAAATACGTCTCAACAATATTACAGTTGTCCGCTATATTGGAGGCTTACCGTTAACGTTTTATTGTAAACTTCAACAGCTTCCAAGGGCATTGAATTCCTAATGAAATTTACGTACTTATCCCTTTCTCGTCAAGTGCATATGGACCCAGCACTTCCTCGTACATGCGCATAATTCGTTTGCCAATAGAGTTTTTGAGTTGCTTCTTAACAATTGAGAGGATCTTCTCATATGTGCTGATGAGCATCTCCTATTTAATGCTGCTGTTGCTGTGCATTTAGTTGCTGACGGTCACTGCCAACGCCCTTTAGATTCCATCGCGCGTTAACATTCGTATCAGCTTCCATGTGATGGTCCATGGCCACGTCCATTTCCTGGTCTTGTGTCTGGTCGTTGGTAGTGTTTTTAGACCAAAAAGTTTGCAGCTGCTGCAACCGTGGTTGCATGCAAAAAAGTTTTAAGTGCCCCACTTGGCCAACGGGGAAGCATCTCCCTACTGCTCTTCATATCCTAACGGTTTGTGCTCGCCAGTTACACTCAGCTTGCATACGCTGCGCTTTTCTATTAAGCATCCAGGGCTCGTCTCATTTGTTGCCTATTTGTCCTGGGCCTAGTCAGTGTCCCTTCGCCGACATCGTAAAATTGCCAATGAGCCGACCTGAGCGCCTCACATTAAAACTTTTCTCATTTATCAGGCGGCCCACCCGCTTCCCCTGCCACTATTCGCTCCTTCACAACTTCAGCAGTGGTAGTGGCATGCTCTCGGTACATTGTTTGCCGCTGGGTAAATTGATTGCAGCCGCCAACGAACTTCGATGGCTGTTGGTCACCTTGTCACGCTCCCAGACCACCCGGTGTTTAATTGCTGTAGTACCTGCCCGTATCCAGAGGCCGCTCAGTTTGCGTCGATTTAAAAAAAAAGGACAACAAAGCCAACAGCAGCAAATGTTTTTGGTCAGCCAAAGGTGGCGGCCCTGGATAAGAATGGATTCGCGCCAATCCAGCTACCGGCTTAATGCCCAGACAAACGACCAGTTGAACAGCCAGATAAGTGGCTAATAAGCAGCGGGCAGTTTAAGGCAACTTGTGGCGATATTTTCATTCCTTAGTTCAATATCGATACAATTCGCTTGGGCTTTTATCGATATTACATAATACTAGGGATGTCGAATATTTTTAAAATATCGTATCAACGATATTTTCGGTTTTAAAAAAATATCAAAATGATATTTAATATATCGTTTAGAAAATCGATATATCGATATTTTTTGATATTTTTTTATTTTTTCTCCTTTTAAAAAAAAAACTCGGAAAGCTACATATGTACATTAACTACATTATAAAAAGAGTTCCAATAAGATACCACGTTCCTAGCGATGAGCTGGCATCCCCTGCGATTATATCGCATATCGATACAAATACCGATGTTATCGCACGCACGAACGCACTTTTTGTTGTTGCCCAGCTCAGATGATATATGAGGCAGGTTCATAAAATATTAAATTATAAAATAAATACAATGAATTTTCTCATTCGGGGTATGGCAAATTAATTTTAAAAGATACATAAATATATACAAATTATTGTCGATGTTTTTTTGTTTAATATTCACTGCGATTTACTCTTCAATTCACTGCCTAAAATTTCAGTGAATTCAATTCACATAAAATAAGTGGAAGTGAAAAGTGTTCTCTGTTCCAAAGACAGTGGAAAGTATCATCCGTTGCGCTGTATTTCAAATATGCAATAAAGAAATACAGAAATTGCTGTTGGTTTACTTTGTATTTTCATTAATTTCAGACGCTTAAAGTGTCTTATTTTCACATGGCATTTGTTTACAATTAACAAAATAAATAAAAGGGCCACGGGGTGGGACAAGGGAGAGTGGGAGAGTGGGCGTGCCATGCCCACAATGCGCTTAATGAATATTCGCACATTAACGACGTTCACAGCTTTTTTCCACTCGTCTTGCCGTTTCTCGCTTTACGCTTTGCCCACGCGTCCGCTATCTCTTCCAGCTGCTCCTCCACGACGCTCGCTCAACGCATTTGCCGCGCTAATGGCAAAAACAATAAATTTTCAGTGAACGCATACACACACACACACGCGCGCAAATGCTACGCAGCTGATGCATCCTTGCCAACGCCGCCGTTGATATCCTTTTGATCCCTTTTTTGTAAATGACTTTCAGCATTTAAAATGCGGCAAAATGAATTGGCAGCGATTCCCTGAACAGCAACCGCTGCCCGCGTCGAGGCCGCTTTAGTTTAATTATTTGCGCAGCCAGAAAATACACACACACACACACACACACACCCATGTATACATGTATGTATATGAAAATCGCAGTGAAACAGGACAACAGCAACAGCAAATTAAGTGAAAGGGAGAACATGCAGGAGCGAAGCCAGCGAAAATAATAAATAATAATAACAGTTAATGCGATGCGCCAAGTGTTGATGGACGTCCGCTGCCGGCCAGAGGGTCGCCGCGC
This sequence comes from Liodrosophila aerea, assembly GCA_035045005.1. NCBI lineage: Eukaryota > Metazoa > Arthropoda > Insecta > Diptera > Drosophilidae > Liodrosophila > Liodrosophila aerea. Next base: position 1,268,303 of record JAWNNL010000485.1, read on the forward strand.
CTTGCCGCGCCTTGCCCCGCCTCGCGTGGGGGCGTTTGGGTGCAAAAGGCGTGGCCTGCTGCACATGTGTCAATTAATTATAAAGAACATGTACATTTGCATATGCACAAATGCGAGTATGCTATTGCAAGATACCCTACTGGTACACAGGAAACAAGTAGGGAAAGCTACAGTCGGGCGCAACCGACAGTAGGAGACCCTGTACTTTGATTTGCCCTGGGAGTCGATAATAACAGCAGCAAATGTACATAACATACAAATTGTTTGTCCAATGTCTCCGGTGTTTATTATCCGATTATATATGTATCTCGGTGTTCATACAGACGGACGGACAGTCAGACAGACGGACATGGCTATATCGACTCAGCTCGTCGTCCTGATCAAGAATATATTTACTTTATGGGGTCTGCCGCGCCTCCTTCTGCCTGTTACACACAAATGTCATTTGCACAAACTTAATAGACCCTTTTGTACTTTTTTAAAGAACAGGGTCTAAATATTTTTATTTTATAAAAGAGAAAAGGTTTTAAGTGGTCCCGTTGTCATTTTTATCAGATAAAATAGGTTTGGTAATATTTTCACAATTATATTCTTTGTAATTTATTATATTTTATTAATTTGTTTATGTTTATCCAGTTATTTCTTTTTCTTTTTTTTCTTTTCTTAAAATGTATACACTGTAACTGATATATTTACATGGTATGGCAAATACACACATTTCATTTAAAAAGGCACAAAGTGCTGCTGTGGCACCAGTTGAGGCTTATAAACTACGCAGAGGCCAAGGCACACTTACAAAGAGGCAGATACGCACACACATACACACACGCGCGCGCACTTGCACAGTTTCATAATATAACGTTAATCATGTTGACGAGCCTCAGTCGCAGCTGCCCCGCTTAAATGTAAACAAGAGCAACAACAACAACCAAATGGAAAAAGGAAAAAATTACTGGGAACAAAGGCGAAGTTCGTGGAGGCCGCCTTGAGATATTCCCACAATTAATTTAATGCTTTGCGCGTTTCTGGGGCGCCTCCATGTTGCATGCATATCCTGTGTGCCTGTGTTTGGGCGAACAAGTGATGGCCATTCAACAAAGCACGTCGTAAATAATATTTAAAGTGAGATTTTTCCGAAGCATCAAATATTTACTTCAATGGTTAGTAAGTATTACTTGCTCGTACACAAAAGGATAGATCAATTGATAAGCTATACTTTAAAAAAAATAGAAAATGGTGACGCCAGTAGATGTGAAAAAATCTACTGTGTGTGTCAAAGCAGCGCTGCTCAGCAAAGCGCACATGTGATATTCCTATGGGTTTTGGGCACCACTGATCTATATAGTCTTTTTTGGGCGGAACCGGTAATTTTCTCATATTCGTATACTATAATTTTCTTATTTTCTCAATTTGTCATCTTTTCAGTTTCCCATTGTCGCATATTCTCATTTGCGCAATTCCTATATTCTCATTTTCCCATATTGCCATACTTCCATATTCTCATAGTCTCATTTTTAAATTTTCATCCTTTCATTTTATCATACTCGCTTATTCTCATGTTCTCATATTCCAATATTCTCATCTTCTCATTTTCTTAGCCACAACAAAAAGAGGAAAACAAGGACGTAATAGATTATATATTATATTGGAAACTTATTCTTTCAAAGAGTAAGTTTAACTTACCAATAGTAACTACTGGTCATTAATTTGTTCAATACGCTGCCCATTGATGCATGCGAAGCGAGTAGACTGCAACATGTACACAGTTAGGGCGGCCACAACAATAACACCAACAGGAGCAGCTGTGGCAGTGGCAGTGGCAGCTAAAAATGGGGCAGCAGTAGCCTATCGTTAGCCAGAGCCCAAGCAAAAAGAAAACAAATTCCGAGCAACAGCAACCGACTGTAGGATGGACAGCAAGAAGGACCACAGCCATGGGCAGCCATCAGGCAGAAGAGAACCTATCGCAATGCCATACTGATGGCATCTGATAGAGAGCACCTGGTTACGCCTCAAAATGTTCGAGCGACCAACTGACCAAATCCTACTGGACATGGGAGTAAACCGTGGCAGCTGAATGACGTATAATGGCACATAACCAGCGAAAAAAATTCTAAGGAATAAAAATGAAAACCACAGTACTTACTAGTTAATAGAGATTTTGATAGTAAATTTAAATATAATTTTAGATATTATATTATATTATATTATTATATTAAATATTATTTGTTAAATATTTTTTTCCAATAAATTAGAATAATAGTAATTATAATAATACTTTATTTAATCGCCTCAAGCGTTTCTGTCTTCCATATCAAAATGTCATTAGAGTATAGATAATGTAAATATTATCAATAGAAAATCTTTGATATATCAATATCGCATAGTGTTTTGCATGCAATGGAATAATATTTGGTATTATTAATCCCGTATTTATGTATATACTAGTACTCGCGTGAATAAGTTATAAGAAATTTTTGATTGTGGGTATGACATACATTCATGAGAATTGGTTATTGTTTGTATTTGCGCGTATATTTCTGTGTATTAGTGTAGGTAAGTACATACATATACATATGTCGTTGTCGTTATCCACTTTAACTTGGCTTTCTCTCTATTGAATACTCTGTTTTGATTTGTATTTCTTGTTTTCTTTTTTGGGTAACAGCTCTACTCTTTCAGTTGATGTTTCCTTGCGGCACCTTGGCCATATTTTTCTTGTTGGGTCAATGGTTGTTGTTATTATTGTCTTTTTATGGTTGTTATTGTCAGAGTATTGGCACACAGCCGGCTGCAATATTTTTCTTATATTTTACACATATGAGCGTGTTTGTGTGTGTGTGTGTCTCAAATATAAATATGTTCCACGGCCTTACGCCATTTTTATACGCTCGCCGCTTACCACATTACCAAGTCTCGCCCCCGAAGCCGCTGTCTTTGGCCCCTTGAATGCCGCTTTCCTAGGCAGCGAGCACTTTTTTACTCTCTCTCTCTCCCTTCCTTTCTCTCTCTCTGTTTCTCTCATTCTCTATTGCTTCTATTTTTTTGGCTGTGTCGCGTGCTGTGTTTTCTATGTGTTTGTGTTATGCACTTGACGTGTGCTTATTTTCTATTCCGCTACATATGTCACGCCAGCTAACAGTTCAGTTCTTGTCCTATACACACACACACAAAGCGGAGGTACAAGTGCAGATACACAGACATACACTCGCTCACACACACAGAGAGACATAACAGTGGGCCACAAGTGCACCGTTCGCTTTCGCTATACACTTTCAATTGGGTATAACAGCTATCTAAGGTTACACGATCAACACAAAATTGTGAATTTTATGGTTTTTATTTATTTAGTTTGTAAGTAAGTATTTATCAATTTATTCAATTTAGTTTACTATAAGAAGGAATTAATAGTTACTATAAAATATGCAAGCAAATGTATAATGTTGGTAAATGTACTATGAATAAACTTCTATTAAATTCTATTCCTTTATTCAATATATTCTTCTATTGTGCTTTCTTTCCAAAAGTAAGGTGACAAACTTCAATTTCCTCGTTAAGGCCCGTTCCCAGATAAAATAAATTCCTATTATCGAAAAGTGCTCAATATTTTGACAGAGTACCGATAGGTAGCTCACGTTTGAATTATCGGCATTGTCGATGTGCGCATAAGTTATCGATAATCACCAAGGCGTCACTGAATATGAATTTCATCAGACGCGCTTGAGAAACGGCAAGAGATACAAGTTTTTTTTAAAGCTCTTCGCGATTTCTGCCCTTATTTCCTTAATTTTCGATATATTGAAATTTCAGACATATATTTTACATTTCAGATAGGTTGAACTGCTTGTAAATATACAGAATTTGTCCACCTTTTTAGCCAAATGCGCCATTGTGCGTTAGAGTATTTTATTGTTGCTCCTTTTTCGTTGTTTTTTTTTTGGCGTATTATAATTTTTTCTTGCCCTGTGAATTTGCAGCATTGTTAGCCTGTGTGTGTATGTGTGTGAAGTTTTGTTGTATAAATTGCGTTAGGAATAAGAATTGAGTTCTAAAGAGATTTAATGGTGTGGGCCACGTCTCTCTCTCTTGCCTGCAGTTGGAATCTGCTGTCTCAGTTCCCGTTCGCACAGCCCTCAGATCCCAGCAGTCCGTAGTCAGATCTCTGCTTTATTGTTAGCGGAAAAAGAAATGCAACAACAAGAGTAACAGCAACAACTACCGACTGACTGCCTTTTAAGCTTGCACAGCTCATATGCAGAGCTTCTTGGCATTTGCCTTGCTCAGTCCTCAGTCCTCGTTGCTGCAATGCTGAAAAGGGACTTTAAGGCATTTTGGCTTTGTCAATTTTGCATTTCCGTTCTAACGGACCAAAAGCCACCGAACGTATGAATCAGCACTGCCCCCCTCTTCCCCTGCCTCCTATACCATTCTGTTGTTATTAATGAAGACAGCGCCAAGGACTCCTCAGTCTCTCAGTCTCTGTGTATGTAACGGAAGTGACAACTAGGCATTGCTGTATTTGACCAATTCAATAGGCACAATGGGAGACAAAACGCTTTGCGGCTTCGGGGATTTCTACGCACATATTTCGATGGAGATCTTATGACTCAAGCAACGTTTAAACCATTGCAACATCAAGGATAAAATTGGCACGTCTTACTTACTGTCGTACACAGAGGGAAATCAAGAATTTCGTACTAGAAACCTGACATTGCAATCTGTGCACATAAGAATATTGTGGTTAATGTACCCTTTCCGTTTTATTGAGTACTGTACTACAAGCCGTTAAAGCACGGCCTTTAATGCAGCAACTTGACTGCGATAGTTGCAGTTAGCATATTTGTTGCCAACCAATTAACAGAGATACTTTTCAAACTAACGATTTATACCGTTATTGAGAGTTGGTGAATTAATCAATTAATGAAATTAGTGCTGGGCATGGGGGAGCACTTGCTGCATGTACACATGCCACATGCCACACGCTAGTTGCAGAGCAACAATTAACCAAATACGCACACAATTACACATTAATGTAAATATGTAGTGCGTGTGGGAATGCATGTGTGTGTGTGTTCATTATAGAAATGTATCTCTTGGCAGCTGTTTAAAGCCAACTGCAACCCGTTCAACGAACTCCTCACGAGGTCGTTTCTCAATTGCCAACACACACACACACACACACACACACCCAAGAGGAGCATTGGCCGTGCTGTAAGCAGGGTGCGATGGAGGGGTGGGGAGTGGGCTTAGAGACAGGGTAAAACTATACTTTGGATGCTGCTGGGTAATATGAAAATTGCACTGGCTGTTAACCCTATTTGCTGTTGCTTTTGTGCCACTACCCCCTCATTTTGCTCTACACTCACCGACGCAGTCTCTTCACTTCATGCACCCCCTAAGCCCAAAGCTGTTGTTACTCTTGCTGTTACTGCTGCAGCTGTTGATGTTGTTGTTGTTGTTGCTGTTGTTGTTGCTGTTGTTCTTGTTTATGTTGATTTCGTATCATCAGAGATTTTAGCTTGATGGCAGCCAGGCGAGGCCAAGCCAAGCCAAGCCAGGCCAGGTCGGGCCTCGGTTATAAGGGGTTTTCTCTCTCGCAAAAGCGTAGCATACTTTTCAGCGCCGCTGCTACTGCTGCTGATTATATGGCGCCTAAAGGCAGAGCGCCGACAGCAAATGCAAGCCAAGCACAAATACATAGACCCGACCACATCCCACGATGGCCAAATGCAGAGCAATACAGATAACAGTTTGCAGCAGCTCGGGTTCGTTGACAACCAAGAGTGCTTCTTCTGCTGTTGCTGCTGCATCCATATGCGTGCGCTTAGGGGCACCTGTGCTGCAGCAAGGTCGGAGCTGGGAGAGCAGCTTTTAGCTAGTGTTAGCCGGCACGCAGTTTTACCCGCATCAACGTGGCTCGAGTATTATTCTTGGCCAGCGGCGTGTAAATCATTTTGTATGCATTAAATCGTCTTCCACGCAAAAGTAGTAGATACACTCTACCCTCGCTACCACTACCACTTCCCCAGCAAATCCCAGTCGGCCTTTTGCTTTGGCTTTGTTTCTGTTCTTGGCTATATACATATGTATATATTGTTGTTGATGTTGTTGTTTTTTAGACCCTGTACTTTAAAAAAAAAGTACAAAAGGGTCTATTAGGATTGTGAATTTGAGATTTGTTTGTAACAGGTAGACTGAAGCATGGTAGGCCACATAAAGTGTGTACAGTGAAAACTCTCTAAACGTCCCATTGGGACACCCCCTTCTGTATGAACACATAGATCTTCCATTCAATACTTTTTTGTAAGGTTCGTGTATAACCTAAGCAGATCAAGTTCCTCTCTGATGTCTCTTTCCCTCCCCCTCAAATTAACGAAAACAATTCTTTTAACTGACTCAGCCACCGCTTCTGACTTTCGGCTTTGCTTAAACAAAGCTTAAGATTCATAGAATGTTTGATGCGGTGGTATTTTCAGTCCAATCGGATAATAAAACGTGTATACAAGTAGATTTGCGATTGCGGGTACGTGTGCAAGTGTGAGTATTTGTTAGTGTGTGTGTGTATGCATATATTTGTATATTGTATTTGTAGTATATACTTACATATATACATATATACTTATGTATATAGTAAGCTCTGCTGAAGTTGGGTCCCAATTTTAGGTATGCCACGCAACTAAGCAAATTGCTCTGGCATGTGTGAAGCAACATCAGCAAAATACAAGGACAATGCAGAGAGAAACACAAAGGACGACAACCAGAGGATGAACAGCAACAACAACACTAAGAACAACATCAGCTTGGTGATTTCATTAACTAAAAAGAAAATAAACTCTTACCTGCAAAGTAACATTAAGCGTTTAGTTAAACCATCCTCTTCACTCTTTCCCCATCACGGAATCCATCTCACTTATTCGTGCTGCCTCACTCTCCGGGTATTCGCCGTCTCTCTCCTGTGTTAATTTTGTGTTTCTAACGCGAAAAGCACAGCAAAATCAGCGCAGCGAATGAACAGCGTGTACTATGCAATAAAGCGACGAAAAACACGACAAAAACTGCGAGTCAATATATAGTACTACATATGTATTTGGCATATGAAACGTCGCTTTTGCCCACTGTGCGCCACGTGGTGTGCATGTGGGTGAGTAGTGAGTGGGGTAATGTGGTGCTTGGTCTTGAGTGGTTGTGCAGCAACTTATATATGTAAATGTGTGCCTGGATGTGTGTGTGTGTAGTGATTCTATGAGCGCTTTGGTTACTTTTGCTTTCATGGCAAATAACATTAAAACAAGCAACGAGTTGGCTCAAATGCACTTCAGCTAATAAGAAACTTTCAGCAAGCGATGTTAAATACAGGGCTCATAAAAAAATGATACCAAAAGTATATACATATGATGATATGCACTCATGGACGTAACCAACAATATTTTTGAAGGGAGTCCATTGAATTTTAAAATTATATACTTAACAGTTGCAATTAATTCTCCTTAAGTATTTGCAAGTTGTCAAAGAACTTTCTCATCTTTTCAAATAATTGTTAATATAAATACATATGTTAATGTAGCCGATATATCATAAGTAACCGATATAACACCATGTTAATAGGAATATGTTAAAATACCACCATATTGCAATAATACCAAATGCTATCGATAGTGAAATAACTAACTATAACGATCGATGAAAAACACGAAAAAAGGCGTCACGAGGGATTTTATCGTCCATTATCGTGGAAGAAGCGCGCGAGAGAGCCGTCCGAAAAATAAAATAACTAAATACAAACTAACTAAAGGCTAAGAATTATAACGAAATAAAGACAAATTAATAAGAACTGTTCGACTTTTCCTGTTTACATAATGTAAATTGTTGTACATCATTTGCTAAAGCTTAAGTCCAGTCAAGCTTAATACTTGCTGAAGAATTTGTATTATGTGTGTGTGTGTGTATGTTAGATGCTACAAAATTTGTATACTTTTAGTATATTCAAAAATAAACAAGGCATAGTTTAATTCTAAAAACTAAATTCACAGCTATTAAAAAGTTTAAAGTAATTTTATAATAATAATGGCAAAAAAAAGGTAACAGAGTTTTATAGAAAAACTGAGTACAAGACTCAGCGATATCCCATGATTGAGCTTTAATTTTAATTCTCTCAATTCAAATTCAAATTGAAGTAAATTGATTAATGTCGTGTTATCACCGCACAGCTCAAAGGTTAGACCTTACTATTTAGACCATACCTTGTGACCCCCAAGAGTACCCCCAAAAGATTTAATTATGCAATGCAGAATTTCTCAAATATATAAATTCTACAAATTTTAAAATACAATGATATGTATTCTAATTGATATTCTATGTTTAGCCCTATGGTATATATGTAACGAAGCCTACTTACTCAGTGGCAATTGGGTTCTACAAAACTGCTTGTTCAACGTGGTTTAACAGTGGCAAAAGCACAACTCTGCCCCTTTACTACATGAGAACTGCGCCTGAGCAGCTTTATTAATGTTTGACAAAAAAATGTGTATCCAAACATTTTGTGGCTACTTCTACAATATGTACACTATCTGTCCCTGCCGCAGCCTCCTTCTTTTTTTTTGAAGTGTCAACTGCTAGCTAATTTCTCTCTAAGGAAATCAGCTGTGGGCAGAAAAGAAGAAAAACAGAAAAAAGTAATTTTATTATGTTTGTTTTGAATATGTTTTCGTGTGCCTGACTAGGAGGGGGCGGGTCAACTGGGAGTGGCAGGAGCTGGGGCTTAGGCATGCCACTGACAATTAAAATGTTCAACCCAAAGGCCAAGGCGAATATTAAAAATTTAACTGAGAATTTCTAAATGTGCCCCAACTCAATGTGTGAGTGTGTGTGTGTGTGTGTATGGGTGTGTGTAGTAAAAAAGGTTATGCATAAAATTCAAGTTGAGTCTTAAAACTGTTTGTGGCTCACAAACTGTCACTTTCACAATGGTCTCAACTGATGCCCATAAATGTACCTAATTCTAGCAGAGTCTTATGCCTATTTCAATAAGAATCTTGGAGATTGTCTCACCAAAACACTGTTATTATTTTCTTGTCATTAAGTTTTATTTAAAAGCTTGATTGCATGCTTCTAATTGTATATACACCAATTTATTTATGATTTGTCCACAATCTAAATAAAAACCTATAAAGACAGTATGGATTTGATGGGGGCGGAGCTCTCTTTAGTGGCCATATCTTATTATTTCAGCACATATATTTATGCCCAATAGTCGCATTTTGCTCCGGGTAGGGACTAAGTATAATAGACTGAATAAGTTTTTTGCGCTATATCGTTTTCCACATCGCTACAGCAGTTCTGCATCGGCCACGTTATATACATATGTATAGTACATATCAATCTCTAAGAAATGCTGTTTGTTTGTCACAGATGATGGTATTTTACAGGGTATATACAAGTCAATCATTGACAAACAACACTTCCCATTGTATACGTATTTTATAATTTTTATGGCGTTGCAGTTTCATAATTCTCTATTCTCCCTCTCCCCCTGTTTCTCTTTCAGTATGTAGCCACAAAATGACCGGCATATGAAAATGGCTTTTCCGTGTTTGTTCTTATTGCTGCAATATTCATTAAATTCAAAAAGTTTTTGCTTTTGAACGTTCTACACTCCTCACATTTATGTGATGATTTTTAATCAATTTAAATTGAGACGATTTAGAGTACATGGGGTTGTGAGTATAAGTCTTTGCATGTGTGTCTAAATCTGCTTATTTTATTCATAATCTATAACAAATTCTCGTAGAATGGAGTTAATTACATGTATATATTCATATATATTCACATATTCCACACTATTACTCTGATTTAACAAAATATGCCAGCCAATTGATTCTTGATCAAGCAGCATGCATGCGTTCAGTGTATATGCTGTAGCTATCGAAGCGCGAGTCAAAGCAATGTGCAGGGACTCATACTGTCTGTTGTGTCCGACTGTACCATGGTACAGTACATCCTAAGCCACTCTCATTTTCGGGCAGCGAAGTCAGCGAAATGTCTAACAACCAACTAAACGAATTATACTATATACACACTCCATGTCTGTCTATCCCCCTCTCTATTCCTTCACATGCTAGGGCGCGTGTGTGTGGGTGTGTGTGTGTGTGCTTGTCAGTCCTCAGTATCTCTGTCTGTCTGTGGCGTGTTGAGTGCCTAATAAAATCATAAAGTAGCAGGTGTTTAGCGCTCTATGGAACACACACACACACACACACACCCACACACCCACACACATCGTCTAAGCTAAGATGGGTGTGTAGCAGCTCTTTCATAATGGCTGCCCGGCGTCAAATTTGATATTATTAATAACCCTTTTTCCAAATGAATTTCTGTGGCAAACATTTCGCTTGTCATTTTGCCAGGAAACGAATGAGACAAGTACATCACATGCCTTTGGTCCTTAGCTCCTTATTGTTATTATTGTTATAGTTGCCAGACTACACACACCCACACCCACACCCACACCCACTGCCACACGCTCCCTTCGCTCTGCTCTTCACTTTGACAGCGGCGTTTTGCCGCTTTGATTCGTTGCTCCAAAACTGGGCGCCTATGAAATATGATATATGTACTATATAGAGTAATATACGTAGGTAGATATATGTATCTGTGTGTGTGTGCCCATTCTTCGTGTCTAGTGGCTGTGTGTGTGTATGTGTATATGTGTGTATCTGTGGCATGTCATACATTTTTCGTTCGTTTGTTAATTGAAAAATGTTGGCTATATGAAGAGAAGCCGCCTCGCTGCTGCACACTGGTACCCTTGGCTCAAAAAGTAGACAGATAGACACACACACACACACACACACACATACGTTAAGCTCTGCTGCGATTAATTATTTCAATGAATTTCCACACATAATAGACATCAGAGTTGAGCCGATTAAATTTTGACTATTATGTGTAAATGGAAAGCAAGAGGTGCCACAGTGCAGACCATGCCACACTATAGTATAGTAGTAATACTACTCTTGCCTGGGTCTATATGTATACCATCAAAAACTTCTCAAAGCCACACACACACACACCAACACTCACACCAACACTCGCACGTAGACCGTGTGGCAGTGGCTCAACGCCTGCCATTTGTTTGGCAGTCATGTCTTGAAAATTATAATTTATAGCTTGTCGCCAGCGTCGTTGCCTGCATTAAGCTTTATTTTTTACAGTCTTTAGGAACTTTAATTCGCTTACAGGTGTACGGGATGTCGCAGCTCAAGCAGCCACCATCACATGTACATATATTGTAAAAACGATTAAATACTTTATAACTGCAGGAAAGTTGTTGAGCAGAGGACGAGGTATAGGATGTGGTATTGAAAGCGGCATAAGGGGATGAATAAGACCAGTATAAGAGGAGGTAAAGGAGAAGGAATAGGTGTAGGTAAAGAGAAAGCGTAAAAGCAGATATAGGATGCTCTTTAGAAGGAGGTATTGGAAGAATAGTAAGAAGTATTCTTTTAGCATATTGTGTAATTTAAGCCGATTTATCAATGTTCAACTTTAAAGTTCCCCATACCTACATATTCGATTTATCAAGTTGTTGAAGATTAGTGATCAAATAAACAAGCATTATTCCAACAGGAACAGTTTAAATATCTAGACAACTTTCCAAGAGATGTACACACAAGTACATACATACTACACAGATTCACCATTTATTATGTTGATTAATTTATTTCTCTTAGTATTTATAATTGTACATATTCAATCATACGTATATCGAAAAATTGTACAATTAACTCCGCAAGAGCATGACAGCCTCGATGCAATGTCTTGAACACTTTGCGCATCTTTCATCTTACTGATGATTATCTGTTATGAGCCGGAAATTGAAAATATGTACATCTACATCAAGAGACTGCAAGAGATACTCGGAGAGGCATGGGAGGCATGAAGGAGAAGGTGGCGGGGGTAGGCAGAGGGAGCTAAGACGTGCATTGCAGCAGGCAGCTTAATTAATTAGAAATATGCAGCAGAGCAAATTGGCTCGGATAAACCAAGTCAGGGCCATGCCAGACAGCCAGCAACCGCAACAGCCAAAAAGAAACAAATAAAATAAGTAAAAATAATTTCAAAAAGTCGCCTCAGCTTGTCGTCCTGATCAAGGTTTTAGTATATATTTCATGGGGTCTGTCGTTCATCCCTCTGCCTGTTACACACACAAATGTCAAATGCACAATCTTAATAGACCCTTTTGTATTTGTCTAAAGTACAGAGTCTAACAAAATGAAACAGAACAGCAGCAGCGAGAAGAGCAGACTATATATAGGATATCTTTATATATATGTATATATGTATACTCGTATTTATGTGTATCCGGCATTTTAAAAACTGCAACTGCATGTCACTAATATCTCACGAAGCGAAGGCTAATGTGCAGCGGTGGGAGGAAGGATGTGGGTGGGCGTGGGGAGGGGGGTGTCATGCCGTAGATGAGCAGATTGAGAGTCACAGCCACTGACTGACTCTCTTGCCTCTTTCTGTCTCCTGTGTGGCCTGGCAATTAATTAGCAACGGAAATTGCGCTAATAAACTAACAAATTTACGAGCTACATTCACGCCAGTTAACCAGTCAGCCAAACGGCTGACCACGCCCCAGCCCCAGCCCCGCCCAGCCGTCAAGCGGAAGCGCTGTAGTGGCCATCATTAAGAGGCAAAGCAAATGGTTGCAACAGCAGAGCAGCAAGAGAAGAGAAACAACAACAAAATAAAATTGAAAAGCAAAACGAAAATGAAAATGAAAATAGAAAAGCTAAAAATGCAGTGACAACAGCAGCAGCAGCAGCAGCAGCAGCGGAGATAAAATGTCCTCAGCACAACAGAGACAAAGGCCAAAGCTTTGCTGCAGCGGAAATCAAATCATTTAAAACGCATTTCCGTTTTACGACACACAAACATCAAGGCTGATAAAAATAAAACATATGTCTATGCACGATAATTGCATATGTACACTGAAAAATAAAACTGCTTACGTGTAGCACGTTCATTTGGATTCATTTGGTTTGGTTTGTTGGCGCATAGATTCTGCGTTGAAGTAGGGGTTTTAACCCATTTCATTTTAGACGCCAAATTTCTTACATAGTACATCGTAAGAAGGTCAAATAGTATAAATTGTTTGTGAACAAAGTCTTTGTTCTTGAGATGCGAAGTACAGGGTCTCCTACTGTCGGTTGCATCTGACTGTAGCTTTCCGGGCTTTTTCAGATTATTGATTACCATATTTTTGCCGTTATAAAAATATGTATTAAATTTTTTCTTGTTTTTTTTATCAGTGTATTCGCATGTGTTGCAATACGAGCATAAAGCAGAAGCTGCGTGCTTTTTGTTTGAGCTAAACTAGCTGTCAGCTAGCAGGACTAGGTGCAACGCAGCGTATGCGTGCGTCTGTATAGGTGTGCGTGCATGTGTGTGTGTGTGTGTCTGTGTGTGAAGCTGTCACTTTACTGGGCTATGCAGTAACCGCCCCAGAACTGAGCTTAACTCAACCGAACTGAGTTGACTGACTGTGCTGACAGCTGCAGGTCCGCTTTTTGGCAAAACGTCGCTGACTTTAAGCGGTCGACAGACAAACAGACAGACAGACGTCTGAAAGACAGACAGACATGCATACAGTAGAGAAAAAACTCGGAAAGCTACAGTCGGATGCAACCGACAGTAGAAGACCCTGTACTTAGCATCTCAAGAGCAAAGAGTAAAAAAAAATCTAGGTGTTTATACAGACAGACGGACAGACAGACAGGGCTATATGGATCAGCTGGTCGTCCTGTCTGCCACGCCTCCTTCTGCCTGTTACACACAAATGTCATTTGCACAAACTTAATAGACCCTTTTGTACTTTTTTAAAGTACAGGCTATAAAAAGCCAAAACTAGATAAAAACACATGGAGCAGATGGATAAGTGAAAAGCGAAAAGAGTGCAATGCGTACGCGTAGTTTTGCTGAAAAATCGTTTTAAAAACCATATCAGAGTGAAAGGGAATTCAGACAGAGAGGGAGAGAGGGTGTGCGTGTGTGTGTGAGTGTGTGTGTGTGACAACTTGGTGAACAGACAAATGCGAATCCAATTTGGGTTTATCGCACTTGTTAACGCAACAGATTCGCCAGCTGACAGCTGAGTGAGCACTGCACATAACGGTAACTACAACTCATATATTGCCATAGTTTTATTAAAACAGTACAACTGCAACTACAACTGCTACACTGAAAAAAATACCTATATGGAAATGGGCAATTTGTTTATTTATGTATGTATTTTTACCCATAATATTCTTGGTTCGTGCCCGTGAAATCTTTGACAATCCGCATGTATTCTTTCCATGTGTAGACCTGTTAACAGTCGTGCATTCCGCACTGCAGTTCTTCCCACTAGAAATTCAAGAAATATTGTTGCATTAAATACATTTTAGTGGATATAATACATTTTTGCATCGATGTGCCAAAAAGTCTTCAGCCAGTGTCGCATAACACTAGCCTACATGCTTATGGGCTGGCAGCGAAGCAAGTGCTTGCCTACCTCACCCTCTCTCTGTTTCTCTGAGTCTCTCCCTCAGTCTGCCCCTGTGGAGTTGCATTGGTTGTTGGCCTGCTATGAAATGTAACTACATTTTTCATGCAATCATTGAGAGCGGCACGACTGCAGGGCAACTGGCTAAAACTGTGTAACTGCCACTGATGCCTGCCACCCCTTGCCAGTACCTCCCTGTCTCTTTTCGCTTTGTATCCCTATCGCACTCTATCAGTGTTGCCAGTGTTGCCTAAACTATAAATGTGCTAGATAAACGGAAAGAAATATTAGCATACTTCTACTGCTTAGTCGTGAATAGATGCTGAAAGGATCGTATCTATTACTCAAATATAATCATAATGCAAAATTTTACATTTTGAGTTTGTAATATAGAAATGGTATTTAGTGAATCATAATTTATATTGTATCTAAATTCCATTCTCCGCTGCTTTAGAAGTAAATATGTAGTGCGATTTTAGCTAAAGTTCAATACATATTTGTATGATATTTTATTACGCTAACATACCAGTAATCGCAAAGCCACAAGCATACCCACTGAGCGCATGCATGCTGTTGTCTACTACTACTGAGGATACATATGTAAAAATGAATAATAACCCAAAACTATACGACAACTTAATAACAAAAGGCTTAATCTATAAGTTTTCTACTTTGAAAAATGCTAAAGTGGCAACACTGCACAGCAGCGGGAGCAACAGAGTCTGTTGCTCATCTGCATGCACAAATGCAATTTCACATGTATACATAGTTGCACATACAATCATATCTGTATGTGTGTGTGTGTGTGTGTGTGTGTGTGTAGTTTGTTGCTTGTTTTGCTGTTATTTTGCAGCGGAATTTCATTTATTCGTTTTACGGTTTTTCGTTTCTCGTTTACCCCTGCGGCCGGTGTTTTCGTTTCGTTTGATTTTCGCTGCCTGCCGCGCTGCTACCTGTGCTGCTGCTGCTGTCGCCAGCGGCGCCGACAACACAGTAGCAGCAGCAGCAGCAGAAACGGGTATGGTCCACATGCTGCGCGTATTATCAAGTAAACATCCGAATCGTTTATACAACTGTTGCCAATCTGTTGACGTCGCTGCTAACGTCGACGTCGACGCCGGCATCAATCACAGCCAATATTGCCAATGACATTTCCGCCCAAAGCTCAACACAGCAGAACATTTGAAACCGCTGCCCCTTTTTCCGCTAGTCCCACACCCCGTGCCCACCGTCCTCTTTCAGCCGACCTGACATACTTCCTATATAGCATATATGTACTACTACCAACTCAATTGCCGGCGGCCGCTTCAATCACTGTGGCAAAGCAATTTTTTATGCTTCGTCGCCGTGCATTTGATTTGTTTTCGTTTTCCTTTTCATTTTCGTTTTCGTTTACGTTGATTTCGCAGCGCGTTTTTTAGCTGCAAGCGGCGCCAAGTGGCAGTGCTAAAACACACACACACGCACACACACAGGCACACACTATAACAAATCGTATACAAACTTGATCGGCCAAATATGATGGCTCTAGCTCTTACAGTTTACGAGATCTAGGTGTTCATACAGATGGACAGACAGACGGACAGTCGGACATGGCTATATCGACTCAGCTCGTCTTCCTGATCAAGAATATATGTACATTTGCACTTTTTCAAGCACAGGGTCTAAAAAAGTCAGTAAGGACACAAAATTTTGTAGGTGTAAGGGGACCGGGAAAGCCGCAGCATACATGCTCAGTATGTTTGTTATTACAGGTATGTTTCTATGTTTGTATATTTGTACATATATGAGTGCATATGTATGTGTATAGAACCGCTGCAACTCCATGTCGTCTTCTGCGGATCTCGACGTATGAGGCTTAGAAATCAGTGTCGGCTACTATCGGTTACGTCCGACTGTAGCTCTCCGGGCTGTTTTAATCAAACCTTTTCAAAGAACTTATCCAACTTCCACATACGTATATATGTATGTATATTCATTAAAACATGTATTCTTTTCATTTAGGTGGTATTTTTGATAATGATGAATCAATTCCGGAGTTTCTAGTTTTAAGTAAAAATTGTATTAGGGTAGTAGGTAGGAAACCACATAACTAAGGCACTTTTTTTCACACCTTTTTTTCACACCTTTTTTCACACCTTTTTAGGGTTTTCACACATTTAGGGTCAAATGTCAACAAAGAGGGTCGGGGGTGGTAAATCTTGTGGGTGATTTTTCGCACCTTCAGGGTCAATGTCAACAAAAAATGCGCGCACATATCAAAAACATCGATAATGAGGGGTCACCGCAGATGTGAAGACGCGCATGTGTGCGGACGGCTAGCCGGGTCAAACAAGGAAGCACGCGCATGTGCGCGGACGGGTAGCAAACAGATATCGGGGTCGGCGTCGGCGTCGGGTCACCACAGATGCGAAGACGCGCATGTGCGCGGTCGGGCAGCAAACAGTTTTAATGGGAAGGGAAAACTTTATTTTCAGCATTAATTTCCAGCATTTTATTTGAACAGTTCAGCCTATGGTATCAGACCAGGGCTGTTCTGATCGACCAGATCAGTACAGGTCTGATCTGTTCTGATCAGTACAGGCCGACCCTCTTTGTTGACATTTGACCCTAAAGGTGTGAAAACCCTAAAAAGGTGTGAAAAAAGGTGTGAAAAAAAATGCCTTAGTTATGTGGTTTCCTACCTACTTAAGGTGTATTCAATTGATTAAATTTTATGCAAAACAGTAATAGTTAAACAGTAATAGTTAAAGGCAAGGGTAGAAACATACAGTAATATCTCCTTTAGATCTGTATAGTAAATTCATATTTTGAAATTCACGTTTTATGTTTATATTACTATATTAAATCATAATTAAAATTCCATAGAAATTTGTTGAGAAATTTACTAGATATTAAAGATCAAGTAAGAGCACAAATGTGTGTCTGTGGCATATAATTTGAGTACACTTTTATTATTGAAATTAATTTATTTATTTTAACATCTATTTCAGTTTTAATTTCTCCGTCGACTACATTTAATTGAGAGTAAATAAATAAAGTGTCATGGCCTATTGCGGAGCTGCTGGTTACACTAGACGGCGACACCCGAGTCGAGTCTTCATATTTGTCAAAATTAATATTATGCAGCATAAACTGGCAACTGCCTGCAGGGTATAGAGGATAAAGTGCCAAAGGAAGTTGGAAAAAGTCAAGGAAATGCCGCATGCCGCATGACAAGGCGATGTGACCCACAAAATATAGTAGACAAAAGCCAGGGCAAACAAAACTGTATTGTGCTCGTATAATATGCCTCGGACAGCATTCTGTGGAGAGGAGCAGAGTGTGAATGGGGGTGGGGGTGCGGTAGCTGCTAAAGAGACCAGGGGCATACAGTTGTTGCTGGAGTGTTGCTGCTGCTGATGCTGCTGCTGCACTTCCGCTCTGCGCTTTACTCTTCAATTATCTTCAATTTTCAGCAAATGTCTCAAGAACAATAGCTCTGCTGATTGGAATTCTTTAACTCGCTGCATGTGCTGGCTGCTCATGCCACAAAATGTGTCGCCCCCCTCCTCCTGGTCTAGAGCATCCTGTGTTTATCCCCGAGTCCACCCTTTGCACACTTGTGGTCTTTGTCTTACGACTTGCCCCGTCTAGCGGCAAGTTGCTGTTGCTGTTGCTCTTGCCACTGCTCTTGCTGCTGTTGTTTTCATCATTGTTTTTGTAACCTGCTCGACTGCAAGACAGTTACAAATGCGACAACATTGTTGCCTGCTGCTCGTCGTGGGGTGCCCCCAAAAGCTCAATTGCTGCAACAGCTGCCAGCTTGCTACGCTTGCAACACGGCATATTCGTGGGTTCTGGCGGCAGGAGAGGTGTAAATCGAACGCAGCGCAATGCCGTTTTGTTGATGGGATTCACTTTATTTGGTTTTTGCTCATTTTGTTGCAATTGTGTGCGAATTTGTTGCAATTTGATTTTCTATTACAAAATAATTTGCACAAATATTTAGTTTTCATCGATCACAAACTGTATTATGTCTGTATGAACATAAACAGCACATGTCTATTCATCATTGATAGCTAAAAGTGTTCCATAGAATACGCACATACACAACTAGTGAACACTCTGTGACATATTAGTTAACCCCCGATGTTTCGAAAGGGATTACGTAAAGGGATATTCGACAATGCTCGGCAGAATGCTTGAAAAACACGAATAGCCACAATTCACAGCACTGATGAAGGTTACCATAAGATCTTTGTATGCTGAAGCACAAGTTTGTATCTTTATAATTGTGGCTGTGATGGTTTTACGTGTGGGGTCTGCCACGCCTCCTTCTGCCTGTTACACACATATGTCATTTGCACAAACTTAATAGACCCTTTTGTACTTTTTTCAAGTACAGGGTCTAAAAAACTATAGAAAACTCTCAATGAAAAATTGGGGCCATCCTGTGTACACATTTATTTGGTATTTATATGCATATAGTACAGTGCTTAGTCCTGAGTCTCGCCTCTCTTAAGTTTCTCTGCCTTCGCACTGGTATAAGGAATATCAAAAACAAGCGGAAAGCTGTTCATTTAGCTTGTTAGCGAGCTAAGACTCGGCTTACGAGCTGTGACAATGCAAATCCTGTTTGTCAACGTCATTAAAATGCCAAGTCAAATGTGATTTCACTGCTGCTGCTACTGCTGCTGCTGCTGTTGTGGGCAACCGTTGGAGAACCCCAACGAACAATCCCAACCAGCCAAACGGGCAAGCAAACAAACAAACCGAGCGATGAAATCAAACAAGAGCAGACTAGAAAAGTGGGTGAGGAGGGAGGTGGGAGGGAGCTAAAAGAGCGTTCCGTGGAAATTGACAAAAGCGAATCGAATCAAAATCTAGATACAATAGGCAACAGGACGAGTATTGTCATTGCATATTGATTGCGACCGTGCCGACTACGGTACATGCAGCCTGACTCGAAGTCCCCCTTTCAGCGCATGCCCCTCTCCCATCTGGGCATCACGAATGTTGCCAGCAAATCAATTCGATTTCGGGAATCCTTTGAAGTAAATTTGAAAAAGGACTGACTGCATCATACAATGCTACGTGAGGGCAAGCCTCCATTCATTGTGCTACTGTGATTTTGGTCATTGCAAATTTCTAAGCGGCTTAAAGGTGTTCATTCCGAGTCATTGGCTGAATACCCAACACCACACACACACACACACACGCGCACACATACACACACAAAGTATGAGCTGACCAGTGCAATTTGCAACATTTAAGGAAACATGAAATGTCTCAACATGGTCCTAAATTTTGCATTCATTTAAGATGCCAACCTGATGCATCAGAGGGTGTTTTTTTTTGTGCAGTGTATATTGCATCACAGTTCAGGCTAGAAACCCTTTTCCTTGTTCAGTTTAAATGTAATTGCAGTGATTACCTATTACTGTAACAGTCGAGCACACACCACTAGAGCATGCTTATTTGTCATTGCTGTGGTTCTAAATAAAAATTAAAAGAGAATATAGTATAGCGGCAACAGCTGCACAATTGTTGCATGCAAACTTTTTGCGGTTGACCGAGCAAACGCCTCGGCAATTTATGGCCCCCGGTGGCAGAGATCGATTGCCCCAAATCTCACCGAATGCCCCTGGAACTCCCAGAAGCATCCCAAGAATTTCGAGTTGTCTTTTGAAAACAATTAGAAAGTAGTGAAGCTGCATAAGATGTGCTCGTAAATCGGCATTTGTCAGGGGTCTTATTTATTGTTCAGCTATTAGACCATATGGAAAATCTAATCAACTGACGGAGAGAATTGTGAGGATGTATTCATGAGTATGTATGTATGTACGGGTATGTACTCATTCATTTGCATGTTTGAGTGTGTTTGTGTGTGCTTAAGCAACTCCAATTTGGTAACAATAAAGTGCAGTCTCTCGAGTCGCAATCAGTGTAGCCTTTGCTAATATTTCAAAAAATGCAAACAATTGAAAATATTGCACACGAATAAGGAACAGTGTGTGTGTGAGGCTCTTGCTGTATTCACATTTAAAGTTGCATCTGGTAAGTATCGCAATTCAAATCGAAATCGGAAACAGAGCTGCAATCTGTATGTCGCCATAGATACAAGCTAAGCTGCTCAACTACGCACACACACTTATGTACATACACACATTAAGTGCACGCTCGCTGCTCCCCCTTGCCTAGTACGGAAACTTTAATCGAATAAATCGAATATCTCCGCTGTTTATTATCCGATTGGGCCACAATTCTCAGCACTGATAAAGGTTACCATAAGTTCATTACATGCCAAGGCACAAGTTTGCATCTTTTAAATTGTGGCTGTGGTGGTTTTTTGCGGTTTTTGGGGGAGAGGGGGAGGTATCAAAAATCAGACGAACATAGCTATATCGACTCAGCTCGTCGTCCTGATCAAGAATATATATACTTTGTGGGGTCTGTCATGCCTCCTTCTGCCTCCTTCTGAGTTGCACAAACTTAACAGACCCTTTTGTACTTTTTTAAAGTACAGGGTCTAAAAATGTACATGTTTGTGTGTATATAGGAAAACATATGTCAAGGAGTTACTGTTATATTGCGCATATTGTTTATGCTTTAAATGAATTAAGCAGCTTACGTGTTTTTCGTTTAACTAATATTTTATGCAAACTGCAAAAGAAGGTCTCAAAAAATCTATAAGTATGCGCACTTGATGCATAATTAGCTGAAGAAATTATAGTAATTTAGTGGCGAAGCGACAGTGGTAAAAAGACCTTAAAAATATGATAATTATTTGCATGTCTTACAAGGCAGGAGAAGCAAGCGCTGGGGGGCTGAGTGTGCTATTGGGTGGTTGCCTGATTGGATGGTTAAGTCTTTGAGTGGTTAAAACGCTACCAGTTGTCAGTTGATGTTGCTGGTGTTGCTGTTGCTGTTGGTGTTGGTGTTGGCGAGTGGGTAAGCAGTGGCTGTCGAAATTGAGTGTAAATGTCGCGGTAACTTATGCCACACACGTATACGCACTTGCTTAATATTACGGCAAGATATGCTGCCAAACTCACGGCCGCAGCCAGAGACGGCGACGGAGATGGAGACGCAGTCGATGGTGCCGCAAAAACCGAAACGGCAAAGACAAGAAGTGTGGCAAAAGGCGCGTAACTTGGAGTCAAACTCATGCTCAGCCACAAGTCAGCAGCAAGCGCAGCAGCAGCGGTAAAGATATGTACATGTATACACTGTAAAAAATGTTTCTTTCATTTTTACTAACTTAGTATAATATCTCCGGTGTTTATTATCCGATTGAGCCACAATTCACAGCACTGATCAAGATTACCATAAGATCTTTGTATGCTGAAGCACAAGTTTGTATCCTTGAAATTGTGGCTGTGGTGGTTCTTCGAGGTTTTTGGGGAGGGGGGAGGTATAAAAAATCAGACGGACATGGCTATATCGACTCAAGAATATATATACTTTATGGGGTCTGCCATGCCTCCTTCTGAGTTGCACAAACTTAATAGACCCTTTTGTACTTTTTTAAAGTACAGGGTCTAAAAAGGTTCTGAAGCAAATAAATATCTAAATAAAAGTGTACCTTCCGGGTCTCATTTTGGAAATTGATTGATTAATATTAAATATTTGTAGCTAACTTTAATTTTTTTCTGTGTATAGAAGAGTTTACATATAGGCAGATATTCACACTCCTGCATACCTACAGAGGGGCTGATGCTGTTGCTGCAGGCGTTCTGCTATGTGGCAGCCTTGTAGTGGTTATGCCGCACACACGCACACACACACACACTCCTGCCGCTCCGCCTTCAAACCCGCCACATCTGGCGTTGTCGTGAAGGTGTCGTGTTGAACATGTTAGGTGTCTTGTCGCTTATCATGTTAAGTGGGTGCACCCACAGTTTACGTGCCTCGCATGTGTCTCTGCCCCTTGCCACGCACCCTCGGCACGTTCTCCAGGCTGTCTATGGTAATTTTCATAGAAAATATGTAAAATTTGCAGACAGACAAGCTGACAGACAGACAGACAGTTAGACAGAGCGAAAGCAAAGCAACTGTAGAAATTAGCTAGTGACAAACGTAGAGCGTAGAACGCAAAACGGCAACAACGTTTTACCACTCGTCCTCTGTTCTGGTGCTGGTGCTGGTGCTGGTGCTGGCTCTGGTTCTTGTCTTAGGCGGCTGCCACTTGGCCTACTCCTGCCAGGCTAATTTCCCTTTAAAGTGTTGCACACTCTTCGCGCTCTCTTGTTGTTGTTGTTGTTGTTGTTGTTGTTGCTGCTGCTGCTGCCAGGACAAGCTCATTTGCACCTCATTAAATGCTGCCACTCGACCTGATGACGACGCTAAATCAGCTCCCTCTGCGCCGCAGCCCCCCTCTCCATAGCGCCACCCCTGGCATTTTGCAGAGAGTATTCTTCGTATTCTTGGAAATGCAAACACAATCTCCACCAGCCACTCACAACGTGCAATACTTGAGAACAACACAGAAATGAAACTCAAAGGGAAAAATAGACAACTTCTAAGCACATCTAAAAGAACTGCAAGACATTTGGCAACCTAATTGAAACTGTGTCGAAATTTTTAAATTAAAAAACTCTACAAAATGATTAAAAACAAATGTCTGCATAGTTTGCTTAGTTCTCGACTGACTATTTAATTTTGACATATAAGCTTTACGCTTAATAAGATAAAAGTTGTCCTTACATTCAGTAAACTTTAATCTAAGAAATCACTAAACTCCTTTCATCCCACTAGCACTGCCGCAATTTCGTATAACAGCGTGCGCTCAGTGCCTTTGCGATTGCGGGTACGTATGAGTATTTGTTAGCGTGTGTGTGTGTGTGTGTGTGTGTGTGTAAGCGTATATTTTTGAAAGTCTTTCATTACAAGTTTCAAACTAGCTTTGTCAAATCAATGATCGCACATCGTAGTGAGAAGATGCTGGCTTCCGGACAGACAGAAGTGGTTTTAACTTCGACGATCAGTTCTCAGTTCCTTACTTTAAATTTATACTTATCCACCCCAGACAATATAAACTAATTAGGTTTCTCAAAATCTCATGCTACTCTAATCAAACTGTAAACTAAACTGTAATGGACTTAACAGCTAGTACTCCTGTATTAAATAGGTTATTATATTGTACATATGTTACTCAACATAAACCTAAGATAACTCTTAAGATTAACAGCTATTAAGCTGATGCTGTGATTTCTCATTTAAAGTTACCGGTATAGTAATATGACATGTGCTCAAATCGCAACGACTGTCTGTTAATTAACACTTCAATAAAGAATATTGACTGATGCGCTATTAGATTGATTTAAACAACAATATGAATAAGCTCACTGAATTAGTTGGCTGTGGCTTTATCTGCTGAGCTCAGCAATTGCAATCGCTACTTATACGCCATGTGCAAGTTGCAATTGGCAACTGTGATTGCCATCAGGCTGATTGACTGCTTGCACTGATATATGTACTACATAACCTGACAATGAGTGCACCATAGTTACTGCAGTTGCTGCTGCCGTTAAGTCCCCCAGTCGTCGGTGCACCGGTTGACAGTTGCAATTAATGCAGCGTTCACTTTTTGCTGTACTTGGCCAAGATGCAGAGGACGATGGCTCTGATGCGCTCTGCTAATTGGCATGCATCAATGCATCGATGACGTTTATTAGCAGCACTCATACATGCACACTATACTGCACGCCGAGCCTTGCCGACTGCAGCAACCCATACCCAGATCCCTACCCCAACCATTCGAGATGCCGCCTGCAGTCTGTGGATGCCACTGATGACATTATTGTGTGCGCCGAGCGGCAAATTAAGTTAATTTGATTTAATGACTCAGCCCAGCTCAAAAAAGTGCTGCCAACTCGTTTTTATAACCATCTACGCAAAGTGCTGCCAATTTGCATTTAAATGAAATGAAATATGCGCAAAAACATCAACTGCAATATTCATCAATCAAACGATGAAAAAAATATTAATAGCACATATACATAGTATGATAAATATGATTTGTGCAGATTGAATGCTTAAAAGTGTGACCGCATGCTATAAATTAAAACCAATAAGTTGTCAATAAGTTATATAATATGGTCATCCTATAAAAAGAAAATTAAAATTTGAATTATATCATAATAAAACTGTGCAATCTCATGACAAATATTATGTACTTCTAACGATTAGTTCGAAAAAGAAGAAAGAATGAAAAATCCGAAAAGAAGCAACAAAAAATTAGGTATAACAAAGCGGCATCATAGATCAAAGTCGTCTTCTCCGAAAGACTGATATACTCGTATATTGCCATTCGGATTGTGAGTAAACTGAAGCAAGCAACATTCATCACCAAATCATTGACCATCAACGAGTTATTGTCCACCCGGAGCTACTGTACCCCTTCTTTTTCGATTCGCTTTAAGTGTCATTTGCCGTGTAGACAAAATGAAAATAACAAAAAGGAATAGGAAAAGAGAAGAAATAGTAGAGCAAAGAACCCCACCAAAATCAGCCAAGTTTCAAAAGCAAATTTCCCCGAGGATGCGCCGCGATGTAACTGGACGAGAGAATGCTAGCAAAAACTGTAGTTGACTGCTGACTTTGGCCTGTTGCCTACACTGGAAAAAATAATAGACATACATATATTTATAAGACGAGTCGGAAATAATAGGATTCAACATAAATGAAATTGTTTATGTTAATAAGTTACCTATAATGACTAACACAGATCTATTTTTCAACTGTCTTTTTCTCTAAGTGTGGCTATAAGCGCCATCGGAATTCCCCGAAGCCATTAAGCGAAAATGTATGCAACACCCAACCAAAAAGCAAGCGAAATACTTAACTGAAAAATGTCAGACTCAGCGTCAGTTGCCTCCGACCCACGCCCAGTCCAGCCCAATTGCCATCGATGTCTTGGCAACACTTCATTAGCCAAATGTTAGGAGCAAGTCCAGTGGCCAAGGGTTGCTGCATGCTGCTGCTGCTGCTGCTTGCTGTTGCCTGGGCCAACAATAATTTAATTTTGCAACACTATTGGCTGCCTTGAACTAAAAAATAATTTCATTGATTACAGATACTGCGAGAAGGAGCACGGAGCGACAGAGAAAGGCAAGCAGGCAGAGAGAGAGAGTGAGAGAGTGAAGGAAATGCCGCATGCCACTCGAGACACTACGGGTATACCAGTTGGCACTTCAGGCAACTTTTTCGGCTTAAATGCATTCATAGTCAATTTCCCTGTAGAGCCATTTTTGCATTTTACTTAAATAAGTAGCTGGAAGTTGAAATTCTCTTAACAATAGTTAAATTTTAACCTAAGTAGGGCAAGCACTTGCAGGTTTAATGCTGCACTGAAAGCTTAAACTGAGTCCAGGATAAAAATGAACTAGAGCACAGTAAGCACTCGATTTATTAGACCCTGTACTTTAAAAAAGTACAAAAGGGTCTATTAAGTTTATGCAACTAAGAAGGAGGCAGAAGGAGGACGAACAGGACGACAAGCTGAGTCGATTAAGCAATGTCCGTCTGTCTGTCCGTCTGTATAAACACCTACATCTCGTAAGCTGTAAGAGCTAAAGACATCATATTTCAAAGGAAAGTACAGGGTCTCCTACTGTCGGTTGCATCCGACTCTAGCTTGCCCAGTTTTATAAACTATATTGCTACTAAGTGAAATAAGCTTGAAGCTTAAACTAGTAGGGTCTGAAGTTCCATTTTAAGTTCTGCTCTCAATTCAAAATGTTTATTGTATTAAATTGAATACAAAGTAACTTTCATTCAGCATTAAACTTAAGTTAAGTCTCAACCATATAATAGGAATAAAAAGGTAATAGAGTAGTAGTATATTATTGTTTATTTTGTCTATTATTATGAACCAGCGATAACTGTACTACGACCTGAACATTGAAAGATATTTAAAGCTTTGATTATTCGAGCTTAACTAAAACTCTGAAAGTATTAGTTATATTGTTCTGCTTCCCCAGCTTACAGGTGCTTTCCTAGCTCTGGCGCATAGCTATATATATATAATATTGCTGTGTGCTTTTCTTACACTATCCATAACGCGCATAACGATAACAAATCGAGAAGTTAAGAGTTGCCTTACAGTTGTCTGTTACGATAAGCCTCCCAAGAAGTACAGTCAAGTCTACACTATTCCAGCTAAAGCTCAAACTGCAGATTTCATGCGATTTACAGCTACTAGTAGTATCTTCAGCTTCCTAAATTGTTTGCCAATCGCCATATGAAATCAGATATTATCCTTTGCTCTTATTGTATCAAACAATTTGAACAGCTATTTGCGGAAACATTTTTGACAGGTATTGGGAAAGCTTTAATGCAAAGCTTGTATCATTGGCATATTCCCATGGTTATTTAGCCGTTGCCATTGCCATTGCCATTGCCTGTGCAATCAAAATGTCTTTCGAATGGCAAATGGCAAATGGAAAACTCGTCGACACCGCCTTCACCCAGCAGAATCTTAGCTTCTCCAATCCAAAATAAATGATTTGATCAATGACTATGCCAATGATGAGCGCTTAGGTTAAGGCAACTCGAGCTGTAGCTAAAGTAGAAGCTGAAACTGTTTGCCGCACGGCAAACACAAAGCGTTTTAATGGCTTTGTTGCCCAGGGAATGGTTTTTCGCTTAGCGCCAGAAATCGCTATGTACTCGCACTCCATGCCCTTGCAGCACCGTTAAACCGTTAGAAGCGCTTGTATCGCATTGCCATTGTAGCTGATGATAAGCTCGTTTCAGCGCAAAGCAAACGCTTTCTCTTGGCCCCGTAAGTGTTAGGTGCTAAAAGCGAAAATTAACTTATCAAACATACATTACAAGCCCAAAGTTAACATTAACAGCATTAACATTAACACGCGGCACATCGCCTAGGGGTGGCAGGGCCAAGGGAAGGGGTATTGGGGGGTGCGGGGCTTAGCAGCTACTTACACACATACATACATATATAGTATGTAGTATATGCTTCACGCTCCTCGCTGCGAGCTTGGCTAATGGCACAAAACGTTCATGCGAATTCCCCGAACAATTGAAAGTTGCGCCAAACTATGAAGCTCACTTCCAGCACGCACACAACACACACACACACACACATTAGGGATGAGGTATTCCCATATGGAGGTAATATCGACATGGTATCGACACAAGAAAGTAATGTTTTACTTAAAAACAATATAAAACTATTTAATGCGATGTATAATTGATAAAGCGATTTTAAATGTTAGCTAAACGAGTTTAAGAAAAGTGGAAAGTAACTAAAACCGATAAATAAATGGAAGTTCTTCAAATGTGGTACATGATGTACTGCATGTACATACTATGTACTATCTTTTTCTCCCCATTCTACAAAACGAAATCGCTAATTTAATCGGGGCGAATTGCAAATGTGAACACGAATGTGAGTTGCCCATAGAAATACCATCATTCAATGAATGTGAATTTACCGAGTGTGACTGACTATGGAAATATGTAGGGCCTAATACGTTATGATCTATTGCAAACTCACACTATTAAACACATGTGCATGTGAGAAAATCTACTGTGTATGTCAAAGCAGCGCTGCTCTGCAAAGCGCACATGTGATAGGAATTATGAGTTTTGGGCACCACTGATCTATTGCTATAACTATTTTCATTATATTCATTAAGTGAATACCGTTAGAGTATCACAGAGAATTTGCATTACAGTTCCAACAAGCTTTAACGTTCTATAAATAGAATTAGGGGTTTGAAACTTGAATATTAAAGCTAGTGTTACTACCTGGACTTAGAATTAGCAAATTACTCCGTGAATGTAGCTGATAGTTAGCTAACGAAGGGACTATGGACGGGCATAGCTTCATTGTAAGGCATTCGCCTCACAATCCGAGGGTTCTGTGTTCGAATCCCACTGTAGACTAACGCACATGTACAGACAGTTTGACAATAACAATTCTAAAGGTCACTGATGAGGATGTTTGGCAACATCCGAAATAGCGCTATCTGGCCAGCCAAGCCTTTTCATTTTTTCAATTAATAACTCCCAATAAAGCTTTTGACGCCGAGCCTGCTAAACTCTATTTTCGATATATTCTATGTAATATTTTGCCCAATATGAATATCGATATATTCTGTCCGATACCCATCCCTCAAACACACTCAATACAATGACAGCTACGCTTCGCTGCTTGGCGTATGAACAAGAGCCGCTTGGGGCCGCGTTTACCATTGATTGAGTTGCGTGGCATTCGCCGTCGCTGTCGCCTATCGCCATCGCCAATCCCCTTTCGGCCCCCTTTTGCTCCGCCTCTGTACATTTGTCAGCCTGCCAGCATTGCTCATGTGTCTAGTGTCGAAATAATAATGATTAAATGCCAGGCGAACAATAACACCCGCAAATGCCTCTCCTTGCCACACATCCTTCGCATAAATCCCGTTCGAAATTATTGGAAAACTCATTAATAAGCAAACGGGGTAAACGCCCAAAAAGCGTATGTGCATACGCTGCACAAAAGAAAGGCGAAAAGTACAGCGGTGCAGCGTTATATTGCACTCCTGTGTGTGTGTGTGTGTGTGTGTGTGTGTGTGTGTGTGTGTGTGTGTGTGAGTGTGTGTGTTTGCAAACTGCCTTGTATGTGTGTGTACTTCCTCCCACAACGCTTAGTTGCATGAATAATTGCCTTATTTGATGCCATAGCTAGCATTTCCTACGGTGTAGTGCACGAAAATGAACGAATGAATCAAGAACCGATTTCAAAATACAAATTAAAAAATAAATCTATTTTACTTTTACTTTGTAATCGTCTCTTCAATATTTCTGTGGGACCAGATCCTTTCATCGTAATTATACTTTTACAGTATATTCACAACGTTTTAAAACACAGCGTGAAGATCTAGTGAAGTTCTTAACCTTGTACGTTATCAGCAAGGTTTAGAACTTCACTAAACAGTCTGGAAAGCTACAGTCGGCCGCAGCCGACAGCAGGACTCCCAGTACTTTCCTTTACCCCGTTCGTCATGCTATCGACGAAGTTAATAGCTAATAAAAATCGAACTAAGTTTTAAGCTAGGTGACTTGAAATGACTTATAAATTTCAAATTTAAATTCAATATAATTCCATATAATTAATTCTCAAAGAATGATTAAACCATATTGATAGATATGATGATATGCAAGATGCAACGTTTCGATTATTAAGATGTTTACTTAGCTTGCAATGTCCTGTGGCCTGTATGTTTGTGAGTATCCTTGATAAGTTTTACTTATTTATTTATAATCACCTAATATAAAGTTCAAACTTTATAATAGGGGACAAAACACTAGCAATGGCTACATAGGCCTTCAGCTAAAATGTATCCTTGATAAGTTGTTTTAAGTTTAACTTCATTTTTAATGCTTTAAGCTTTAATGCCTGACTTAAAGTTTAAATGCATAATCTATTTCAAGCGAGGGGCATTAAAATACTTCATTTCAATTTGCTGGCAGCTTTCTGTTGCAACAGTTTCACGGTCGCAGTAAGCTTTAAGTAATAAAATACACTGAAGAAAATAATTTATTGAACTGCCGGCTTAGGCCAAATAACCGAATGCCTCAATAAAAATCAATATTTGATGACTACGCAGCCATTTTGCACTTAATTTAAGGACGCTTTAAGACGCCAACAGAATAACTACAAGGAATTGCTATACTTTTAGTTGGCACTGTCTCGGATTCGAGTTTGGACTCTAACAATGCCGCAGGCGATTACTTCGGCTCAGACAGACACTCAATGGCAATTGAGGTATGCGTGTGTGTGCGCGTGTGTGCGTGTAGGTGGGTGTGTGTGTGTGTGTAAGTTTTGTGTTTGGAATTTTTAGTTCTTATTTTATGTGGTGCTCCGCAGAGTAAATTTTTGGGCTACCTACGGTCTGCGAGTGCATTGCATTTTAGTCACGTACAAACACGAAAGTTATCGAAGATTTAAGCGCACGTACACGATGTTGCTGCCTGCCAAAAGAAGGAGTCGGACAGTTCGGGGGGGAGAGAGAAAGTGCGGGGGTAGACAGAAGAGTTAGAGACAGAGCTGCAGAGATACAGGCTAAGAACGAAAAGTCGTCATCAACTGCCTAGAGTTATTGCAAAATTCTAGTTACGTTTCGATTTGCTACGGTTCCTCCAACTGTTTGGCCAACACGTCTGCATTTCACACACACACACACACACACACTCACACACACACAATAACTGTGACAATGCCAAATGCTTGTCAAATTGAAATTAAAAGCCAAAAAATACATAAAATTCTTCAAGTTGTAGCGAGTCGAGCAGTTCAAGCGATTGGAGACCCTGGCCCATGCCATCGACACATCCATTTTATAAAATCAATGAAACCAAATAAAATACGAGTAGGTTGCCCTTCGACAGCACGTAACCGTACATAACTTTTGTTCTGATTCGCGCCACAGCAGCAGTGGCCACCAGAGCCACTAACCACTAGCCACTGACCAGTTACCCGTTGCCCGTTACCCGTTACCCGTTGCCAATAACCCGTAGCTTCTAGTCCCCAGACAGACCGCATTTGGGTCTGGTCTGTCTGGTGATATTTTGTGGTTGTCTGTCTGCGTGCTCGCCTGACCTTTTGCAGCGGCAAATCGAATGGGGACTTGCAACTTTCACTTGGCCACGCCAGATGCTAACAACTACACACGCACACACACACACACACTGATGTTTTGGGTACAGTTGGTCTCCCTTTTGCAAGTGTGTCCACTATTCACACAAAACTTCTAAGCTCCCATTTGGGGGATACTGTTATTCCATTCTATTGATTATGTGAGAGAGTATGAGAAACTAGCGAAAGCAACCAGTATATAGAGAAGCGGTTAAGACTAAAGCTGAGGGTGTTCAAAGCAATTGGCGATTCTTTTTAATACCAAATATATTGTCTGTCTTTTTTACATAAACACTTATTTCCTCCATTTTTAATATTGCCTAGCAAAATTTAATATAAAAAAACCGGAAGACTACAGTCGGATGCAACCGACAGTAGGACGCCCTGTACTTTCCCTTGCAGTAGCTAATCCAAACAATACACACATATCGCAGAGTCAGACGCAACCACGCATACATAAAGTGAATGCTCACTGGTCTCCTAATAGGTAGGCAAAACTTCTGAATAACTCCGGTCTTTATTATCCGATTGAGCCACAATTCACAGCACAGATAAAGGTTACCATAAGATCATTATATGCTAAAGCACAAGTTTGTATCTTTATAATTGTGGCTGTGGTGGTTTTTCGCGGTTTTTGGGGGAGGGGGGAGGTATCAGAAATCTAACTCAAACTTGATCTGCTTGCTCTACAGGGGCATCTAACCGCCAAATATGAAATCTCTAGCTTTTAACCAACTAACTATATCAGTATCTGAACATGTATTTGCAGCTGTATCTGAATTTGTATCTAAATTGGTATCTGAAGAAGTATCCGTATCAATGGGTATACCAGTATTTGTATATATTCATTTAACTACACACATATGTAAAATGTATCTGCATAATGTATGTATGTATATAACGCATCTGCATAAAGTATCTATATCTGTAACTGGATCTATATCTGCAATTGCAGCTTCATTTGCATCTGATGCAACAAAATGCCCTGAAGCATTCAACCTAAGTCAGCCCTTTTCAGCTTCTTTTTTTCTTATCTCTCCTTTTGCTCTTCTACATGCTTCATACGGCCTGAAGCTGCTGACACTACTGCCACTACTACTGCTGTTGCTGCTGCTGCTGTTGCTGCTGCTGTTGCTGTTGCTGCTGTTGCTGTTGCTGTTGCTGCTGCTGTTGTCATGTGTGCGTAGAAATCGCCTCAGGCCAATGGCTATGCAATGACAAATAGGCGACAAAACGCAATGAGAAATATGCTGGCATTTCGAAGAGCTGAGAGAACCGAAAGAAGTAACAGAGAGAAGCGAGATGGAGAGGAAGAGGAAGAGCAACAGCAACAGGAGCAGCAGTGCCAGCTCAGATTAGAAAAGCATTTGTTGAAATCAAAAAGCCAGAAGACAGCAGATACCAGACAGTAGAACCGGACAGCTGTATGCCTCATGACAGTAAACTGAAAGAGAAAACGAGCCGAAGATGGAGATGGAAATGGAATTGGGAACGGAAAGGAGAAGGGGAAGGGGATAGAGAAGCTGAGCAAAAAATAAGAGCAACAGCGAGAGTCCCATTGCAATGCAGTTAGGGACAAAGCGCAGCAATATTAAAAACAAGTAAACGCATTAGAGGCCAGTACACACGACTAAAATACCCTGTTAAAGCCTTTTTTCCGTACGGATTTGAATTTCAGTGACTCTAAAACTGTATATTCTAAGAACATTTTTGAAAATTTAAGGGGGGAGGAGGATGGGATATCAAATTAAAAACTTAAACTTGGCCTGCCTATGTTATACACGAACCAAAAAAAAAAAACTACGTCTCTAGCTCTTATAGTTTCCGAGATCTCGGTGTTCATACAGACAGACGGGCAGACAGACAGAAGGACATGGCTAGATCGACTCAGCTCGTCGTGCTGATCAAGAATATATATACCTTATTGTGTCTGCCACGCCTCCTTATGCCTGGTACATACATTTCTGAGTTGCACAATCTTACTAGACCCTTTGTACTTTTTTAAAGTACAGGGTCGAAAAACTTTTAAACAGTTTCCTCTTTGTCAATTGTCATTAGGTATACCCCAACAAAAATACTAGAGCAGGGTGTAGAAAGAGCAGCAGAAAGAATAAACCTAGAGGAACGCATTGCCGACAGCAGACAAAGGTCACATGTGTGAAGATATAATGCCTTAAACCCTGCCCCGCCCACTGAGTAAACGCAACTTGGCAGAAGGAGAAGAGGAGGAGTTGGTGGTACAGCAGAGCCATGGAAATAAATGATATCAAGGGACTGGGCCTTGACCAAGTTTCAATTAGTGCTGCAAACTAAATTAAGCTATAACTGTACTTCTCTCTATTCTTTCTATTTCTTTTCAACTGTTTTTTTGGTTCACCCCATGTATGACCCTCGGACAAGGCAAACGCATAAACAACAATAGGCAAATACCAGATCCAATTGCCACGGGAATTACAAGAGAACCATGAAACAAAACGAACTAAAACCGGAGAGTTGCATAATGTGGGTCTAAAAACGCTTAAAATAATAATAATGATAATATTTATAATTATAATAATAAATAGAATAAAAGAAAGTTTTAATGTGATGATTTTTTATATATTTAATTCCTTAAAAGGTAAAAAAAATAAATAATAAATAAATAATAATGATATCGGAGACTTATCTAATGAGAGTTTTAATAAATATGAAGTTCTAACAGGAATATAAATCTCTGATATTTATGGAATATCTTTAGATGTACAAGATGAGCGTGTGAAAACAGCGCTGCCAAGCAAGGCGCACATGTGATAGGAATTATGAATTTTGTCCACCACTGACTTAGATATAATAGACTTGTTTTAAATATATGATTGATCAAAGAACTTTATCAAAATCTGAAATATCTATAAAATGTATACTCTATATTTCACATCAGGTGGCTCAGAAATTGAAGATAAATGCATTGGCTTGGCTTGACTGAATGAATGAATGAGTGGGTGAGTGGGTGAGTGGGTGAGTGGGTGAGTGAGTGAGTGAATGAGTGAATGCTTAGATGAATAAGTGGAAGCGAATGAATGGATGGCCAGGACAAGGCAGTGTCGGCAGAGGCGTTGCTTCTATTGTTAAACGAATGAAAAATAGCCAACAAGCTTGCCTCATCACAGGCGGCTCAGCTTGCCACACAAGGTGGCAACGTCAGGTGCATAACTCATACGAAGCGTTGCCCACGCGATTTATGACTAGTGACTGCAAATGAACAAAGCGGCCAATTCTTTTGACAAATTGCATTGCCGCCTGTTTATTATTGAATTACGAGATCATGAGTGCCAGAGCCCAGGACAATGACATGCAAGGAGCGCAAGGATGCTGCTCGTGGCCAACATTCAACGCTTTTAATTAGCTAACGCTATGCAGCCCGCAACACTTGACGCTAATGAATTAATTAGCTGTAATGCGCATCTAAAGCACACTCACACACACACACACACACGTATGCATATATGTATCTCTAGTTCTAACATTGCTGCAGTTGGCACAGTCCAAATCAATTTTCCGGCCAAAAGCGTATGACATTTCGCTCTACTCTGGCGATTTGCGTTTAATTAGCGTGCCGCAAATCTATGGCCACCACAGCTTGGCATTTAGCGGCACCTGCCCCCGCCTCAATTGCCGTGCCGTGCCGTGCCTCATGCCTCAGGTGCAACAGCATCAATTTGCATTTAATGCGCAGCATTTGTACAAGTTTACCGCCAAGCTGCAGCTAAGCAGAATTAAAGACATTCACATGCACAATGCAACCCGAAGCAACGAGTAGCATCAGTCAAAGAAGCGGTATAACGAAAGGATCTAAACTTTCTTAAAGTACAGGGTCTAAAAATCTTATTTTAAGATTTCAAGACTTTCTATACTTTTAAATACTAATTTTAAGAATTTTTCATTTGTTTTGAGAAAAACGTTCTTTCTTTCAAACTTTTTCTTAAGATTCCAAAGTCGTAAACTGAATTCATTTCAGCTTAATTTTAAAACTCTATTTTTCCACTATGTAGACTATACTACACAACACATTCCTGTATTGTCCGACAATCGATGCTTTGCCACGTCGACCCCCGGCCTGCAATGGCGGCAACATAATTACACCTATCCTGTTGCATTGTTGTGCTCCATCCCGCCCACCAATCACCACACACTGGGGGCCTTTTATCTGCAGCTCTCTCTCCCCGTGCATTCAATTTTGTCAACGCAGCCAATTACTGAAATTATTTGTGTGCCGCACTACTGATTTGCCATCCATACCGAGCAATTAGCATGTCCCATTTCCCCCTCATTACCAGCCCATAACCCTGTCGAATCCCTGCGTATATTTTGCAAAAATATAGTTGAAATAAAAATCATAAAATACAAACACTAGAGGAAAGTTCTGAATGTCCTCCAAGTACACACAGCAAAAAGAAAAGCTGTAGCCCATTTGTGTGGCATGTTTTCTTGATGGGCGTGGCAGACGCAGATTGAGTGTAAACCTATTAGAGAAATTACCAACGAAATGAAGCGAAGCCTCTCGAAACCTGGCCAAACGGCCAATCCGCAGCTCAATTCAATTACGAACGCCGACCATGACAACGAGAGCAGTTCGAAAAGTTTAGAAAAGCTGAGTCGAAAACCGGGGTGAATGCCAACAAAACTGTATATATAAGCGAGCAGCTCACACACACTCTCACACTAACCGCTCTCTTTGTGAGCATGACTGCTTTTGAGATACGAAACTAACGACACCTTATACTATACCAGTAGTGCCCAAACTGACACTATCAAACAGTGTGCGAGCGTTCGTAGAGTAGTAAAATGAACGAAGCGTGACGCCTATACATGTGTGAAGATCTACTGTGTGTGTCAAAGCAGCGCTGCTCAGCAAAGCGCACATGTGATAGGAATTATGAGTTTGGGGCACCACTGCTATACAGTTGCAGTCGATCAAATGTAAGAGTAAAGTGCTAACTATATTTGATATAAGCAAAAGTACATAATATTATAAAATAATTTTGAATTTGCTATTCGGATTAAATATGATAAATTCGCATTCCTCCCTATGATTCAAACTCCAACTTAAGTAATAGGCCATTAAGTAATGAAAGCCAACAGTAATACAATAACTAAAGTAAGTACGAGCATCTAAGTTCCAGCGACTTATTGCTAAAACATATATTAGAGTACATATATTTGCTTATCTGTTAAACCAAGCCCAAGAAACATATTTATATGCTTTAATTTATTTACAGTTTCACTGCAAATGCTATAAATACAATACAACTATGAATTATAGCATTATGTGGAGCAGAGTGTATTTTCCATAAATTTATTGATTGACCTTCGGCACGGCCAGAGCCTGAGCCCTGTAATTCAAGGCATATATTTTGGCTGTAAATATTTAATGCATTCGTTTGGTCATTTTCATAAACCTTAGGTTACGCAGCACCCACCCACACCACTGCCCCCTTCCACAGACGTACACACGACTGGCGTATAAAAATAAAGCTGCCCTTGTTCTAGGCAAAGCGATGTTATTATTGTTATTAAATTTTACTGCCTATAACTGTTGCTGGCAAGACAAATTAGTGAGGCGAGCGATTTGGTAAGGAGCATAAATGCGCACAGCAGACAGTAGACAGAGGACAGTGGGCGCTCTAGAGAAAGACTGCAGGGAGTGGTGGTACACTGAGAAAAAAGGCAGTTCAAAACTTCGTTCTTTCCATGTCGCTCATTAAAGAAAGGTTATCTTTTTATTTTGCTAGTTCTTATAATTATCGAAATAGGTCGTAACAGGAGAATATACGATACGATTTATGATATTGTATAATTTAGTTTTACAATATGTTTATGAATTCTATCGTAATTACTAGTAATTTCATTGTATTTAGAATGAAAAAACTCGGAAAGCTACAGTTGGCATCAATCGACAGTAGGAGATCCTGTAGATCCCTTCACACACACACGCTAACAAACACTCTCACATGCGGACATCCCTTTAACCACATAGTCGCATACACACGCATACACGCCTATACCCTTAAGTATGTATGTGTATTATCAGCCTGTGCGAGTGGCGCTTTTTTTGTTCACAGTGTAGGAGAGTTGCTTGGCCGTCTGGCCAGGGTTTGCTTAGTAACGGCCTGAGGGTGTTGCTCTGCTGGTTATCCTGGACAAGTCCTGTTTTACGCACAGCGTTTTAATGTTGTGTTTGTGTGCTCATCAATATTTATTGGGGTTCGAGTACGTGAGACGCCATACAATCAGCGCGAGAGACCTGCTCCAAGGAACAGATCCAGGACCAGGACCGGGACCAGGACCTGCCCAGGACACATGCAATGAATGTTTGTGCAAATATGCCTTGGTATGGTTTCGTTTTTATGTTATTTTATTTCAATGGCCATTATGGCACTGCCACTGCCACTGGCCCAGCTGAATGTGGCCAGAGCAAAGCTCAGCCAGCGACTGATATATTACAGGCTTTTGCCTAACAATAAACGGCACTTGATCAGTGGTGGAGGATGCCAAAGGGGGAGGGGTGTGGTTAGCTTCACACACAATACAAGCTTTGCTTATTTACTATTCAAAAACTTCAATTACCATTAAGTAGTCGCCGGAGCGTTAATCGCCAGTAACCAGGGAGTAAATACCCTACTACCAATACCCCCACTCGCCACCTTTCACCCCCTAGTCAGTTATTATGCTGATTAACGTTTTATTCACACATAAATAAAACAAAGTGTGTATTGGTTATTAAGTCATTTCTCAGATATCGTCCTTTGTTGCCGGTGCAAATACCCCTTAGTACGGTGGAAAGCGATTTACAGCACGCAAAACACGATATACGAGACAAAGGGAAGGGGTAGAATAACCCAATAAAAGGGCCAGTGGACAGACTGTACTTTATAGTAGGCGCAACAGGAGCCGAAATACTCGAAATTTAATCCGATTTCTATCCGTATTCAGTCCGGGGTACGAGTAAATGCTACAATCGGCTTAAAATGTATAAATAAATAAAGTCGATTGTTATGAATAGCAAATAACACAAACGAGTGTGAGTTATGAATACTTTCTTATAAGAGTTCATCATAAGCAATGCTATACAATTGGGAAACTCCCTTTTAAAATCTAGAGATTCCCATTGAAATACAATCCAAAGTTTACAAAATGCAAAACAAACTTAAGGAACATTCAAAACGAACTTGGCAACATGTAAAACGAACCTTAGCAACATCAAATAGAAGCCATTATCGGTGCCAACATTCGTCTAGCATAAGCAATGTTAACAGATAGCTAGCAGCACTTCATTCTGTTAAGCAACATATTCCTAGGTATGAGTAAAACCAGTGCGCTAGCAACTTTCGTTTAACATTAGCGGCAGATCGTTGGCAACATCCACACATACTATTCTCCTTAGCAACATGTTCTTAGTAAAACCAGTGCACAGGCGTTAGCAGCATTCGTTTAACATTAGCGGCAGATCGTTGGCAACATCCACACATACTATTCTCCTTAGCAACATGTTGCTATGCAAGACTGCAACCCCATAATAAATGATGAGTTTAGATGTCTGTGTGCACCCTTGTATGTATTAGTGTATGCTTTCTAAGCAATTGATGGAATAAAAAATGATTTTTGAATAGTCAAGAAAGTGAAAGTGAATTTGGTCAAACGAATTAAATTATATAAACTTTCCTAACAGTGCGTTCAACTATTAAATACTTCAAGATATCACTGTAGTTAAGTTACTATCACTAGTTAAGCAACTCTATAGCATATAGTATAAAAAATCTGAGAGCTTTAAGTGAATTCCGTTTAAATGCTTAATGTAACAACATTAAGTGCTGCAGTTTAACTCCAAGAGTTGCTTGACATTTCGAAATAAAAGAAGTGCAAACTGACAAGACATAAACCTCAGAGTCGGGCCATTTGCTAAGAGATTTCCAAGAGATTTAAAGCTGCCAAGCTATAGAAAAAGTAACTAAGAAAATGTGCACATAGCAATGAAGAGGAGAATGTGAATGTGAAAACAGATTTGTTAAGCTATTTTGAGTGCAACTTAAAGCATATGCAGTGCCTCGGCTCGGCTGTCGACATGCGTGTCCTTGAGTCCTTGGGTCCTTGTGTTCTGTGCTTCCTGAGTCCAGTGTGTCCGCCGTGTCCGCCGTGTCCTCTGGCTGGCCATGGCAGCTTGATTACAAACTAAGCCGTACTTTTTTCTTGTGTTTTTTCTAAGAGGTTGCTTTATACAATCAGCTCAGTGTTGGGGCAGAACAGAATGCCAGGCAGCAAGGACAACATCGTCGCTCACTGATTGCCAGGCGCTCGAACGAAATAACAAAATAACCATATAACCATATAACGAATTATGTGTTTGCATAAATAAATAAGCAACAGAAAAAGAGTGGGTATAAAAAATAAATATGTAGTATACTCTTGACTGGCTGCCTGCCAATTGAATTGAGGCAAGCTCAGCCAGCCCGCCACACGCTGTGGCAAGTCTCTCGTCTCGTCAACGGCACGGCATCCTTGGTTATCGTTTCGCCAGCATCCTGGCCACATTTCACATTCCGCAGCCACGTTGCCACGTTCTATTGTCGCGCAATGTGTTGTGAAAAATTCGCTCACTTTATTATAAACAAATAGCATGGATGCAGCACCAATGTGGCTCCGTTACTGACAATGACACGCTCGCCATTATGGCAAAATGGGAGGCGAGCGTTCAACGGATGCAGCTCCAGGACACAGGACGCAGGACGCAGGACACACAGTGCGCTCCATGGCCTCTTCCAATGGATTGCCGCATGGCTCCCATTTGCTGTTGCAGCGAGCAAAATATTGTCGCTGGCAATAAATGCCAAGCATCCGACGACGGCTACGACGACGACGACGACCGCCATTATGGTAGTAACGCCATTTTGTTTTGCCACAAACCCAACAACAACATGCCTACTGCCATCTGCCCCTCTGCCCCTCTGCCCCACCAAATAACGCGAATGCAATAAATAATACGGCTTGGCAATTGGCGTTGCCTGCTCCACGGCTCCTCTCTACACTCCTCCTTCCACTCCTCTCTCCACTCCTCCTCCTCCACTTCTGATACACTCTGTTTTTCACGACTCTCGTTTGCATGCAACGCTTTAAGCCTGCCTGTGCTTTAAGGTTGCAGCCAACGGATGTGGCAAGCTGCTTAACAGCTTAGATGCGAAACTATGTCCTTGCGAAATTCAATTGCATTTG
Source organism: Liodrosophila aerea (assembly GCA_035045005.1). NCBI lineage: Eukaryota > Metazoa > Arthropoda > Insecta > Diptera > Drosophilidae > Liodrosophila > Liodrosophila aerea. The sequence continues at coordinate 1,308,721 of JAWNNL010000485.1, forward strand.
CCATATTCAAACTGCATTCAACGTTCTTAGTTCTTCTAATTAGACCCTGTACTTTAAAAAAGTACAAAAGGGTCTATTAAGTTTGTGCAAATGATATTTGTGTGTAACAGGCAGAAGGAGGCGTGGCAGACCCCATAAAGTATATATATTCTTGATCAACACGACGAGCTGAGTCGATCTAGCCATGTCCGTCTGTCTGTCTGTCTGTATGAACACCGAGATCTCGAAAACTATTAGAGCTAGAGACGCAATTTTTTCTGTTTCGATTACATAGGCAAGCCAAGTTTATGTTTATGTTAATTTGATATCTCATCCCCTTCCCCCTCAAATTTGCAAAAATGTTCTTAGCTTGTACAGTTTTGGAGTCACTGAATTCTTTTTTTGAATGAATTAAGCTTTAGATGCTTTGAATGTTTGGTGCTATTTGCAGCCCAATCAGATAAAAAACACCAGAGATATTGGACAATCAATATTCTGTAGTAGGCATTTGGTGGGGGAGGGGGTAGCCATGTATAATATTTTCTTCTGAATGGAAAGAACAGAAACTCCTTAAACGGATTTTTGTAACATAGTTTTCTTTTGATTTACCTTTTTATCAATTTCTCTTTGTTTGTCAGTTGCTAATCCCTTACAGTTTTAAGTGTGGCTTAAATGAAAAACGGAGTTAGACTGGGAAATGCAAAGAGCGGGAATAATAGCATGAGTAAGTGCTTAAATTATCTGCTCTTGTCAATTTGTTATGTATGGGAGAGGGGGAGGAGCTTGGTCACTTCCACTCTCGATTCTTCTCTCTTCCTGCTGATTCGCTCAAGCCATTCATTGTATCTGTGTCTCTCTGCTTTCCTTTTGTCGTCTAGTTCTTAATTAAAACATCAACTGAAGCATAAATAATGAATAATTCACATGATTATGATGTTGACGTTGGTCACAGAGAGCAGAGAGCAGGAAGATGGAGAGAGAATGTGTGTGAGAGACGGAGAATGTTTATGCAAGCATATGTGTGTGTGCGTGTGTGTGTAGCGTCGAATGTCTGCGACTTTTATGCAAATTGCTTACTAGGTGCAAACAAAAAACGTTGCATAGTTTTGGGCGCGTATTAAAATTGGCGCAGCCAGCGAGTCTGCCTGTCCGTCCTTACGGCGAGCTGAGACAAACCCTTATGCCTTAAAGGCTTTAAAAGCAATTTGTATACGAAACTAGAAAAATATTTGAAGCGCCTTAATAGATATACTACATCTGTATGTATGTATGTATGTATGTACCTGTATATAATACATATGTAGCCATATGTTTGTTTGTTTATTTGACTTTTTTAACACACTTTTGTTTTGCCTGTGTGCCATTTATAGTTTTGCGCGTGCGAATTTAATCAAAAGTCAAAAGCACACGAGATGCGGACAAGCGGATGCGTCAGGACATGCCCATAGCGTGTGCGTCTGTGTGAGTGTGCGTGTGCGTGTGCGTGTGTGTGTGCGAGTGCGTGTGTGTGCTGACCCACATAAAGGCAAACACCAGCAAATAACTGCGAGCGCTGCCAGCACAAAAAGACTCATCAAAAACTCATAAATTTGCAATTTTCGACACATGACAAAATAAATTGTAAACAAAGCTGCGCCAAGGCATGAGCCAAACAACAATAATAATACACAAAAAAACAACAACAACAACAACCACAGGCACAACAGTCAAAAGCATGAATAACAAACATAAAAACAAAGGCAGCCAACACGGCGTATGAAAATATTTTTGATACATCTCCCCCCTCCTCACCCCACCATCTTTCTACTCCTCTCTCCTCTCTACACAATAAAAGCGCACAAAGGCCATTGAAGCTGCAGCTGAAATTGATGTGGGAGTTGAGCAAAACCAGCTGTATGGTGTGAGGGGGTGTGAGGAGTGTGTAGCTGGTGTATTGGTAGTATCTTCAGCACATTTCGAGTTGCTTGTCCACAGTAAACTTTTCATTAGCTTGCAGACGCCTGAGGCTAGAGACGAGAGGGAAAACCACAGCACAAAGGAAATAATATTCAGCCAAAAGATACTAACAAATACACACAAACTACACTCTCTCTGTGTGTGTGTTTGTTTACATGACTTTATTATGTAATAATCAATTTTAACTTAATTGCAATTGTTGCAATTACTATATGTGGCATAAATGAAGAAGTAAACGACAGCAAATTAATCAATTTGGCTTAAGGCAATATAGTATTACATATCCACCCTGTATCTCCAGTAATGCGTACTTTGGAAAGTTTAAACAAATTCATGTAATGTGAGTCGGGGTGATTTTTAAAGTAAACCAAGCTCAGAGTATGATTTGGTCGAGAAACAACAACAACAACACAGAGAAAAACTGAGGTTCTAAAATTAAGTGTATAATAAATCAATTATCAAAATCTAAAAAAGCCCGGAATGCTACAGTCGGATGCAACCGACAGTAGGAGACCCTGTACTTTCTTTGTATTGTTCTCTTTTTCGCTCTTTTACTTCACTACTATTTTTCCCCCTCCTTGTCCTTGCCTTGCTCTTTATTCACTTCTTCTCTTCTTCATTCACTTCTTCTCTCCCCTTTCTATTTACTCTCTGCTCTCTCTTCTTTTCATCCTACTTCTTTATCTACCTCATTTGTATCTCCCTTTTTCTTTTATCCAGCGTCTTTATTCAGCTCTTACTCCAGCTCCCTCATTATTTTCCTTTTTCCTCTTCTCTTCTCTTTTGATTGTGGTTTCAAGCAGTTGCGGAGGCATTAAAATCGATTACGCATCGATAAGTTTTTTAACATTTTGTTCGTATTATTATAACTCGTATTTTCGCTGCCTGAGTCATTATATTCGAGTGGTTCTTGATTCATATTTGTATGTACATATGTAGAATGCTTTCAATACGCCAGGCTTGTGCTTAAAGCTAAGCATACTCTCGACTGTCATACCCTTCCAATTACATACTTAAAAAAAAATTAGTTTTGATTATAATAATAAATTTTAATTGTGTTTATTCTTTTTTTCTTATTTGTAGAGAAATGTGTTATTATTATTTAACAAAATCTTTTTTAACGTAATAAACAATTATCATAAAATAAATTATTCAAGTTGCAAACAGCGATTTATTGTTGAATGATTCGTCTTAAATGAAGTTAAATGCACAGACACGTATGTATGTACATCCATACATACATATGTACATATCCACATACATACATACATCTGTATGTTACTTGTATGATATAAGATGCAGCTATTAAATAACAATAAATTCCATTTACCGGCCACTTACAGCAACATGCAGACATACTTAACATACATATGTACATATATACATACATATTTGCATTTATCTATGTATGTATGTGCACAAGTCATACATATGTGTGTGTGTATTTGTACGTATTATCAACCAATATCAATTTGCTCCTCACACTGTTCCATTGGCGTAATTGGAATGCATTGAAATGCGAATTGTGACCCCACATTCCCTTACCCCTCCCCACCCCACCCCCTCGCGCAGAGTGGACTTTTTGCTGGCAATTCGAGAACGAGAAAAAGAGAGAGAATTTGCAACGACGCTGTCAGCGTTGACGTCGACGCCAGCGTTGACGTGAAGCTTATGAACGTTTTGCAACCTCAAGAACAACAACAACAACGTTAGAAAAAGCAAAAGCAGCAAAAAGCAATAGAAAAAAGTTCAACTAATTAGCGCAAGTGACTTTTGGAACCGTTGCTGTTGTTGTTGTTGCCGCTGCTAACGCCGACGTTGACGCCGACGTTGGCTACCTTCAATTGAACAGCGTCGTGTTGTATCGTCTTAGCAGTAACTGTCACGCTTGCCACTCGAAAGCGCAAAAATGCACCAAAAATTAATAAACACAAGAAAACCCAACCCATTGAAAGAGAAACAACAAATTTGTTTACAGTAATTCTTCAATATTTTCATTATCAAACAATAATTTGCATAATTGTTTTACATGTTTAATTATTACAAATAAAAAAAAAAAGCTTAAGTAAATAAAAAGATCTCACGAAAATGTTTACTATAATAAAACAGAATCAATTTCCATAAAAAATAAATGCTAAAGAAAAAAACACCACTATATTCACACTGTTGCAACCGTGTATGCTCTTGCTGGCATTGTTGTTGTTGTCGTTATTATTGTGGAACATGTAGCTAAAAGTTCAGCTTGTAAAAAAGACAATTAACACATATTTCATAGAGCGAAGCAACCGGTTCAATTTCTAGAACTGCCACCGAAAAGTGCAGAAAGCAGACAGACAGACTAACTTACACATAATACATAACTTTATCTAACTACATATGTATGTGTGTGTGTGTGTATGTTTATATGAATGTGTGTGTGTGATTGTGCTAATCTTTAAATTGAAAAAAATCTCAGTGGCAGCTTCTGACGCGAGAGAGAGGAGCTAAATGGAATTTATTTCGCGACCGGCACTTTCAGTACGCAGGCGACGCGCAGCGTGAAGAGATCTCAACAGTAATAACAACAACAACAACAACAACAACAACAACAATAATAATAGTTATGATAACAATAACAAAAATACTTTTTATCAAAAGCTCGTTGCGATAAATGAAACGAATAAATATTCTGCATTGAGCAGTCCCGCGGTGTTGCGCTGTTTCTTTTTATTTATTTATTTATTGTCGATATTTCCGTTCTTTTTTCTTTTTCGTTGTAATTAAATGAAACATCGTGAAACGGCGCGACAACAATAACAAAGAGCGACCACTGAAAGCCATTGCAAATACAAATATAAATACAAATACAAATACAAAATCAACAGCAACAACAACAACAAATATAGTGCGATAAGGCAACGCTCGCACTCACGCACACACCTATACACCTGCATACAAGGGCACCGCACGCATACACACGAGCAGACATATAATACTCTGATAAGCAGTGCCGTCGACTCTCTAACCTGGCAACGCTCTCACGCGTCACTCTCCACACTCACACGCACAAGGCGAAGCACAGCTGTTGCCCTGTGAGAAGAAGAGTCCAGACCGCCGCCGCAGCAGCAGCAGCAACAACAAGAGACGCGCATGCAAAAAGCTCAAAGCGCAGCTTGTGCTTCCAGGCGTCATGCATTATGCAAAGGCATAACAAAACCAACAACAACGAACAATAATACAAGAGAAAAACCAGCAGCAACAACTACAACAATTGCTAGCAAAAATAATAAATTATTCAAATTAATTCACAGTTACAAAATCAAAAAAAAATATAACAAAAATACAACAGTTTAAACAATTGAAAAGCTTTACACTTGACGAGAGCAGCATTTAACGCTTAACTATTTACAAACAATAAGTCACAATAACAACAAACACAAGCACTCGCAATGGCCAGAGATAGGCTGCCAGAGCTTTTACAGGTAAGTTGGGGTGTTAAAATATAACAAACTATATTTTTTTTTAAATTAAATTTATCAGTTGGATAGACTGCAGCCGAGCGCAACCTACACAGGAAGACCCTGTACTTAACTCTTGATCAGCATATGTACTATATATATTTAGTGTGTATATTCTTATTCTTCTTGTAGTGTTTACTCTTACAATATTCAGGTTAAATATTATGGAAATATGGAATATCACAAACTCTCTGTAGTACACAGCAAATACATACATACATACATATGTAGGTACATGAATCACATTCTTAAATACCACCAAAAATTGTGAAAAAAATATTTAAAGGTCATATTTAAGATTGAATACCCTTCATCTTGACACAGTTTGCACTTTCAGAATACACTCGTTCTAAAAATAGACTCAAATATATCGTCATAAAATTCATTTGCTTCATAAGGATTACTAACGCAATCCGAAAAATCATTTGCAAGCTGCCATACACATTGTAGGGTTAGCGAAAGAAGGAATATGCGGGCTCGAATACACTCCGGATGAGGTAAATATGCACTGATAAGCAGGAGAAGTTAGCGTGTTCGGTAAAAAAAAGAATATAATATACACCATTAAATGAATTATAGTATATAGTAATTTTTAAGCTCAAATTTCCAAGTTGAAGAAACGAACTTCATATACACGTTCTTAAACAATTTGACTTTGCGAATTGACTAGTTTTTCAGGTGCCAATTTCTTCGATTACAGTGTAACGAAACCTGTTTGAAAATCTACCTCTAAACCCTTATTGTTCAGCTGTTTTACGATATACGGTCTTTAAGTTTGATTCGTTTACTGAAATATTTATAAAATTATAATTTCGAATGTAAATAAATTACATTAAAACTTATCCATAGTCGATATAGCCATGTCCGTCCGTCTGTCTGTATGAACACCTAGATCTCGTAAACTATAAGAGCTAGAGACCTCATATTTTGTAGTTAGATGCTCCTTAAGTGCAAGCAGATCAAGTTTGTGTTAGATTACAAACCTCGAATAACTACCACAGCCACAATTTAAAAGATACAAACCTGTGCTTTAGGATGCAACCTTAATCTGAGCTATGAATTGTGGCTCAATCGAATAATAAACCCTGGAGATATTCAAGATTCAACTCCCTGTACTAGGTAAGGTAGGAAGGTAAGTGACCTTGCGCTATGTGTTTATGTTTGAGTGTTTGTTAGCGTGTGTATGTGCAAAGGAAAGTACAGGGTCTCCTACTGTCGGTTGCACCCGACTGTAGCTTTCCGAGTTTGTCTTAAAACTGAGGCAAGATTGAATACAACCCGCACCATTTTAGAGAAGTATCTCTTACTATATATTTCAGTGAATGTTGTGAATAAACAATAATGCATTTCGCAATGCTCAATTGGGCTACCTGAACTTCACAGAGTGAGTGTGTGTGTGTGTGTGTGTGTGTGTGGGTGTGAACGTTTATCAGAAAGCACCTAGATTGCTCATAGATAAGAGCGATAAGGTAACCCACTGTCAGTTTGCTATGTTCATGCCCGCACTCCAACGCTTCCGCTCCCACTCCCACTCCCACTCAGTCGAAAAAGAAAAACAATTACTTGTGAAACAGTTGGGCAGCATTAGTGAATTTTTCATTTGCCTGTGGCTGTGGCTGTGTCTGCGGCTGTAGTGGTGGGCGCATTTATTGTTCATTACAGAGCAGAGATTGCGCATTTAGCGTCCGGCCGAGTGTTACATAGGTTTGCTCGGGGCCCAGTTTGTAGGTGTATCTAGTGCTCGTATTACTGTACTACTATGTGAGAAGAGTTCGTGTGCCGAGATCCCCGACGACACCGACGGCTGAGTGTCGAACTAGAGTTATTACCTTCTGGCCACTTGCGTCGCGATGCCATAAAAAACGCACTGTGTTCGTTTTCGTTTTTCTTCTTCTCTTCTTTTCCTGTTTTGGTTTAGTTTTCATTTTCACCTAAAGGATATTTGTTAAATATTTGCAGCGTTCGTTGAGCGCCAACTCAACATCGTCGTCCTCGAACGGTTCTCTGCTGATCAGTGTATACAACGCCACCACCGAGTCCCTGAACAGCAGCAGCGGCAACCACAACAACAACAGCAGCAGCAGTGAAGGCAGAGATCGCGACAAGATGGCGCAGCATGGAACCAATGTGGATGCCATACTCAATCCGGTAAGTGTGACCGTGTGCTACATATATGTGTGACCAAACAAAAAGCTCAGCGAATCGAAGAGCAACATACATTCATCGTCCGTTCGCGTGAATCAGCAGCATTAACGGCGTCGACTGCGACGTCAGCAGCGGCAGCGGCAGCGGCAGCGCCAGCAGCGCATTACTCAATCGACGACGCGCAGCGAAACCCGTGATAAGCGAAACTTTGTAGTTTACTGCGGAGTCTAATAAATAAAATACACACACTTACACACATTTGCATAGAAATAAATGTATTTCAGCACGCGTCTCGCCCGCATTCATATGTATGTATGTATGTATGTACAATATGTAAATACATACATCCGCAGCTCAAACAATTGACTAAACGATGCTAAGATTCAATAACTGTTTATCAACAGGTGCGAAGCGAGCGTACTGTGTGGTGAGCGGGAGCTTTCGCTCTGCCGCAAATGATTCAAGTTGACAACTGTTTGCAATTGAAATTGAATTGGAAAAACAGAAAACAATTATTGGCGAAATGCGAAAGATTTGCTACGAACTTCAAATAGTATATACAGGGTGCCGCAGCAATGCAAGCCAACCAACCAAAAACTGACCATAGAAACAAATTTTAGTATTTAAATTAATTATTTATAGAATCAAGTAATTTATATATTTTCGGGGCAGCGACAATAAGACAAAGCAGCAAGAATAATTAAGAACAGTGCTACAAAAGCATCGATAGTACCGATGTTTTGAAATTTGTTCGTTTTTTCGACTATCGATATTTTTTACTGATTACTCGGAATCACTACCAACTTAATGTTGTTTTTGTTTATTTTCCAAAACTTCGTAAACCTCGATGTTTTTGCAGCACTAATTGAGAATCAAACAGCTGGGTTTACCGATATGCAAAAAAAAAAACATCGTTCTTCATACGTTACTATTATGAATATCGGATAAACCAAAATTTAAGTGGAACCCGGATAATATTTTACTTAGATGTTGAAACATTGTATACAAAACTTTAGTGGAATACCCCGATTATTTTAAAACTATTCAATTCTCCATGGGTATTTATATTGACCCTTAATAACTCCATTTATCAATTGTATTATTATGAGTTAAGCTTTTATTAAAGGTTATTGATCAATTAATTACAAATGCCGTGAATAAATTGCAACTATTTTAAATTTATTGCGCGGAGTCAGAAAATTATGACAAAAATTCGCGGAAATTCATACATTTTTTTATGCTAGCTTTGAGAGAACTTTTTACCACTTTTTACACTTTTTACTATTAATGTTTTTTTTCATACATTTTTCAGTATTCAGAAATTCGCTATCAATTATCCCAAATTGCTGCCAATCTGGAGGCCATGAATCGCATGTCGCAGAATATAAAACTGCGTACCTATAGCGGTGGGTACAGTCTACACATTAGTTTATTCAAATATTTATGTACAATTTAATTATAGAAAACGAAATGGATGAGCTGCACAACAAGAATCTACGACTGGGTAATCAACTCATGGCTCGCTTTAAGGACTTTAAAACAAATCTGCCGCCAGAGAATGACTACAGTTTGGAGGCGCGAATGAAGCGCACCCTGTTCTATGGACTGTACCAGACATACATTAATCTGTGGCAGAAGAACGAGCTCTTCTTGCAGAACTATGAGCACAAGGTGAAGAAGAACCTGGTGTCCATTACCAAAATCAGTAAGTGACTGACAGTAATCAGCTAACTATGTATATATTTTTTAATATTTTATTTACATCTACTTAGTCAATTCAGAGGCCAGTGAACAAGAAATCGAGCTGCTGATCGAGAACAAAACGACAAAACTCTTTGTAGACAATGTATGTGATTGTCAGAATATCATTTCATTATTCATCATCATTTTTTATATATTATGGCAGATTCTGCAAGAAACGGAGAGGGAGCGACAGACGCTACGCGATCTTATGGATCGGTTCAACGAGCTGCGGAAACTGGAGAAGTCCATTGAGGATGTCCATGCGCTATTTATGCGCATTCAAACACTCGTCATGGAGCAGAGTGAGACGATACAGCGGGTGGAATTCCATGCAAATCAAGCGACGCTCTACACGGACAAGGGAACACACCAGCTCGACAAGGCCAAGGAGTATCAAAAGAAGGCACGCAAGGTGAGAGAAGTGTTGGAATAATACGAGTACAATCATTATTTGCTTAATTTGTTTTTCCTTTCTTAAATTGCAGAGAAAGATAATGCTCATTGCCATACTCGTCGCTATAGTGTTAGTTTTAATATTAGTCGGTATTTATTTGTGATGTAAATAGCCACAACATTCCTTTTTTTTTCATAATTTTAAGTGGTATTTAATGAAATTTGCTAAACGTATTGCGTTTTACTTGTTGTGTGGATTTCAAGTTCTAAATTCACCACGCACATTTGGCGGTCAACAGGGTTGTATTTGGTGTTATGTTAAGTCGTTCACAATCACTGTTGCCACTTGAACATTTAAAAGTGCACCAAAAATGTATTTTAAAAAAGGACTAATTGCGAGATAAAACGCCAATAGATATGTTATAAGTAAAATTTTAACAATACTACATCGATATAATTAAAACAAATTTTATAACGACGTATTTTCTAATACTTTAACTTAGCATTTGAATTTTCAACATTGGCGCACTAGTTAATTAACAGAACGTGAAGTTGGATGCAAAATAAAATAAGTAAATTTGTCCGATTGCAACTTGGATTAAGAGGCCCGATGCGATCACGAAATCATATACATACATATGTATGTCCAAAATGCTGCTAATGCCAGAAAAATTGCTTAGAACGAACAAAATTTTTTAATAAATAATCAGTTAAAAATAACCAGACAGCATTTTTGTTGTAGACCTCTGGTTTTTCAGATCTGGCAGAATAACTACTTATCCATTTTACTTATGAAAATCGTACCAAACATTCTATGCAACTTATTCTTTGTTAATGCAAAGTCAAAAGACAGTAACTCAAAAATAGTGCTGTGCCAGTAAAATTAATATTTTTGCGAATTATAGTGGGAGGGAAAGGAGATATCGGGAATGTATTTATGCCATACACGATCCTAATGAATTGTATCTCTAGCTAATATGGTTTGTGTGATCTGTCTGTTCATACGGACAGACAGGGCTATATCGACTCAGCTTGTCGCCCTGACCAGGAATATATATACGTTATGGGGGCCTACCATGATTCATTCTCCCTTTTTCACACAAATGCCAATTGCACAATCTTAATAGACCCTTTAGTCCTTTTTTAAGCAAAGTGTCATTACGCATACAAAGTAAAAGCACCAATTTTGGCACAAAAGCGCCAAGCGAGGGAATCGTTTTTACAACTGCTACATTTGGTGTTTCATTTCATGCTGTTTCAAATGTTGCAGTGAACTTTTTGCGGTTATTATGCGGTTTATGATCCACAAACTTAAAACATTACTACTTTGATTAATAGAAGCAGAATAACGATAAGCATATTTATTTAAGAATAGTGTTCAAATTTATGTTAACATTGCATCGATATTGGATAAAATGGTATAAGGAATTTTTGGATTGCCGCTGCTTTTGAACATGCACCACATTGATCTGCCGCTATATATTTTTTTGGAGTTTGCAGATATAAAATTATGCCAAGGCCAAAGAAAGGTAAGATTTATTTACGTAAAGTTATACATTTGATCATTCTGTGATTTCCTCAAAAGATGTTACGCTTTCTTGTCGTGTGATACTATTGTAATTAAAAAGCCAAAAAACTTAATTGTGTTAAAAATATTTGAAGCGTGCATAAGAAATAGGCGAAATGCTTTTTCGTGGAATTCCTTATTTAAACGTAACAATCCTAAAATTCGTAACGTCGCAATTTCAGAGACTGAAACAGATAGAGTAACATAAACGCAAAATCAGCTGCGTAAGCGCAGAATCAAAAACGCAATTGCGCGATTTAACAGTTTAACGTAATGAGTTAACAGTGTTACCGTTTTAACAGAGCAAAATAGTCTGCAAAAATGCAAAACAATGAAGATAAATAAGTCAGAGAACGACAACAAAACACAGACAAAATAATTAATTAGTATATTTTCGGTAAGTGTGCAGTGCGTGGAAATGCCAGAAGAGTTGTGACAAAGTGACAGTTATGCGACATCGGAGACCAAACGCGCAATACAAAATCAACTTTTGACCCATAGTCGAGCGCCATTTTTTCGCTGGCGTCGGGCAAAGTTGTTTCTATCGAGCTAGTTGAATTTTCACCAGAAACTCCCAGACATGATCTTCAGTTGGATATAGTGGGTGATTGCAATATTATTGATCAATATTTACAGCTCGTCGGTTTGCCGCGGGGGAGGGGAGGCATAAAATGGAAAACAACAACAGCATGTGTAAGAATGTCAAGCTTGCATCGACAGAGGCTGTTGTTGCCCCCGAGGCATCCACACAGAGTGGCAAGGGTGTGCAGCTCAAGTTGGCCACACCTGCCGCACTCGCTGTCGCTGCTGCTGCTGCAGCCGAACCCGAAGAATTGCTAGGTTCGGTTACCACACAGAATTGCCCCGGCACTCGGGCAAGTGCGCGCGTCATACAGAAAATGAAACTCGATCTAACACGTCCGATGACACCGCCTCCCGCCGAGCGTGAGCACAACAAAAAGGATGAGAAGTCTGCCCAAAAGACGCCCTCACAGCTACGGGCGGCCAGCAAGACAACGTGGACCAATCTGGAGCGTAATTGCTTTTTTGATGCGCTGAACGAGTTTGGCAAAGATTTCGAAGCGGTGGCCAATTGCATTAATGCGAAACTGAAGCGTCGCAACCTGACCACCGATTACAGCTTCAAGACCAAGGATCAAGTGAGGCAACATTACTACCAGACATACCACAAGATTGGCAAATACGTTCGCTACTCGGATGGTAAGTTCATTCAATCCTTTCCAAAATTGCCAACATTCGATTAATCTCTCGCTCTATTTAGAACTGAAGAAGCCCGCCCAAGAGCTCTATACCCTGATAAACTATGGTGAAATGCGTCGCAAACTACAGTTTATAACAGAGAAGCAATTCATGAAGCTCAAGCAGCTAATCTACCAGGGTCAGATCATTGTACGCTACAAGGGCAAAAACATACGCATTAAGACGCCCTCCTGCAAGGCTTTGCGTCGACTCAATCAGCTCGATGGTGTGTATAATTCTATCCCTTGACACTCTCAATTACTGACTCTACTTATTCTGCAGATACGCTGGAGGACATAAGGCTGCCCAATAAAATAGAAGTGCTGGTTAATCCGGCCAACATGGAGTCATTCGGACGTGTTCAGTCATTGGCACAGAATCCACGCAGTCGCGTAATTGTGCCATTGCACAAGAAGCTTATTAGCTTTATCAAAACCTTTCAGTACAAATGGCGCAGCCACGATGCCCGGCTTGCTGAGGAACAGATGCTGCCTAGCGGGGCTGAACCCGAGCCTTTGGCAGAGCCAGCTATTTGCTTTCAACCCAAACCAGGTGTGCCCATACATCGTCCGCTCTTGAGCATTACGGCGTATTTGAGTAGTGTTAACATTTGCCTCACTGCCTACGAGGAGCGCTTGGGCTTTAAGGTCCGCAGTGAAAGTCTGGAAGGCACCGCTGCTCCAACCGCTGCCAGTGCAAAACGTGCACGCACCGAGAGCGGCTCGGAAAAACGATCACCAGAAGCCAAAAAAATAAAGCCAATACCGCCCAACCTTGCACCAGAGAAGTCGAATCCAGATGAACCGACTGAGGCGACTCATCAAATCAAGGTGGAAAGTACCATTGCCGATGAGCTAAGCATAGAGATCAATGAGCTGCTTACTTTGCCAGACGTTGGTGAGCCAACAGCTGATTCTACTGTAACTGCATTTACCAGCACCACAAGCAATGCTAATCCAATATCAAACTCAGCTGCAACAGCACCTCAACCTCCGCCGGCATCAACTCCCGTACTAGTTTCCGCACCCCCGCCAGCACGTGCCAAACGTGGCGACACCATCGGAAGTGGTGGTGGTAAAAGTGCCAAAGCAAACGCTGCTGCAGCAGCGGCACGCAATTTTAAACCATTGCTGTCCGATAATGTCATCAAACGCATACGCAGGGGCTGGACGGTGTCCAATGCGGCGGACATAACCATTGGCGATCTGTATGTGGTGCTTGGGCAGGATGCTAAGCTGGAGCTCGAGTATTACTGGTGTGATGTGGAACTGAGTACAGCCAGCAGCAGCAGCAGCACCGCCACAGTGATAGCTGCTGCAAGTAGTAATAGCAACAGCAACACTACAAGTACTAGCTCCACACCCACCACGACCACGACTACGTCCAGCTCCACTTCTACATCAACATCACTGCCCTACAATATTAACGACTGTGATAGCGTGGAACGGGTGAAGGCCATCACAACGGCAACGGTTAGCAATAAACTGAAGCATTTGCTGCTGGTGGCCAATCTAAGTGAACGTGTGCGCAAGCGTCAATGCAATTGTGGCCATAGTTGTGATCGTAGACGCGATCTGCTCAGCCAGGCGCAGTGGCTCAGCAGTTTGGCGAATGGCAAAGCTGGCCTGGGTACTCCGGTCAGAGCGGGAACAACAACAGTTACTGTTGCCGCCGATGGCAGTGAGACTGTATTCCGCACGCCGATGCTGCCCATGCGGCGGCCGATGGGTAATATGCTTGATCCGGTCAGCCAGTTGTCCAAGGTAAGATTCGTAGGCTACTCGTGCAATATTATTATAATAATGGCATGTTTCCACTTGTAGCTAACACGTCAGAAGATGTCGCGTCAGGTACTGGTGCAGCGCCGCATTCTACCCTCAACATCAGACTTAACCCGACCTTATGATCTGCTTACCATGCGTACTGCACAAAATGGTCAATTCGAGCCCATTGATCGTGTTAGCAGCAGCAGCAATGTGCTAACATTGCCCCACTCATCTTCCAAAGCAACTACCTCCACTTCCTCCAGCCTTATTGGCTCGCAGCTGCAGCAGCAGGCAACGGACGAGCAGCCATATGATAACACGGCCAGCAGCACAACCACCGCCCACAGCTCTAACATCAGCCTGGATATGCCCAGCTTGGATTTTGCTACAGAGGAAACACAACAGCCCAGCACATTGCCAGAAGGCACACAGGACGAGAGCACGAGTGAGTACAGTGCTCTATCTCTAGCTCTAGCTCTATCTGAATCTAACCATCTCTTTCTCTTTGACTGATACAGCACAAAACTTCTTCAACGGCAGCGTCAGTCCGATGCATTTGCTGCGCGACTCCACATCCAATTCACGCTGGCTGGAGGACAACATCAATGACTTTTCGCTCACCAGCCTGCTGGGGCACCTGGATGACTTCGATGCCACGCGTGACATACTGGTGAGTGGGGGCATGGTAAAGCGCTTCAATTTCTTTTGGTATTTCATATTTGGCAATATCTCTTTTATATAGGATCCATCGTCGACCCTGTCGGTGATCAGCGAAAGCAGCGTTGACTATCGTCACAAATTTCAGGAGATTTCAGCGCTGCTGCAGCAGCAGGATAAGGATTAGCATCGGCATCTACTGCGTTTAACTAAACTTTGTATTATTATTTATGAGCTTTCAACCCAATAATATTCAATTTCAAAAGCAACGGAAAGAAAATGAACACCAACTTATGGAGATATGCTACACACAACACTTTAATTTTTTTTTTATTATCTTTATTTAATTTAACCAACTTTCTCACACGACGAATTAGACATTGTGATGTTGAAATTTATCTATTAATATATAATTTATGTGTATGTTTAATCTTAATATGAATATTCCTATTATTAGCATACGTTTCATATTTATTTATCATGCAGACATTTATTTAGAACTGATAAGTATTACTCACAACTACCTTATAACACTGGCTTCCAATCTGCTATATGAATACGAAATTCTCCTTTTTTATTTTTTTTTAATTTAATCTTTTTTTCTGTTTAATTTATTCTCTTTTTCTGCTAAGTCAGGCTAGTTTGTTGGTTCGACTTATAAGCTGTAATATAGAATGTATATGTATAAGTAATATGTATATATTTAATCAAGCCTAAAAATAAATAACAGTTAACCCTGTATATAAACCCATAGTTAGATGTTTTTCCATTTATGGCCTTGCTTTATCATTATTATACGCAAATTTGGAACAAGAGATTAGAAAGCTGAAATAAACCAAAAACAAAGCAAACAGATTAGGGCACTCTTATTCGACATTATTTTTGCTACAAATGGTTAAACTGTTGCTTTCATACCCTACACTTATTATAGAAAGTATAAGAAACCAGGAAGGAGATATATAGGCTATATGTACGTATATTCTTCATCAGGTTGAGTCGATCTAATATATTTGTCAGTCCTGTGCGAAATTAATGCGAATTTTCTTTAAAGCTAGTAATTACTGGCTTAGTAAGGAATATAATATACAATTAGATAAGATTATTTAAAAAGAAAGGGTCAGTTTACAGTCTGACGTCAGCAATTCATTCTGTTAATTGCACTCGACTATAGCTGTTAACCGTTAGATCTGTTTACATTTAGTTTAGGTTTTGTTTTGCTTTTGCCAGCTAATGCTGACTAATACATTATAAGAAGTCAGTTCCCAGTTATGGAAGTGTTTAAACGACGCTATTTATAGTTCATGCATGGTTGCCAAATATCAACATGCACAATACAATTTGGCATTACTTTTCGTAATAACTTTTAATTATAATAAAAAAATATTTTATTTTAATTTAAACAAAAATAAAAATTTGCGTACATAATTGATGTATTATATTAAACAATATAAAACTAATTTATTATTCGTTTTTTTTCTGTGGACCTTTGTAGCTATTTATTTAGCCTAATTGTTTATTTTTGGCTTGACTTGGTTTATTGCTTTTAGTTTTGTTGATTTTAGTTTCCTTTGTGGGTCTGTGTAAAACTAAATTTAATTGTGTTTATGAATTTTCAAATTTTGTTTACTTTACCGAAAAGTAAAAGCAACTGCAAAAAAGGGCGAGGTGTATTTGCAACAGCAGTGAGAAAAACACCAGGTGTAGAGCAAAAACACCAAGTGTAGCAACCGTGTATTGTGGGTGCATTGAAGTAGCCGGAGAAACACTGAGCGAAAAACTTGTTAATGAGAGAGGGACCGCCAGAGATAAGCGTTATATTTTACACTTATGCAAAGTGTATTATAAATCTTTCATGCCATATGTACATAATCTGTTGAGAGGAATCAGAAATAGATATATTATATATAATCATTAAAAAATAGAAAACTATTTTAAATGATTCCTTAATTTATATTCAAACACACATAAAATTATTCAGAGAAATATAGAATATTTGTAAGGGAATATTACTATTTTTTTGCATTTGAATACTATTTGCGTGCCTAATTTTTTAAGTATCTAATTTCCAACGATACATTGTGAACTGTAATGAAACCCGGAGTTCCCTACTAACATTTAGGGTGTTCCTTTTTCACTGTAGCATTGCTACACAGCCCCATTTGAATGATTTCTTTCCGATATTCCGCAGAGAATACTTAAGGAATTCAAAAACTTTCTCCAACATAGCGTATACAAAGTTCGCCATCATTGCTTTCATATGGATCGCATTGATAGCGTGCTCGTACGCAGTATGTTGTGTTTTGCAGCGACTCTGCGGAAAGTGTTAATTGTTTGTTTTGCAGTTGTTGGTCTTATGTTGTGTTGGTCGGGTCTGTCACATTAGTCGAGTGACGGACACCAGGAGCAATATGGCACAGAGCGATAGCGTAAGTTATTCTACTACCTCCATATCAATGATGCTGTTACTGCTAGATAACCTGCAATAATAATCTAATGTATGAGTATGTGTGTTTAAACAGCCGAAGGCGAAGCCACAACACATTTTACAGTTGAATGCGGAAGATAAGCGTCGCTTTGTGGAGTCCTTTGATTATGTCTGTAGCGATATAGATGGTGTGGTCTGGGGTTTCGACTACAAAATTCCCAATTCCCAAGATGGCTTTGCGGCATTGGAGCATGCCGGTAAGTCAATAACCTTTGTGACCAACAACAGTGTACGAGAGATGGATACCCAAGTGAAACGGTTTGACAAGCTGGGCATGCAGGTGAAACCGGAACAGATTTGGCATCCGGCACAGACAATGGTCTATTATTTGCGTAGTATTCAATTCGATGGACTGATTTACATCATAGCATCCCCAGCATTCAAGGCGCACTTGCGGGAAGCGGGTTACAAGTTAATCGATGGCGTAAGTAAGGTTACGGCAGAAGCGAACTCCAGCTTAATCTGCTCTTCTCTCGCAGCCGAATCAGTTCATTGAGGATAGTACTACGGATCTGGCTCGTAACATTTTCGACAAGCAGCCAGTACGTGCCGTTGTCATCGATATGGACTTTAATCTGACTGCACCCAAGCTGCTGCGCGCTCATCTCTATCTGCGCCATCCGGATTGCCTGCTACTGATCGGAGCCACAGATCGTATGCTTCCTGTGACTCAGGAGGTGAGCATCATTGGACCAGGACCCTTTGCCTCAATCCTGGTCGAGGCCAGTGGCAAGGAGCCGAAGGTACTGGGTAAGCCAGGCAAAGTCTTGGGCGATATGCTCATCCAGCAACTCAAAGTAAGTGACCCAAAGCGTGTGCTCATGATTGGAGATATGATGGACCAGGATGTACGCTTTGGTTGTCTTTGTGGATTCCAAACGCTGCTTGTTCTCAGTGGTGGCGCCTCACTCGAACAGCTGCAGGCGACGACTGATCCAGAGCAATTGCCAGACTACTTTGCCGACAGCATGGCGGATTTCGTGCAGTTTTTTAACGAACTTGAGCCCAAGGCACATGGTTAACTATATATTTACATATATTGCGAAAATGTTATATATATTTATTTATGTTTTTTTCCAATATATTTGTGCATACTGTACATATAATCTATAAGTTGAATCAACTAATTGTTGTTTGTTTTGCTGTTAAACACATAGTTTGGTAATAGTGCTGCCAGACTTTCAAAGTCGTATGTAAATAAATAGAGCAACTTAAGCTAGTGGTGGATTCCTGAAATTGATTTGGATTCGCTTTTGATTGTGGCAATCAGCTGTTCACTTTTCACAGCTTTTCCATACATAATTTTTTGTCTGGCCACTTAAAGTAGTATTAGTTTAAATTACTAAATTATTTGATTTATTGAATGTTTGGCAAGGTTGCCAGATATTCTAAAAGTCAAAAGCAAATCAGGGCGTATAAAGGGCCTTCCGTCAACTGATTTTGATTTTATAAAAGAAAATAGTATTTTTGTTGTTATATAAAAATACGATCAGATTGAAAACCAATACTAGCACCTTCATTTTATAAACTTAAATACCAAAAATAGTTTGACTCTTAGCCAAGAATTTAACAGTTGCGGGGAGATGGACAATTTTGCCTCCTTTTTTTAAGCTGTTTTCCGCAAGCATATTTAAACTTTTAAATTCTGTCAACACTGATGATCGATGCCCTGGTGTTGCCAATTCAACCATTAATTCATTTGATTTGTCAATATGGTTTTATTGCTCTCCTTTTAATAAACTAAAACAATTCAACTGAAAATTAAAAAAAAAAATTGTATGCTAATAAAATGTTTTAGGTTGATAACATTACTGCACCAAATCGCCCAGGCAATCGGCTACATAGTCGGGTCTATTGGGATGGTCTGGCGGCATATTGTCCACATCCTCGGCGGTACCGCCGCCGGTTAGCACTAGCAGTGTCTGATAGCCACTGGCACGTGCAAAACCTATGTCACTGGCCAGGCTATCACCCACAAAGAGGACACGATCGGCTGGTATATTTTTATGGCGTTCTTTCAATATAGGACGCAGTGCCTCGCCGGGCTTGCCCAGAATTGTGGGCTGGCGTCCGCTGACCTCCGCAACAATATTGATAAAGGCTCCAGGACCTGGGGTGAGATCATGACATTATTAATAAGCCGGCAGAAGTCATAGTATCTTACCAATGATGTGGCCTTTGCCAAATGGTATCGTTGCATCGGCAGCACCTGCTAAAAACAGGCAGTTGGGATTTTTCAGCTGTGTCTGGGCACGTATTAGTCTGGTGGCGTTTAGATTGAAGTCCACATCGATGACAACAGCCTGCACTGGCTCTCCACCGAATATGGCATCACGCAAATCTACAAGGGTGTTAATGACCACTCCCTCTGGCTAAAGGAAGAATCCATTAAACATGAGAGTGACACAAGGCTCTCACTTACCGTGTCAGCCAAACGAAAGCCCTCATCTCGTAGCAGTTGCTTAAACGATGACGGGGCCAGACAATAGATGAGCCCCTCGAATCCAATTGACTTGAGATGATCAGAAACTGTCTGTGCCGGATGCATTATTTGTTGCTATGAATATTAATAATGTATATATGTATATATTATATATGTAGCTATGTATCCATAATCCTTAACTCGTAATTACCCTTTCAATCTGCACTTGGGGCTGACTGTTGAACTTTTCCAGATGCTCCTCCACGGAGCTGATGCTATTGTTGGTGACAAATGTTAGCTGCTTGCCCCGCCGCTGTAACTCCACAATGGCCTCTGCAGAGCCGGGTATGAATTCTCGTAGCGTGTACCATACAACACCTACAAAAAATGTAACATTTAGAAAAGTCTTGAATAACATTAATAAAATGAATTAAAATTTCTGTTTGATACAAATTTTGCCTGCCCTGCGGATAGCTCTTCCGAGTGTTTTACATGACAAGTTGATAATATAGTCTCAAAATCGCCATGTACATTCATTAATACTCTATAAATCTACCTATGTATGTATAACATTTCTTTCTATTCGAATTATGGACGTTACTCAATGAAAACCTTCGTACCTCAATAAACACTTTGTTCTACATTTGTTTGCTTTAGCTAATCCGGTTGAAAAGATAAAGTGAAGTTTTAATCTACAAAACTAATAGACCCTTTATAAAATGTGAAGACCTAGGAAAGCCGGGTAATATTTGCATTTATGTACATATGACAAACCATCGCAATCGCAGAAAACAACATCAAATGAATCGAAGAACTTTTCACGTTCCGCTGCGCTCAGCTGCTTAATGAATTTGGGCTGTAAAGTGAGAGATAGAGAGAATAAGAATGTGCATTAGAAAGGGAAAAAAACACAGTTGCGGATTAACGCACACGATAGCAATTTGGCTTAGCGATACCGACACTGACCACCGCGGCCAGAGTGCCCACAGCGCCCACAGCACCCACAGCGCGAGCTACTTGCCACAGACGTTGCAGCATCTTGACTAAATGGAAACAATACTTACGGAACTGGAGCTCATATTGCCAGTTGTCAGTTGATCCGGGATCAATGCAAATGCGGATCAAAGGTGACAGAATTCGTTTACTTTTTTACGGCTGTTGTTAGTTCTGGTGCTGTGAGTTGTTTTTGTTTTGATTTAAGCAAATGCAATTCAAGCGTCACGCCAGAGCCGCACCGAGCACATGTGCAGTACACCGCACAACTGTTGACTGGGTTCAAGATAATTGACTGAACAGCGATATATGTACATACATATATGTAAGTATAGAACGAGCTGTTCGTATTGTTTATCGCATGCCATTTAATTTAGTTTCAGATGATTAGATTAGCAACATAACGCTTGTTGATCTTCTAGCAGCAATTGGGACACCTTGGTGTCTGTCTGACTGGATATGCTTCAATTGTTTACATCCCACATGGCCAGCTGGTGTCGCTATCAATTGCCGTTCCAATTGATGTCACAGCATTCAATATAGATTTCTATATGCACATATCATACACATATCGCTCGGTGGAGAAGTTCTGCTACTATATTTATAGTCACAATCAATCTTATCGCACTCTGTTATCATTTCCGTTTTCGAGTTTATTATCACGTTTAAAATAGTTTACGCTAGTAAAGTACAATTTTAATTGGTTGTTTTTCTGTTATTCTTTATTTATTTACTTGTAAAATGTTAACAATGCTATATAAATGTACATTACATTAGATCGACCGATCGCAAAACATCTCTTGTATATACTATATATATAAATATGTTTATCAAAATAATCAAAATATATCATATATCGTATCGTAACTGTAATTGCATTTGTTAACATTGCATAAAACCTTAGGTGTGTTTGTGTATGTGTGTGAGTGGAGGGGGGAACACATAAAGAATACAGTTGAATAAACATATAGAAAAAGTATAGACAATTGCAAATGTACTGTAATAAGCGAACAGATCAGATCAGATCAGCTCACCTACTACAGTATAATAGAAATAGTGTGTACATATATGTACATATGTCTGTCTGTTTGTTTTGTGTGTATATTGTTTGTAAGGTACATTAGATTGTTTATTAGTGTTACTATACATATGTAGTTGCTATGCTAAACATACGCATCTGATTAGTTTGGTTTTGCTCGTATCGCATCGGCAAAGGTACAAATGAATTCGTTTGGAAATAGCATTCAGTATATTTAGATACATATATGTGTGTAGTGCACTTTGGACAAGCCTATATACTATGTACTATTTGTATTGTATATAAAGCGGGTTTCATAAATTCGGCGCAACATCAAAAGCCTTCTGCTAAGGATCTATTGCTAAGTATATACAGATGTACTATATTTAGTATACGATATACGCATGTGCATTAATATGGCTTATAACACAACACGCATACACACTAATTCAAGTTGCATTTAATTTCGAGGATCTGTTGCATCAGTCGCGCTTAAATACGAACACTTTTTCAATTTGGCAATTCATTTCTGGTTGGGATTTGTAAAAGCTAAGAACAATTGTGCATGCCGCAACTCAACAGTTCAGTTTACTCACATTGTACAGTTCTAGTATCAATCTACAAAATTTCTCTTTCAATATGTATGTAATTAGATACATTCTTGAGCATTTGCACATGATTTGATAACATACATACAACGATTCTATGCTTAAGTACGTAACAAAGGCAAGCACACAATGATACATAATAATAGTTAACAATTCAGGCTGACAAATCAAAATATGCTCGTTCAAGCAACTATATACACATTGTATATACAAAAGTATATATGTATGTATGCTGTATGTAATTGAGGCTTATCAACTAAAATGCACTTGATTTCCACTGGCGAAGCACATATAGGATTACTGTTTACGCATAGTCTCAGACATATGTGGTGGCATTATCGTTATTGCCATCGTTACTGCTGCCATTTACATGTTGTCGCATGGTTTCCTCCGGCTCTGCCTTGCTCCCACTTATACTCGCCGTAGCCAATTGTGTTAGCTCCTGAGCCCGCTTCTTCTCGTACTCAATAATATGCTCACGCAGTAGGAAGTTCTCGCGCTTGATGCGCTTCAACAGGCGGGCAGAGACATCGGGCACAGCCCATCGCAATATGCCCTGCAGCATTGTAATGATATTCTTCAAAAGTATAGAGATCATTAGTTGGGGGCAATCATCTTATAGGACACTCCACTCACCTGATATATAACAATAAAAGCTAGACGAGCTGTTAGTATCTTCCAGTAGACCATGGGTCGCTTATAGGCCGGATGTTCCCAAGGATTGTTGCGGAACTCTGTGTAATGACAGGCCGTTACATTGGCCATTGCGCTCACATTCAGCAGCGTTGGCGTCTCATAGTCCTTGGTGTAAAACGTAGCCATCGTAAAGTTAAGATAGCCAGTTAGGTCTGGATCATCGTGGGTAGCTCTATAGACTAGTTTAGGTATAAAGTTGGTGCTAAATGCAATTATCATGGCCTGTAAGAAGTAGTATTACAGTAACTAGCGAAAAGCATGCAATGCAGATTAACTAACACTGGAGGCAACAGCAATATGTGTGACGACTGTCATTATGCTCTGCCAAACGCCAATATTACGTGCTCGCATTCCCACGGGTCGTCGCACAAATCGCAGCATTTTGATAGCATCCAGTCGGACCTCCATCACGTTGTTGATCAGCGCTAGCAGTGGAGCCAGTGGGAAAGCCAAACTAAACAACGTTATAAAGCCATATTGCACAACTGTAAAAAATGTAGGGAAAATTAATATACGAACTACTCTACATATGTATGACATATGATAGACGTACCCATTTCCAGATATTCAGCATAGAGTGAGTTATTCTCGGCGGGCAGGAGATTGAAATCTTCGGTGAACTGATTGGTGGATGGGACCAGCTTCTGTTCTGTATGCCGTTTATACCAGCCATAATTTTGATTCATCTCTTTGATGGTGCGCATTAAATAGGGTATAAGCATCTCAACTATCGCATTTACTGCCTGTTTTCCAACCATAATGATAACCAACTGCATACATAGCTCCATGAGGCAGCCACCTGGATTGCACTCTTCCTGACGGAAGCTGAAAATGCGATTATACTTGGACGGATAGCCAACAAATTTGCCCTTGAGAAACGCAATGTAGAACAGCGATGAATAGTAATTGACAAACTGAAACACATAGTTCTTTATGGTCAAGCTTTCATCGTACTCCGTCTGGGTGCGGCAATATTCATAGTTCGTTAGCTTAACGGCCAGATGACTGTAGACCAAGTCCAGTATGGAGATGACGATCAGGTCGAGGAAACCAGCCGTAATCGGCAATATCATTATTTTGTATGTCATCGAGTTCTCATTTGCCAAAATACTATGGGATGCTCGTTGGGCCATGCGGTAGATAATGATCGCTGCTATGGCAATCACTGAAATGCAAATCTAGAAGTAGAAAGCACCTATTTAATATATGTATATGGATTGGCATATCACATTCGATTTACTCACAAATAACACCATGATGCTGTAGCTGGTGAAATTGGGTAGAAACTTGATGCTCCAGAAAGGCACATCCGGATCGAATGTGGCCTTCTGATTGGCTAACTTAGCGCTGAGACGCTTCGAGTTGGATATCTTCTCCAGATACTGTGGACGCGGATGTTCCACATGATGATTGAATCCGGTGAGTCCCCACCGATGCACCAGACCGGCTGAATAACGCTTCCACAGCTCCAGATAAACCACAGCCCAAATGGCCATCACAAAAGCAAAAACTACAGTCATTTTATTGTCTATCAAGTAATTGAATCTCGACGAGGTACACGTCTCGTTGAGATGCCAAAATTGACAGCCTCGATCGCATTGTGGACACATGATAGTGTCATTATCATTGCAAATCTCCTGGCTTATCGGATCGCTGTTCCACGTGACAAAGCCAAACAGAAAGAAGAGTATGCCCAGTACGCTGACCGGTATAAGCATTTGCGTATAGAAACCCAGCCAGGCGAAGTACAGCGCCACCTTTGGTCCAAAATAGTCCTTGATATAGTCCAGCGGTTGCAGGCTGTCAAAACAAGCAAAAATGAATGACCAAGCAGGAAGGAATAGTAATTTCTCTCACTTACTTTTTCCATTTGCGTATGCTGGCCCATTCCTTGAGCAAGTCCCCACGTCGATCTTTCTGTAATAGTATTAGAGGAATAAGCATATAAATTATAAGCTAAGCATATTTGTGCACACTCACATCGTGCAGCGTGTAAGCGCAGAGATAAACACCGTCATCGACCAGCTTCTCAATGCCCAGATTGTCAGCCTTCTCCTCGCCCTTCTCAAAGTGCTGCCGTTGCATTATGAAGTTGATGATGGAATACCGTGTGCTGGGATCGAAGAAGTTGGGATGTTCCTTATCGTACAATTCCAAGTACTTGCAAGCAAACTCCATATGTATGCGCTGTTCACGTTCCGGAAACATATCCGTGTTCAACTGCACGGAGCTGAAGAGTGTGCGGCAGAAGCGTGTGAAGCATGTCTTAAACTCAGCCGTGGTCTCAGCCATGATTTGCTCCTGTCCTGGTATGGGCTTCAATGGCATCTTGATCTTTAGGATTTCCGCATAGCGATAAAGCACCTCGGCTGGTGCATGCAGCTTGATAAAATGCACCCATTGCTCCTTGTAATACTCCAGCTGTAGACCTTCACGTTGCAAATTCGCTTCGAATATCTTACGCTTCAGGGATGCCTCCTCATCCAGATCCTCGCCATTGTAAGCCAGCACAAAGTCCACGCTGCGTTTACCATCGTTAAAGCGTCGATAAGTCTACGAGAAGAGTGAGCAAAAATCGGATTAGTTGCGATGTCGTACCATGGTACTGCGGGTGTGCAGGTGTTGCGACAGATGCATATACTTCTGTACACATCTATTATACATACGACAAAAAACTAAACATAAAAGCCGTGTAGGTGCGTCAGACGCGTGCCCCACTACCCACTTCCACAGCACGTATGTACATATGTACAGATTGTTGTTAAATGACTAAGATCTCACATTTTCTCCGACCTCATCATCGTCGCTCTTTGTGACTAACGCCGAGCACAGCGCTCTGACAAACGTGTTGTTCAACATGCCGGAATACTACAGTGTATGATCATCCAACTTGCGGATTTATTCTGAGCAAACTGTTGGCAAGTTGCCCAGTTGCCCAAGTGATATGGGAGAACGACCACTTGCGGCATTGAAAGCGATAGTACAATTATCAAACGATACCATTATTTCAAACGCATTCCACTAAAAACCTGTAGTTTTTCTGCAGTTTTCGCGGTTACGAAGGGTCTACAAAAAAGGTTGTGAGCAGTTATGCGCATCCTCATTTCTCTCTCATTTCTCTTACTCTGATTGTTGTCTTTTGTAAAAAAAAACTATATTTTTATATCAGAGCTGCAACCCTTTTAAGTTTTGAAGGAGATTGAACTTAAAAAAGTGTAATTGCTTCAGTTTTGATAATCAATTAACCAGGGTTAAAATTTACAATAATTTTGTATGGTAATTATTACGTTCCTGAAGTATAAAAAGTTAAAGCTTGATCTGAAGAGTACTATAAAAGAGACAACAATTTTCACAATGTGTAAATGTTTGATCCCAATCCAATTTAGAAACAGTATGGCTTGGCTTAGGTTCAAGCTGTGATAGCAAACAATATTTTAACCTAGTTTGGGTTTGGTCCGAATTACCAAAAATTATGAAGATACGTTTTCAGAGTCTCCCATCAACTCTGTACCGATTTGTAGCCCAGATTGTAAACTAATGATTTTTACTATGTACAAGTATAAAATCAGAACTCGGTTAATGTTAGATACATGTACATATATGTACGTTATATATGTATGTTTTTTGAAAAAAACCGGCAAAAAAAACAAATGAAAATGTACATATGTATAAAGAATTGAAAACGCAACCATGCAATTATATATAGTCATTA
Organism: Liodrosophila aerea; assembly: GCA_035045005.1. NCBI lineage: Eukaryota > Metazoa > Arthropoda > Insecta > Diptera > Drosophilidae > Liodrosophila > Liodrosophila aerea. The sequence goes on from JAWNNL010000485.1 coordinate 1,335,618, forward strand.
TAACGCGACCTTATGCTGTTCTTTTTGAATCGGGACTCCCAACTGAAAGCGACAACCAAAAAAATGTAACTTCCCTATACATCCCGCATTCAGTTCAATATATAGTAAATATTTTCATACATTGTATGTCTGCACTTAAAGCTAATTAATATTGCATGTATTTATATTTATGCTAAAAAATTGCCATTACCCATTCCCGCAAGCAAACTATTGAAAAAAGAGAGAAAGAAGAGAAAGAAAACGGTGAGAAACGTAGGCGGCAATAAAAACAAATGCATGGGCTGGTTGTGTGTGCAAATGTGGGTTTGTGTGTGGGTGTGTGTGTGTACATTTCTCTCAAGAATCGATAACTAATATGCGAAATGCCATATCGAAAATGCTATCGATAACTATTGACAGGGTGCAATGGAAAGCGGAACGAAGTGTAGAATGCAAATATGTGCGATATTTAATGTATGACAGAATACAAAATGAACGTATAACAGATGTAATACATATTAAAAGACGGTGCACGCAATATAGTAAAGTATATAGTACAGTGGTTATTTGATGGGTTTGTTTTTGTTTTGATTGTGGCATTGCCTGTGAAACGATAAATAATGCTATGGTGCTTCTTGTAGTATATTCGTTGATCGTAATCGTAGATCGATTAGTTTGATTGTTTACCCTCAATTTCCACTGGGAGTATGTAATTGGCAATTTCTTATCTTTAATCGAAACTGTGCTACTTTGTCTTAATAGACGTCTAGAGACCTCATCATCGTAGCCGCCGCCGCCGTTGCCCCCGCCGCCAGTGGTGCTGTGACCATAGCCTCCGCCTCCACCAACGCCTATGCCAGTTGGCAAATGTCCTCGTCCATTTTGTAAGGCCAACACCTGTGCCGCAATGGCAGCATCCGTATGATCTCCACCATTCAAATGCTCCAGTGCCGTTGACTGTCGATAGCCTGGTTGCCAAGCCAATCGCATATGCTCTGCAGCAGCACCGCTACCAAGTCGCAAACTGTTACGTGCCTCATCGCCGGCCAGATCCACAGCCGAATGATAAATGGTGTTTCGAGACTGTGATAGCGATTTACGATGTGCTGCTGCCACGGCTGCTGCTTCCGAATCGGCCAGCGAGATCGTGTCAAAGTACAGACTCTCCCGCTCATCCATTTCCGATTCTGGATAATCGTAGTCGTGAGTGCGCACTGCAAACGGTATAACAGATTAGTATAAATGGATTTCAAAATTATACCATATACATATCTATACACACACATTCAGTGAAACTTTATGGCATTGGATGATATGTGTGCTGTGGCTATGCTGATAATGAAAGCAATGTGCATACGAGCTGTGGCTAATCGAGTGATGAAAAAAAGAGATAATACAAAGTATACAGCACCTGGTAATCAAAAAATATTTGTATGGTAGCTACAGTGGGTGCCACAGTTGAAAATTTAACTAAACTGGCATTTTTAGACCCTGTACTTTAAAAAAGTACCAAGGGGATGTATGTAACAGGCAGAAGGAGACGTGGCAGACCCTACCAAGTATATATATTCTTGATCAGGACGACGAGCTAAGTCGATTTAGCAATGTCCGTCTGTCTGTCGGTCTGTATGAACACCTAGATCTCGTAAACTGTTAGAGCTAGAGACATCATATTTGGCAGTTAGATGCCCCTATAGTGCAAGCCGATCAAGTTTGTGTTAGATATTTGATACCTCCCCCCTTCCTCGCATACCGCGAAAAACCACCACAGACACAATTATAAAGATACAAACTTGTGTTTTGGCATACGATAATCTAATGATATTCTCTATCTGTGCTGTGAATTGTGGGCCAATCAGATAATAAAATCCAGAGATATTCAAGATTCAATTTCCTGTACTAAGTGATACCCGGTGTCAGGTAATTAAAAGATACATATGATAGCAAAAAATAAAGATTGACCCACTGTGCTCTAACTTAATTGGAAAACGAAGTTATCAGAGCTGACGACGAGCAGTCACTGATATGGAACTCATATATTTGCTTAAGTGGGGGTCAGGGGAAGGCGATCAATTATGCAATTGCCATTAGGTATGGCACACATAAACATATGAATAATGCAAGTAAAGAAATGTATATGAAGTATGTATGCATGTATGTTTGTGTGTTGTGTCCGGTATCCCCAAATGGCTGATGATCCGTTTCCGTTTTCCGGCTAAAAACGGTGCAAATTGAGCGCTCCGATGACTTCATGCAGACATTAAACTATAGAATTTACATACATACATATGTACAATAGTTCACAATTGGGGGTAAGTGTTGAGTGCGTTTTCATAAACAAATTCAAGCAGAGAACAAATATACACAGAACGCAAAGCTTATAAACATACATATGTACGAACATGTGCCGTATGTACATACTTACATATGTGTGAGTGTGTATTTATTCAAATTATCGCGTGTGTGAGTTATTTGTTCTTGAATCTTCAAAGTCAAGCAAATATTGGACACACCACACACATGTACATACATAGAAACATATGTACACCATGTAAATAAAAGCAAAAGGTCTAAAAATAACAGTAAATATCAAATAAGCGAAAGGAATTCGCATATAGTGAATGATTTAACCAAATGTTAATGAGCAATGAATGATCGATGAGTGGGAGTGAATAGCGCAATGTCTGTTCAGATATTTGCTGAATGATGCACAATGAAACGGTTTTTAATGGTTTTGCTGTTTATTATTTACCCGCTGAATACATTGTTGAGCCACAGAAAGAGATTTACAGAGAGATGCGAGGGAGAGCGACAAGAGAAAGAAGTTTGAGAAGAGAGACGGGCGAGTATTGTACTTGATACTCGTTTCACTGCACGCACTCGATTCCAGTTCACTCACGTCAAGTGCGTGTTCGCTTTCGATTGTACAAGAAGAGCTTTAGCGAGCGTGCTTGGCATAACGGTAGACTGGCTGACGACAAAAGAGAGCGAATGAGAGCATAGAACGGAAGAATCGTTTGTTAACATTAACCGTACGCACAGTTGCCACAGTTTAGTTTCTAAAGTGGTGTTATTTTTCCCGTTGGTGTAATGGTGTAACGGTGTCTTTAATTAGTTTAATAATTTCATTTTGTTTAAGTAAAAAAAAAAAAAAATTATCGTTGATTAATTTTTTTTTTTTATTTTTTTATTTAGTTACTTTTTCTCCTTTTGAATGATATTCAAATCAAATTGCACTAGTTGAAGTCTAAATTAAAAATAATCATTTTATATTTTTAAGCCACTGTAAGAACTAAGAAATTTCAATGTGTTTTTTAAAATTAGGTCTATATTTTATTTCCAAGTGGCAACCGTGTCAGTAGTAGCCGTGATAAGCAAACACAACACACTCACACACACACACACACGCAAAGGCTGATCAACGGGCCAAATGATGTCAGCTAATAAATAAAATCAACAAAAAAGTTGAAAATAGGATTGCGAAAAATATAGACGAATCGAACTGGAAAAATGCGTACGCGCACGTTGTTTGGCGATTACTGACCAAATTCAGACAATGCGTTAATGGGGGTACTCAGCAGCAGCAGCAGCAGCAGCATTAGCAGTAGCAGTAGCAGTAGCATTAAAAGTTGATTTCCACAATCGTAGCGGGCGTCAGCGTGCAACGAAGTGTGGCCGATATACTTAGATAATTAATATGTACACATTCACATTTATGTACTACGTACATATGTACGGATTTACATACACATAAACATAGCCATGTGAATGTTTACCTGGCCGCAAAGGTCAAGCTGAAGTGTAAATCATATGTTGATAAAAGCAGAGTGCTAGCCAAAACGATCCCTAATTGGTAACCTGTTTAGCCAAATATGTACACACATATACACATATGTACAGACATTCGCATATGTACATATGTAGTATATGCATGCATTATAGCGATTCTAATGCCGGCATCGTCATCATGACAAATAGGCATAAACATCTGTGTATGTGGCGTGTGAAGAGGGAAAACTGCGTGGGAGGTGGATAACAGTGCAACTCCTATAACAAATCCAAAATTGTATTGAAATATCAACCTATGCTTAGACTAACTTTAACACGGAATGATGACGTTCTTTATTAGTGGTCAGTGTGCTTTGCGCTGGCTGTAAACTTGGTTAGAAACACGCATTAGTAGTAGTCGCTAAGACACATTTTGCGCTCCACTCCAAACTTACCGCACCCTCGGGTAGCAGCTGACTGTGCCTATGGCCTGTAACAACTCCACGATGTCGTCAGTTGTGATTCTCTTCTTTTACGTATTTGACTACACTAATCACTACTAGTACTACTATGTATGTTCGCGGCAATTGGCGTGCAATAACAGACGCCAACGTTAGCGCCGCTGCCGATTTGTTATGGCTAAATTGCAACTTGTATACATATGTATTTTTACACTTGATCGAAACACTGAAAACATCGCATCGATGTATCGATATATTTCATCAAATGCCGATTAATCGGCACATAGCACTATCGATTTCAACGAGTCGATTAATCACATACAGCACGAATTCCTATCGCTACTGCTTGTTTTGTTTTCTACACGTCACTTTTGACAAAATTAGTAATTGTAAAAAGAGGCAAATAAAGAAACACATTAGTGTGTTTATGCCAACGCAAAATGGTTTACATTGACCGCAGTGAGTACAGATTATAACTGGCTGGTGATATCTTTTCCAGACTGTTTACAATATTGCTCTTTTTAGATGGTCGCGTCTGGGAGAAACGGCCTTGGGATTGGCAACGCGTAGTTGGCATATTTGTGGGACTTTGGTACCTTATCGTGCAGTTGTAAGTTTTGCATTGTTGTCAATTTATCCAGCTTTAATTAAATGTCATAAATTTCTGGCAGTTTCCAGACATTGGTAGCTCCCTTTAGCGGTAGCAATGGAGATAACCGAGATAATGGACGTCGCAATACTGGTTGGGGATATGGTGGAGGAGGCGGTGGCGGTGGTGGTGGAGGAGGAGGTGGCGGCGGTGGAGGCGGAGGAGGCTTAAGACCAAACCGTCGCATTGGACGAATACCACAACAGATGAATTGCAACACATGCAGCATGAGCAGCGGATGAGGTTAGTAGCGGCGTCTTAGAGTCAAACCAAGCATGCTTTGCTCGGTCGCCGCTGACAAGAAATACACATTAGTTTCTCCATTTCGCTACTGAGTGATATCGCAGTATTTGCACACATGACGCAACATTCACAAACTCAATATCGAGTGGGATGCTGCTGAAACCGTCTTCTGTAAGGAAGTAGAGGAGCTTGTAGGTTAAACTAGTTTTTTATATGAGAATATTTGAAAACTGAATCTTTGTACACTAGACATTTGAATTTACCCAAAACTAATTCCAATTCAACAAAATATAATAAAAATAAAAAGGTAAATAAATATTTGTGGCAAGTCTATTTTCTTGATCATAGTTCAGCCATACATACAAATGTTAACAATCTCACAGCATAGACCGTGTTGCTTGTTATTTCGTATAGTATGTATTATGCACCGATATATTAATCGGCAATATTGCCAATCGTGTAATCGAACTGCCACCACATTTTAAGCGACTTAACAGTGCGCTAACATGAGCGCATTTTGCTCATTTAGTTTGTTATTAATATTAATTAATTATATAATTAGCTCAATGTCAAACATTTATTTTATTTATAACATTCGTAGAATATTGTGGCACAGTGTTTACTTACACGTTACGAATTCCGATAAAAGCATTCATCGTTGTACCGTCGATTGATAATATAATTAAATCGATAGGCGATAGTTTATTGACACAGATAAACACAACAAAATCTTAGTATGATTTTTATTAACAATCTTGCAGTGGACAATTAAATCATCAAAAAAAAGTGGATTCAATAAAGGACAAAATCAAGTTTAGCTTCCCTCCGCGTATTGGCAAGAAAAGTGTACATCAATCGACTGCAACGTCGACGGCAAGGACACAAAGACAATAGAATGATATGCAACTAGTGGCAGATATTGTGCATCAGGCTTCGTATCTGGAAGAAACACCAGTCTAAGCTCAAGCTCAGCCGCAAGTTAGTCATCATTGTGTACTACTACTTGGGTGAGGAATATGAATCTGGAATCATTATTTCGTGATTTTAATCCATGGTAAGGCAATACAGTGCACAATCAGTGCTCGAGCTCAATCCTAATAGTATATTTCCACTGCAGCAAATTCATAGTGCATTGCAGTCTATTTACGTTCGTAACACTGTTTGCGCTGCGCCTAGATGGTTACATAGGTAATACAATTAGCCTTAAGAAAGATTCATTTTATTGATGAAGTTCAAATTGCAGATTGGCCCTATTGGGCAATATTTACACCGCTGTGGATCTGGAAATGCACAGCGATCTTGGGCGCCATAGTGGGCGCAATTGTGTGGTGCCGTTACCCGCATTATCGCCTTGAAGGCGACTCCTACACACAGTTTAAGGCAATGCTTATATCACTGTCACTGCATCTCATACTGCTATTGTTCGAATTGCTCGCATGCGATAAACTCACATCTGAACGTCATCTCTGGGTGCTTGTGTTCATACCGCTCATCTTTGGCTCTGTGGTCAGTGTGGGCGCATGCGTGTGGGCCGTGAAACATGATCGTTCGTTTGAACTGGAACTATTCTTGGCAGTGAATGCGTTGCAGTTTGTATCGCTACCGCTGAAGCTGGACAAGTTCGTCTACTGGAACTGGGATGTGGTATTTGTGCCCATGTGGATTGTGATCTGCCTTAGCCTGGTCAGCGTACTCTACAACATCATATTCTGTGGCATTATGATGCGCACACCCGAGGTCTCATTGCAACAGAAAAAGGCGGCGCTTAATGCAGCCGTTGGAAATATATGCACAGTTTTGCCGCTGCTCTGCTTTCAGGTACAGAATCTTGTTATGCAATTAGTTGATGTCTGTAATCTCACATCTATCTCATTTAGGTCGTTATCTGTGACAAGCTGGATGGCGAGATCAAATTCCCCTATATTATGGTATTTTCGCCGCTTCTTGTCTCCATCTTAGCGCTTATCGCACTCAGCTTTACGGCCAAAGGTGGCAACATGTGGTGGTTCGGTATACGGAAATCGTTTAGCCAGTTCCTGCTATCGGCCATGCCCTTCCTGCAGGAGTACGGCAACATAAGCTATCATGCCGAAACCCAAAGCAATGCCGGCCAGTCGGTGCCGCTCGATGCATCCTCATCAACTAGTAACATGGCAACCACCGAGCCGCTGCACGAGTTCAGCAAACACGACAAGAAGAATAAGAAGGGGGCCAAGAATGATATTATGAAGCCAGTGGTGCCATTCATTAGCATTGATTTGCCAGACTAAAAGATAGAGGGCATAGAATAGAGAGAGAGCGAGAGACAGCAAGAGATAGCAAATGGTTTACATTGTCGCACAACAACTATTAGAAATAAATGTAGTTATCCATGTTATCAAATAGCGACACACACACACGCACCCCTTACATTGGGTGTTAGCATTAGGCACACGCATACATACTATATATTTACATACATACATATACAACCAAACATTGGCCGTAGCTAATTTGTACTGAATTTAATTTTTAAGCCGCGTTTCACCCGCTTGCCCTTTGCACACACACACACACACACACACGCATAAAATCCATCGATGTGTATATAATAACTGGACAAATATACTGTGTACCAATTGAACCAGTTTATAAACATAATTCATCAGTTTTAACTAGTCGAAATTGCACTTAATCTTTACAATCTTTAGGTTTTTTATTCCATTTCTAAAGCGATTCGATAACTTTATATACATATGTGCAATTATTATAGATATATCGATGTAAAATTTGTAGTGAACGCTACAAAAGAGTCTAACAACTGCAATTAACATCTGTAAATAATTAACAAACAAACATCATTAAAGAATCTTGTAAGTGCTTCCACAACTGTCAACGCCTCTTTATACGTATGTGGGATGGAGATTATACTATAGGGTAGTGATAATATAAGGTGGAGATATTTTCGATAAGACGCATTATTTCAATTACATATCGTTTTTAGACCCTGTACTTTAAAAAAGTACAAAAGGGTCTATTAGGTTTGTGCAACTCGTCTGTCTGTCTGTCCACCTGTATGAACACCTAGATCTCGTCAACTGTAAGAGCTAGAGACATCTTATTTGGCAGTTAGATGTCCCTATAGTGCAAGCAGATCAAGTTTGTGACATTTTCTATACCTCCCCAGCACAGCCACAATTTTAAAGATACAAACTTGTGCTTTGGCATACAATAATCTTATGATAACCTTTACCTGTGCTGTGAATTGTGGCTTAATCGGATAATAAACACCAGAGATATTCAATTTCCTGTATTTGCAAGGGGGGAGCAGTGCGAGCATGCACTTAATGTATGTACATAAGTGTGTATGCGTGTGACTTTACGATATGTGTGCGTGTGAGTGTTAGCGTGTGGGTGTACAAAGGAAAGTACAGGGTCTCCTACTATCGGTAGAATCCGACTGTGGCGAATATTTTACCGATATGTTATTTGATATAACTATGAGTTAAAACGTTCTTTGATAAACCGAAAAATATACATATATATTTGATATTAGTTTATTCCGATAGAAATCCGGAAATAACGCAGATTCTAGAAGAACCTTCTTAGCCTTGCACCTGTTTGAATGAGACACCATTAATATTTTTGTTTTATATATTATGTATGTATTAATCTTTATTCAAATTAGGAAGCTACAAAGTTATACAATTTTACAATTTGCTTGACATAATTTGTTTATATAAATTACTTACGTTGTGTTGCCTAAAACTTTATGCAATAGGTAAAAAGTTGCACTCTAAAAAGTATCGATATCATATCGATTATGAGTATGACGTTTCGTATCATAAAATGAAATACAATAGAGCAAGAGGCACTGAATAAGTTGGGGCGGGAAGGACCAGGAGAGTTAACTAAATCAATTCATGCTGTTGAGATATACTCGTAACTTGAAGTTCTATAACAATATGTGAAGTGTGGCAAATACTATTCTATTTTTGCAACAGAATTATATAAGTAATCGGCGAATGTAAGAGTTTTCGAGTAGGGAGGTTTTTTTCAACTCTTGTGTGTCGCATAATAACAATTGTTAATTTATGTTTATTTATTAATTTAGCAATAGGAAATAATCTAGTATTTGTGTTTTGTCAGAATGCCTACTTCAACTGTTTAGACCTTTTTTTCATTATACTTTAGATTTTAATAAACTATTTCTTGCAGTATATATAGTACAAAGTTATTAGTAATAACTTATTACGTCATTTCTTCGTTTTCTTCTATTACATATATTTTTTAATTTGAACTTTCGATTCAATGTCAAAAAAAAAAAAAGAATAATCTAATTAAATCTAACATTTAATGTTTATAATTGGGTTAGCTATGTCTATAAGGAATAAACCAACTCGAATTCAACGAAATGCACATGGAAATTATGTTTACACCTTTGAAGACAAAAGAAGTCGGAGATCTGATCTGAAATACTTATGAATTTTAGTTTTAAACTAAGCTATGGTTGCTGTTGTTTGTTCAGTTTGTTTGCTAAGTACAAGTACATTCATTTGCTTAGTTTGTTTTCATTTTGCTACAGCAGCAGTTAATTGTTGTTAATCTATTTGCAAATATCTTCTCTTATTATCATCATTATCTGTCTGTAATTCCTTAATGATGTTTCGTTGCTTTTTCCCCCAGCTTAAATGTCTATTGTCTGAATTGTTTGTAATTGGTTTCTTTTATAATATTTCAGTGTGAGTTAAATGTTGTCAAGATCGGTGAGTCGGGGGGTGGTTGGGCTGAACACTACATAAACCATAGGTCCACGCCCCCCACCAAATCCAAATCCACATCCATTTCCACATCAACTTCAATTGCAAGTTGAAGTTTCAATTCAATAGATTCTGTGATGCACATTCTTTGTATAAACGATATGTACTGCTAAAGTGTTTTATTTTCCTCATTTCACACATCCTATTTAAATATATGATACTATGATCTATAATGCTTTGCGTGTTCCAAATCTTGTGTGTTTAACAACTGAAACATGCCATCCCGTCTGCGCATGACAATTGACTTGAGGTCCGATCCATCAAGAACAAACTACGGCTTCAGTTCAATAAGATTTGACTTGCAGTTGATTTTACTACATGGGCTGAAAAGTCCAGAGATTTTTTATAAAGAGCACCGTTATGGCTAAAACTATGTACTTTTAATAAACCCGACTATTATTTTAGACTACGTACAAATTCTTTGATATTGAAGGTCAAATGTGCAGAATATCTGAGATTTTCTTTCAAATAACCTCAAACGAAACTTAAATGCGATAGCTAAGAGTGTAAAATTTGAAAAGAAAACTACATTTGTATACGAAAAAGCTATATCTATATTTGCTAGAATAGCTACTGCACGCACAATATTGTTAAGGTCTGACCCAGGGACTATCGCTTCTAGGCTCATTTGAAGAACTCGATAAATCCGTTTATAGCAAAGACATTTCCACGTAGAAAGATAGACCAAGTTTGTTACCTTCTAATAAAACAGAATTGATGCCAAACAACTTGTTCTATGAAAGTCTCGGTACTATTCAGCCCATGTACAAGCATATAGTATGTACGTACACAAATTCATATGCAACTTGGACACACATTAGAACAAATATAAATGAAATAAAACCTAACCACACAAAATTGCTTAGAATTATGAATTTCAGCTTTGTTCAATAACGGAGAACCCAGAGCAATATGTGCCTAATCTACATATACATACATACATATAGTATAACTATCTGAACTATAAACTCAACAATGCTGTGCGATTGGGGAGCTTCAAAGTGATCGAAGGTTATTTTAAAATGTGTTCGATAACAAATTGCACATTTCCTTTAAAAAATTGATGCAAATATCTGCTTGTAACCTAATATAATTCGCACAATACTTTCACTAAACGTAAGTATTCTTTAGTTATTTTTTATTGACTAGAAATATTAAGATTTGGGTTTTCTTCGTTTTTCTTGGATGTTGTGGAACTCTTGGATTGTATATAGTTAACGTAATATTGCATTTTTGCATATACATTTTTTCTTGAGGAGGAATATTGGTTTGTTCATTAAGTACATAAATTTAAGTTTTGTGTGGAAGCGCGCTAGTTTGAAATGTTTTTCCGAGAAGTTGAATAATTGTACGTTTCGTCATAGTTGAATTTTATATATGTAAGTGCAGTAAATCCACATGTGTACCGAATGTATTTGTATATGAAACTAAATTGAAATTGTAATTGAGTTTAACGAATATATCTGGGTGTGGGTTATTGTTGTTGCTGTGATTAGATTATGGGCCCTTAATTAGTTTTCGGCTTGGCCCCCAAATACTGCATTAGATTTTCGCGAGGTCCCTGCACGATCAGCATGAATTGCGATGGAAAGTCCCAGATAATTGTAAAATGGAACAACATATTGGCAATGGCAATCAAATACTCGAAGAATGCAAACCAACTGAATGCTGTAAACAAAACGGAAAATGAAAATGGAATACAGTTAATAATGATTCAAGACAATTCAATGTCCAGCCTTACCCAGATCGTGACAATAGAAACGATGCTTGGCAAAGAAGACAAGTAAACCGATAGTGCTCAGTATGGAGACAACGAAGAGTATCTTCTTCCATTTAATGGACAGGCGCTGTTGATCGGTGAGCGTCTGTTTAGAGTTCAGTATGCCGTTCAGCTTGATCGTGGCCAGCATATAGCACAGCGAGCATATCATAAACGTTATAAAGATTCTCTCATGAACCGCTGCAAAGATATGTTTAGATATAAAGGGTGACGAGCATATCAGACTATAACGAACGATACGTACGGTAATTTTCGCGATTCGATATATAGGTGACACCACCGAGGGCCGCAATCTCGATGCAATTGAGCACAAGGATTAGTGTGATTAACCAGCTGGTCTTTGGCACCAGCGATGGGGCTAGCCGCGCCAACTGGGCGCGATAATAGTTCTTGTAGACGAAGGCAATAGGTATGCGCGGTCCGATGTGCAGCGCAATGCTAAAACGCCAAAAATAGCGCTGCGGACTGACGCCAGTAATTGCACTTATCGAGGGTACAATATTATAGACCTAGGGAGAGAGTATCAAATGGTTCATCAGTCTAATATGTATACACTATATACGTCTATTAGCACTTACTCGGCAATGTGTCTCGTGTACATCGTCGTACTGGAAGACGTAGGCGGTCACAAAGCACGTAAAAAGTGTCACCAGGGGCAGCAGGGCCGTTACCACGCAGATCTCATGAAAGCTGGCCAAATAGTGCACGGCAAGAAGTGGTTGCTGCGGCTGTTGCACCGAGCCACTCGTTGTTTCCACTGCCTCATTTTGTTCTTGTTCTGCTTGTTGTTGCTTTTCAGTCGCGACATACTGTGAAATTCGATGTTATTTATAGTTAAGCTTTAACTCGTATACATATGTATGTAAACCTCTAAGTAGTTTATAAAAACTTTACGGGCTTTCGACGTCGACGTCGACGTCGATATCGATATCGAAAGCAAGACGCGCTTGCCTCGCCTGGATAAAGTTGTTCGTGTTGAGTTTGTGGTTAGATGCATACAACAACAAAAAGCTCTAAAAATCATAAAAGAAAGAAATAAACAGTGAAAATAATAACAAGTAAATTATATCAATGTAAATGTAATTCTATTTGACTCGTTTCACATTTGTATTTGCGATCAGTTATACAACTAAATATTCCTTTAAGACATCACAGTGAGGCGAACCAAATCCATTTTTAAAAACCTCAACTTCAAGTTAATACAAGTATTTAGTATGTATTAAGACTGCATTTACCATTTGTCTGAAACGGGCAGACGGATGGCATGGTAGTCCCACAAAGTATATATATTCCTGATCAGGACGACGAGCTAAGTAAGTCGATATAGCCCTGTCTGCTTGTCCGTCTGCCTTTCCACCCGTATTAACAATTTAATCTAGCAAACTACAAAAGGTAGAGGCACAAGGAACTTACTTCTAATTTTGCATGCACTGAGGGTGTATGCGCGTGGCTGTGGGCTTTGTGATTGCGGGTATGTATACATGTGTAAGTGTTTGTTAGTATATGTAAATGTTCCTGCTATCGAAGCCCAAAGCGAAGCAAAGTACAGAGACTTCTACTGTCGGCTGCGATAGACTGTAGCCTTCCGTTCGTTTTAGTCCCTGCACTTTAAAGGAGTATAAAAGGGTCTATTAAGTTTGTGCAACTCAAAATTGTATGTAAGGAGGCGTGGCAGACCTCATAAAGAGACGACGAACTGAGTCGATATAGCCAAAATCAAAAATCTAACACAAACTTCACCTACTTGCACTATAGGAGCATCTTACAGCCAAATATAATGGCTCTACGTTTTATAGATTCCGAGATCTAGGTGTTTATACAGAAAAACATGGCTATATCGACCCAGCTCGTTGTCCTGATCAAGAATATATATACTTTGTGGGGTGTTACATATGTATATTTTTGAATTTGACAAACTTAAGACTTTGACAAACATTTCTAGAGTACAGGGTCTACAAATTTAATTTGCCTTTGTTAATTTATAAGCATTTGCACTTAAAGAATTATTAAATCCAGCAGTAAACATGCTAGACTGCCAACACTGTTGAAGATTTGTATAGTTATTCAATTATAATTTGGAATTATTTTAATGTTTTCTGGAGCCTTTTCAGGGTGTAGTCCCACTGTGCCACGCGCTGATTGTGTAAACAGACGGAAATTTGCATATTGCTGGAGAATGTAACGGAATGTGATTTTCGGAATAGAACTTACTCTGTATGTATGTATGTATGTATGTATGTACATACATAAGTATAGATGTGTTGTAAGCTAAATATAGCTGTATGGTTTACAACGTATGTACATATGTATGCATACAAAGACACATGCACATACATACATTTAATTACAAACACTTTGTACGTCTCAATGGGTTTTTGTTGTTAGTGCTTCTTCTTCTCCTTCGCCCGACTAAGATTGTATAATTTAGGCGTAAAAGAGCATCAATAAGTAGGAGATTAAATGCGAAGCGAAAAGCAAAACTGTGCCATAGCATCATCATGTTGGCAGCGCCTTGCAGCAGCCTGAATTTTCCGGCAGAAAGGATTAATGCCAAAAATAGGCTCCAACAAGCTGTGTAAACACAAACACACACACTCAAACACACCTACAAGCGGGAGGGGAACACGTGCATGGCGGCGGAAGGGGCGAAAGTGCGACCGACCCTGACGTAATCAGAGCGCAACTGCGCCGCCACTGGCCAAATTAATTAATACGAAATTAATGAGAAGTTTTCGAGGCGTCAGAAATGAAATTGAATGTGTGTTTGTGTGTGTGTGTGTGTGGTGCGATTAAATCAGAGCTGTAATCGGCGAGACACGAAAGAGGGCAGAATGGAAAAGGGACCAATATACCGTTACCGTTACCATTAGCCATAACCAAAATGTTGTGTGAGACGAGAGTAAGCAAAGGAGAATAGAAAAGAAAAATACAAGGACATATTATTTGGCACACACACACACACACACAGTCACCCACACGCGAGCTGACGTAGAAGAGGAAGAGGCAAAAAGAGCACGAGGCTAAAACCGCCAATGAGAACAATTAAAACCAAAGTGATAAACAAAAATTTGTAGTTTAACGACAAATGCCGCAACTGCCGCAACTGCACACACGCAAACATACATATGTACATATTACTGTAAATATGCCTGTATGCATACGTATGTATGTCCTGTGTACAGTGTATTTGTGTTGAGGCGAAAGACAAGCAAGAACCAGGAAGACGCAACACGCACGTGAAACGGGGGCGGAAAAAGGACACAAGTGGGCGGCATGCGCAGCAGAGAAACAGAAGGTGAACAGCAGAAGAAGCACGGAGAAATAAACAGCAGTGGGGGGCTGGGGGGCTGCACATTGGGCACGTTTACAACACAACCTGACGCAAAGCAGCGGAAAATTACAATTGCAAGAAAATAAAAGAAAACCTAAAACAAAATCGAGCTAGCAAAATACCAATTGGCCAGTGGCAGTGGCATGTATCGTTTGGACAGTGTGGGGGGTGTGGGGTAGGCATGGTTAGATGTAAGCGGGATGCGGGCCTCCGGTCAACAAGCGTGCGCTGTCATTTGGGTTATATAATGCTAGAGCTCTAAGCTGCTGCCAATTGCAACAATACACATAGACAACAAAAAAATAATAATAATACAACAAAATGAAGCAATTCAATTAAATTAAATCCATGGCTACACATACACACACACACACACACACACACACGGAAGAGCGTAGGCAACGCTCGCACATATGTATACACAACACATACACAAAACTTACTCACCTTGGAGTCGCCGGATTCGCCATATTCAGTGGTAGCGTTACTGGATTTGGTTAAGGATACGGATGCTGTAGTTGCTGCCGCCATTGACGTTGACGTTAACTTTTCTGTCGCGTCGCTATCTACTGCTGCTGCTGCTGCTACTGCTGTTATCGCTGGTGTTGTTGTTGAATCTTTTTTCTGCATATTTAACGGCGGCGTTGATGCTTTTTAGCATAATTTGTACGCCACACTGCTGCCGACAAGTGTATGTCCCGCGCGCGCGCTTCTCTTGCAACTGTTTTTCAATGAAACGACTTTTGCATTTTCACTTTTCGCTCATTTGCTTGCGTACAACTAGGCTTTTATGTTAGTCCAATGTTAACGCGCTGTTATGCTCAACCGTTGTCCAATTTGATTGTCTATTGCCAATTTTAATTTTTTCTATCCAATTTTTTTTGTTTGTTTGTTTTTTTTTTAAATAAAATTTGAATTCTAACTGTTAACAGAAATACTACTTTTATAAAAACATAAAAGCAGTTCAAATGCAGTCGATTAATAGTTTTTATATAAAAAGGCAAATAGTATTATTTGATATATGAAAGAAGAAAAAATTTATAATCCGCAATAGTATGATCCTGTCAGCCTTATGGAGACAGTTGCCAATGATTTTCGTAAACCACGATATTAAATCAACCTTAATAAATAACAGCAACGGTAGTAACTTAAAAATATTAAAGTTAATAAAAAAAGGAGCCGATTTCATCATAAAGGCACGAACATATTGTAGTTCAGTAACTATTCTGTGTTAATTAAATTTAATTCAAAAAATACCAGTTTTGGGGAACAAACACCAAGTTGCCAACCGTGTGTAAGAATTCTGTTATTGTGAAAATTGTCGATAAACAGCTGCAAATAGAACTGTAAGTTATCAGCTGTTAAGCCCAGATATATCGATTACTTGTATAGGAATGTGAA
Organism: Liodrosophila aerea; assembly: GCA_035045005.1. Taxonomy (NCBI): domain Eukaryota; kingdom Metazoa; phylum Arthropoda; class Insecta; order Diptera; family Drosophilidae; genus Liodrosophila; species Liodrosophila aerea. The sequence continues at coordinate 1,352,029 of JAWNNL010000485.1, forward strand.
ATATGTGAAATTTTACCGCCAAAATTAATTTAAGGTTTAAGTGCCGTTAATTAAAACTGTTTTTAAACATTTAAAATTTTTCAAATATTATTTAATACAAATCTAATAAGATGTGCTTTTTTGTTTTCAGACATTCTATTCTATTAACAATTCCAAATAGATTATAAATTTCCACGTCCCGTATTTATCGATCGATGCAGTTTGCCAATCGATATTGACATGCTAGGAAAAGAACCGTTGTAATATTTTTTGTATATACATATGTATCAATAATAGTAAATATAGCTTCAATTAATTTTGATTTTTTTAAACACTTAACATGCTTTTTTCCCATGAGGTGAGATTAATGCGAGTTTATTGGTGATTTCTTTAAAATAAAATTTCAATTTGTTGTAGGCTAAGTGCCAGATTTGCAAGCAGATATTTTGCTGCAGCAAATGCCGCCAAAAGCACCAGCAGGAGACTCACGCCATTGTTGTAAAGCTACCGCTGAGTCATCACGGTAAAATGGAAAATGCTTGCGGTGTAGATACCAAATGTACAACCATTTACGTATATTGTCCGATATGTGAGCAGAAGCCTTTGCCTTTGCTCGAAGGAATTTATGATGAGCTACTGACCCACATTGAAAGCGTGCACTTGCCATTACGTTGCCGTAAGTGCCTGCGGCAGTACAAGAAAATAGATGATTTACGTGTGTTCAGCCGATGTGTGGATTTGGCACAGGACTGCAGCTTGGCCACGGGAGATGAGAATCAGAGCTGTGATACAGATTCATCAAAAGTGACGGTTAAGAAGGTAACAGCCGCCTCTAGCACAATGTCTACGCAGACCTCTCCAGGCATTACTAAGTATATGAACAATACACAACTACAGGAAGATCATCAGAATCAAGCATATTTAAATCTTACACCCATATCTTTGTTCAATCTGCGATGGAAGACCAAAAGTCGTTTGGCCCATGAAGAGTTTATCAGTGACAGTGTATCGTTGATACGCAATTTATCCACTGACAGCGTAAATGTGTCGATCCAAAAGCGTCGCAGTGTTGAGCTGGTTGCTGCCCCCTCAGGTGTAGTACGCCAGGATAAGGGCAAAGTTTTAAGGTCGACATCAACGCCTCTGCAGGTTTATACAATGTTCGCCAAGCCCAAGGATACGCTCACCTTTAATGCCGGCCATGTGTCTAGTATTTATAATAGCGGCTACCATCTAGAGGAACAACATTCACCGGCTCAAATAATTGCCCCTGAAACAAATCATATGCACATGCCACAGCAACAGCGTCCCTGGAAAGTTGTTGGTCGCGGTAAGCTGAGTGCAGTGACGCCACTGCGCCAGGTCATGTCAAAGAGCATACAGAAAGCATTTGTTGAACATGGCGCTGGTATGATGGCCGCTCCAGAGGAACATGGCGATATACCATTGGATCTACGTTTGTCGCCCGTGGTGCGACGTACTCAGCGAGAGTCTAGCGTTGACATAAATCATAACACTAATCCGAGACCATACCATATTCGGCTCTCTGCCCAAAAGCATACCTCTGAATCGATTATCATAACGCGCAGCTGCACCACTGGCAATGACATTAGCGGCGGCGTTAACTCCTTGCCCGTATCTACAAACAATGGGAGCTCCAAGAGTACAGTTTACAATTCATGCGAGAGTGTCGAGATCATCACTATGTCGTCATCCGAGTTGAAAACCAATATTCAACAGTCAAAGATACCGCTTGTGGGTGAGGGAGCGACGCCTATAACACGCATACCCGGAGCCATCATTAATAAAAAATTCATAAAATTTGAGACACCACAAAAGAATGAAAGTCAAAGTGCATCACATATTGATAAATCTACAAACGAGGATACGGAAATCTTTTATACGCCTAATCCGAGCAACATTTCAAGCACTAGTGATGTCACAAAGAGTCCCACATCTGTGGATCGACTTTCAAATCAAATTGTGCCTCGCCAACTAAGCGATCAATTTTCTCCGAAGAAAACGCGACCTGAGATCCAGCGGCCACAGGGCCCACGTGCACGTCCGCCGATTCGCGTATGTACCAGTCACAAGATATTTAGTTCTGTCCAGGATATTGACATCGAGGATGATGATGTTTTACAACCAAGCAATCCATCTACCAATAACAATAAAAAACCTGAACCTAGTCGAATCTGGTCCCTTATGTCTTCGGTCATGTCCACCTTAAAATCATCAGATCATTCCAACAGCATGGATAAAGAGAATGCCCCTACTTCAGGGTCGCTCATAAGACGATGTGCTTCCATTGCTGGTTCATTGGTGCGCACAGTACACGGTCAAGATAATGGCGATGTGCAGAGCATGAAACGCAAAAGGACACATACGCTAGACAGTCAGTATGCCAACCAGCAATGGTCACCACCGATCAGTTCGTCCAAGCGTTTGCGAATACAAGCTAGGAAACCCATTGAGAGATTACATCATGCTTAAAATTATATAATATACAATTTATCTACTGTTTGACATCATTTCCCGAGCTTTATGTATTATGTTTAGTTTCAAATTTGTCTATAAAGTTTAATTTGTGAATTGTATTCAATATATTTTATTCTTCCGTTACCATTTCAAACTATTTTCAGCAGGAATGAAAATGAACGACTAGCATAGTAATATTTTAGTATTATTAGAGTAAGTCATTGATTTACGCTGGATTTTCGCTTTGTTGATACCGAGCAAAGCGAATTCGCTTAGCGAAATAAGTGAGCCGTTGCCAGCAGTGCAGCCAACTTTTGACCAGCAAAAAAAGCTGTTTTTGACGGGGTGAATAGAAAAAAAAGCTAAAAGAAATGATTAAAAAATCCAAAAAAAAAGCTTAAAATAACTGATCAAAAAACCGAAAAAAATTCAAAAAATTAACTTTTTTTTTTTAATTTTTTCATTATTTTATCAATATCTTCTTGGCCTTCCTCATTCGCGTATGACATATTAGTGCCTATCATGTGCAGATAATTTCCAGGCACTTCAATACGCAGCATTGTCCGATCCTTCGCAAACCGTATCTGTATATTAAAATAATAATGATACTGTAATCATCTTTTCCTTGAAATTTACACTTTATCTTATGCATAGAATGCTGTAAGTCGTGCTGAGGCCCATCGAATTCCTTAATTTGGATTTAATTAGGTTACCCTGCCTAAAAGCCCTTTCTATTTCCGAGTTTGATCAGGGCAAACACAACATTTGGATGGCCACAATTGCCAACTCAAAAAATCTGCTGTTTCCACCAGAATCTTTAAAGTTTAGCACCTCAAACCAAAATTTGTGTTGTCGCTGATGTTGTTCCACTTGATCAAATTGATGTTTTTGTATACGCCATCACATTTTCTGGTTTGTTTGTAATTGACTATCGTAAAGCTGCCACTTTTTCATATTTTGTACTTAAATGTTAACAACACAAAGAAAAAATCGGGAAAAAGCCAATTGAATTTCTAAAAAAGCCAGAATTCCCGCTTCCCGCAATTCACAAATTTTTCCCGCAGTTGGTCTTCAAAAGAAGCCAGTTTTGACGGGAAAAAAGCGGAATTGGCAGCAGTGCTAGAGTCTGTGGCCGTCTTGACGGACATCGATAATACATCAGAGTGGCAACTCTATAATATAACGGTGCTATTCCAGTGCCAACTACTTTACATTCATACACATATATTTTTAATTAATTAAGGTTCCTATTAAACGTGCCAATAATATAAAAAAATGTACTCATGGCAATTTGATATATTAATCAATAAATTATAGAACTTTGATCACAAGTTGTCATTATCAAGAACTGTTCGAAAAGATCGTGGCATTGATACGGTGGGTTCTGGCCGGGAAGAGACATAGCATAGCATATGTAAGTGTTGTCTTAATAACTAAATTGGCACGATACAGATTTAATATATAATATTCTTTAATTTGAATATTGATATAAAGAGGGTGGCGAAAGGGATCATCATAACCATAGCCACACAATTCTATAGCCGGAAAGCAGACAAGCAGGTAAGTCTACTGAATTTAAAGTCCATCTATTCAAAACGTTATACAGCGTTTACAGAAGGCTAACGAAGTAGACACATACATTGCAGATATGCAGCGCCGCAGTGGCTCACATACTTTTCAACGGCATCGGTCCATGCCAGAATGTCTTACCCCGCGTAGCAGTCAGGATCAACAAATGGACGGCAGCGAAGTGGACACAATTCAAAGAGATTTTAGATATGAGTACCTTGAAAACGAGAAGATGAACTTGCAGTCTTCTAACGAGTATGTAACCGCAATAATAAATCAGAAAATGCTGGAGGGCAATCAGTTAAAAAATAAACTTCAGATAATGCAAGTAGAGTTGGATGAATGCAACCACAAGTTGAAACTTCATTCAGATTTCCTTATTGTATCTGAAGGCGCTCACAGAATGCGCTGTTCACAAGTGCCTACAACGAACACTACCGTAAAGGCGACACAAACAGATCTGCAACAGGCCGCAATCCACATTTCTAATTTGTCAGATCTGTCGGAATTGCCCGCCATCGCAGCAAACGCAATGCCAAATCCTAATGCAGATCCAATTATCAGCAACTACTTGAAATTTAGCAATATTAGTGTCGAAGTAGATGCCAATGAAAATACCCTTGTTACTGGTAAGTTCCACTATAAAAAAAACGCTTATAAATTACCAGAGTCTAAACTAAACTTTTCCTTTAAAGATCTACTGCAGAACTCCACCAATACCCGTAGTCGAATTACTACTCGCATGTTAAGCTTATTTGGAAAGTGTGTATGTTACGAGAATCCCAATCAGACATTCGATGTAATACCCCATGCTGGGTCAAATAATATATGATTCACAATTTTTTTGTTAATATGAAAATGTTTTCTAGCAATTCCATTTGTTAATAGTTAATATCTCATTAAACTTGCACTTTTGTGAAATGTTTGTATATTTTTCAAATTGTTTTTGCGCTTTAGTAATCGCTATTGTTACAACGCGAGCGTATGTGTGGTTGCGTGTGACATTGCGCTATGTGTGCATGTGTGAGTGTCTGTTAGCGTGTGTGTGTACAAAGGAAAGTACAGGGTCTCCTACTGTCGGTTGCGTCCGACTGTAGCTTTCCGAATTTTTCTTTATTTCATTTATCTTAACTTCAAGCTACGAAAAAAACGAAGGATATGGGCTTAACATACTTTTTTTTTATTAAATTCTGTATACACTTTAAAATTTCTATAATTAATTTTTGTAGTGCCTAATTGACGTCGGCCTTGACTTGAGTAAGCGTATTTAACTAACTAACGTCCTCGAAACGATCTTAACTACACATAACAGAGAATTCTAGACTATCTATCAATGGTTATCAGTTTTTCAGCATAACAAAAAAAAAAGAGTATGAAGGGAGCAAATGGTGTGGACCTAAGCGTGACCTAAGTGTGCCACTGTGTACTAACTAGCTAGCGGAATACCTCTTTGAATTTCAATATTGAAATTAAAAACATGCATTTTAAATGCCAGCTTAAATCTTTGATTCAATACTAATTTTGACATATCTATTTTAAAGTTACGTATGCTAAATTTACATAAATTTTCATTAATGTTTGGTTTCACTTCACAGCCTAAACTTTTATCTTAACTGAAGATGAGTTTAACTGAACAAATGTACAGTTACAAGTAATACGCAAATGAAGGACCATATTAAAACAGCCCCCAACCAAAGATTTGATTTAAACGGACTTTGAAATTGATTCACGATCCCGCTACCCAGAAGTTCAGTACATGTGCGCCTAGAGAAATACACTAATAGTACGGGTATTATGTACTGTATACCAGCTCCCGCATAGCTTCCAGTAAATGCTACCAGAGTAGTCAGACTATCGGTAAAATATGTGATACAAAAGGGTGGAATAATGGTACAAATGGGAAACAATAAACGGAGGAATAGATTATATGAATCATATCGAGACATATCGAGAAACAAAGTTTCGAGATTATTTTTTAATGTGATGGACACAACTGGAAAACTAGCAGATAACGTAAATACTGGAAACAGGGACAGAAAATAGTTAACAGCAATATGTAATGCCGATAAGAAGTCGGTATAGACGACGTGATATGGTAAAAAATTGAGTGTATAAAGATCCTCAACGTGTTCGAATGCAAAAATGGCACTCATTGCTAAAACTATGTAAAATACACAAATGATTATATAGTCATACGAGAGAATTTTAGTCACTGCTGACTTATCTCCAAGTGGTGCTACTATCCCAGGTAGTGAGTGGTGGCACATAAACGAGTACACGCATGCGCCGAATAATGAGGGAATTCCATAAACATTGATGGCAACAGGTTGTCCCTTGGCTCCATCCGCTATAAGCATTTTGAACGCAATACAAATCATAAAGGTAAACGCTGAAAGGGAATCGGAATAAAACTGAGCATAGTGAAATTCAATATTCAATAACAAATTACTCACCCATCCAACGAAAGACTGTGGTTAGTATTTGCAAATATTTGGTTTTCTGCATTCCGCATAACACAAGCGGGCCAAAGATGAGGGCAAAGCCAATTAAAATAATTCTATAGATGCTCAAACGTGATATTGTATGTTCTTTCCAGCAAGTAAGGTCCTCATTACTCTTAAAATCACCAGTATGATACACGGAGTTGAACCCCGACATTGAAATGTCTGAAGCATTCGGTTGATTATAATCGCTGAAATACAAAATGCATACTTATTATGTTTTGACACATCTAGATATCTAAATAAATATGTATATTACCAAATAACATCACGCAAACTTCTGGCCACCGCCGCCGAGTATATGCTTAGATCTCCATAAAGATATATAATTAAACAGAAGTAAAACAGACCACGCCCGAACTCATTGAAGAATAACGTCGCCATTTCTCCCAACTCGAATTTGTGGGTCAATTGGTAATATTGAAAACTTTCATTTTGGATAGTTAATGGAACTGTTTCCAGTTCAGAGTCTTCTAATCCGTCATCGTCATCATCTGTGCCGGAATCGCGACGGTGGCGCAACACCTGTAGAGTTTGCCAATTTTTAACAGCATTAGCGCATGCCATGGATTCAATAATAAAAGTTACAGTCATGTAACTTATGATAGCTAGCAATATTATTACTGCAAGACTAAGACACCATCCGGCCCTAGCAAATACGCCAGGTAGGGTTAGTGCTCCAGTTCCCACTATAAGATTAAAGATGAAAACAAATCCAACCTGCAGTAAACGCAAATATAAAAGAACAAAAGAAAAGTTATCTGAAATATACATATATGTATGTAAACATATGCACGTATGTACAGGCATATGTACAGCATTAATATCAAATATAACATCTCAAAAATTACCAAATTGGAATAAGAAGCCGGAGCTTCGTTTGAACTTCTTTCTCTATGCATTTCCGTTTCAAATATTACATTTATGGATAGATGCTTCTATTGTTTCACATATGTTCATAAATACTAGCGTTGAAACAAACAACTAAGTAACATCGATACATCGATGTTTTTAAAGTTCATGAAATATCGGTGGTTTTTGCCGATGTTTTGAAGCTTTCTTCAATTTTCCATCACAGATAAAGAAACGCGGGAGAAACTCGTAACTTTAAACTCAAATTCAAATTCAATTTAATACAAAAGAACTAGTGTTAGTAAGTATTAAAAGTTTTCATACAAATTAGTTTTGACTTTCTTTTTCATAGATAAACAACAGTTCATTAAATTAAATCTTATGCAAATTCTATTTTTTTAAAAGGTCGTATCCCCAATAGAAAGTCGTTAGACCGCAGTGTGAATTCGTATAAAATCGCATTAGCTGTGACCTGAAAGTTCGTATTTTTGACATGTTTTTTTTAATATTTGCGGACCGAAAATTACCGTTTTTATAATTTAAAACGAAAATTTAATTAATAATCTTCTAATTTCATCTTTTATTTCAAGCTTTTTATTCCGAACAAAAGAAATATCTAAATCTAAAAATTTGCAACAGTGTTCCAAATTCTACCGTTCCAGTTCTGCCCGTGACTATCTTGACGGTTATTAGCAATGGTGCATTTTACAATTTTAGGTGGCAACCGGGTCTGTTCGTAGATGTGTTTCATCATATGTTTATAATGTGTAGCTTATGTCAATATGACAGTCGGCATTATAAATTGTTGTTTTGCTCTACAGAAACTTGTTACAACTACCTAAATGGCTAACAAAACAGAAATACCGCTTCCATCGGAAGACTTGGACTGGGTTCAGTTACGTCAGGATTTGGGTCCACCTGTTGAAATTGAAACAACTAAGGAAAAGTTGCTACGTAAAATTAATGAAAACCCTTTGGTACCAATTGGTAAGCACAGCACATTGCTTGCAATTTATTTATTACATAAATGAATTTAATTATTTTCTGTGTTTATAGGATGTCTAGCAACAACTGCAGCCCTCACAGCTGGATTATACAATTTTCGCACCGGTAATCGCAAAATGTCGCAAGTCATGATGCGTACTCGTATTGCCGCACAAGGATTCACCGTGTTGGCTCTGATTGTGGGCGTTGTAATGACTTATGGAAATAAAAAATAGAATACCTTTAAATCTAATTAATCACATATGTACATATGTAGCGGATATTAAAGGTTTTGTGTTTTAGAATATTATAAAGCAATTGTTTTGGTTATCGGTTAGTTTAGTCTAACAGTTAGTATAAACGATTACAAATTTACCGAAATTGTAATAATTTTAATAAGCAAAAGCCTAAGGAAACATTGTATGATGAACTTACCGGAACTTTGCAAATGTGATAAACTGTGCGAATTTCGGAAAAAATTGGAAGCTGATTGAATACATAGTTACGATGATTAGTGTATTGTGGCATGCCGAAACTAAAAAATAGAATCACTGACTGCTTGATGTCTTTAATTTATGCAATCAGACAGATAAAAGGTGAGTTATGTTATCATTATCGTATTAGGGAAAATTTCTTGACACTGTCTTCAGCCGCGCTTTTACATATAAATAATATATAATACCAAACCAATCTATTTTCGAATAAATACTTTAGATATTAAAGTATGAAAACTATAAATGTATTTAAACTTCTTTTGATTTAATAATCGAATACATTTTCAGATATAGTGGAATATCCGGACTGTTTGGTTTACTGTTAGTCTTTGCAAGTAGTTGATGCTGCATTTACTTCCGGCGAACGCTACTTTAGAAAGTAAAGTCATAATATGTAATATTACATATTATCACATCATTAACGGTTATCAATTCCAGTGATTTCACCAGATATATTAGCATATATACTCGAATCGGAAAATATAGCTTATCTTTGTTAAATACGCCGTTATATTATAGTAAGAGTTATTACTTTAGTTGATTGTTTTCATTCCTTCTGAGCCATTACGATATGTAAAACCAATGACTTTTTTGAGGATATTTTTTAAATTGATTGATTATCTCTGGACATACTGAATATATAATAAATTAAAACAAAAATTTGCTTTAAGTTGACTCTTTTTTAATCCATTTTCGATGTGCGCAGTATGTACTATAGAATGTATATTGATTGGGTGTGGCTAAACTTGGTGGAGATGTGTTGTTTACTTGTTAGTCAATTTAAAAAGAGATGCGCGCGCAGAGTGTGTTCTGTGATTGTCCGTACAGCAGTTGTATCTAGGAGAGTCAGTTAAAAGCTGAATTTCATCGGTAAAGGACGTTGTTAGTTATTATTGTTGTGACAATTTTTAAGAATGTTTTTACACAGTTTTACAGTTGTTGTACACAGTTTTACTTAAGGCAATAACAAAATGTGTACATATTTTAATGTTCATTTAGTGTTTTAGATTTAAGGTCTACGCATATGATGTGTATTTTCACATGCAATAGACAATTTGATAGAAAAATAATATTTCCATATATATGCCAGACATATGTATGTATACATTCCGATGTTTCATTTTTAACGTTTGAACTAAAATACGAACTCAATCTGTACATATTTTATAAGTATAAAAACAATGAGAGCAACCCCTAATAGTATGTTGTCGTTAAAATAAAATTGTATAGTTATGTATGTATATACATATATATGTACATACATACATACATAAGTATGTACTATGGCCAAATGTCTGCAGTCCTACCCTTACCAATATTATTTATACGATTGTTAAGTGATTTTAAAAGGCGATGCCTTAGTCGAGAGCTATCTAATGTTTTTGTATTTTAGTGAGAAAATAGCGCTTGAATATGGTTTTAGTGAAAATTGTATACGTTCTGTATAATAGTTGAGTTAATATTAGAAGAGTTTGCAATAATCAGCCCTGTTCCCAGCTACATTTTCTAAGCCATTTTACATATATTTTAACCGTAAACATTTGAAATCCTAAAGGAATTCAACTAACCATTATTTCAGTGAAGAATCTAAACCACCTATATTTTAGTAGACAATATTTTATACTTACATACAACATAAGAATACAAGAACATCGTGTTTGTTAGTTTTTAGGTTTGTAGAAATATAATTATTATTAATATCATTATCTATGCATATTCATTACAATTTTAGCCATGAATATGAACATGTTATTGGGGAATTGTGTTGGGAGCTGTGACCAATTGGTTGGTCCACCACCGGATTTCATACTATCGATGCCTCCTCCACCGTTACCATCATTCTTGATATCGAGACCAAAGAATATTGATATATTACTGCCGGTGAATGAGTCGCAGCCATGTTTTGCCGCTTTTATGTGCGATCAAAACCACCAGCACAATGATAGCGGAAATGAATTAATGGAACTAGTTCGCAGCGATAACAACAAGAGTTTGGAAAATGTTTGGTTTTTTGCATCCTCTTGCATTGGCATATTTGTGCTCGGTTGTTTCCTAGCGTTAATTGTATTGAGATGCAAGGAGTAAGTATCGTATATGAAGAGAATGAGTTACTTTTATATTTATATTTATACATTACATATATTTTGTTACTTTTAGCACGTTCTTTTCATATCACGATACGAATATTAAGCAAACTGCTATTAATGCGCTGGGTGAGGCAACCAAATCGAATGCATTTACTTCCGGCGGAATACTCTATCCGTGCGCCACTGCCAACAGTCGTGACTTACTGCAGAGTCAATTGGTAAATGATAGTCGTCTGCTTTGGGCCACATTAACACCGCACGGTACACGGCATTTCATCATAGAGAACTCGCAGGATGGACACTACGAGTCTGTTGACTATCGCAGTGCGGCGCACAATCAAGTATTTCGCGGATATGCAAAGCAATCGCAGACTTTTGTCAAGGTAATATACATAGGTCTTAAATCATAACTTTCGTTTAAAGTAAGCTGTATACATGTTTCAGTCATTTGACAATAATGGATTTGTTGATTATGACTATGAAGACCCGACACCCCTAATGGACTCCTACCATGACGACATGGATTCTGGCTATCAAGAACCACATGAGGTTACCGGCTCATTAAAACGATCACCGTTACGTACCGTGGGGTCCTCACCAATAGCACATGATATTTCCAATATAACAACATTCTCGAATTATGATTCAAATTTGGGTGCGAGCCTGACGTCAAATCAAACATCAAATACTCTATCGATTAGCCGTAAAACAACGCTTTCACGACGTATTAGCGACGTTTCAGCTCATAATGGAACCTCAATGTAATATTTTCATTGAACACGTTAACTACACTAAGCAATAATTCATATACAATACGAGAATTTATTAAGTAAAAGTCAGAGTCGACAAACGTTGTCCTTATCGTCCATAAATACTATAATATTGCATTTATACATACATAAATACTAAATAAATAAAATAAAATATGTATGTATTGATGTATACGATATGTCATCATAGTCTAAGCGAATATTCAATACACAATATTGAAATGCAGTTATTCTCACTTGTATAATGGCTAATACTACTACAGAAACGCTATATATCTACATACTTACCATAAGCCAGCTACTTCTACATCAAACATTCCGAAACAATATCGTAAAATAAATATAATAAAATACTAACTATAAAGTACAAGTATAAGCTACTCTTTTATATTTGATTTTTATCCTTAATCTATTTAGAGGCAATTTCACATATATTGAACTTTTAACAGATGTGGATGAGAGCCGATAAAAGTATTAAAGCTTTAGGCTTTTATCATCTTTGAGCAATGTATGTCTGTAGGGTGCGCCCGGCTGTTCCGTAAGCGGTTAATTGAATATAAAATTATAATCAGCTTTATTTAATTGGAAATAGTATATTCTTTCCCCTACACAAAACACTGAGTTTCCCTTTCAGGTTTTCTTAATTTTATTATTTACGTAATGTGTGATGTAACAACTTATGTTTATATTTATGTACATACATATGCTAAAGCAAGTGTACACATATATATACATATATATATGCAGAATTTATGTTTAACATATTCCGTATTAAAAAATCTAATAAATAGAATAAATAGCATAAAGTGTCAAAATTATGGTTTCAAACTAATTTTTTCACACATAAAACAAATACAAAAAAACATACTTATAAATATTAAGTACAGATTGATTACAAATTATGATTCCTTAGCAACTTAATATACTTTTAATCCAATCATGCAAATGGATCTCTATGACATTGACCTGATTAAAGTTCTTCAGATGGAACTGATTGAACGCCGTGGTTAGATGCATTACTGCAGACACAAAATCGCTGAGCCGTAAGGTGCCATCTTTCCGTATGTAGCGCTGTATTAGACAATTCATGATATCCGTGCTTAACTGAAAGCCGATGTCGTATAGAGCATCACGTAAACGTTCTGCACGTAGTATGCCAGCCTTTTCTTTGGTGTAGATTTTGAATACACCTTGCCATGATTTCAGATTAACCATAAAGGTCTTGAACTGTTGAAACGTGATGCGGCCATTGCCGCTTTTGTCCTGCAGTGCAATTACTTGACGGCATATGTCAATATTGGCACATCCTTTGATATAGTCATTGGGTAGGCATGCTTCCAGCAGTTCATGTAGCTCAAAGCAATTAATTGTCTTATTTTCGTTGGCCAATTGCATATAGACTGGCTCGTATTGACACACACTCTTCATTTTCTGCACACTATCATCGCTTTTCAACGGTGGAAATGGATCCAAGAGTATCATTGTTTGAGTTTCCAGACTTGACAGCCGGAAAGTAGAAGTACCCAGTATCCGGACTGTAAATTGAGCCTCTTCAGCTGGTTCATATGTAGTTGGCATCAGTATATAGTTGCCAACATCAAGTTTTGTGTGATAGCTCACGTGTCTTGTATTGCCGTAGTCGGAATTCAGGAAACTAACGTGGTTTTTGAAGAAATCCTTTTGCAAGCACTCGTTTAGGTTATAGTCGCGATTCCATTTGTACATTGTGAAACCAATTACTTTTGGTTCTATTGCTGTATGCTGGTTTAGTGCTATAACAAGATCCTGTTTTTCTTGCACATATATTAATAATTGCGGATTGATATGAAATGATTCATGATTACGACAACCGCCGGCAGTCACTCCCCGTTTCCATTGCCCCTGGTACATTTTCATATTCCAATGCAGTGGACGTCCCTTAAGCATTTCCTCTCCGTTTGCTGTATCCGAGTCCATATACACGATCTCCAATATGGTGAATGATTGCACAAAATCATAAAACGAAATCCAGAATTCTCCCGGCTTTAACTGCGCCAAAAGTCGGCCGCGTTCCACTGATGACACGCGCTCCCACGTATTAGATACTGCTGACCAGTCGCCAATAAAGTCTATCTTATCGCCAAACGGCTTCGATGAAAATGTGTCCTTAACGCGAATTAGTTGCACTGAATCACCCATTACGGTCTCCACTTTATCCAAGGAACAAAGTCTAAATATTGGAGAATGTACATCAATATAATAATGAATATGTATGTATGATATGTTATAGCAATTTTACCTGTAATTGATATTTACTAGAATGCCATTCGGTAATCTTTCCGTGGTATTCTTCTTCTGCACTGGCGGATTTTTAGCTGCAATACAGGTGACTAAACAGGTGGTAATCAGATGATCTTTTAATGTTTGTGGCCTGATGGAGTCTGATACAATTGGCATACACTTGACTACACCGCCGAGCAGATCTGTTAGCCCATCTGATCGTGTGCCATATTTAAGCGCCTCATATGAGCCGTGTAATTTGGCAATTGCTTTCTCTAAGAGCGATGCCCAAAAGCAGTTGGATAATTGTGGTTGCATGAACGCCAGTCGCCCATTAATTGTGGGTAGACGATCATCAACGAGGACTTCGACCCACTCACCGCACCACCAGAGGCGAAAGCGATAGATGCCCAATGATTTTTCGAGACTCTGATCCGCGGGTACAACACGATAGAATAAATTCCTCAATGAGTATAAAATTCCGAGGCAAGAGACAAGCCATCGATCCCCCATTTTGCCAGGTATAACATCAAATTCAGCATTTTCGTTGAGAAATGAGGCTTGTGTGTTGTTTAGCTCGGCAATGCGCTTCCATTGAAATGTAAATGGGGGCGTTTGATAGTAAAACACGGATGATTGTATCGCTGGGAAATCAGCATCTTCCCACAATACATTTCTCGATTTGCAATCACTAATAATTCGTTCGTATTTGGACGCCATTATTGTTAACAATTGTCCATAAATAATTAATTTACATTACTTTACCGATGTTAATCAGGTTTTTTTTATTAAATAGATGCGTAGACGTCTTTTAGACTTTTAGATTTTGAAGTGAAAGTTAATTTGTTACTGTTGTTAAAGCCACCTAGTCCAAAACATCTTTCTTTTAGTGTGACCACACTTTCAAAATAAGAAAAATACCCTCATTAACTCGTTTTATGTGCAGCTTAAGTCAGGCTTATAATCGATAAATTGGGAATTTTAAATTTGCTATTACGAATAATAACGAAAATGTATAATTTAAAATAATATTCGGTATTTAAAATTGCGGTTGAGTATATAAATATTTATATCCATTTCATCTGATCTGTTGGTTCAACTCCGCATGCAGTGTTAGATATCTTCTAACGGGTATATAATTTGAAAGAAAAGTTATAATTTAAAACTTGGATTTGCTAGTTGATAGTATGACTAATAGAAAACCAATACAACTTATCATTTTCTTATTAACAAGTCAGGTCTTTTTAATAATGAAAAATGCTCATATGTAATATTCTCCCATATGTTTATTTACTTAAAAATACATTTCTATTAAAAATACATCATGAACTCTTCAGATCCCTTTATATAATTCGCAAAAGCAATTAGGTGCTGAGTTATAACAGATGTTCAGAGTTTATTACTAATGACTGGCCAATATTCCGATTTAATAGCTGCGGGAATATTCAAGCTTAAAATGATAGAATATTAGTCGTGACTTTCTTATAATTCTAAATATCTACGTATATATGCATATAAATATACTGCAATAATGTTACATTCTGATAAATTTGTACACAGTATATATCATTATTTATATGTAATTACTTTAACTAGAGTTTATTCGACCAGCATAAATTACTGAACCAATAAATCAATTAAAGCAATAATACAACTTAGAAAGAATAAATATCAATTGAGTATAAATTAGGATGTTGGTCATAATATTCTTTTGGATTAAAGTAGCACCACTATCTATGAGAGCTTGTGGATGATAATTACGACATATGGTCTCGTTTCTAATAAAGTTAAACATGGATTCTACAAGGTTGGCTGGCGTTATTTTCGAGCAATGCTCCAAATGTCGTACAATGCAATTTTCCAGTGTAATGATATCACCACAGTGTTTCTGCTCAACGACCAATTTAGGCACTGCTTTGATCGTCTTGTTTTCGTCGTGAATATCTGCGTTATTAAATAAACTGGAAAATGTGCTGTTCATGCACTCCTGAATGTTGTCCCGCTGAGATTCGATGCACTCTGGTCCCTCCTCAGCAATGAATAAGGCTATTTGGTCACCGTCCTTATGGCATACAAAGTTCAACAAACTTTGTACAATTCGTTTAACTACATTTTGGCTTCCTTGCTCCTCCTCGTCCAAACACGGCAACAGTTTCTCCGTGAATGCTTCAAAACAATCAGTTGCATTTGTTCGTTTGGTACAGTATTTGTTAAATACTACATCCAGTTCTCCTCGAGGGCTCGCCTCTTGGATTTCCTGTTGCATTGCTGTATAATTGATAATATCATTCATGCACCCGCTAAGAGTTATAAAACCAGTCTCAATTTCCGCAAAAGCCCGGTCCCCGACTTCGTCTCCTGACACTTCGATGCATTTTCGACGGAGAACATTCTTGAGATCACTATAATTGAAGTTGTTATTTCCCAATTCTTCCGGAAGTTGGTTTGGCAAATTGACTTTATCCAAATTTAATAGTGCATGAGCTCCGCATATCCCGTAAATTAGTAATATCGAAAAGGTCCAAGCACAGGATGACATTTTAATATATGTATGTCTATTCGATGTAGTTACGCTTAAATAATTCGAGCAAAATTCTTCCTTAAAGTTGTAGTTGTTTTATGAAGAAATAAGCTTAATACAGCATTGGTGAGATTCTTTAATAAAATACTTTTGTTCCAGTAACAACTGCAAACTAACAAGTTGAAGCGGAATACATATCGACTTATATTACTTGTACTTTGAAATACGACCCAAGTGTGCAGTTGTTCTTAGTCATTGCATACGAGCGTAAAACTGGAATGATGGTAATGGAACACAATTAATTATAATTCGATTAAATTAAATATTAAAAGTCTTAATCCCTTAAATTCCTTTAAAGATAAGAAATAACAAACAAAAAATTTTCTAATATGTACAATAACTATACAGATGTATGATATATGAAATCCTCACAACACTTAAAATAGGCAAAAAAGTGATCGTTATCGAAGGAATGCTAAAACCTCTCCGCACAGCATTTGCATTCGCATTCATCATTATTTATGTTCATTTTGTGCTTATTACCATTGGCACTTTTTTCTTACATTGTAATCAAAAAAGGAAAATAAAAAACTAACCCATAGTAATATTGGAAGACTGTTTCGTTAATAAAGGTAAATTTAAAGGCCTGTTCCCAGATGACCGGAAACTGAATTTTTATGACGGGCTCCGTATATGTATAATATTTCAAGTTCCTATTTCGCACAAGTAAAACTTGAAAGTGAAGTGAAATGGAAATTTAGGCAAAATGTAAAGCTCAAAAGTGTATAAAATCTTAATCGCCAAGTTAGAAATGCAATAAATAGCGTTTGGCAAAGTATTTTAGGTTTAATTATTTCATTTCATAAAATTGTGTGGCCTGGACCCTTTTGCCATACCAAATGTGGTACAAAGTCACATTGATATTATGTGTACTCTGCAAAAATAATGAGCAATTTCCGATTAAACAATTTATTTCATCTGGGAAGCGGCCTTAATCAGAGATTTAGTTCGTTCGTTCAGATAACGGAATAGTTCACTTGAACTATTCTGAACGAAACGACAACTTTACTCGACTGATGTTGACTCGTGAAATGAATTTATCCATGCTTTAACAGAGAACACTAAATAGCAATCAAATTTTTTAAGGCGCTCTTTCAGCGCTGATCGACGCATTAGAGAAGTAGAAAGTTCTCAGTTACTATCGATAGTTCAATCTTCGACAGTTAGCGATAGTGCCCGGTCATCGATAGTTCTCCACCTCTACCTCCCACTGCTACCCCGCTAAGACAATCATGCAAATTCGCTGATATTTTTTTCTTCAACCGGTACCTTCACATTAAGAACACATTGTTATTTATGTATTTATATGTAGGTTCAGGCGTTTTTATTCAAACGGGGAAAATAATAAAGAAAATTACACAATCGCCTAAAACAGTCCAGAATATTCTCACATCACATCTGTTGCAGTGGTAACTTCATCTAGCCTCCCCCCAGCTGATAAAATTTTCTGGTTTATACCATATAGTTAATTACCATAGGATCGATCAGTCAAAAATTACTGTAAAATTTAATATTCGCTTCGGGCATGCCGAAGATGACCTTTCTAGATATATGTACATACATATATAGATATATTTTTTGTGAGGTATTGGTTAAAGGATCTATGAATATTAAATTTATTATAATTATGTAAAATAGTAAAATAAAACCAATACCGCAATTCCGAGTATTTTGTTATTCAATATACAATAATTAGTTTCACCATAATTTTGTAATTAAAAAGTTTTAAAGACTATGAATGTATGTATATATTTATAAATATGTACAGTATAAAGTAAATTATTAAGAAATATATTGCATAGGACTCTAAAAATTTGTATCGCTCGTAAACCATTGTTATGGGAAGTCATGGAATAATAAAGCTTGTGGTAAGAATAGGCAAAAATAATGTGTGGAAAATCTACTAAAATGATTTCAAAAATCCTGACTTTTAGTAGATACATATATTGGTTTCAAAAGCTTTACTTCTCCTAAACCATTCTTAAGGAAAATGTTCTAAGTTTTCGTTTGCGAAAGCAAAAGCAGTGATATCTTTAGAAATTGTGCTTTTTGTTTTGTTTTGTTTAGTTAGTCGATGATATCCATGATGGAACCCTGAGTATACAGAAGCGGTAGCGAGATATGTTAGGCATATGCGATGGTAGGGCACATATGTAGATGGTTTTTTAAAATTTTATTTCATGTAACTCTTTCGGTGCTTGTGCTTGCATTTTGCAAGTTTGAGAAAGTGTGGACACGCCAGTTACAGGCTTCTGACACTGATAATTCTGCTGGTAGTGTTGGTATCGACCGTTAGGATACGGGACCAAGGATTCACTCACTAGAAACGGTCGCAGCTTATGAGTATGCTCCGAAAATACGTCTTCCAATTGTGACATACATTGTTCCAGTTGATCCTAATCAGACGTAAAATTTAAATTCAAATTCAAATTTTGTGGCAGCACCGGAAAGTACAAACCTGCTCTACACTGGTCAGATCCGTAAGAAGACTTAGCAGAAAGTTTCTGCTATGGCCAGAGCGCTGATCCCAGTCCAGTTCACTCATTGATGCAGCAATACTTGAAGCCGCTATTGTACTGGCGGTATACTGTACAAATTTGTGTTCTACGAAATAATAATTTTAATAATTGTATAAAATTTAAGGAATACTTCAGCTTGATTTGCCATCTAACCTTTAGCTGCTAATGATATAAAGTCGTGAGCATGTTTGCGCACTTTGCCAATGTTTCCTTTAGAAAAGCCTTTACCTAGTATAGGCAGACGTATGATTAAAAACTCCAAAAAATCTAAAGGCGTCAACGATGACAGATCCCATCCTAGGCGGCTCAATACGTAGAGTTCCCATTTCTGACAATGCAACAAATAGATGCAGAAAAGAGCAAATTTGATATTTGTTATTTGTACATGAAGGGTTTCCATATTGAAGCAACTACTCACAATTAAGTCTTCCTTGTTAATGCTATTATCCGTGTAGAAGACGAGTAGTTCAACGGACAGGGCTTGACAATTGGGCTCACGTAGTTTTGAAGCAAGCAATAAGCATGCAGCTGCTAAGATTTGTAGATGATTCTTTCGCACCGATTTCTCTGATAAAAAACGATCCATATAATTTAGGGCTAATAACACGACCTCATCCTGACAGTTTTCCTCTGTACAGACCTGGAGGAAAATATTACCAGTTAATTTATAAGTTTATAAGCAATCCCGACCAATATAGCATGTCAGGAATATACATTTTGGCAGCAATCGATGCGGAATAAGACAGTATACACATATATACTTTTGTGGATCTTATTTTCCGTCGGAAGTTATGTATATTGGAACATGATTATACCGCAGCTGGTAAAGTTTAGCATATCTAAAGTTAATTTTGAGCAGAGCGTTGCAATGACAGCTAAAACAGTGCGATTTTGGATCTAGTTTGTAGCTTGATTAGCAGTAAATATTCAAATACATATTATTCTGCTATAATGCAATGGAACCGTAATCTACTTACCTCCATCATCCATTCGGCGACAATTTTACGCATTGGTGGGGTAATATCCCTCTGAACATTCGTGAAATAAGAATGACTTATGAATTGCCTTTCCTCGGATTTCAGTGCATTTTCCAAGCAGCGATCCGTTTCGAGTATCGGATCTGTAACCGCACAATGTGAACTTCCAGTTCTCGAATGTTTTACGTCATGAATGCTATGAGTCGATGGTGATGGATGTGGTTTTGCCTTTATTCGTTTTGGGCTCTGATCATTGGATGGGTACCTAAGCGGTTTACTCCGAGATATTTGTTTGACGGTATTAGTTTCATCTCTTGAGCTGTCCCCTAAAGAATCAGAGGACCAAGACGTATTGCTACTCTCAATCTCCCGGCCAGAGCATCCTGATGAGCTAGTAGATGGTGGTGCATTGGAGGAGGAGCTGTTTTTGCTGTCACATCGACTGTGGCTGTGCTTTCGAGTATTCTGTGGCACATTCGGTGGGCTCTTATGTTTATGTGTGGAAAGTTCGGAATCAGCAAATACGATTTCTGAACACAGTAAATCCATGTTTCACCCGAGGCAATTGCTTATTTTAATGTTGATGGAAGAAACAAACGGTGGAAACGACGATCGGTCAAAAATATATATGTATGTACATATGTATGTATGCACGCAAATACATATACATATGACGGATAAAACCTGTGCTTGAGTTTCGGTTTCAGTTTTCCATTAAATTTTGATATTTGTATGTATTGCTTTAATTACACAGTCATATCACATACATTTTTTTTATATTAAATAGTATATACATAGTTTATCTTTCCCTCGTTTCGGAAGTCACTTTCGTCTCACACGAGCAAAGCGTATAGTCAACAAACTGTTAAAATAATTACATACATGTAACTCACGTTTTAGTAAAATGTGTGTATATTATGTTTTTTGTAGTGCCGTTTTCCTTAATTGCTTATCAATTCCTCAGCTTAATATAATATCGCTACTCATTTTTGTCTTCAGTACGATCTTAAATATTATACACTTAAATATATGTATTTTTACAAAAATTTTATTGACTTGCTCGGTTTCTAGGTTTCGATATATTTTAATGCAAGCCAATCGATTTAAAAATAGGCTACAAAACATCAATGATCGAGTATTCTGATCTTAAATGAGAATTACGAAAAATACCCAAATTCCACGACGGTAATTTTTAGTCATTTTTAGGCTTTGACATTTATGCAGTGGAACTACTAAAAATTGCATTCTGCTGTTTCAATTGTTTTGATACTTACCGCGAACTACATCATGGGATAGTGTGTGTGAACAAATATTGTTTACATAAAGCTAAAACATACAAAAAATACCCTTACCTTAATGATCGCACGATTGATTCCGTTATTTTTCTTATAAATAGCAGTTGCTAAATTATTTAAAAGTATCATGTTTCACTAATTAAATGATAATCATTATATGTTAATACATACTATATGTTTCATAAATGATTAAAAATAAGTCATTTTTCCATATGTTTATGCAGAGACGCTTCTCACATTTCGTAAAGATGTCCTAGATTGCGAAAAATGCATACATATCCCTTAAATTTAACGGCGTGGAATTTGGCAATTAGTTTGTATAGATAAATATTATTTATATCCAAAACAACATAATTATTTCAAAATACATTTACAAATATACATATACATTTGTTTACATTACATTTACATTTGATTACACTTAAACATAAAGAAAGTACCATTGTTAACAGCTGTTAGAGCAGTATATTGAAATGTCCCATACGTTCCCATGTTCTGCCCTTCGCATGAATAACAAATTGAACGTACACTTTAAAAAGGCAGGAAGTTCATTTAGGCATTTTTCTTATTAAAAGCATTCGATAAATAAAAAAAAAAATTGAATTGATTTTTAAACATTTGTAAGTGTGACCAAAATAAAATTTGGACTTTATGTGATTTTATATAGGCACAAATGTAATAATTGCACCAAAAATAAGAAAAGGCGGCAAATGTGACATTTTCTCTCGTGTGGAATATATTATTTAATATTTAAACTATGAAAGTTTCATTCCTTCCTTACAAATGTCCGAATATCTTCTTGCCCTGATGTATAAATATAAAAACAAAATATGCAGAAACTCTTTTGAAAAATGTTATCAGTTAGCCGGATAAATTCCTATTAGCGCATATCAGTTTAAAATTTAGTGGAATCAAAAATATGGTACTTCTAGTCTTTATGTTTTGCTATTGATGTTATTATATGGATTCCGCTATTATGCAAATGTTTTTTCTATAAGCTAAATTTGTGTATTAAAGTTTGCACTGAACAGCCATTCTCGTTGTCATTCACGCAACAAATAATAATATTATAAAAAAAATATGCTAAAAAAGTAAAAGAATGTTGTGTAAGCGGTGTTGTCTCTCTAAGAGACTAGTTAGAAATTTGATAACCTTTTGAACCGTTTCCGGACAATTCGAGATTTTTTAATTATTATTTTTAATGTACAATAATCGCGATATTTTGTGAATTTTTACATAATTGCGAAAATGTACTAACAATAAATATTAAACACACATTTGTAATTTTCATTCCAAATATGACAAACGCGACGCTACCTTGTCGTAATGGCAATCGCGGATAACAGATTATTTTGTTCTGTACGTTTGATTACTATGGTGGGTGCCTAAAATAAAATCGGACAACACTAATATACATACATCTGTATTGGTATACGTACATCTATATATTTATGTATGTAATCTTTTTATTTAATGTTTATTTTTGTTTAACTATTTGGTTTCAAAAGTTATGTTTTTGTTATTCGTTAATGCAAATGCCCTGTCCTGTTATTGAAATACTTTGTTTCTGCGGCTTCGTGCGTTTAATTCGACATAAATTACATACATTGACATACGATTTTTATACCTGTGCATAACTTTGATTTGCGCACACATACATACTATGTATAATTATATTCAAGGAACATACCATTTCCGGAGGTACAATTACAAGACGTATTTGTGTTTTCCAAAGTCACATTTTAACATAGAAACATGCTTACATATGCAATGCAAAATGTTCACATGTGTGCTTATACTATATACATACATACGTACGGTAACACACAACGTATGTATGTGTGCGTGCATGTTTGTATGAACATATGTATGTACATACATACTCTAGTATGTTCCTACGCACAGTGGCTTAGCTTATTTCCACCAGTTGCAAGCATCCAAATGGGTTACATCTTGAGTATTAAAAGCCATTTACTATTAATACACCTGTAGTTTATAATGCATTTATCATTTATTGATAACATTATTGGTTACCCATATTAACAAAAAAGTTTTAATTACTGCCTATTATTATTTTATGTGTCCAATTAAATTTTTAACTAAATTTAACTAAATTGAATTGATTTTACATATGTACTCTTTAATATTCGGTGAGATTCGGAATGTCTTCTATAATACCACGCAACCTACCACACCATGATACCGACCAGAATCAGAATCCTGCATGATAGTCATAATGGAGCTTCGTGCGGATGTCATATACTTTTCTTTAGATCTTAGTAATATTATAACCAATAACGTTATTCGAAATAAATGAATTATGCATTCCAAAGTACAAATTTATTTAAATTAAATGGCATTCAAATCTAATAGATAATTGTATTACATTTTTGTCCATAAATGGTATGTTATGCAGGGTATTTTAATTTCATAAAGGGTATTATAATTTTATTCATATGTATACTATATCTAGTAGAGTATACTGGGACACATCACACAAATCAGCGGCACTGATGTAGGCTGTTCAGATTACAATAGAACGATCTATGATGACAGTTCGGATATGTACAGATGTGTATATACATACTTTAGCCGATAATAGATGACAGTTGGTATCTAAATCAAAGTTCACCTTAACCACTAATCAATCAAATCGCTCAACTAGTATACCAAAATATACACACAGATTAATAAAGATTTAGGTCTCGGATTATCATAGGGTATACCAGAGACAAGTTTCTTGCTTCTGGATACATTTTCTACTTTCGAGTATATTGAAGTTAGCGCACACCTTTTATTTTTATCTTTGGCCATTGGGTTGGTGTAGGTATACAGATAATTGCGTTGGGTGGTGTGACTGATAAGGAACATTGAAAGCTCTACATGACTGTTTACACTTTTATGCATTCATTCTGGATGTTTACTTAAAGTCTGTGCTAATATTTGAACCAATCGGTAAGCGGTAAGCGGACCACATACTAGGAATTCGAAATATTAAGTATGGCTACAAAGTATATTCTTCCTTCTATTAATTGTGTTTTAGAATGAAAGTCAACAGATATGTAGTTCATATGTAGTTGATCTGCTTTCCGCGCAACATTTTCAATTAGCAATTTGTTTGATTCGCTGCCGTGAACTCAAGACCTTGACATTCATAAACTGTAGTTGACTTGCTTTACTATTCCGCCTATAAATTTGACGTCAGATTCATACGGCTTATCAGCGTTTCTTACTTTCATCGATCTGAAACTACTTGACCCAGAAACTTCAAGTTTAATTGAAAAGTATTCGAAACATGGGACGAAATTGATTTCAATGTGTCGAGCACTCTCGACCAGAACGTGTTCGTATTCATTAGCATAACAAAATAAGAGAAAAAAGTACTAAACAAGTGAACATTTGTGTGATTTTTGATACTACATTTTTCAGGGACTTATGTTATGTGACCGCTGATCAGAAATAAATGCGAGAATCATTGTCAAAATTTCAAAGTAATCGTTATAATCTTGATAATCGAATACTTTAGTAAAGCAGGCAAGACAACAAGATGCTCTCCATATGGAACTATTCGCTACTTGTTTTTTTCTGCCACATATCTAAGTACACGTGCCTTATGACCCTGGGCAGTGAAATCGTTGGAACCCTGGAAAATGAGAAATCTGCAAATCCTTATCACACATCACATCAGCAGACGGAGGACCATTTAAATGGACAGCCAATTAGTGTCTATACAAAAGCACTGACAACGCAATCACCATTAGCTGCAGTAGCATCTGCCGAACTATCTGTGCCTTTATCGTTCGCCTCCTCCAACATGGGCAGTGGAGAGCACTCTCTGCATCCGGAGCATCAACATCACAAGAGCTCATACAATCTGCTGAGCGAAGCAATGTCCAAGGCAGTCAGCAATGAATTCAGTAAGTTGATAACTACTTAAACCATGATCTGTAGTAATGTAAACTCGAATATGATACTTTCTATTTAACGTTTCTTAGGCAGTAGTGGCTCCGCTGATAACACCTGTAATGCTGATAACTTTGATTGCTATAACGGCAATGTGCAGGACCGACTCGGCATGGAGGCTATTGCTAGTCTGCATCGGCAATTGGATGACGACGATAATGGCAATATTGACTTGAGCGAATCGGACGATGTAAGGTTTATCATCTTTAGTTATCAAAACCACCAAATTATATGATATCTCTCTTTCTTCTCCTTAAGTTTCTACGCGAAGAGTTAAAGTATGATTCGGGCTATGAAAAGCGTCAGAAGGCATTTCACTTCAATGATGATATGCATATTTCGGTCAAGGAACTGTGGGATGCTTGGCTTCGTTCCGAGGTGCATAATTGGACCATTGAGCAGACGACTGACTGGCTGGCACAATCAGTTCAATTGCCACAATATGTGGATCTGTTCAAACTACATAAGGTGACGGGTGCTGCACTGCCAAGGCGCGTATTTTTACTGTCTGTCACAAAAACCGTGCACTTACGTATGTCTTTTATAAATATTAGGTTGGCGGTAAATAATCTGCATTATGTAAGCAATGTGCTGGGCATCAAGGATCCCATACACAAACAAAAGATATCACTTAAGGCTATGGATGTGGTGCTATTTGGCCCGCCGCGAGGTAATATTTTTGTCGTAGTTATGCTTCATCGACAGTTCAACCCATTAACTTTTATTTAAACAGAAACTGGAACACGTTGGAAGGACTATATACTCGTCACTCTACTACTAAGCGCTATTATTGGCTGCTGGTATGCGTACCAGCAGAATAAGAATGCTAAGAGGCATCTACGTCGTATGGCGCAGGACATGGAGGGATTACAGCGGGCTGAACAAAGTCTGCAGGAAATGCAAAAGGTAAGAATCAATAGTGTGCATTATTATCAAATATTAATACTAGTAATGTATATTATTTTGTATTCAGGAACTGGAGTTAGCACGCATGGAGCAGGAAAATGTTGCCACTGAGAAATTGGATCTGGAGCGACGTTTGAAGGAGGTACCTTCTCCGGGTAGCTCTAGCTCCGATCTTGAGGTGCTTGAATTGAAAAAAGAGATTGAAATGCTGCGCAATGCGTTGACTCGTGCCGAATTCGAGCTGGTGGACAATTGTTGGGCACCGCCTCAACAACTGCAATCATGGCTGCAGTATACTTACGAGTTAGAGAGCAAAAACCATCAAAAGAAACGCTTTTGTGCCGAGAAGCAATTGCAATCAGCACGGGAAGCCTGCGAGAAACTGCGCAAAAAACGTTCGAGTTTAGTTGGGGCATTTGTTTCGACGCACGGCAAGAGCATTGATGATGTGGACCGTTCCATTGTCGAGGCACGCAACGCACTAGGCGAGGTGACTAATGAGTTACAGGAGCGACTGCATCGCTGGAAACAGATTGAAACGTGCCTTGGCCTGAATATTGTTAACAATAACGGTCTACAATACCTGGAAAATATTCTGTATAATCGTAATGGAGGCCTTGCTGGCAGTGTTAGTGGTGTCAGTTCCACAAAGGGTTCTAGAGGTAAAATAATAATAATAATGTTTAGTTTAATGTTCAATGTTCACGATTATTAACGGCATGCTCATATCCATCTATTTTAGCACGCATTACTAGCAGCACCGATGACCTGGACGATGAATCTATTCAAGGCAAAATGAATTTCGAAAATTTTGCGCTGCTTGCAACGGAGTAGCGTTGGCATGTAACGACGCGAATGGTGACAAGAATTCTCCAAAACGTGATTGACTCTAACGGACTTATTATTCGATCAGTTATATTCACCGAAGATCATAGATTATTTAATTTTTTTTTATTTTTTGAATGGTGATCTGCTCGCCCTGTCACCTAGTAGAGAAACTGGCACCATTGAATTTTGGTGATGCATAATAATATAAAGTAACAATAATTAAAAGCAAACGAAACACCTATACATATATAGAACTTTATAGATATATACATAAATTTAAACATAAGAGTGGCCAGTAAAGGGAAATGATATAATAATTAAATAATAATCAGCGTGTTTGATAGTATTCGAGTATTTTCATGAGTATATAGAACACATTGTGTATATTTTGTAATGATAAAGCCAAGGCTGTAAACCAGTTGTAATACTATAGTTGATTTACATACATTCGTAATCTATGGAGACTTTGATATGTTCGTACAGCTACAAGTATGTACTTAAACTATTGTTTAAGCCTTTATAAAATGCTTAAATGATTATTAATTTTTTTGTTAAAATGTATGTGTGTAAAAGACAGTAGAAAGGGTCCAAGATCCCTTAAAACGTTAATACATTTTTTGCTCACAATCTATCAAGAGTCCATTAAGCCATGTCCGTCTGTTTATCTATTTACCCATTCGACTATATAACCATAAGAGCTAGAGACATTACGTTTAGGAAAATTTACTTTATATTTTAGCAAGCGCTTCCTCTCATCCGAACCGATAATACAAACTATATGAATGCACAATTAAAATATAAGATTCAGTATCGGAGAACATAGTTTTTGAAAATTTTTAAACTAAATTCGTACCGGAACTTGGTTCAGAGTATCCTTTAAGTCGATCGCATTCGACTTGAACAATCTTATTGAAATCTTACGTGTAATTAATACCCTTTACATTTTAGCTTGCAGTCTCGATTAAAACAATGCGTAAAGTGAAAAAGCATATTGTTAATTCGAATGAGTTATAAATGTTAAACATTGATACTTCCATAATTCATAACATACATATATTTATAGTCGAATATAAGGATAAAAAAGTATTTAATGTATATTTATTTCATATGTTGTTCATTAAAACGTCAATTAATTATTTTATATATCTTATTCAAATAAATTGAAAACATTTTATTATTATAAAGGTTGGGTTAAACGCACAGTTGCCCCTTTTGGCACATTTTACCAAAACTAGTTAACTTTTAATTGGGATCACTTTTCTACCATGGTTATACATAAGCAGGAACCGTCTCTTAATAAAATTAAAAAAACATTAGTAGAAACTTGCATATTTAATACCGCCCTTTACTTACGTAATTAATTTATTTTTACGATTATTTTTATACTTACGTGTTATCTACATATATGAAATTTTGCATTCTGCCTTCCCTACTTCTATTTACTTTATCGATACCCTACTGAAACTATCACTCAGCTTATTTTATCGAGACTGTTAACAGAGGCATAATTTTATTGTGTTCCCGTTTCAATTGAAAAGCATCGCTGAAGGAAAGAAGTGCCGCTCTCTGGAATGAAAGAGGCTTGAGGAAATTGATCTACGAAACTATTTTGAATTTCATTGAACAAATTTAGCACAAGTGAGTACCATATTCAAATTCGAGCGTAACGCCTTGTTTCTGTTGTTTTACTCGATAGTTTGAGTATATTTTTAGCATTAATGATATGTTATTTTAATTTAATAAGGGATTGATAGCACCAGCGAGCAAATTGACTGAAGGATGTTTAAAATATAAATAATAATAATAGTTTTTAATTTTGCAATAATCATATTTTATTAATATTATAATTACAATCTAATTATAATAATAATAAACTAAAATAATATAATTTGTAAATTTATAATTCAAATATTAATTTATTGTAATTAATTAATGTAGATTTATTTGTAAATTAACTAACATATTTTTGTTATAGATATTTTATATGTCATTATTATTATGCACTTTTCGACCCTGTACTCAAAAAATACAAACGGATCTATTTGGGAAATATAGAATATACATACATACAAAGAATATACATAGCTATGTCTAACCGTCTGTATGTAACAACATTTAAATATTGAAAAAAAAAAAAAAAAAAACTAGAGACAACAGATTTGGTATGTAAATTTGGGTATGTATGTGTGTCCTAAGCAAATCAAGAGTGTTTTACTCTTATAGTTGCTGAATCCATCGTTTTTCAGGAAGAAATCAGTGCAACTGGAACTAAAATATGGTGGTGAGGGGGAAGCTTCAATCAGAATCTTAATACCTATAAAAATGTCATTGATATAGAGAGTTTGGGCATAGCCAAGTGGAACGTCTGTAAGCCAGATAATCCAGATGGCATCATGAATCGCCTTCATCAAAAGCAAAACAATTGATGAGCTTCTTTGTACATTCAGCCAAATACATTTCACGTCCTTTTCACTGAATACATTTCTCCTGGAAAGGAGGTGGGGATATACAGAATGTATGATGTATGTATGTTTGTACGTGATTTGTTTCCCTTTTTTTTTAATCAGAGACGTTGATGAACTTCTACATTCAAGTGTGCTCTGTGAAACCGAACCGAGGTCAGTTGCATATTCATTTTTACCTTTTCCCCTCTGAAACTTTGGCTAGGTATTACTTTAGGGGTCAATATGGCGTTGTTAACTCGCTTCAAGTTCTTGAGATCTTTTATTTTGTGGCCTCGACGGTGTTCGCTCTACCTCATGGATGTGTTTGGCAAACATCGTACATTAAGTTTCACAGTGTGGTTTTAGTTTGTGTATGCAATGTGTATGTGTCCTAAGTACAGGGTCTTCTACTGTCCATCGCGTGCGACTGTAGCTTTTCCTCTATTATTATCATTATTATTATTGTTATTATAATTGTTTTTATTAACATTTTAACTTTAATTTTATAATGTTTTTATTAATCATATTCATTAAATTTATTTTATATTTTTCCTTAGAATGGAGTGCTAAAATAAAGCCCCTTGTCGGGGGCAACTTGCAACCTCTATAAAAACCTAGGTGGCCCAGAATTCAATGCACCTGTTGGCGGAGGCTGCGGAGCGGGGGAATGATGACCCTGTCGTAGTATGTCAAATGGCGAGTTCGAACGCTGTATGATGTGATGATAGTTGGCTTGCGGAAGTTGATGCTAAGTGATAGAATAAAATTAGTTGCGATACCACAATAAAGTCTGTAGACTAATTGAGATTTACCTGTAAACTCCGCAATGATATCACACCAGCAGAACTATTGATTATATGTGGAGTTGGGCCATCTCCCAAATCGAGTTGCATACTTTCTGACATATCACTGTTGTTGCCCATGGGACGACTATTGACATTGCCCATGCAACCAGAGCCATCATTATTGAGATGGAGTTGTCCCAATGAAGCCGTTGCCATGGCCACATCGGGCATCATGTCGGAGAGATGTCCATTGCCTGTGTCCAGGCCACAGGCACCACCCTCACCACGCTGTTCCAAGCTGAGGACATTGCTATGCGGAAATCGGAAGTCGCCTTCAGTAATTAAAGCTGGCAACTCATTGCGATGATGCACGGAAGCGGTGAGACGTGCATAACTTGATTGTAATTCCGATCCAGATCCAGCTGCCAGAATGGTGGCGACGCCAAGTAAGCTGCTTGGCTGTTGACGTGGAAAAGTCAAATTTCGACTATAGCAGGGTTGTACACTGTCTGCACCACACGCGGAAGAAGATGATGACGCCATCGAAGATGTCGATAGAAATGAAGCGGCAACAGCTGTGTGGCGCGCAGAGTCTGTGGCAGCTGGCGACGGTGGCGGACTTTGATCCTCGTCCTCTAGCAGACATTCCTCTGCTTGTGTATTTATTGAAACACCATTGAACTCCTCTCGACCACTGCCAACTCCCTGACTGGTTTGCAGCGATGTTTCTAGCAGATCAGACACTTCATCCGGCAGATTGAACTCTCTGACAACTCGCAGACGTATTTGCCGATCGATCTCATGTTTGGATGAGAGCGGCAGCAGCAGTGCTCTTTGACACATGGGCGATTGGCGTAGCTTATGCTCACGCTTCTGCATTGCTGCAAGAGTATGACTATCTGGTGGCGGTATGGCGTTGGCTTCACTTTTATTAAGATCATCGTTATCAATATCACGACTGACACCACTATTGGAGGCGGCGTTCATGCGTGATACCATGTACAGTGTGTCTGGTATGTCGGTAAACTGACGCGTCTTGCGCATACGCATCAGCTCAACCTGATGGTGAGATGATGCCATACGATCTTCAAGTAGAGCTTTCACCTCTTCGAAATAGGGCATGAATAGTCTTGGTCGTACGAAGAGACCTTGGTTCTTTCCGCCGCGTATCCAAGCGTTCACACGCATATTTCCACGATCATCGCCAATCATATGTGATGGCGGTGTGCTAACCAGACCACGGCGTATCGCCTGGCACAGCACCTCACTGTTCGGCGGCAGAACATGATCCATCCGCACCAGTGGTAACAGCTCCGATAATATCTCCCGTAATTCAATGTCACTCAAATCACGCTTCTTAACACCCTTACGTGTCACCGAGTGTGCCGTGTGGGATAACAGATTTGGCTCACGATCCTCCATACGTCGTATAAGCTCCTGTTCACCCCATTTGAGAACGGCTTGCAACACTTCCAGCTCAGACGCCTGTATAAAGTTGCTCTGCAGCACATGAATCAATTGTGCCTTTTCCAACTGGCATAGCACTGGCGACGCGCTGACTGCGGCGAACTCCTCTCGCAAGTACTGACACGCCTGGCGAAATACCCAGGCGGAACCGTGCGGCTGACAGCCCCATTTTAAGACTATTGCTAACGTATCAAGCGATAACCACTCGAGTATTAAGTCCTCACAGCCTTGTGATAATATATCAAGCTCTAGAAACCGCCCAATTTGATATAACTCCATCGCTTCCTCGAGGGTAGTTGGCCGCACACGTCCTGTGTTGGTCAAGGCATGCACCTCGCCCAGGGAGCCAGCTGAGCTGCCAGTGCCGGCGCCTCTGAGTATGAGGGCCAAGTCGACTGTATCCAGGTATATGGCATGGAGTAGGACACGGGCATATCGCTTTGGTATAACCGTCTCGTCCAGGACTATACGTGTGGGTACGTGTATAGAGCGCTCTACGTATTCATCAATGTTACGCGTTCGGCGGGTAATGAGATTACGAAAAAATGGCGAACGGGCACTTAATATAGCTTTATGACATGGCAGCTCTAGCTTGGGTCGAAAACCGTATTCGGAATTGCCCGAGTCCTGGCGCGAATACTCATTTGTTGTCTCCGCTGTGAATATTAGTGCGGCGTCCGCATAGTCACCAGTTTCTAGCAAATAGCGTAAATCATGTTCGAGAGGATTTGGCGTACCGAAATCATCGCCAAGTTGTCGCAGCAAATTGATATTGATGTTCGGATCATGTGGACAGAGATCCCCTGTGTACAAGTAACGCAGCAATGATGAGAATATCTGCACATCAATGCTCGACGAGGGAAGTTCCAGACAGATGCGTGCACCAAATCCAGGACAGCCAGACAGCAAGTCACGAAAATATGTACAACGTGAGGACAATATGGAACGATGCACTGGAAATATTGATCCACGAAACACAAGATCACAATCCGTACAGAGATTCAAGTCGTAAAGAGCTGCCAAATCTTGTTTGTATGTTGTTGCGGGCGGACGTGCCAGTTCCGCTTGTACCTGCAATTCACAATTGATTAGTAAACGACAAATGCATTATTCTTTTGTATACTACGAGTAATTACCGATAAATCTCTTAGTGCCGACAACGCTTCAAATTCCTCAAAGAGTGCTGCCAACTCTTGGGGTGACCAATCAGATACAAAGTCGCGTAGGACACGCGCGTGATCACAGGCTTTTGATGAACGTCGACGACGAATGAACTTCCTTTTCAGCGTGGCAAATCCAGTGACTCGTTTTCTCCTCTGATCACGATGGTAGTGACTCCCACCACCACTGTATGCGACATTCAATACAGGCGCACCACTACCACCGCCTCCACTGCTTCCGTTCGAGCCCAGTGAGCCCATACTGGCGGCTGTGTGTGGTTGCAGTAACGATATATTCCCGTTGCCATTGTCGCTACCAGTACCTGAGTGTTCAGCAGATGTGGCCATCGGATAACCACTGCTGGAAGTGTTCGCCCCCATTCCCTTTCGACCGAATCAAAGAGCGAAATGCAGTAAGTGCGTATATTAGCGTAGTAGCATAATTTTCAGGTGCGTTACTTGCATCGCATTAACATTTAGCAAATGACTGGATCGTCTGCAAAATAAATGAACGTATCGTTATTATGCGAGCACAATATGCTATTTATGGCAAATATATCAACGATACGCTTTCATGTGATACTAAGGAA
The DNA here is from genome assembly GCA_035045005.1 of Liodrosophila aerea. Lineage (NCBI taxonomy): Eukaryota > Metazoa > Arthropoda > Insecta > Diptera > Drosophilidae > Liodrosophila > Liodrosophila aerea. The sequence continues at coordinate 1,385,517 of JAWNNL010000485.1, forward strand.
CGAATGTATATTACGGAACAAAGACATCTGGTTGTATGAGTTCTGATCAGCTGATCAGAAGTTTAGTCACCGACGAACGTCTTCTCCGACATGGCTCATCCCGGTTAACAAGTAACCCTCACACTCAAAGTGTAAGAACATAGCACTGGCACAAGAAAGAGTCCAAGTCAGTGCCCGAGCTAGTACAAGAATCACCTGCGGTATCCTGATACTTGCCGCTCACGCTGAGGCTTGCACTTCTACGTTCTTTGTAGCTTATGCTTCCGCAAGTCTTTTAGCTCGCCTCTGATATTTCTTCTACCTTGAGTTAAGTTTTATATTTGAATTGATAGATACGAAGCGAAATATATAATCACATTTGTTTTAGTGATTAAGGAGAGTTAGTTGCTGTCTCAATACAAGCAATCCTAATCATCAGGGATTACCGAAGAAGTATGGAATGGCCCAATATAACATCAGAAATAGTACGAGTAAGAGATCAATTCGAGAAATCATACAATCATGAAAGAAGCATAAACACCCGAATCATCTGGAAGAAGCAGAAAACCCTCCCATTGCATTTGGAAGAAAAATAAACACTCAAGTCATCTGGAAGAAGCAGAAAACCCTCCCATTGCATCTGAGAGAAGTTCATAGCGCCTACAGCATCTGGAAGAAGCAGAAACCCCTCCCATTGCATTTGGAAGAAGAATAAACACTCAAGTCATCTGGAAGAAGCAGAAAACCCCATTGCAACTGAGAGAAGTACAAAGCACCCGAATCATCTGGAAGAAGCAGAAAACTTCATGGCATCTGGAAGAAGCGCAAAACTCCCATTGCATCGGAAAGAAATAGAAAGCAGTCACAGCATCTGGAAGAAGCAGAAAATCCCAGAAGCATTTGGTAAAAGCAAAAAACACATGAAACATCTGGAAAACGAGGAAATGCGCCATAGGCTCTGGAAGAAGCAGAAACTCCTATTACGTCTAAGGGAAGCAGAAAGCTTGCTCAACATCTAAAAGGAACAAAATCTCCCATTACATTTGGAAGAGAATCAAATCATCTGGGAGAAGCAGAAAACCCTCCCATTGCATTTGGAAGAAGCAGAAATCCTCATGGCATCTGAAAGAAGCAGAAATCCTCATGGCATCTGAAAGAAGCAGAAATCCTGATGGCATCTGGAAGAAGCAGAAATCTTCATGGCATCTGGAAGAAGCAGAAAACCCCATTGCAACTGAGAGAAGTACAAAGCACCCGAATCATCTGGAAGAACCAGAAAACTTCATGGCATCTGGAAGAAGCAGAAATCCTCATGGCATCTGGAAGAAGCAGAAAACTTCATGGCATCTGGAAGAAGCAGAAAACCCCATTGCAACTGAGAGAAGTACAAAGCACCCGAATCATCTGGAAGAACCAGAAAACTTCATGGCATCTGGAAGAAGCAGAAATCCTCATGGCATCTGGAAAAAGCAGAAAACTTCATGGCATCTGGAAGAAGCAGAAAACCTCGATGGCATCTGGAAGAAGCAGTAAACCTCGATGGCATCTGAAGGAAGAAGAAAACCCCTATGGCATCTGAAGAAAGTACAACGCATGCACAACATCTGAAAAAACCCATTGCATTTGGAATAAGAATAAATACCCGAATCGTCTGGAAGAAGCAGAAAACTTCATGGCATCTGGAAGAAGCAGAAAACCCTCCCATTGCATCTGAGAGAAGTTCATAGCGCCCACAGCATCTGGAAGAAGCAGAAACCCCTCCCATTGCATTTGGAAGAAGAATAAACACTCAAGTCATCTGGAAGAAGCAGAAAACCCCATTGCAACTGAGAGAAGTACAAAGCACCCGAATCGTCTGGAAGAAGCAGAAAACTTCATGGCATCTGGAAGAAGCAGAAAACTCCCATTGCATCTGAGAGAAGTTCATAGCGCCCACAGCATCTGGAAGAAGCAGAAACCCCTCCCATTGCGTTTGGAAGAAGAATAAACACTCAAGTCATCTGGAAGAAGCAGAAAACCCTCCCATTGCATCTGAGAGAAGTTCATAGCGCCTATAGCATCTGGAAGAAGCAGAAAACCCTCCCATTGCATTTGGAATAAGAATAAATACCCGAATCGTCTGGAAGAAGCAGAAACCCTCTATTGCATCTGAGAGAAATACAAAGCACCCGCAGCCTCCGGAAGAATCAGAAAACTCAAATTTCGTCTATAGGAAGAAACAAAAACCTTCATTGCATCTGGAAGAACAGAAAAACTTCCATTGCATCTGAAGGGAGTTGAAAAGAATCACAGCTTTTGGAAGAAGCAGAAAATCCCGGAAACATCTGGATGAATCAAAAAACACCTGAAGCATCAGGAAAACGGGGAACTCCGCAAGATATAATCATATACGAGTATGATGCATACTGTTTCAGGGCAGCTACATCAGGCCCAAAAGAGAACTGGACTAGATCGATTAAAACAAAAGAGTCTTGGTCTAATTTTTATAGGATGAAGATGATTATAATGATTAACCTAATGAGACAACGATAACATTTTAAAGAGAAGTAAAAGTTCGAAATCCTTCGATTACATAGGCAACATCACCATGTTTCAGATGAGGCAACTATGCACGATCAGCTAACGGTGCAACACTTTATCAGCAACGGATTGCGGTCAATGAATATGCTATATAGAGAGCAAGCTCAGCACTGTTATTAGACGTCTTGAGATTCCTTTGAATAACAACCAATGTACATGCATATACAGTGCGTTTCATAATCATAAGACACTTATACATATATACATATATTATATCTTGTTATTAATCATCGTTTAAACAACAACCATTTTTTTGAATTATTTTTTATATATTGTATATCGTCCTTGACTTTTGAGATCCTCTACCAATCGGTTTTGTATGAATCCTATTAATCTTCGTTTAACTAATTCTAAAGTGTCTTATGATTATGAAACGCACTGTATGTACATACATACGTACTTGGCTTTAAATCATCTCGTTCTGAGAAACACGATTATGTTCCGCTGCTTAGGCAGGCATTCTTTTCAGTTGTGTATACAAAACATTCGATTATCATACACACAACATTGTGTGTAAATATGTGAAATGAGCATAACTTACGTAGCAGACTTTTTCGACGTTTAAAGAACCTATTGGTATGTTCAACATTCATGTTTGTAGTTAATTTCATCCAGCCTCTGCAAAGACAAAAACAAACAAAAAGAGAAAAAATGTGTTAGCAACAGACCCAAGATAAAGCCAAGGCTACAGTCGTCCGCATCCGACAGTAAATGAGCTTGCAACAAGCACAAGCAGTACATTTTCCACTTTACTATATGGGACACATTTTCCAATTGGAAAATTAAAAAATCTGATTGTAAAGTCATCGCTGAACTTACGGCACTGTATATTAATCTGCGATGAAAATTAGATTGACGTTGGTGTTGTCTTGCACATGTGATAAACACTACATATATTCCGTGTGCACTGATAACCTTGACCCACATCTGTTCCACTGTTTGGACAATTTTCTTTTTAGCTTTTTTACATACATGCATACACATTTTTACGTAGTTGCACTTATCGATGTACATATATATGTATGCATTCATTTACCTAGTCTATTAAGCACACTAGTTAAATTTATCCCATCTTTTTCATTCCATATATGTATACACATAAATATTTGTACGTACATATATGCATGTATACATAAGTATGTTTTCAATTGCAGTAATGAAAAATTTAGATATATTACAAGTATATTCACAAAAACAACTTGCTATATTTTTCACATTAGTTTACAAATGAAACTTATTAAAACAAGTGAATGGGGATGGGGCATACATGCATGCATGTATGTATCTGTATGTATGCATATCTAAAATGTGTATAAACATTTTTAAATATACAGTTATTTACACTGCACAGTCAGAATAATGGAAAAATGTATACTCATAATAATATTTGTTATGTGCATAACGCAATTCGATTGAAAACAGTGAAAACTACCACTATATAAACATTGTTACATGCACGTACCCACACACATACATATATTCATCTTTAGTATACATATGGACGGATGTAGATGCATATGTGCCATTGGATATTTACATACATTTCACCAGATCAAACCATGTTTGAAAGATTTGAGTACACATTAACATATATCACATTTCATGCGTATACTACGCATTTCAAAGGAACTTTTTTGAAGTTTTACTTACAATTGTATCTACACACATACTTATGTATGTGCAAGTTTCTCATAGACAGGCTGTCTGCCCAAATGCCGCCCACAATCAACTTATAAAGTAATTAACAAACACTTTTTCAATATTAATATATTCGTCAATCTTCTGCACAATCAGTCACAATACATCAAATAAATCACGAATTTTAACATTCGAAGACTTTTCTGTGTCACCAACGCAGCACACTCTTATTTATTTTATATTCATTTCCACATTATATGGAAAGGTTTAATTTTCACTAGGCATTTATAAATATCGATTGATAAATCATCTACGATGTTAGTTTGACGATTAATCGATTACAGATTACACAAGAGCACGATACTTCTGCGACACTCGATAGTCTTGCTGCGATATTTTTACTGTCCACCACTAGTTCGATTGATTTTGATGGTTCAAATGCGTGCAAGCGATGATAAAACATACCTATCGTTTCTTTTCTCGTCGAAATGAAACGATGGATAATGAAACACACATACATTATTTTAAATATTTACATTGTTTCACACGGAGAAAATATTAAGCTTTTAGATGACTTAAAATGGATGTCAAAGAGAAAATATATTTTGGTTTCACTTTTTCAAAAACAAAGTGCACGGGTAAACACAACGAGCAACTGATATTTCAACTTTCATATTATGCAGTAAACAGCTGATTTTGAACAAGCTAATTATTATGATTTCAATTGTTTCAATTGTTTGTAGGGCAAATCTTCAAATAATCTTGAGCGATTTTTGAGCCGCAAGAACAAAATATTTGGCTTTCACCGTTGGCAGGTTATATTAAAAAATAGCTGAAGTTTTTACTAGCTAAATAAATAGAAAAATGCGCGAAACAACCCAGGAGGATACAGGAGATCCTGTACTTTGCTTTTGCTTAGGCGTGGATAACACAGCACCATATATGTATATAAATATACATACTCATAGATGTACATTCACACCTACACTTATACATACAAAAATACGCGAAAATACGAACATTAACCAATAACTGATACATACATACATGTCCGCAATCAAAAACTACCATACATTTAATGCATCTAAAACTTTAGTCATGCAAAAAAGGAAGACTGTGACTCAAAATCTGCACATGCTAAGAATATTTTTGCGAATTGTTTAAGTACAGAGTCTAATAATTTTTTTAAGCATCGTATCCAGAACTTTTACTGTGTGCATGTAAAATATCAGACTGACCATGCAAATGTAAGAAACGCTAAAAAATTTGCATTGAAGGAATTAAATATGGATCACACACATTTATATTGGCTGTGCAATTCTACAGCAAAAGATTTCCTTGGTTTCTACGCCATCTCCGTAGGTATCTCATGCGGGATCTGGTTCCTGGGTCCTAGGTTAGAAGATACGCTCCAGTATCTCCGCCTTACTTGGTGTTAGATACTTACTGCAGTCATCGTAGACTACTGGGTCCACTATGCAATGATACTAGACCTGTTGCTAATCTGCACTCCTTTCTTGGAAGTGACAGTAGGTAGTTGGCGATGATTAGACGGTTCTTATTAAAGCTAATTTTTTTTCACTTACGAAAATTCTCCTGATCAACATATTTTGTGATTTTTCCCTAAATCTTTCTATTTACATAGTAAAACAAGAATTTTGTTTATTTTTTTTGTAAACACATCAGCTGTTTTGCAATTTTATCTCGCAACGCTGAATGTATAAATTACTTAGGTCAATTTTAGTCTTTTAAAAAACACGAGTAAAAAATGTTACTAGGGTTTTTATAAATTAAAATTAAAAGTAATAAATTTTACTTTTCTGTATACTAGCTTGCCGAAGTAAAATTGAGAGATCAAGGGTGTTCCCAGAAAAATGTTTTCTTATTTACTATACTAATTAACTAAATATATAAGGGCTCAGACAGAGATAAAATGTTTGATAATCTAAAGAAATCATTTCGGAATTAATTTTGATTGAAAATGTTTCTGTAATACCACAAAAATTGAGTTTGTTTTAATTTTTCATCCACTTATTAGACATCGCAAAGCAAAAAACCACGAATAAGGGTATTCTAGGAAAAAAAAATTCGGTCTATCTATGTAAATTGTTTTTACTGAAATAAATATATTAGAGGTGTTTTTTAAAAGTGTAAGATATTAAATAATAACATCTATGTGAACAATAAAGTTATATTTCGATCGATAAACTCCCTTAGTTAATTTGTTCCTATTCTTTTGTTCCAGACTTTATGTTCATCGAAATGTTGGATTGCGATAAGTTTCGAGGAAAACTATTCGTTACACAAAAATCGATGTTTTTACTTCACTGTTTTCGTGTTCGACTTTTGTGGTCAAAAAGTTTTAGAACAGATATAGGGATTTTATGCAATATTTAACAAACATGACAGTGCAAGAATTGGAAAATGCTAGACTGTTAATCAAAATGCGGCTATAATGAAGTGAGAAATGTATGAACAATACTTTAGACTTTATTAAAAATTGTCTGTGATGTGTACTGCTGCTGCGGCTCTGTAGCTGTTGCTGCGTACACAACATGAAGGGACCACTACGATATGGACTGCACTGAAGAAAAAAGTGCAAGCGAGATGGCTATTGCTACTAGAATCATTGTGTACATCTTACATATGCATACATACATATGTATATACAAGCAGCGCGCGAGCGCTCTCGCAATCAACATTGTCAGCTCTAACGACTGCAGAGCATAGAGAAAAATAAAAAATATAAAAATCGGTCGTGCTTACAAATGTACGTATATATATATTTATATATGTATATAAAAATATAAATGTACGTAGTAAAAAGCACTTAACAAATCGACATAGTAAAATTATAAATTATGTATGTATAAATCATACATCCACACGCATATATGTACGTACGTATATGTGTACTTTTGTATATAATAGAATACTCAATGAAAACAATTCCAATTAAAACAAAGTCAATAATACGCGTATGGTCGCTTAATATATTAGTGGTTTTTTGTTTTGTTTAATACATAATATGTATGCATGTAATTATTTGTGCGAAAAACTATAAAAAAAAGTTGTGTAATGTACAAATGGAATTGCATTAAAATGCTACATAAGAATTTGTACAAAAAATTCATACTATGTATGTACATACATATGGCATAGGTGTAAAAAGTACATTAACTCACAATCCACTTGAATAAATCAAACAAATTGAAGTAAATAAATTGAATATTGCGGTCGAGCTGCTTGTACTTAACATTATATATATTGCTCCATATGTACATATGTATACAAATAGTATAACAGTAAGAAATGCGAGACCGATTAGGATTTCAAACCATGTGCTGAAGCGGAATATGTGATAACTGGAAGTACATACATATGCATGTACATGTAACAAATAAAAAAATAAATAAAAATATAATATATGTATTAGCAGTAAACTAGAAGCAAGCAACTAAAGCACTGGATTGATTTTTACACTCTGCTCCAATGGAATCATCTGGCTGTGGCTTGTATTGAATTCATCATTCGTGTACCACATATGTAATTCAACAGCAGCAACAACAAATAAATGATACATTGACATGGAAAGTTCCAATACAAGCTCAACCCCAACGACAGAGTTAAAGCCGCATGCAACCTGCAGCGTTCTGCAAGAGTCAGCCAAAAGTGTAACGCAACAGGATATCATCAAGACAGCTCCAACCGCTGTTGTTCCTTTAGAAGTAACCGCTGCTGCCGCCGCCGCCGCCGCCACCGCTGCCGGCACAGCGAATGAGAGCCAAAATCAACAGCAAAATGAGACGATCAAAAATGAATCGTCATCAGTATTCAACGTTACAGCGGCGGTCTCATCAACCGCCACAATATCAACTATAGCCAGCACAACGGTTACGGCCTTAAATCTACCGCCACCAACGTCGAATTTAAGTGTTACTGGCTCCGCACCAGATGGTGAGATACTGAATTGTTTACTACCAGCACCGCCTTCATTTGTAAATACATCAACGCCGCCACTGCACGCCACAGCGGACACAACGACCGGATCAGTGTCTGTGTCAGCGCCATGTCCATGTGATTTTGATTCAGACACGGAACTCTCAATTATGGCAGCGGCTGCCACAACGGCAGCCAATGCTGTTGCAGCGGCGGGAGAGCACTCAACCACACCACCACCTGCACCATCAGTGTCGGCGTCGAGCGGATGTGCACCCATTCAGACCCTGATGATAGCATCCACAAATGGGCACATGAATAGCAGTAATATAGCCTGCAATTCATCTCAAATAAGTCTGAACACAAAGCAACAACGACAGCAAAAACGTCGCCGTGAGCGTGCTCAGCGCCTGCAGGCAGAGCGCGATAACAGGTGCAATTCGAGTGCATTGAGTGGCACACTCATTGGTGGATCTTCTGTGGGCGTGGGCGTGGGTGTTAGTCTCGGCGTGGTGGCTGCTCCTCCTGGTGGCAATAATGGTGTCATTGGCGGTGCTGCGACTGTTCCTGCCATACTGATGGGCAACCATAATGTATTGGGACCTGGTAATGGCATGCTATATCATCTCAATAGCGCTGGTAGCATGGGCGAGGATAGCAATAATTCAAATGGCAACTTTACCAGCAGTAGCAATGGTAGCAACAATCTACTGCCGCCTACAGACAGTATTGCTTCATTACTATTAAATCCGCCACATTCGCCCGAATGTAACTCTGGTCTAATGGCCACACCAAGCGACAGCGAGGGCGAATCACTGGATGAGGATCTCTTATCAACGTCATCATCATCAACGCTGTTGCTGCCGCGCGATAAGCCTCCGCCAAGGCCACCACCTCCGATCCGTCGAAAGTTGCCCCGATCACCTGTGCTGGAAGAGGAGATTATCGATGGATTCGCCATATTAGAGTTTAAAACCTACGAAGATCTTGAGGTAAGTGATTATATGCGGCATATAGTCTACACATGATTTGTTAATCTTATGCTTGTACCTTTGTCTCCCCAGTTCGCTATTAAATTGGGACAAAAACGAAAAGAGAAAAGGCTTTCAGCGTTGGAGGAGCTGACCTGCACCTACAGCATAGAGGAGATGAAAATGCCAAAGATTATCGACACAGGTCAATCGCATACGATTCGGGCTACGAATGTTTCCAATTTGTCCGTTGTGAGCAATAATAATCTGAAATCCGAAATTAACCATCATCCGCATACGCATCCACACCCGCATCCGCATCGTACCGTTGGCGTGGGTGCCACCATTGTGTCCACAAGCAACAGCAATAATGCTATCAATAACCCGTCAAATAACAATAGTAGTACAATATATTCGGAACCATTGACAAGCATATGTGCAGCGCCGGATTTGGAAGCGGAGGGCACATGGACAAGTGATCCATACATACAGCAACAGGATCAGCTAACGGGCAGTAATAATAATAATAATAGTAACATAGACATTAATATTAATAGCAGTATGAATAAAAGTCAACTTAGTAGTAGTAATCAGCATGTTAACCACATGGGCCAATCCAAGAAAACTGAACTCTGTGCCGCCAATGGCAGTGCTGCAATCCTCATCGGATCCACAAACACTGCCAGCAGTAGCTGCTTGCTGGAGACGGAGGGTGATCAGCTCATGCTCGACGACACGAGGCCAACGCAACAGCTGTCCGTCGTGGTGGACGTTCCTTCGCATGTGGATCTAGACAGTAGTGGCAATGGAAATGTCAGCAGTGAAAGTGCTGGTGTCGACAAATCCCAAAATTCCACTAGCAATGCTAACCAACCAAATAGTGTTACAGAATATATTAGCATTAAGGGCGCAAGATCAACAACAACAGACACAGCGGACGTCAACAATCATCTGAGCCTTATGTTATCGTCGTCCTCTTGCCCAAAAATCAAAGTGAGTCCGATTTGAAATTAACTATAACTATAACTATACTTATTCATATATTCTTATACACACAAACAGAAGCTGAACTTGTTAGAGGCTAATGAAGACGACATTGCTGCAACTGATGCAGTTGCAACAGGCCTTACGCTGGAGGTTCAAGACTTTGCCAATGGTTCGGCGCAAGTTGTTAAGAAGGAGAGCAATCTAAGCGAAAGCTTTGCTGAGGTTAGTATCCTCAATTAGTTAACGTATACAGCCATATACTAACCAACATTGGTGTGCAGATTTCAGATCATTGCAGCAACAACGAGGAAACAAAAATCGTAAGTATTTCAATACAACACTTATCTTTAACTATATTTACTACAGCAACTCTCTTTATTGCAGTGTGATAAAGTTAATGGCGAGAATAAGGTAAGTGAAGGCACCCAAGCTCCTTTGCAGTTACTATAGTCTGTAAGAGCAGACCCTGGACAATTAGCAGTAGAGCAAGCAATAAGAAAATGCTTCTACTACGACTAAGAGTAAAATGAAGTCCTCGTGTCAGCTTGATCCATTTTAGCTCGCAGCAGATCAGCAAACCTCAGTTGCACAGAAACTATTGTATATGCATTATTTTACAAATTGTATTACGCCCGAATCGTCAGGAGATTTACAAACTAGGTTAATAGGGTGTTTACTAGCAACGTGATATATGATTTCTATGGGTGACATTGGAAACTATACGGCTAACTATTAACAGCAATAACTCCTCATTAGATTAAGTTGCTAATTACAAGTACATTTGAGACCAGATTTGCCCACATTTGGAAATTAAACACAAAGTATCAATATCTTGGATCAGGCTGAGTGTCAGGTGTGCCGAACTGTTGCCACTTAATTGATTTACACGACTTGTATTTTGCGCTGAATGTAACTTCATTGAGTAATTAATATGGAATATGTAGATACGGCACGATTTTAGTTATACAATTTGTATAATTAATCTGCAAATAGTACTATAGCTACGAATACTGTGAGTCTGGAGACGATCTAATCTTAGTCTTTCGTAGAATTTGTGTTTTTTAAAGCGTAGTCTGCCTAGATTTTCGGATGCTGCCCAGTCTTAGCTATAATTTTGATACTTGTCGTTGAAATTAACTTTGGATTATGGAAACAAAACAAGCTTTAACTTTTTTGGGAGTTTTCCGAGCACTTTTGATGTCCTAATGCCTCTCATAAGCAGTCACGTTGGACTTTAAACGTGTGACATGCAGTTCTCCGGGCTACAGAGTGAGTGTCTCTGGCCTGCTCTATTCCGTGTATAGTTCATCACCAGAAACGTGTGTCTTAATCATAACAATCTTCGGTCACCAAATTGAACTGAGACCAATGCTCAATTGTGTTAGGCAGGTTTTCCTCTACATGCAAATTCATAATAAGCTGATTTTGATTTTGTGACAATATCTAATTATGTTTTTCATTCATTTAGCATTCGGAAAATATGAAGACCTTTGTTTTTCCATCGACGTCTACGCATGTATTGAATGAATTGCCTAGAAAGAGCACAGCGCGAAGTACGGAGTATGGACAGTCGCAAACGATTCGCGCCAATTGTGACAACGCTATGATGACCAGCACCAGCAGCACAACGTCCGAGAAGTCAAGCGTGGCAAATACCTTGACTGGCACAGCCGGAGGGGTAGGAGGAGTAGGCGGAGTGGGCGGAGTAGGCGCTCTGCCCACTGTCAGCGAGAATGGTAGTAGTGGCATCAGTGGTGTTCATGCGGGTGTCGAACAGAAGCCGGTGACAACTACAGTGTTCACTGTGACTCCTGCCATGGATACTGTCGAGCATCAGAAGATGAAATCTGGAACAGGGGATAACCTATTGCCCACCAAGATAACCCATCAACCGGCAGTAGCTATTCCACACGTAAGCTCAACACAGATTTGATTACTCTATGCACATTAACTATATGATATCCTGTAATTGCAGATAACAAGCGTCAGTATTCCTATAATGTGCGACTCAGTGCAGACATCAGTAGCGGGACAATGTGGACTTGGATTGACATCTGCAAACGCGTCAGGGATGTCATTAGGCAGCAAAATGGTTACATCACAAAGCATGGATGCGATGCTAAGGCCAACAGTCCCGTTATTGTCTGGTCCTCCCCTGACACCAATTTCCATGGCGCATTTGCCGCCAGGAGCTTCTTTCGGCGAGCGGACATCAGGCGCATTGCATGCAGCAGCGAGCAACAAAAAATCAAATGACATGAGTGATGGCGGCGGCGCATCGGCAATTAGTTCTGTAGACATGCAGAAGAATATGACTGGCTTATTGTCCACTGCAACGGCACCAGTAGCGAATGGTTTTTTAACGGGGTATCCACCTGTCACATCAGCCGTGATGTCACGCATTTCACCACATTCTGGGAACAAGGTGATGCCTGTTCCGCTGACAGCGGCCAATTCTGTTACGCCAACTGGTTCTGGTATTGCCAAGGCAACTTTTAGCACGAGCAGCAGTAGTGCAATGGGACCCGGTCCGGGGCCTCCCGGTGTAGGTGGAGGCGGCGGGTCCGTGGTGTTTCACAGTGGACCACCCATGCCCCATTTGGGTGGTGGATTGCCTATGCTAATACAGGCGACGCCATACCGTACAACCTATGCTAACTATTCTCTGTATACACCATATAATAATATTGCACATGGACAGTATCTGCCTTCCGTACTGCCATCGTCCTCGCCCCACCGTTCTGATGCACGAAACAGTCGAGAGTCGCCGGCCACGCCATTCCTGAAGGCGCCTGTAAGCAGTGCGATTATATCCCAACCGCACAGTATCAGTAATATTTCAGGATTGCGACCCGTTACGCCGCTTGAACATGTAATTAATAGTAATATTAACAATAATACATCAACGCCAACTGCTGGAGCGGTGGTAACGACGGCCTTACCTATGCAAAGCTCGACAACTCACCTGCATCAGCTGCCCGGTTTGGGCAGCAGCACGGGTACGGGTTCGTTTGGTGTTTCATCAAGTACTTCGGGAACAGTTATCACAACAGCACCACTGTCGACGACACCTGTTACCTCAGGTGTTAGTACGTCGTCGCAATTACTACCACCAGCACCTACCCAGCAATTGCTACAACAATCTGGCTATCCTTCACATCTTCCACAATTGCTAACATCATATCCGCAATTAGCACCACCACCACTACCGCCACAGCAAACACAACAGCCGTCGCTTTTACGCTGCAATACTGCTCCAGCTTTGGGGGCTGGTCACAGCTCCGTTGTTACCGTACAAAATATTCCAACAACAATGACATCATCGTCTTCAATACCATTATCTTTAGCATCGGCATCGGCATCGGCACCAGGTTCAGCACCACCATCGGCATCCGCATCATCAACATCATCTTCTGTGATCCAAAAAATACTTTCCCCCAAATGTGAAAGTCCCAGCAGAGAACGGGACACGAACTACAGGTATATATCGATGATATTATCAGCCTCTGATAACCACATGTTACATCTATCCAAATGTTTCACAAATCCAACTCTCATTTTCGTTCGCAGCATAACAAGTGTGCGTCCAGGCAATACTACACCCATGCCTGGATCACAGGGCAGCATCCTAGGTCCCCCATTTGGCGGAGTCATACCATCGTCACCCTACGGCAACGTCACCGCTTCGTCGTCGTCGGCACCTTTGGCGGCATCCACAGCACACTCGGTACTGGCAGCAACTGGTTCAACGTATTCTCCCAAGACAGGACTATGGCTAAAGTATGATGTATTATATGTCTTATATGACATGGTTTAATGTCCATGTTTATATTACAGCTCAACACCTATGCCGACAACAGCAGTAGCTGGAGCATCAGCCGTGACGTGTACATCATCAACCATTTCCGGGGGCATTACACGACCATCACCTTCGCCTGTGAATTCGGGAGGCGTGGCAGCAACCATGTCTGCAAGTGCTAGAGTTTCCGGCAACCGAATTTCGCCACAGTCGGTACATTCCAGTGGACATGCGCCCAATGTTCAGCCAACGTTCTTTGCGACGCCTCTAGTGCCGCCGCAAGCTTCAACTACGCCAATGCCAATGACGATTAACAGCAGTAACAGCTCGGTTTCTCACTTACCCATGGTGTCACACGCCACAGCTGTAATTGCAACAATGACCACGGCGACAACGACTACGTCATCCGGTAGCACAGGGGGCAATACACAGCCCTCTGTAGCAACAGTCCCTTCGTCTGCAGCTACGCCCACTGCTCATCCATTTTCGGCTGAGTCGTTGTTTCAACCCAACAAGAGTAAATAATAATATAATAATAATGATAAAATAATCCCTTCATTTATTTATCTTCCTTTCAGGCGATCATGCAGATTTGTTGCGACGCGAACTGGACAGTCGATTCTTGGATCGCTCCGGCTTGGCACAACCTCCACCCACATCGTCGTCAACATATTTGCGCCAGGATCTGCATCATCATCAACATCAACACACACACCTGCATCAACATCCACAGCTGCTGCCTGCCACACCAATATCAAGCGCTAACACCGTACTGCCACCAACACCGCCATCATCAGCACAGATTTTTGCACCGCCTTTATTTAAAGATATACCAAAAATAGCAGCTGTTGATCCGCAGTTCTATCGGACGGGCGTTGGCCTGCCGCCTGGTTATACAGGCTATAGTCCGGCCGGTCTGCTGCACGCTGGGTTGGGTGGGCCAACGCCATTTATGCCACCCAATCACTTGACTTCATTTGCTCCAAAGGTAAGCTGAGCTTACACACAGGTAATAGACTAATGACTAATTAATGTAAATTCGTTTCCCATTAGAAAACGGGACGTTGGAATGCGATGCATGTGCGCATTGCGTGGGAGATTTACTATCATCAGAATAAGCAGAATGCCGATAAATCAGCATGTGGACCTCCGGGTGTGGGTACTAGTCATAGCAGCAACAATATCAATGTAAATTCGGGATCAACTGGCCCAAGCAGCAGTGCCATTAACATGGGAAGTGCGCCTGCTGTCAGTGGTGCTGGGATTACAGTAAATAGCATTGCATCCTCGGTGAGCAGTGGTGGGGGTCTGACAGCACCGAATGGAGGCGCTGCATCAGCAATGGGCTTAAAATCATCTCCAGCATTAGCTTTAAATCCAACGTCACCGCATCTACTCCATCGGCCTGGGGAACTTACGTCTGCTGCAACCTACGCCAGGTCACCATTCGAAACATCACCATTAGCGGCGAGTTTCATTGGTGCACCACCTAGTCATATCGGTAAGTGGCGCTTATAAAGCCATAAATAATGCTATACTTATGCCCAATTATGAAAATCTCGACAGGCACAGCAGTCTCCCCCTTCGGCAGGTATGTGGGCTCTTTCGGCTTTGCTGGTCTCACACACTTTGGACGTGATATGGCGTTAGGTAGCCACTTGGATGCTTGGAGGTAAGCTAAAGCATATACGAAATTATTTCAATTATACTAAGATAATTTATTGTTCTAGGACGAGTTCGATACCACGTTCGGTTGCCTACCATCCGGGTGTTCCTGTTGGTCCTAGTGGCTGGTCAATTAAACCAGATCCTGCGCTAGAGAACGCTGCCCGTCGTGAGGCTGAAGAACGGGAAAGAGAACGAGAGGTGCGAGAGCGTGAGCAAAGAGAACGTGATCGACAGCGACGAGAACGTGAGGAACGTGAACGCAAAGAGAAAGAGGAGAAACTGAAACGGGAACAGCAGGAGCGTGAACGAGAACGGGAGCGTGAGCGCAAGGAACGTGAGCGACGTGAGATGGAACGCCGTGAAATGGAGCGCGAGAGGCTGCTGCAACAGCAGCGAATCAATGAGAGCAATAAACAGGCAGCGGCTGCAGCATCTTCGGTAGCGGTACGGGATCGTTCACCGCATCGTAGTATTAGTGAACACAACCCGGAAATACGTATTAAGGAAGAACATCCGCGCACAAAGGAGGAGCAAGATGTGATGATAATGCGTGCGTCAGCAGCTGCAGCGGCTGCTGTCGGTGATCCACGCTATCATCCCTCCTCATTGGTGGCCGTTCAGGCCAATGCAGCTGCCGCAGCACATCATGCCAATTTCATGGTGACAGGACGGCATGGACCGACGCACGGCCTGCCACCGCCTACTTCACATCTTTCCCGCAGCATGATACCACCCACATTGGGTGGACCACTCACACACTATGCACCGCCTGGACCGCCAGCATGGGGTATTGATCCATATCGAGATCCGTATACGCCTATCTTGCGCTACAATCCCATAATGGAAGCAGCTTTTCGGCATGAGGCCGAAGAACGGCAAAAGGCGCTAAACATGTATGTGGTGCAATCTGCGGCTCACTTGCGAGGCAAAGAACCTAGTCCTATACCGCCACCGTCGATGGGTCCATTGGGTCCGCCGCCCACGCACCTGCGAATGCAGCCACCGCCGGGTGTGAACGTCATTGCTCCATCAAATGCACCCCCGCCTTCACAGCAAACGCAACAGCCAATGCCGACGATAGGTATCGGTAAGGGCACTGGACCGCCGCCTCCCACAATGAATATGGCCGTACAACATATGATCACAGTCGATCCCTTAAGTCATCCGTCAATAACAGCTAAAAAGGAACATGATCACACCATAGGCTTAGTAGTCAGTACGCCTGGTAGTGGTGTGGGTCATAGTACCATTTCCGGCAGCGTTATAGGCATATCCACAGCACCGCCTGTGGCGCCCAGTCGATGATAAGAATGCTAAGAATGTAATCCATGGAAATTTCTAAAATTTCACAGCACTTCCAATGTCAGCAATGTCTCTTCTGTCAGTATATCATTATGTCAGCATGTCAGTATATGTATGTATCCCTGTATGTATGTATGTATGTATGTACGCTCTACTCATTTGCCCTACCTCTACACCACCACACACACACACACCCCAAGCACATCCCGAAATCTGACAAAACATCGTGAAGATATTAAGTGCAACGCTTTTGTAATATATACATATATAAGTATAAAGAATAATGAATCTTTATTAATTTAATTGTAATGTTACAACATAAAACTCTGTTTATTGAAGAAGAAGAAGAAAAACGTAAGAATGCAAGGGTAGTATTAACAATTAACTTAATCAACAATACAATGGAGTCAAATGAAGTGTAGATTCATCTTAAAATCCACTCCGACATTTTTTATGCGAGCCATAAAATTTTCGCAACAAGTTGCTTCCCATTTACATACGTCTACCTGCAGACGTGTCACATATACATACATACTCTTATATTCTTATATAAATAAGACTTAAACTTATAAAAAGTAATAATAATAAAAAAGTACGCAAAAACGAATAAATATTATTTTAAATTAGCTACATATTTAGATTTGCATATTCGCATACGTTTAACCATTAAAATACGCAAATATTCATTAAAAAAAAAAAAAACATAAAAAAAAACAATTGCTGTATTCTATAACTAGCAAATTGTGGAGTCATACACCATTCCATTCCAACCTGCGTTATTATTGTGTTTTGCCAGTGATTATATGTATATAATTTTGAGAAGTAAAGATGAAGCGATATGTATATACATATAAATGAGTAAGGTCGAACAGCGTCTGAAGGAAATATTCGGTCTTTAGTAGGCGGACTCTGGATATATAAAAGTACTAATATTTATAACTACGAAAATGTCTTTTTATTTCGACAAAGCACGTAAGGAAAGTAAGGCGAGTTTTGATATACAGACCAGATTTTAGACTTTAAATCCCCACCCCTAGTGCAATGTTCATAATCCTATCGTAGTGCCAAGTGTAATATCAAGAGTAAGTAACGCAAGTAGCTCTGTGTATGACAACACTCACTGTGTGTGCAGACGGGTAAGATTGGGACCAGCGCTTATGTGATTATGGGCTTCTGTTTACGGGTTTGTATGTATGTGCAATTGTCACAGTTGCTCTTGCTAGTCTTTGATGTACTCTTCGAGTTTCCCTGCACTATAATAGTTTCTTAATTAAACACTGTATGTTTATTTTAGTTACTACTTTTTGTATGACAAACATAAAAAATATTGTACTTCTTGAAAACAATCCGATTTATCGTAGTAGCAATTGTTAGACTCTGTACTTTAAAAAAGTTCAAAAGGGTCTGTTAAGTGTGTGCAAGTGAAAAATGTATGTGAAATACAGAACGAGGTGTGGCAGACCCAGTGTATATATTCTTGATCAGGACGACAAGCTGGGTCGATATAGCCATGTCCGTCCGTCTGTCTGTTCGTCCGCATGAACTCCATAGATCTATAAGAGCTAAAGACACCATATTTGGCAGTTAGATGCCCCTATAGTGCAAGTACATAGCTGAAGTTTGTGTTAGATTTTTGATACCTCCTCCCTCTTTCCACAAATCGCGAAAAACCTCAGCAGCCACTATTTCATAGATCCACCCTTGTGCCGTGAGTTATTGACCAATCGAATAATAAACACCGGATATATTCGAGATTCAATTTTCTGTACTAGGCGAGGGGGAGAGAAGCGCGAGCATGCACTCAATGTATGTGCATATGTAAGTGTGTATGCGTGGTTGCTTGTGATTTTGCGATTTGTGTGTACGTGTGCATGTGTAAGTGTTTCTTAGCGTGTCTGTATGTACTCTTATATTTGTAAGTTCATATGTTTATGTGTATGTATATGCTGCTGCAAAGGAAAGTACAGGGTCTCTTACTGTCGGTTGCATCCGACTGCGGCTTTTTTTCTAGGGTTCGGCGTGCCAAAATGTCCGGGGGCTGGAATAATGTACAGTGCAAAAGCACAGGTTATCCAATTTAATCATTAAAGAAAGCGAAAGAGAAGTTGATTAAAATAAAGTCCAACGACGGTATTGGATATCATATTGTCAAATTATTTGTAACGCAACCGAATAATATACATTTTCGCTCGTACATTTGCTAAAGCTACTACCAACATTCTTGATGCTTTGAGAAATGCAGAAAGAGGCAGAACTTACAATCAAACCAGATGTAACTACAGCTTTAAATCGAAGAATTCGGAACTTGATCGCTTGATTGACACTCAGCTGGCTTGGGAGTTGGACACTCAGCTGGCTTGGGAGTTGGACACTCAGCTGGCTTGGGAGTTGGACGACCAACACTTGGGATACACCCAAGAAACTGTTTTTATTACAGTTGTTCTATATGTCTAGCGTTGTCTTCATCCTGCACCCTTCTACCCAAACTAACATCACTCAACCAATTCAGCTATTTTACTGATTAATCATATTTATGTGGTGTAGAGCTCTTTTACCATTTATTCTATGTCTAATGGTTTGTAACTACATTGCATAAATCGTCAGCGAATGGCTATAAACTGATAGAGACAACACAGATTTTTGTTGAATTATTCTGCTATTCGACAATAACAACATAACGTTTGATTTTGTTTTAAATAGTTTTTATGCACTTTCAAATAAGATAACATTATGATGTTTCTAAATACAATATTTCATTAAAGTTACGAGTTTATTTTTACAATATTTTAACCAGTCAAACAACTTAATATAACTTATACAATAATAAATACACTTATGAAATATTTATAATTTACAAGTAAGGTTAAATTAAAAACAAATGACGGCAAAAAAATGTCACTATTGCATATACATACATATATGTATACATACATATAATTTATTTGTAATTAAATATGAACATATATGTTTAATAATAAAGTAATTTAGTTACAAAATACAGCAGGCTGTCGAACAACAGCGTCCAGATCCACCTTTGCTCTTTTGCCTTTGATCTGCGAAAATATAATATGATTTAAGTTGAGTTCAAACTTCAATTGCTCAACTTACCTTGGGAATTGGGCTCTGGTAAATTATCACGCGGCACTAAATGCATTACAGTGGTTTTCCCCAACGGAAGCCCCAATGCACCCAAAGTTACATTACAGTGTAAGAAACGACCTTGATAAATCAAACGTAAGATTTCTGCTTTTGCAACGGTCTCCTGCGCCCAATCTAAAGTTGAAAATGGAGTATATTAGTAATTATGTAACACACTTCATTAAATCCAACACATCTTGGAACACACGCTCTAGCTACGTGCCTAGAAAACAATTGAAATACATTTTCGATATGTTATTGAATTTAAATTATTCATGTAAAATTGAATCGAGATTTTCAAGGTCAAAAAACCATAATGTATATTGAGTTCTATTATTTATAGTGCTCACTTGTTTATATATAGTATCTTTTATCATTTCTGTTTAATTTCCTCTGACTGACCATATGATATGTTAGAGTAACACAATGCTAAATAGCAGTTGTTAATACTTAGCCGAAATGCGAAACGCTGCGCCACTCACCTGTAGGCCAGTTCTCGAAAACTGTTTGTGAAATATCACCTGCTGAATCAGTTGGATTAAATAGAAATTCTTTTGTTTTGCCGCTAACCAGAATCAAGCGTAAATTGATCTATAACAAGTGTGATATATGAAATGATGAAAATGTGTTATGATAGACAAATGTCTTGGAATCAAAGTGAACTTACTTTATCTGATGGTATGGTTCGTGTGCTCTTCTGTGTAATCAATGAGTTTACGTTTGTTTTCACACTGGTACAGCGGGACGTTGTTGGCGGCTCTAATGGAAGATTTGCTGAAGTTGAACTGGATGAAAGCGATGAATATGAACTATTCTGCTGCTGCGATTGTTGTTCTGTCAATGAGTTTTCGTTCTTGAATATGTCGCCCGATGTTTTCTTCTCCAACACATAGTGATGTTGCTGTCGATGACAGTGGACAGCAGCTACAACTGGTGGACCTTTAGTGCAAGTTGTCAAGGACGAAGGATGACTCAGCAACGTACGTGTTGTTGTCGTAGATGTTGTTGATGTGTTCATATCGGATGTAACGCTACTAAACGGATCCGACAATGCGCTAGATAGTTTGTTGCGTTTGCTATGTGGTAGCTGCTGCTGATGACGCTGCCCTCCACTGGAGGTGTTGTTGTGGTCTATGGCCTTTGCAGTTGATATAATCATGTTTTGATTATGGTACTCCTGTTGCGTTTGTTCAGCAGGCGATGACAACATGGTGTGACTAACTGGATAGAATTTGCATAAACTTTTTCAAATCAATTGCTCTTTCTAATTTGATTTTTTCAATTAGTCTCTTATTTTGCCTGAGGTTCACCGTTTCACTGCCGGATGCTATTCGAGTCGTGCATTCAATCTATAAACGCGATATAACTGTGTTATATACAAATGTATCCTTGATATGTGTGTATGTACGTGCATATATATATTTATCCTTGATTTAAATATATATATCCTTGATACACATATGTATAGGTGTTGTGTTTGTGTTTGTGTTTGCACGTCTGCCAAAGCACAGCAGTGAAACGAAGAACACTGGCAGTGACCATCACTTACGCGTCGGTCTTATTTGGATTTTGCTCACTTTCCTCTAATTGTTGTATAAACTGGCTAAATACTTATATACATATGTTTACGAAAACTTGCACATACATACATTGATTTAATGAATGCACGCACTAGCGCATGCGTACAATAATATTACGTTTAAACTTGTGTTCAGCAATTATAGAACAACTTCTCTTGTGTTTTTCTCTTTGTTGATCAATTTTTTACTTATTTCGTCAAGCCACATCTGTGTCATATGATTTCGATACTATGTTTTCAATTGGAATTGCTACAACAAACAAGGAAATTTTCACCTAACAACTTTACGTCTGTAAAGGTAGGTATGGTAATCAGAGCTGGCAAAAAATCGATGTAAGTATCGATATCATCGATATTTTGAATCTTTGTATATTGCCAACGAAAAGAGTATCGATACCGCACTGAAGAGTGTAATACAAATCATAAAATACTTTATTATAATATATAAACATCTGAACAATATTTCATCCGGTGGAAACAAATATATAATTTAATAAAATATAGATTTTAGAAAAATAAATATTTGCGATGAAATTATTGATATTTTATATTCATCGCAATTGAGTATTGATTTTTCATTGCCCATATGGAAAAATTCTTGTGGGAGCATATGCATAAAATATCGATATTTTTATTGACATTCGATAGATATATCCGATATCTAAATAAAATAGATACATGTGTGTTTAAAAATATCAAAATACTTGATATTCCCGACTAAAATATATATAAATATGTTTTCACATGGGTTTATGTATTTTTTTACGTTTCTATATAATATTTATTCTGTTGAAGCTTATGCATATAAATTGCTAGGGACCTTCAATAACAAAATAGAGTTTCTACCAACATAATCATTTACTTAAGGATTTGGTAGCAGTCTTTGGTATACTACGGCTGTCTTTCCCATCTGGCTTGTCCTCAAATCGTGTATGTAAACCAGCAGCAATAAAACGTTTGCTTGCAGGAATGTTTATCCTAGGTGCCGCTGCTGAATCCTGTATTTGCTTTTCTCGAGCAAGCAACTCCTTTGCTCGGGCTAAATCATGTAAAATATAGTGCTGCAAAACATTGTGTAGATATAATATTGATATTTATTTGGATATAACAAATGGATTAATACCTTTGACATATCAGTTCCTTGTAGTTTGGCGTACATCCAATACAACGAGCTGCTCAAGTACACCAGATAAGTGTCTAGTTTTATCTGTTCTTCGACAGTTAATGTTTTGCTGTCACGTGTTGTCATTGCAGACTCCAAATCCTTCTCCAAAGTGTCCACGCTTGCTGCAAATTTATTTGATATTTCCAAAAGATACGCGTCTTTGATTTGTTCATTGTCAGACTCTTCAAGTCCAGCAATGCGGTTTTGATTTAATTGACTTGTTGCCATAATCTCCTAATTTTGTTTACAAGAATTGTGGATGAGAGCTGCGATCGGTAGATATTTCGATTTATTTTAACAAAACGCTATCAATAATTTCGAAGTACTCATAAGTTCAACTTAATTTTCTTGCCGTATCGATATGACTGCAAATTATAAGTTAATGATTGTTGTTTTTAAAGAAATGTATTGCTACGTTTATTTTGAGATTCATCCATCAACATGCTGTGAAACTTCACATTTGAAATGCTTGGGCATTTAGCGGCGTGTTGGAACGATGGAATGTCGAACATAATAGATACATATACAATGAAAAATGATTATTATTATTAGAAATGACATATTTTATGGAAGTCCATGACCTTAGACGCTAGACCTTGTTTCTTTTTGTTATTATGTAATTTTTTTTTTTTTGTATAATAAATAACTATGTAAATAAATAAATATTTTATGGAAAACATTAATAATAAAAAATATACTTACCTATTGTTCTTAGGAACCAGCCTAATACCGATCATTCCTTGCAGAGGAATTAAAATGTGTAATAAGTTGATAAAATTTTTAGTATATTAGAAGAGCGTAATGTATTTTAGTTTGTATATTTTTCTGGGCAAACATAAAGCTAAGAAACCAGGCGAATTCATTCATTCAATCAAACAGCTGTTTTTATCGATATTCACAAAATTATATCGTATGCCATACGTTCCTATATGAGAAAAAATGTAAAAACTAGAACACGCAACTTTTGAATTCACTTATTTTCGTCAAAAAATAATGGGCAAAATTTAAGTGAAAACTGATTGCTACCGAATAACATTTGAATGTACAATTGGGCCTTATTGAAATTTGTATCGGCAAGTATGTAACATTCGGTTTAAATGTACAAAATGGCGTCGAATGTGTCGAAGGCTGCTTTGTGGAAAAAGCCTATTAAATAAATGGCCTAGGGCTGACTGACAGGTCACAAAAGGATCAACCTCAAGATTAGAGCTAAAAGACTATAAACATTTGATGCAAACATTTTAGTTCGATTTACGATCTAGTTCGTTCGGTCAGTTAAGGGAAAAGTTCAATTGAACTTGTTCCGACTCTAGTGTTTAACGAATAACGTGAATTTTTATATTTATCGACCAGCGAGCAATCGACTTTCAAATATTTGTCATATCCTTTGCGTTTATACTATACTCAAACTTTTAGCTACTACTATATAGCATTCCTACGGCTTAGTACTGCAATGTGCTGTAGCAAGTGATTGGCGGACATTTCCTGATAAGGAATTAAAATTTCCCTCACAGCGCTCATTTTCTTTTATTTATACGCATTTCCTTTACTGTTGTCTATTTATCTTTCATACTACAAAAACAGATACGTCCCCGTTTAGGTTTTTTTTATTAACTTTGCAAAAAAATTATACTGCTACACATGTATGTATATAAATCTGAGTTGCTGTACACAATAACAGAAATGAATGTTTACAATAAATGAAATATATGGATCCATCAGAGACCAATACGAGCAGGAGTCCGCCGTGGCGTTGCGTTGCCTGGCGTGGCGATTTCCTGTTTGTTGGCTAACTGTTCTTCACGCTGAGCCGCCTGTTGCTTACGTTCCTCCATCTCGTGCTGTGCTTGCAACATTTGCTCCTCCATTTCCTTGAGATGCTCCGCAGCTAGTTTCTTCTTATCGCGTCCACTGCGTCCGGTCTCCTTCACCGAAAAGAACATAGGACCCAACTCGGCCAACCAATAGCCATCCACAGCAGTTGCACACTGCATGTACTCTTTGGCGGTCATTATCAGTTCATGGTAAACCACATAGTCGGGTGTGGTGCCGAGGCCATAGAGAGCCGATGTCGGATGCAGATGACAAGGCATGCCAGTACGCAGATTAACGTATTCACCAATACCCTTGAGTCGGGCTGCCTGGTAGAAGTAGGCGGAGCATATGCACTTCCGCACCACGTCCCAATCTGTGCCACACGACTTAACATTCATCTTCTGCTGTGTCATAATGTCCTTAAGTTGTTGTCGCACCTCGCGCACCTTTCGCATCGCCTTAATGTGTATAAAGTGTTCATTGCACCACATTGAGCTATATCTGCAAAGGGAGAGGGGGTATAAATAGCTGTAAGGATTTCCTTTAATGATTCCACTACTTACTTGTTCTGCTTCCATTGCAAGTACACATTGAGGTAGGTTAGATGATCCGATTCCGGCACCTGGAACTTCTCACGTACACCATCCGCCTCCTCCTCCCGTCCCTTGGGACGATAGAATATTGATGGCACAGATAACATGGAAACTATAAAGAATGCACCAGAGATCAGAATGATTGAATACATAAGTTAAAAGAGATTGCAGACGTACCTATAATGAGCACCTCGGCACTGCATTCCATCTGACAGGCAACGATGAGCATCTGACACTGCGGTGGATCCAGCGGAAATTCAGCCATTTGCCTGCCCAGAGTAGTCAATGCGCCAGTGTGATCCAGTGCACCCAATATCCATAGTTGATACAGCGAATTGAGTATGTTATCCTGGGGCGGTGGATCCATAAAATGGAACTGCAGCAGATCGACAACGCCAAGTGACTTCAACAGGAGAACCGTATTGGCCAAATTGGTACGCTGTATCTCCGGCACAGTAAGGGCCAGCAGCTCATCCTTATATTGGCGTTGTGTGTAGAGGCGATACGCCTGCCCAGGGCCCGTGCGACCAGCTCGACCCGAACGCTGATTGGCATTCGCCTGTGATATGGGGTAGATTTGTAGCGCATCCATACCAATACGCGGATTATATACTTTCAGCTTGCAATAGCCGGAGTCAATCACATAAATGATACCATCGACGGTCAAGGAAGTCTCAGCTATGTTGGTAGCCACCACGCATTTCCGTACCCCATCGGCGGACTTTTGAAAGATCTTTGCCTGCAGGTCGGACGGAAGTTGGGAGTAGATGGGCAAAATACTCAGCTGAGGTGCATTCTCAATCTCACTTAGACGCTCCTCGAGCACCTCGCATGTGACCTCAATGTCCTCCTGGCCGGGCATAAAGATCAGCATATCACCTTCATTGGGTGTCAGATGCACCTGCAGCGCCTGCTTCACCGCCGACTCCACATAATCCTCGCATGAATTCTTGCTAAACATCACATCCACTGGAAATGTTCGTCCTGGTATGGTGAATGTTGGCACATTACCAAAGAAGGTCGCAAACTTGGTCGAATCCATTGTGGCTGATGTAACGATTAATTTCAAATCATGACGTCGGGCTACAATCTAAAAAAATAAATAATACATATATTAATAAACTGTGAGATGATAATAACAATTTCAACATAGATTCATAAATTGTTTCCACAAGTGTTGTATTTTCATTTTAAATGATATCATATATTATTATTGTATTAGAATTGAATAAGTAGTTCAATAAATATACGGTTTATTAGACCCTGTACTTTAAAAAAGTACAAAAGGGTCTGTTAAGTTTGTGCAACTCTGAAATGTATGTAATAGGCAGTAGGAGGCGTGGCAGACCACACAAAGTATATATAATTTTGATCAGAACGACGAGCTGAGTCATTATATTGTCATGTCCGTCTGTCTGTCCGTATGAACACCGAGATCTCGGAAACTATAGGAGATAGAGACTCGATATTTTTTTTAGGTTCATGTATTGCATAGGCTGGTCAACATATTTTATTTATTTTTTTTGATATGTCATCCCCCTCCTTCTCAAATTCGCAAAAATATTCTCAGCAGGTACAGTTATAGAGTTACTGTATTCCTTCTAGAATAGAGCTTAAGATGCATTGATTGTTTGCTGCGATTTGCAGTCCAATCGGATAATAAACACCGAAGATATCGGATAATCAATTTTCTGTACTAGTTACTTGGTTGGGGGAGGGGGAAGCCACAGTGTACGCGGGCACTAGGGCGTATGCGTGATTTTTGATTGTGAGTATGAATATCTGTATTGGTTATTGTTTGTATTTGAGCGTATATTTGTATGTATAAGTGTATGTGTGTATGTACAAGTGTATATGTATGTATATACATATTTGCTGCTGCTGTTATCGACGCCCAAGGCAAATCGAAGTACAGGGTCTCCTACTGTCGGTTGCGTTCGACTGTAGCTTTCTCGATTTGTTTTAAAGTTATCTTTAAGTATTGTTCATAATTTATTTTAAGGTTAAGGCTAGGCTTGACTTATAAAATGTAATATTTTTTTTAACAAGTCTACCTACAATAAAATTTGCCGTCAAGACCTCAAAGAAAAGGTCACTCAAAGACGTAATACATACATACATATGTAGATACAAATGAACTGTGACGACGCAAAGATTTTACTTGCAATTTACTACGCTTTTCTAGAACATTCCACTAGAGGCTACTTAAAGCCCTGCGCCCTTGGAGTAGCATAGTATAGTATGTGTACCCTTTGCCATACCCCGCGCTTATGGTTAGACTGGACACGAAACAAGCATGACCCAAATCCCGAGCAGCGGCCCCAAAACAGCTAAGCGGCAATCATAAAAGTCATTTAAGCAGCATCGTCGTATCCTGAGCTTCCAACTGTTCACTGTGGTGAATATGCACGTACATACACACATACACACATACATAACAAAGCTCAACTAAAAGCGAAACATCCCAATGAGAGAGAGAGCTAACTGAACGAGAGCGCGAGAGTTAACCACGCTCTCATTATTCTGCTTGCTCTGCGGCGCGAACGATTTAACGAAATGTCGATTTGACGATTCGTCGTATGGCGTAGTGGTACTGGCGCAAGAGTCCGCTCGTTGAGGTTGTGGACGCCACAACCCTGGCGCCACGACAAGGAAGCAGACATGACGGCACTCACGTAGGCCGAAAATCAGAAAATCAGCAGCAGAAAATCAGCAGTAGAAACGGCAGCTGCAGCAGCAGCAGCTTATGACTAAAAATTTGGAAATTAAAATTTCTTGAATAGAAACAAACGCTCTTATATTGGCATGCAATGCTATAAGCGCATAGGTACATACATATGTAAATACAACCTAAGTACACACATACTACGTACATACATACATACTATGTATAAGTTTATCGATAGTGATAGTGTTTTTGTATGTACATAAATTAAGTGCATGCCCGCGCTACTTCCCCTTTCATTATACAGAAATTTAAGTATCTTGAATATCTCCTGTGTTTATTATCCGATTGGGCCACAATTCACAGCAAAGATAAAGGTTACCATAGGCGCTTTGCCGAAGCAAAAGCTTATATCTTTAAAAGGGAGGGACGGAGGTATAAAAGTTGTTTTGCTTGCTCTATAGCAAATATGATGTATTTAGCTCTTATACGAGTAGTTTACGAGATCTAGGTGTTCATACAGACGGATAGACAGACAGACAGACAGACAGGGCCATATCGACTCAGCTCTTAGTCCTGATCAAGAATATATATACGTTGTAGGGTCTGCCACGCCTCCTTATGTCATTTGCACAAACTTAATAGACCCTTTTGTACTTTTTTAAAGTACAGGGTCTAAAAACAAATATTTCGTTTAGAGAATGCAACGTTAATCTTAAACTTTATGTGCTATATGGCGGTATAACTGATAAGTAAAACAAATAAAAATGATTTGTATCGCAATCAATTATGATTAAGATTACTAAATTGACTTTATTCAATAAAAAAAATGTTCAAAACATCAACCCAAGGTCAGTTAACTAGAAATTATGCACGTAGTTGCAATATTTGAAGTATAAACACTTCATATTATTATTATTCACTGTGTTCCTTTTAAAGATAAGTAAAAGTAAAGTAAAAGTAAGGTAAAAGATAAGTTATAAAAATATGTATATATTTAATGAAAATTGACTCAATTTTACAATGCGTAAAGTTTCCACCTAATCGGTTTAGTAGATTATAGTATAGTCCATCCATGTACTGAACTTTGATACGACTTTCAGGGATTACAGCGGTGATAGTTGTAAATTTCATCAGATGGATTAGTGACGAATCACACTAAGACTAATCACGTGCTATTGGTCACACACCCATTTAACGGTATACTATACTACTATACTAAACTAAGTGTATGTTATCTAAATACTAAATGTATGCATACATACATACAAATATAAATATGTAGTACTATTTCAATTCAACTGATAATAGTCTAATTCGATTAAACTTATAAAACCGAAGCGTTTGCACCTACTTAATGTTATTTGCTTTAGTATGTGTTGGCTTTTACGTTTGTTTTCTCGTCCATCCCCTTCTTCTTTCTCCTACTTTTTATTGTTAAATACAGTACAGAGTATATCAATCTTGCTTGCGATAACGTGCCCATATTGAGCCACTTGCACTAAGTTCTGACTCTGTATAAAATATGTATCAATGTATGTACATACATATATGGACATTAAGATATGTACTGTAAAATGTAAGGAAATTATTATTTAATAATATTTTATTTTTTATAAAGTTATTTTTTAATTCTCATATGAATGTTCTATTTTTTATAAAGCCTCCCATACTCCGTTAATATGAAAATAAACATTATATATGTAATTTGATTTGTTAGATCATTTTTAAACACATTTATCCCATATAAGGCTAATATTTATATTATAACGGTTAAACTGGGAGGACTATTCCGAAAGGGAACTAGTAAACGATAGCTATAAATTACTTTATAGGTAAATGATTAATTGATTATTCAAATTGAGTAAAAAAGATTCAATAAATAATATAAGTTTCTCAATTGGTGAATACCCTGTAATCTGCAGAGTCATAAATGTATAATATATGTGCACATATTGTACTGTATATTTCATATCTATCAGGAAATTGCATTGAGCTTTGATAATAATAAAAAAACAATACTTAAACAAAAGAAAGAAACAAAACACGTTATGGCAAAAGAAACAAGACAAAATCAAAAAACAATTTGCTAGATATTTGCGGAATTTTATGGGCAGTGAGCCAACAAATTTTTTAGATGACAAGAATCGGGGCAACAAAAATACATATGTACATAGTATGTATACTATATATAGAGAGTATACAGTTATTATATCGATAGACTCGTACATGTTTTGACTGCAGTTTGTTGTGACAGAAGGATATGTAGATTTATTTCATCAATAGACACAGTGTGTACTATTTCGGCTACATAGATACTACTATAGTATACTTATAGTAGTATATAGTACTATAGTATAAGTATCAACACCGTAAAAGAAAATAACCTAATTCAATTATAGATCATTTATCATTAGAATGATGAAGATTGTACCGTAACTAAAATGTTCCAAAGTGGGTCAAACAAATACGAGACTCAGATTATAGTACAGATCTGTCGGAAATACTTTTCTTAGTGTCTAGGGCGCATAAAGGCTTTGATGAGCTGTCAATGTTTATTTTTCTTTATCGCATTGAAATTGTTTGCTCAATTCCCGAGTCGTGGGTACAGAAGTACCCATGTAATTTAAAATAATTCCCTGTCGGCAGTCGGCATCATCTTCTTGATTTAATACCCGCATAATTTACAACCACAACAACTCACACAAACAAAAGTAATTAAGTGTACAATTTATGCCAGTGAAAATTGCACTGAATGTGATATTGCAGTGTATACTAAGTAGACCCTATACTAGGGATAAAATGCCACAAAATACACAAATATCACAGCACAGTAATGACAACAACCTACAGTCGAGCGCACCCGACACTTAACATACCCGAATGACGCCAGTCCTATAGCTTTTCAGTGTAAACGTAAGCTACATACATATCCCTTCAGTACACTGCTCAAACGGTCATGGAATAAACTTGTATACAACTTTCATCATTTCTATTAATTGTTATCTGAGTGAACATATTAGGAAATTTAAATATGTTCCATACGTTGACAAATCAAATGTAATTTAGCTATTAGATGACTACTTGTAGTATTATTTTGTATTATGAATACAAAATGAAATATCCATTGGCTTTATAATTCACATACAATTATACATTCGCACAAACCATTCATACCCTTTCAATTGCCATATGAAAATAATTTATACAGATAATACGAGCACAGTTAAAAACAGAATTATGCATTTTATTTATATTTAAATATGCACATATGTATGTACATGCATAAATATAGGTATATATGTGAATAACAACCCAGAAATTGAGCAAACAACCTAAAATTTAAAGACGAGTAAAATGTCAACGTTTCTTAAATTATTTGTCTTTCTGGATTACTCTTCTGAGAGGGAGTGCATTATTTTCTGTATCACAAACAATCTGCATCACATTAACATTGATCAAAGGCATTGATACTTTCGATTATAATAGATTTTTTATTTAATATCGAGGTTTCTATGCAAAATGGAGTTATTATGAAAAAAGATGATGAGCGATCCGTAGATAAAATTAATAATGTTAAGTGAATTTATTACTTCTATATACATATGTACATATATTCTTGATCAGGACGAGAAGCAGAGCCGTTATACATAGCTATGTCCGTCTGTCTGTCTGTATGAACACCTATATCTCCCAAACTATTAAAACTAGAGGCACCGTTTTTAGCAGTTAAGTGCACCTATAGATAACCCAGAGATAACTTTTATATTTAGACTTTTGATACTACATCATGTGTACGCGTTTATTTGCATGTATGTATGTACATCTCATCGTCTGCTTCTGCTTGTAACGCCCGAGGCAAAGCAAAGTGCAGGGTCTACTACTGTCGGCTGCGACCGACTGTAGCTTTCCGAGTTTTTTGTTATTGTTTGGCGCCAATAAGCACATCTAGTATGCGATATGATGTCTGGTCATATTATAATTGATGTCCGTATGCAAGTTTTAGTGCATTTGCATTGCAAAATGTCGGCTGGGGCGAGTGAAAAAGCTTTTGCTGTATGTCTAATGAAGCGAATGGGAAGAGGGGGGTGTTGGGTACAACAACACGAAAGCACATTCTCTCTAACTCAGAGTTAGTAACTCTCTCTCTATATCAGTGCAGGCTCAACATGTGAGCGGTCGCTGCTCTGGTGAGTTTTACACACCGCCGGAGGTGTGGCACGATACTCTGACGTAGCCAGTGATAAAAATATTATTTTTGCCAAACTACTCACAAGATGTAAACAAAACACACAGACACAGATGCATACATTAATAATACACACTGCAGGCACGGGCAAAAACACGAGCCAACAACAACAGACAAAAGACATATGTACACACATACATATGTATATGTATTTACATACTTGGTATATATAAATTAAAATACGATTCAAAAGAGAAGAAAAAAGCGATGGCAAGACGAAACAAAATATCAATATATATCAGCAGTGGTCAGCGTATTATTCTTTCTTTCTTTTTTTCCACATTTTGTTTTTATCCGCTTATTTGCGAGGCAAAAACAACGAGCAGAGGCAAACAATGAAGCGGCAAAACGAGTTATGAGCTCTCACAGCCCACAGATGCCGATGCCGAAGGTGAATAACACCCAGAGAAGCAGCGAGAGGGAATTGAGTGAGCGCAAAAAATACACACATACATATGCATGCCGGAGTGGGTGAGTGCAAGCACGAGTGTGGTGTATTAAAGGGCATACAAGTATGTACGTAGTATGTACATATGTAGGTAGGAAGCTTACAACTCAAGTAACCCAGCAGTCCAACCAACTGTTTATCTTTATGTGTTTACGTATTGGGCACGTCAAACAACAACAATAACAAGTGCTATACGCACAACAATTGCAACCGCGTAACGAATAATGAGCAACAGCTGTTGCAGGTCCTTCCTTCCGCCATGCGAAACTCACCACACCATCAGTGTGACCTGCACACTAGCATTGCCGTTACGGTTCTTCACCTCTTCTATGTACACACATACATACATACATTTTAGCCTCAAAGTGCCACACCAGGAAGATAATACGAAATTATTTTCCCACCTTTTTCCTCGGTTTCTTTTTATTTTTGCATAATTTATATTTATTTTCATTGCGTTTTTCAGCTTTGCCGTTTCGTGTCTGCGTTTTATGTTTTCTTTTTTGTCAGATAATCTAAAAATAGCCTGGGAGCAAAGCACATGACAGGCGCTGTCAAAGCTGGCTGCGACGCCGATGCGACGCCGACCGCGAATTCAAGAGACTCGGTGGTTTAGGATTACAAAAATAAAAAAAATAGCCAAATAAAGCAACCACAAGTTGTTATAGCAAGGCTCTAGGATGGATAAAACTACTTGATAACAGCTTTTGCTATATACATACATGCATATATCTCCCTGTTTATTGATCAAATAAAATAGATCAAAACTTACAGGTGCGTCACAAAAGCTAACGATTAAAATAAATCGTTGGCTGTACCTTGCTGTATCCTTTTAGGCAAAGCTTTCTTTGTTGATTAGTGCCAAATAAACAGCTTTTAAAAGCACAAGAAATTGCCATAAGCATAAGCTCTAGTTAGTTTAGCACGTACGTACCTAAGGAGTACGTACCAGACATAGACCTAAACCCAGACCCAGATCCCGACTCGGCCATAGTCAATTTTATCCTTTTATTATCCTTTTAACCGCTCACTCCCCTTCAGCGACGCTCAGTGTCTTTTAAAGAGAATTTTGATTTTAGTTACATTTAGTTTATTTGAATATTATATTATATATTTTGCTTTTGTTTACTTGTACTTGACACTGGGTTCCTCAATGTTTACTCAAGACAATTTGAAGCAAAGTAAAACGAAACAAATCGAAAAAGTAGCTTTTAAGCTTTGACATGAGACCGAAGTTCGCTTATAGCCAGACATTGACGGCATTTTCATAAAGCGTGCAGTGAAGCATTTAAGTAAAATATTAACGAAAAATTCGGAAAGCTACCGTCGGATGCAACCGACGCAACCCTTACCTAGTACAGGGAATTGAATCTTGAATATCTCCGGTGTTTATTATCCGATTGGGCCACAATTCACACCACAGATTAAGGTTACTATATAGTCATGCTAAAGTACAAGTTTGTATCAGGACGACGAGCCTGTCTATACAAACACCTAGATCTCTTAAATAATAGGAGTTAGAGACTCAGCCCAATCGGATAATTGTAGTTGCGCGTATATTTTTATGTATAAATGTATGTGTATGTATATATGTGAATATATATTCTGCTGCTGCTATCGACGCCCAAGGCAAAGCAAAGTATAGGGTCTCCTACTATCGGTTGCGTCCGACTGTAGCTTTCCGGACTTTTTTGTATTCAATTATGGCCAATACAACAACAGAAACAAAAGGTTGTGCGATATTCCCTAGTATCTAATATGTAAGTAAACTGATATCTTGGCTCTTTCATTAGGTAAAATTCAGGAGTTTGTCGTGATACACTATGTAAATGGGGAGTTACCATTTCCAGTAAAAGGATGCAAACGGGCATCCGTCTAGATCACTGCATTCTTAGCTATTTCGCCTTAGGTTCATTATTCGTACAGTATGTCAAATTGAGCAATTGCCAAATTAGCCCAATGGAAATAATCGACTATATAGTAGATGAAAAACAAATACAGGTGGTCGAGACGCTCATTAAAAAACACGCACACACACGCCACACACACACACACAATTTAAGTTAGGGCAGCCAAAGAGTGCAAAACTAAAATGAGAAATAAAAATAAAAACATTTTGCAAAGAAAAGGAGAGCAATCGAGTGTGTTTACATACGTATGTGTAGCAGTGTGTACATAACAAAAGATAAACAATGCACAATCGTAAATGGAAGCATGTTTGAAGCAGAAAATAATTAAAACTGCTGCGTGCTGCGGTCGAGCATGTTCGACTGAACGATGCACTAGCCAAGTGAGGCAGATAAGAGAAATAAGAGAAAAACATACGAATGTAGTACGTATTCTATACTATGTAAGCATTAGTGTTGCCAACTTTTTGTTGAGAAGAATGGCTGTGAAAAAAGCTAAACAATTTAAAAAATAAAAAAAAGCAGCAATTTTTTAAAACCTTTACATGTATAAGTACTTGTGTATGTGTATTTGAGTATGTACATCTATACTACTGCTATTATCGACTCCCGGGCAAATCAAAGTACAGGGTCTCCTACTGTCTGTAGCATCCGACTGTAGCTGTCCGAGTTTTTCAATATCGAATATACGTACTCATTCTTTTTAGACTTTTATTATGATGGCAAATGTACCTGGTACCAGTATAAAAAATGTTCATATTCTCATCGATTTTGAAAATATTTTCCAGTGGAAAAGAATAATTTTAAGGTGCTTCATATGTACATACTATAGCAACAGTTTTCTTTCCTTACAGTCCAAAAATAATAAATAAATAATAATATGCAATACTGTATGTACTGTACCCTGGCTTACTCATTTTCAATTGGTGCAGGGTATACAGAAATGAGCTAAATTTCCGTCTAAATTTCCGCTGTTTTCAACAAAACTTTGGCGGGAAAAAGCGAAAATAGCAACACTGGTAAGAATGTATGTATGTATGTTTGTGTATATCGTATTGTTTACTAGCGTATGCATGTATGTACATAAGTTTTTTTTAAATGTATCGTATGCATGTATTTATTGCGGTCAATTTGTAGTACATACTACATACATACATACATATACAGATGTGTTTTTGCCACTTTTGGGCTTTGGGCACTGACCTACGCACTTGTGTTCAATGTGCGACGTTAACAAATGTGCTTTGCACTTCAAACTAAAAGAACGGTAAAAAAAAACAACAAATAAGAAAAAAAGGCAAAAGTACTTGCAATTAGACAAACAACTGAAAGTGTTGAATTGAATGGCATGTGTATATGAGTATGTGTGTATGAGTATGTGTGTGTGTGTGTCAAGTGGGAGGTTAAGTAGAAACGTAAGTTTAAGCTCGTGATGCGATCGTGTAGAGATACATATATTCGTTTTTCACCACACTTATTAGTATCATTAAGAGTGACTGCAATTCTATATTCTATTCCATATTGTTAGTTAATAGTTGATATTACATTTCATGTTATGTGGGTGAAAAACAAAATGGAAAATGCTAATTAAACAAACCCCACAACTGAGCAATGAAACTACAAATTTTCTAAAAAATATTTACAAAGCACGTAATTATCAGCATTCCCAATTCATCCCCCTCGCCCAAAGCTCGCCGACTCTCGCCTCTCGCTCTCTGCCCATCAATTCGCTTGACATGCTCTCCCCCAACTATCCGGCAAGGTTAAACTAAAAATAGATATGGAGAAAAACATTGCGAGCAACAACAACAAAACAAGTTGCAGAGCTGCGGGTATTTATAGCTGCGGCTAAAACGAAAACAACAACAACAACAACAACGACGACGAGACTGCGACTACGGCTACGTCTATGACTACGACTGTAAAATGCTCAAATACTTAAGTGAAAAACTTGAAACAATATCGATACAGAACCAGTGTGCTGTAGTCGACAGTGCTCTACTGGCAGCTAACCTTAAATCCAAATACGCATTTTCCATAAACAAGTGAATATCTTTCGATCTACATACTCGTACATATACCTGCTATGTATGCATGTATTAGTATACAGCATTTTCAAGCCGATAACTTTATATAATAGTCAGACTTGTATCTGTCATTTCAATTGACTGTAAATTATATTCTGAATATCACAATTGCTCTAAAAGTATTGAAGCTAGGTTTAAAGTTTAGGCCGCAATCAAAAAAAAGCTGGAAAGCTACAGTCGGACGCATATGTATGTATATGCGGCTGCAGTACAGGGTCTTCGTCTGTCCTCTGCGGTCGACTGTAGCTTTCCGGGCGTTTTTTCTGATTTTAATATAAACATTCATAGAAAATATGTACTTTTATTTAATGCATACATATTTATATAGCATATCTGCATTCTATGTTTACATACACAATTAAACCTCATTAATTTACACATATACATATGTAGAACATACATAGTACATGCACTAGATTTATTCATCCTTGCCACAGCAATTATCATGTCACAATCATAAAGCTGTTATGGCCCAGTCAAGGGTAAATTAAGTGAAAATCTGAAAAATTAAATACGAAGTAAAATCAAATAAAAATGAAAAAACAACGCAGAGCTACCATCTCTGACTTGGCCCAGTCTTAAGCTTTGGCCACTTTAATAGGTCACATTAATTGTCGTCTCTGTGTTGCCCCCGAAAACAAATGGAAATAAAATTCAAACATACAAATATATACATATGTATGAAGATACAGTGTCATTGGTGTGTGTAGAAATAAAAGCGGCTACGTCATAACGAAAAGCTTAAAGTATTACTGATAAAACCGGACCGTAGCATACCGAACCTTATAGATATAGATTGGCGGTTGTCTCGGTGTGTATGCGTGTGACTTTGCGATATGTGTTTGTGTGTGTATTGTTAGCATTAGGTGCTGCAAGGAAAGTACAGGGTCTCCTACTGTCGGTTGCAGCCGACTGCAGTTTTCCGAGTTGTTAATAGCTATAATTGTCAGTAGACAGCACTGCTAGTATTATGAAGCCTCTGTTTATAATGCAATTATGGAGATTCAGCTCAAGAGGTCTTAAGCTATACTGGCAGAAAATTCGAGACTTTTTTCGGTTCACAATGTACGTACATATGTATGTATAATATGTGCATAGGAATGTATTTACATGCACATTTACTATGTATTTCGAGCGATCTAGATTTACGCAAAATAATTTTGTCGATACATAGCATACCTATGTATGTATGTATGTACATACATATCTATGTATGGTTTATTAGGCTAAAGTTGCCTAAGAAAAAAACACAATAGCCTAGCGCTCCTATTCACAATATGTATGTATGTATGTATGTATGTACATACATATGTGTGTACCCTGCACTTAACTTTAAAAATGCATAGTGCAGTTGTTGCATTCACAAAGCCGCTAGAGGGCGCATGCAGATCTGTCATCTGTATATGTATCTGTATATACAGAATGTACATATATTAAAAATATACTACATTAGATAATTTTACACACATGCACACAGATTTGATATGTGTTTACGTACGTTGTTTGTCATATTTGTTATCAAAAATACCAACAATTGCCAATACAACACACAATCAACATATTAATCATAATAATAAATATCAATCATTTTATTATGTTTCATGTGACCTATGTTTGTGTGCAAGTACACACATACATACATACGCATGTGCATTTACATACATATGTATGTACATGTTAAATATTTTGTTGCGCACTGTGTGAAGGGCAAACAAACAAAAACAATACCAAACATACCATACATACATATGGATGTACACACATATGTACATACACACGTACAGAGAGGCAATGGCAATAACAAAAACTACGCCGTTAACAAAATATCAACGAAATAAATTTCTTATAAGAATAAAAAGAAGGTCAGGCAGCCACTGACGGCAGTCAGCGTCGACGTCGACGTCGCTGCTGTGGTTAACTTTGTCATCGTTTGTCACCTGGTGAGCGATTTAGTAACTGCATGCGAAAAATCGCATAATTAAATTGATAGCCTAACAATTATGGTGATGATAAATTACAAGAAAAAAGAGCAAAAACAACGGAAAACATAAAGCTCCATGCCTAACGGAACGTGCAACAAGCCTGTAGGTGCCGTCGTATCGGTACAACGACAACAACAACAACGGCAACTCACCACAGCATAAAGAGCGAACGTAAAGACCACCACAAAGAGAGCGAACTCTGCCGTCAGCAACAACAACAACAACAGCAACAACAACAACAAAAACGACGACGACGATAGCGACGACGCTGCCGACGACTCGTTGGCTAGCTGACAAGCCGAAACCGGCTTTGGTTATAAATAAACCTTTGCTACACTGGTATTTGGCTTTCGAGTCTCTTGCGGTGCAGTAGCAGCAACAGCAACAGCAGAAGCAGAAGCAAAAGCAAAAGCGAGCGAAATATAAAAAGCGACAAACGCCGTTCAGACGAAAACACGAGTATATCGAATCGAAACCGTTGTAAAAGAAAAACAAAAAAAAAAACAAGAGACCAGAGACTGGAGACAAAAAAAAACAAAAAACACATTGAAAACTTTGACTTCGAAAATATTGTTTTTCTGTCTTATTTTGTGTTGCTTTTATTTGAATAATTCTATTGTACCGTAATTAGCAATTACCGCAAAAGCACGCCAATCGTGTATTCTATTTTGATATTGTTCTCCGACGCCGAAAGACAATACAAAGCAAAGGAGTTAAATTTGTAATTAGGGGTAAACAAAATAAAGGCGGCTGATAAGCGCAGAGCGGATGCAAAGAAAACAACGGCATTTTAAGCGAAGCAAAGAAAAACAAGAGTAAAACACAACAACAATTTTTCAAAGAGTGTGAAAAACTTGCGGCAGCACTGCAAGTGTGAAAATTTAGTGAAAGTTACGCGCGCGCGTGTGCAGTTTGGACAGACCACCATCACGACCACGACCACGCCCACTCGTTGCCCATAAAAAAGACTTGCATACCACCCCCCACCTACTATGAACCGATCGAACAGTTTCGTCAGTTCACTGAAATGGTGGCCTCTGCAGGGCCATAACAATCAAGCCACAGCAGCAGCACCAGCTAACGGCAGCGGCGCCGCCAGTACCGGTTATTCTCAATCGGCGCCCAGCTCTCCCACATCCAATTGGCCACCGTCGCTGCAGCAACACAAACTGAATGTTGGAGCGAATGTCAACGCAACATTTGGCAGCAGCGTCGCCGTACAAAAGCTGCGCGAATCCAAATGGTTCAAGCCCGAAGAGCAGCGCATATTCTGCGCCGTCGTTGAGTGCGGCTTTATTGTGGAGGTGCGCAGCAGCGCCGCTGCTGAAGCCGCCGCAGCAGCTGCAGCAGCCGCCGCCGCAGCGGCTGCCGCTAGTGATATCGATTCGCTGGACATTGATTGTCCAACCCTAGCATTGGCGCCACCTCTGATTATACCCCGCAACGGCAGCAGCAGCATAAGCTTTCTCGAAGCTCAGGATGAAAACGAGACGCCGGTGGCGTCATGGTACGGCATCGTACTGTGCAAGGTAGCCAAAGGTGAGTAAACACCAGCAACACCACAAGAAAAGCTTCGGCTAAAGGAAAAGCTCCCCGACTCTGCCGAATGGCACAAGTGGCCATTGGTGAGGTGGGGGTGAGTTCTTAAATCGAAAACATCATTTTCAATATAGAAATTTAACAATGGATATTGTAGAATTCCAACATCTTATTTAGGTATGTACTACCTATGTAAATAGACATTTCGCTAGTGTACTTGAAATTACTTTTTTAGCATTCGTTTTTTGCTGATGATTAATCAAGCTGCAGACGTCAGAGCAATTAAGCCTAATCTCACGAATTTGCCAAATGCTGATACTCATTTCAAAATGACATTCAATAACAGTATAATATAGAAGGCGCTTTTTTATCTAATCGAAGGCAACAACAGTGACTGTCAAGTGCGCCCACAAGAACAATGGTTACTTTTCAGTTAAAAGTACAACAAAAAGTAAATAAATACTGAAATTCAGCTCAACACAAAGAGCGAACAGCGCAGTAGTATTCTCACGATGTACCGCTACTTACATATGTACATACATAGATCTCCAACATGTACATATGTATGCAAGCAAGCATACTTATACTCATATGCAACATGACCATTCACAACGCTGCGCTGACAGCTGCCAGAACATTCCATTCGCATGCGTGCGCATACAGCAATGCCAGCAACAACAACTACATATAGCGACGATGACAGTTTAAACGTATACGAAAATGTAAACAAAACGAAAATATTCAAATAAAGCCAGCGACATACATATGTACATAATCAAGCAGCAGCAGAGCATCATGTGCTTTGAGTCACGCATGCAGCTTTTTTTTTTTTGCTTGTCACGCACTGTCCGCCCCCTAGCAATGGGCAAAAGTGTGGTGGATTTTGGTGTGTGTTTGTCTGATACGTATATGATTAAGTTATTCACCACCATGTTGACTTTGGGCTAGTGCATCTCGTGCGGCCAATAACCCACCACACGTGCGGTGGGTGTAGCGTAAGTGCGTGCGTTGCGCCTGTATGTGTGTATCACAATCAATAGCAGAGATGCCAATTTAGCTATTTTCTGGCTATTATATTATTTGTTTAGTTCTTATTTCTTCGACATTTCCTTTTAACTAAAAGCATTTAACTATAATTGACTTCTGACACAGTTGGCAACACTGATCTGTAGTTAAAGCTTCTGCTTTCAATCGCATGCAACTTGTGATTATCCTCGGTGACTGCGACCGACAAATTGCCAGATTGCCATACGTACATACATACATATGTACACATATGTATATTTCACTTCTTATTTACATTAACGAGTGTCAATCATTTAATGATACATTGTTTGCTCACATTTTATTACTGTGCTACATTCACTGATAACAAATACATACGAATGTATGCTGTAATTCCTGCATTTTGAGTGATGTAATCAGAGCCGAGCACCTATCAGTTGTGCTTGGATGCACCGCATAGCTTATCGCCAGCAAACACACAAACAAAGCGCACACTGTGTGCCTGCCACAAGCCAACAGGTGGCGCATTTGTACTGCGGTCAATAAACTGAAACAAATCAGTTCTATAATAAAAGCAGGACGACAGATTGACTCTAAGCAACCTCTTCCCGCTTTCGCTCTCTGGCATTCGTATTTGTCATTCCCATTTTCTCATGAACTGCACAAATGATGAAATTAATAGATAGAAGTATGACTTATATCATATAATCATGTGGACCCTCTTACCACATCATCTGCTTACATAAGACAGTAGTCATACCATGGAAAAAGCTAAAATGCAACCCTGCACACGACACGTAGTCCGTCGTCACCCACACCAGAAGCTCTAAATAATTTTAAATGCGTGCAAATTAGTTGCGCATGGTAAATACTATATACATCCCATCCAAAATAAAGGGAGCCACAAAGTGTGAAAAACATCAGCGATGATAAATGTATATGATTAAACCCCGTGTCCAAGTCATGAAATCTAATGCGTAATGAGCTGCTGAGGCAAATCCCAACAACTACAATAATATTATGGTATTAATGACATTACTAGCTGCTAATTTCCTCTGTTTTTCGACACTAGACAGTTTGGTTTTATAGCCTCATTACACGCCGACACATTCGGGTATATGCATGTGTATATTGTGTACGTCCCCATTCATAATCCCACACGGCCAGAAAGATATTCGATATTCATTTGAAAATAAACGGGGTTGAAAACCAACACTATCACTTGATTATCCCTCTAAGTGAGTTGTATGATCATGTATTCAAATGAAATAGCTAAAATCTTTGGGCAGCATGACTTGGCATAAATATCGCTATAATTTCAGCGAATTTTGCAAATGCTTAGCGTAAAATGCAATTGTTAAGAACAATTGCGACTAGAGTTAAGCTCTCTGCCAGTGTTGTGTAAGATGTGCATAATATTGACGCTGTTGGGCAACTCTGTTGCAATTGATACATAAATTTGCGGCAATTGAACCTGCACCTGAGGTGAAAAAGGGAATTGAAAACAAATTGAAACTGAAATTGTCGTTGTGAATTGTTTTAATTGTTTTTAAATGAAATACCAATAAACAAATATATACATATATGTAAACACTCGGGGCATTAATTATACTGTTGTTTTATATGTGCTCCACAGACAATAAACCAAAACCGGATACTATTGAGATATTTTCTGTGAAAATTCGTGAAAATGGCACGTACAAACTGATCAAAATGTCCCTGGCCGATATCTGGAGTCACGGCTGGGAGTTACGCATTAATAATTTTGCCGACAAAGAGAAGATGCCACACAATGAAAAGGACATACGCAATCAGGTAAGGAAATTTGTAAACGATGAATGCTATCGATAGTTTCCAACGCCATCGTGCACGTCACTAACCAGTTGCAATTGATTTCCAACAGGTGTCGCTGGCACGCAAGGCCAAACAGAGTCTGTGGAACAATAACAAGCATTTCGTGTATTGGTGCCGTTATGGCAGTCGCCAGCAGGATGTGCGTAAGCGACAGGTAACGACGAGTGCGAATCACGTGCTGCTGCATTTGATCAACTGATAAGCGGACCTATATGCTCTATATACGCTATATACGCACTGTATATCTGCTGTATATGGGTGTATTCTCATATGATTTATATTCCAAATGCCCGCCACACACACACACACACCAAACAAAAACATACATACAACACACACACACACACGGTTGCAGCAGCAAACAACTTAATACACACACACACACACACACACACACACACACACACATGCATAAGTTAAACGCACGCAAAAGCGCAATTTGAAAATATCGAATTTTCGAAATTTAATACTGTAATTGTTAACTGAATCGATTCAAAGTGAGCACTGAAATTAACCAAATTGATACGATACAAAATCACTAAATAGCGAAAACAACTTCATTCAAAATGTAAGAGCAAGCATCATTCTGTACATTCGTATGCGAATGCGAATGCACTCGCCTTCTTCTCCTATATGTACCTTCCGGCCAGAGGCTCACTCTTTCACATTTGGTATCATTTCGACCAGAAAGAACTACATACCCGCAGACACACACACACACACACACACATACATACGTTATAATACACATGTGTACACAATTTGCAAATCTTACAAGTAATCCCTATCTTACAGATGTCGGAGTGCGTGAAATGGGGCAACGTTGGCATGAATGCGGGCATGTTGCTGGTGCTCAATAATAGGCAGAAATGCCACAGCCACTCAAAGTAACTAACACACACACACACACACACGCACTCGAACACACGCACACATGCACACACGTTTGATTACACACTACATTCTACATTCTGCTTTTAGTTCTTGTGCTTTGTCACAAAAGGCAAACAGAAACAGAAAGAGAAACAGAGAGTGCAAATAATGCAAAACAAATTGTGATAAGATATAACAACGACAATGAAACAGAACAAGCAGCAGCAGCAACCAATGCAAATTACGCATAATTTATATTTATTTATTAAACGCAAGATTTACGACAGAGCGAGCGAAGAGAGAGAAGGCGAGTGACAAGCAATAGAGCAGGCTCTAAATTTTTGTTAGCGTGCGTTACTCACACACATACATATGTATACATTTACTATCGATAACACAAAATCGATCACACACCGATGATCTACACAGTTATATTGCTGTTGCAACTAAAACACAATTTAATGGAAGACAAATTCTTATATTTACGATATAGATTTGTATATTGACAGAGAGGAGAGACACACTGTGAAATTCGAAAAGACTTA
Organism: Liodrosophila aerea; assembly: GCA_035045005.1. NCBI lineage: Eukaryota > Metazoa > Arthropoda > Insecta > Diptera > Drosophilidae > Liodrosophila > Liodrosophila aerea. The sequence continues at coordinate 1,429,824 of JAWNNL010000485.1, forward strand.
TAAACAATTTGTTGTTGTTTTATTATTATTATGTATTATTGTAATTATTATAATTATTATATTATGATTATGATTATGATATGTTGTAATAGGCGTAAATCAAATGCAGGCACTTTATTTGTTTTCTTTTACTATCACTCTAAGCTCAGTCTATAAACGTACATACATCAAAATATACAAAAAAACAAAAAAAAAAGAAGAGGAAATCAAAATTCAAAATGGCGGCGTATTGCATCACATAATGCAGCATAATTTTCTGCGTCGCCATATTGAATTCTGTACATAAGCGTAAACTCACCACACACAAGAGCACGTATGTATGTATGCACCCTTGATTGACGTTAAGTCACATATGTATGTCAAACAATTTAGCTCGTAAGCCACATACATACATACAGTAATATATCGATAATATACATATAATCAAGTCTAGTATGATTACATACAACTGTATTTTTTTTTTTGTTTTTTAAGCGATTTGTAACAAATTTATATATTAAATATATACACTTATGCATATATATATATTATATATATATTCAACGATATACATACATACACACATCTTGGTAATGTGAACATTTCAATATATGAACAACATTTGTAGAATGCTTTATATTTGGATATTATTAAATGTTTATTGAACGGACAACAACACAAAACTCATGAAAACGTCTTTTACTCTACGGCCCGTAGAATGGTATAACAGTATGTACTACAGTCGAACTTCCCTATAGTGAATTTCTACACAACTTTTTCGTTCCATTTCAAAAATATCATTTCTGTACAATGAAGTTTCTATATAATGAAGTGATTGTCAAGATTCATTATAGGGAAGTTCGACTGTATGTAGTATTCAGCAGAACTCACCTCACGTAACAGCCCGAAAAGCACATCGGTGGAGAGCGAACGTTCGTGTGCCTCGTCCATTATGATGGCCGCATAACTGTCCAGATCGGGATCACGCAGGCTCTCCCGCAGCAGTATACCGTCCGTCATGTACTTGATGACAGTGCGCTCCGACGTGCAGTCCTCGAACCGTATGGCATAGCCTACGTCTTCGCCTGCAACAAATGTAGGAATATTTGTGATATACATATTCATATATGTACTTATACTAAAAAGGAGTTTTCATCAAAGAGAGGGAGAGACATCCACAGTGGTTCGCTTAGAATCGATAGAAACTAATCAACTGAGCGAGCCACTGCTATAAGCGATATACCAATAGGAGGAGGACCAAGGCAGCAAACCTTTGAAATGTTGAGTAAAGGAACTTGCTTCTTCAGGTTCGCTGAGTTGGTTGGGGCAGATTCAATGTATTTTATGTTAAACTCTACATCTGAACGTACCCAGTTGCGTATCCATTTCATCGGAGACGCGCTTGGCCACAGACATGGCGGCCACACGACGTGGCTGGGTGCATCCGATCATGCCGCTCTTGCTGTAGCCATCTTCGTGCAGATATTGCGTGAGCTGTGTGGTCTTGCCGCTGCCTGTTTCGCCCACAATGATGACCACCGAGTTCTCCCGTATGACATTCAGCAGTTCCTGACGCGAGGCAAAGACGGGCAGGAAGCGACGCTGTTCGGAGATTGTTTTCTTGCGAGAGAATTCGGATTTGCCAACGGACTTGCCGCCGTCCATGTCACGCATGTGATCCGCAAACTTTTGATCCTTGCGATAGTCGGCGGTGTCGTTGTCCTTATCGAATTTGTTATCGTCCTCGTCCTGGGGCTGCTGTACGCCCATAATGTTGCCCAGCTTGGTGCCGCCCAGTTCCCAGTGTTTCTTTTGGGCCTTGCGTCGCTCCTTCTGCTCGCGATATGTGCGCACCAGAGCGCTGCCTTTGCGTGCCAGCAGCGCCATGTCGGAGGTAGGATCCTTGACGGGCACCACCGGCTCCGGCTGTTTGGTAAACACAATGCGTCCGTCTAGAAATGGTGGCACTATGTGATGCACCAGCAGATGCACTCGTTCAAGTGCCTCCTCATCGAAGTCATCGCTGACATTAATCGAGGTGACAACGCCCGAGGTGAGCATACGATTCCGCTCCCACAGCTCATTGTCACGATTATTTTGACGTTGTTGGGCACTGATACGCTTCTTGCGCTTCTGCTCCAACTGCTCTTCACGCCGACGAAAGTATTCAGCATTGGTGCCACCAAACGGATTGTTCTCGTCGTCGTAGCCTTCATCGATGTTATACCACTCGCGATCCAAGCGTCGCTGTTCCTCCTCCCACAAGTCACGCGACTCGGCATCACCTGTCCATGGTGTGGCACCACTACGTTTGCGATCGTGTGCCCACTGATTGTAACGATGCGCCGGAGTAGCTCGTGCGGTATCATCACCATTTTGCGGTCGACGACTGTGGCTACGACTACGACTGGTGTGGTTGCTATTACTACTTCTTTCGGACCAATCGCCAGAGCTGGAACCGGTGCCTCTAGGTGTTGGGAAATCCCAGTCGGATTTACGGTGACTGCTGCCCTCGGTTTCATCATCATCCCATGAGCTATTAGATGTGCCGCTGCCAGTAATAGGTGTGCCTGGCTCCCTAGGTGTATGTACACTGCGCTCAGAGTGATCCCAACCTCGGCGTCTAGAATCTCTGTGCTGGTCCCGATGATCCTGATCGCGTGCTCGCTTGCGCCGCTCATCACCGCGACGCTGTCTCTCCCGTTCTCTATACCGATCCCTGTCTCTGTCTCGATCCCTGTGTCTGTCGCCAGAGTCTGAGTCATCGCGCGAGGTATTACGCACTGCACCCTTGTGACGATCCCGATCCCGCTGTATATGCTCTCGCAAGCGCTCACGGGCCTTCTCAGAGACGCCGCCTGTGTGCGAGGGTGTCTCATCCTTGTGCTCGCGCAGCTGCCGGCTAAGCTTCTCAAAGCTTTTAGTGTCTGGTTTTTTAAAGGCAAATTCACTAACGGACGTTGTCGTGGGCGTGCTGGAGGGAGTTCCACCATCGTCAAATTCATTATCCTGAAAAGAGATTAGGCGCTCGGCATGTGCCTTTTCAGCTCGTCGCTTAGCGGCCAATTTGTCCAGACCCAGAAGTGAAGACTGAGGAACCTTGAAGCTGCCGGCGCTGGTACTTGCACTATTGGCATCCCTGGGCTTCTTGAGGACCAGACCACCACGCACCTGTTGGCCGGCAGTACCTTCCAAGCGGTGCACGCCCCCATCCTCTTCGGACATACTACTATTACACGAAATTTAGATTTTCTTTTGTTAACGCAAAACGTTTCATGCGCGTTTCACAATAGAGATGGTAGACCGCAATATAAATAAATACCATCCAGCACAATCGAAAATACCAGAAAAAAACCAAAGCAGTTATCGATAACTGTTGTAAGAAGTACGCAACTTGAAAAGTAATTTCGTGGTTATTCATAATGTGCCAATAGCATGGTTATTAGTAAACTGTAATAATATATTCTGATGCATGCTTTAAATTTAAAACTCCTGGTTTCCATTTGGAAATAAAAAAATGCATCGAAAACTAACTTTATTAAAAAGAGAGCAGACAATATATTTCAGCTGATTTTTGAAGATTTGATTTAAATAAATAATTTATTTGTATTTTACTTTAACTATTAAAATAATTTTGAGCAGTTTAATTGTATGGCTTGCCTATAAATATTGTAAAAATATCAAAATTATATGACAATTTTGATGAGGTTTAACAAGATGCATTATATTTAGTGGTTAAATGATCGACAAGTAGTAGTCTTTGCTTTGCTTTTAAATACGCGCGCTCCCACCTGCTCCATGTTAGGAACTACTATGTATGGAAAAGTGCCGATGGCGGCGAATGTACTATAAAACATAAAACTGGGCAATTAAACAAATGCTCTCATTTATTGCGTTTTACATTGATTGATTACAATCGATTAGTTTTAAGTCTCTGATTTCTCCGGCACAGTTTGAGTAATCCAATCGAGGTATGGCGGATTGCCAGCCTGTATGGGTAGCGATATCACTTCGGCCACACTATATGGATGATTTTCACGCACAAATTTGCTCAGCTCATCGATGCGGGTGGAACGGGTCTTGATCATCATTAAATATTCATTATCCTCGTTCACTTTGCCCTCCCACATGTAAATTGATTCTATTTGTGGTATTATATTAACACAGGCAGCCAATTTGCGTTCGATAATGCCACGGGCCAATTTCTTTGCCGATTCCTTGTCCGGCGTTGTTACAAACACCACAGAGCTTGTGCCGGCGGTATAGGAGGCTGATTCCGAAATATTCTGGCTCATTTTCCTATTGTGATAGGGACTGTTGACAAGGAAAGAGGTTGCCGATGACGATGATGTGCCAGCGGTCGTTGCAAAGGTTGAACTGCTGGTGACGGCTGTGGCAACGATTAATAAATTACGCGCAAGATGCCAACGGAAGGCCAGTGACCTTGCGGTTCGCAGATATTGCATTTAATGCACTTTGCTCCGCCAGTGAAACGTTGAAAGCAAAGACTTGTCAAAAGTGTTTTGTATTATCGCTTTCCGATACAAAAATATCGATAGTGAACACAAAATAATCGATTGACGGCGCGCAAGGCATCAAAACTGGATTTTCGTATATTAAAATGGGAATATATTTGGAATAACTGCCAAAAAGACTGTAAAACCTTTGTAAATGAAAATCAAATAATTTTCTTGAACTCATTATATTTTCAGTGCCAAAACATGGAAATAAGATTTTTTTATATTAAATTTTTTCTTATAACTTCATTTTGGTGAACTCGTTCAGCGGCTGTAAATAGAAAGTATTTCCGCAAAACTAAAACACATTAAATGAATCATTTTACTCATAATTTGTTGAAAATATCTATTTGCAAAGTAAAAGCATATTTCTCATAATGAGAATACGTATGTAATTGTACACAATCAATACATTTATTTGTAAAAAATGGTGAAAAAAAATGAATACGGTATTTATAATTTTTGCGCTTAATCTAATAATATTAAATTTCGTTTAGATGACTTTAGGCTTATTTTATTATTAATTATTTATGCGTGTGGCTGTTCCGTGTAGTGGTAGAAGCTAATTTACAACGCGCACAGGACTCGCCACGCCAAGTAACTGTAGTTTGTAATTGTAGTGGATACTTTGATACAGATTCTGGTCACGTGCCTCTTCCTTATTCCGTGTCATGTTTGTCAGATTCATGTTTAGCTGCACCATCGGTCCCTGCTGATGGTGGTGGTACCTGTGCTTGACCTGGCGCCGCACCAACTGTTGGCGCTGATGTTGGTGCAACTGCTACTGCAGCAGGTGCTGCTGCTGCGCCGGCGATAGTCGGTGGCGGTGGCACTGTTACTGCTGCCGCTGGTGGTGGTGCTGCTGCTGCTGTAGTGGGTTGTGGTTGCTGCTGTGCTAATGCATGTGGCTGAGGTGCCTGCTGTGGCGGCTGTACACTATACACTGTGCCGGACGCTGGTGCTGCTGCTTCATGTATGTGTCCAGCAGGTGGTGGTTGCTGCTGCTGCTGTTGCGGCGGCGGAGGCTGCTGCTGTGGTGGTGGCTGCTGCTGTGGGGTGCCTGGTGGCCCACCAGGACCGCCGGCATGATCCCTGGCGCTGGCATAGTGCAGCTGCGCATACGGCTGATATGGCGGCAGATGCGGATAGTAGGGTTGGGGTCTCGAGTGCGGTCCGTACTGCGGCTGATAGTAGTGCGTGTGTGAATGTGTCCCCGGTCCTGGACCACCATAGTTGGCATAGCCCATGTGCGGTAGTGGTGGTGGCGGCAGACCAGACATGGCGCCCGGTGGCAGTTGCTGTGGTTGTTGTTGTTGCTGCTGCTGAGCGGACATATGCGCTGGCATATGTGGATGCCCACCTGGTGGTGGTGGTGGAGCATGAGCATGTGGGTGCATTTGTGGTGTTCCTGGTGCTGCTACTGCCGCAGACGCTGGCTGTTGCTGTAGCTGTGGTTGGGGTGGCTGTTGCTGTATTAGTTGTTGTGGTGGCGGCGGTGTTGGTGTCGTCGTTGGTGGCTCGTTACCCAGTGGCGGTGGTGTCGCTGTGGGCGTAGCTGTTGGCGTTATGGCCTTGGCGGGCACAGTTGTCACCGATGTAACCAATGCTGGAGGTGCAGTCTTCACTGGATCTTTGCCAAGCTCACTACTAGGAGGTAACGTGACCGGTATGTCCAGTTTGTCATGTTTAACTGGCGGCGGTGGTGGTGGTACTGATGGCTTTGGTGGTGGCTCAATGTCCATAGGTTCCGGATCCGTTTTACTAGCCAATTCATGTACTGGTGGAGTGGCCGTAGCTACTGGTGGCTTTAGTGGCAGATCTGGTTTCGGTGCGGCATTGGCCTCTGGTGCTGCAGGCTGGTGCTGAGGAACTGGTGGCTGAGACTGCTCCTCTTTGCGATTGGGTGCTTCCTCGATGCGCTGACGATCCCGCTTAATGTCCTCGTACATACGATGTACCATCTTCTGGAATGTCTCCTCGTCTACGGCAGGCTTACAGTGACGCTTGAGCTCCTCCTGAAATGCATCGCTGGACTCGAGCATACGCTGCTTTTTCGCCTCGAATTTCTCCTCCATTTGCTGCAGTTCTGCCTCCAGTTTGGTCTGGTGCATGGTCAGTGAACTAACCTGGCGCTTTAGTACCTGCATACGTTGTGTTGTGACCACGGATCGAACATCGGGTACAACTGCATCTGAGAAGATCTCATTGATCAGTCGATGATTGCGTAGATAGCGTGCATAGGCCATATGTTTGGCAGTATATCCTTCGTCCACGTCGTCCTCATCCTCGGCTGGTTGAATGTCTATACGCCGCTCGTGTTGGCTCTTGCTGCCGCCACCCCGGGATGGCGTCTCATGGACATCGGATACCTCAGCTTTAACTTTCGATTTGGCTGAAATGTATGCCTGGTAGGCGGGTGTCTGATGATACGCCTTTAATGCCTTTTCGTACTCCAGTTTCTCGGCCTCGTATTCGTCAATGAATTCAGTTTTATCCTCTTCACTCAGTTGCTTCCACATGGCGCCAATCTTTTTACCTAGCTCCCATAATTTGAGCTCCGGGTGTTGAGCCTTAACGCTGTCCCAGACGCGCTTTGAGTAACGCATGTATGGAAGGATTGGCTTCTCTGGCGGCTTGGGTGGCTTTGGCAGTCTGGATTCATTTTGATTCTTACTACTCGACGATTTGGTAACTTTTTGTGGGGTAAACGCTGGATTACCATAATTGCTATGCGTAAATATTGGCGTTTGGTCCTTATTCCGATCTCCGCCACCGCCGCCGCCAGATGAACGTGACCGGCTGCTACCACCACCGCTGCCACCACCACCGCCGCTGGGTAACGTTGTTACCGGTCCCGTTAGCGCACCAACTGCGATTTGCTTATAGTTACTCGGCAGCGCCATATTCATAAACATATATGTATGAGTAAATTCATATATTCTCTTACAACAAATATATTGTACTTTCTATATAAAAACAACACAAAAAAAGTTAATTCACGCGGACGCCATTGATGGTTTTTCTCTATACTCTGAAAATTAGAAATGACAAACAACGCGTCACAAGCTCAATACGATATTTGCGGCATTTTGCAGCACTGCTTGCAATACCAAAAATACCAACAGCACTATATGGGCAGCAACATTAACATCGATAACAATTGCGACATAATCAATTGTTATATATATGTATTATTTATTTATATATGCTGAATTTAGCTTCTTGCTCATATTTTCCAGGCCTTACTTAAAAAAGTGCTGGAAAAAATGCAGACCAATCAACAATGAGCCAATTTTTCCGATTACATATTGTGGTTTGTTTTATGTTTGACCTAAAGAATCCATCACAGCAAGTAAAACGTTGATATCGCTAATATTGATCAAATTCAAATTTAACGCTGCCAACGCCAGTGTATTTTTAATACTTAATTTTACAATTTGTGGTAAATCTGCCTTTAAACACATCGATATATCCAAAATAAATATCGATATTGAAAGTTTTCAAACATCGATATTTGGCCAGCGCTATCATTAAAAACGTAAACACTTTGAACTCAAAAAAATAGTAATAATGAACAGGACCAGTACATTTTTGCGTCTAGCACATATTTTACGCCAGAGCCAAAGCAATAAACGTGTCATTGCAGCAGCGCATTACCAGTTATTCTCAACATGGCCAACAGTAATTGCCAGTAGCAAATGCAGTGCTGCTCTGCAATTGACGACAGTCGAACGCAGGCTATGCAGACCGTATAGCAGTCAAACAGAAGCCGATTCCTGCCTGGATAGTGTTACATACGATCGTGTCTGTTCCGAGACATTGGATGCGTTGTCCGATTACTTCGATGAGCTGATGGAGAACGCCGCAGAACTAACCGGCAGCGACGTAGCTTATGGTGTAAGTACTAAGTACCAATGCGATTTTTAGTCAGTGTTACATCATTCTTATCAATTTATTTTCCAGGATGGCGTATTAACTGTGAAATTGGGTCAGCTGCATGGAACTTACGTGATCAATCGGCAAACACCGAACAAACAAATTTGGCTGAGTTCTCCCACAAGCGGACCCAAACGCTTTGACTTCGTGGGCAACATCAGTGCCGGCAAATGGGTCTATAAGCACAGCGGTGAATCTCTACACGAGTTGCTTCAACTCGAGCTGGGAAAGATACTAAAAACGCAGCCCATTAATTTTTTGAAATTACCCTACTGCAGCTAGTTTTCAAGTAGTTCCATTGTAACATTAGAAAGCTAAAATAACTGTAGTCATTTGTAGTTAGTTAGTTGTTCACAAATTTTATTGATTCATCTTTTAGGCAACTCCGAAGGAAGAGAATAGAAATGTATGAAATTAAATGTATTTCAATTTGAGAGTTTATATAGTGTCTCTGCTGTTCATTTGTTCTGTAAGATATATTTTGTTCTTTATTAAACCTATTTCGGCTGTTTCAAGTGCATCGAACAGCCTAAAAGAAAACTTAACAATATATACTTTTTTAATTATATTTGTTTCTTTCAAAAGCTATATTTTATTTTATGCAAACAAAAATGTATGGATTGACTTATTGATGGCCACCACCAAACATGTCAAAGTGTTGCTGATGCTGGGGTCCCTGCGGCTGTTGCATGAAGTTTTGTGGCATATTGTTGTAAGGTGGAGTTGGATCGTTGGCCCAAGGATTGGTCTGTCCGTTGTAAGCACCAGCAGCCATTGGTGCTCCATAGGCGTTGTAGTTGCCCATATTGTAAGACGGCTGCTGCTGCTGCATACCTGGATAGCCACTGGACATTTGATCATTGCCATAGTTGAAGAAGTTGCCACCGTTGCCAGCATCATTACCACCGAATGCTTGCTGCTGCTGCATCAGGTTAGGGGGGCCCACACCACGAACTGGTTGTTGTTGTTGTTGCTTGTGTTGCTTCTGCTGTTGCTGCTGTTGGTGTTGTTGGTGCTGTTGTGACTTGGCCGCATTTGTCGCCTGTTGGTTAGTGGTGTTGCTGGCCAGTGTGCCCATTAAGCTGGCAATAATACTTTCGGTGTCCCTCATCGTATTCTTGCCTGGAGCGGGCTTGAAGGTTAGGGCATTTGGCGACGACTGCATTGGCACAACGGTTGCTGCATCATTGGATTTCTTGCCCTTGTTATCCTTGGCTTTCATAACGAGATCATCGAAGTTGTAATCATCATCATCATCATCGTCAAGGACAAAATTACCACGTTGATTCAGCTTCGATGCTGCCGATGGCATATCCAGTTCCATGCTCTTGCGACTAGCGTTTGCTGTTGGTAGTGATGGCGCTTTTGGTACAGACGATGCGCCAGTGGAACGTGGACCAGCATTGGAGCTTGGTGCAGCACGCTCCGGACGGCTGTTATTAACAACACGCAGCAGAAATTCACTGCAGGATTCACCAGCGTTGCTTAGCTCAGAGATGTTCACATATTTACGCAAGCGCTCAACACGCGGGCGATCCATTACCTCCAGTTTACGCAGGTGTCCAATAAGATGCACTTGCTCCTCATTTGAAAGAAACTTGAAATTCTGTAGGAGCGTTTGCAGATCCGAGTCTGTTAAAGACTCCATGCCACTGCCGGCAGTCTCACTTATATTGACACCTGGCGAACGTTCCTTGTTTACTTTTTTGGCCAACTGAGACTCCACTTCTTTTATCAGTTCTCGTAAATCAATGTCCACATCGTCGCCAATATCTTCTTTATCATCGCTTTGAACAATACCAGCGGCAGTGGCAGCAGCGGAGCCTGAGCCAGATCCAGAGCCAGAGCCTGAGCTGAGGCCCAGACGGAGTGCCACATCAGTGAATTTGATGCGATTATTTTGATTAGATATGGCGAGGAACGTGAAAAATTGTATCAGCAGATTCATGTCGTCAATATTCAAGTCGTCTAAGCCATTCATCACCAGAGCAGTGGCCAGTTTCAAGGACACTATTCGGCGGTCAAACGGCAGCTGGAACTCCTCCTCCTTGTTCCCAAAGACTCCACGTCCTGCATCAGTCTGTGGCGCACCATTGCCACCTATCGGTCCGAACGCACCGTCGATGTGGAGGGGGGGAAGGAAACAGCGTAAAAATGTAACAATTAATTCATTTATTATTTCGCATTTCGATTACTATGAAATAGAATATTATTAATAGTAAAATAATACTAGAGTTTTACATACAAAATGGCTTCCATAGGCCTCCATGGGATTAGATCATGATCTATGCCTCCTTTCATTATTTTCATTGTGTACTCTTCACTTTTACTTTATTATTAATATTTTTGGACACTAAACTAACCTGCAAAACGCATAACTGCACCACTTTTAGCCGGAACTACGCCAGTATATATATATATATATATGTATATATGTATAAACTGTGTACAAATTGGCAACAAAATACAAAACAAAAAGCCCGTGGAGTTTAAAAGCAAGAACTTATAATTAAGTAAGCTTTATTATGCTACTAAAACTTTGTTTAAGTGTAGCGCGTACAAATTACACTGCAATTAAATGTAGTCAGTTTGTTACTTACTATACTATATAAAAGGTACAAGGGGTATATTAAGTGTGATTTTGAGGAAACCCCTAAGGAAACTTGGTTGAGGCTCGCGAAACGGTTTGAAACTCGGCTAAAGCAGGCCATCCACGTTCGAATTCGAATTCGAATTCCCTCAGTTTGTGGCAGAGAAAGTTTCGAACGCAATAGCTCGTAAAAGATTCGTTAGCGAGCCTTTTTCGATAGTTTTTCATTTTTTGTGGAAATTAATTTCCATTTTTGTCGAACAAAACGAAATGTGGACCCGAACACTACCACCAACGATGAACATTTCGCCGAGCACATGTTCGCCGAACGAATTCGAACGTGGATGGCCTGCTTAAGGTGCCATCCTTAGGTTCGCTTACATTTAATCATCTAGTTGAAAAAATATCACACATTTGACAATTCCCCAGGTACATAAGTGTATGTAGTCAAGTTCTACAATATACTATATACTCGTATATAAAACACTTTATACTGCCCGACTTGTTATCAAAGCCCATCCCAAATAATAGACATATATAAGAATAATGGATTAGAGTATGAGTGACCTAAGACTGGAATTATCTGGAATCTAAATTCCTCCTCCAAGTAGGTCAGTTTTAAGGTCACAGGTTGTACTCCCATTACATCGAATTGAACAGACCTGGCGCCTTCTGTTCCTTTCTATTCTATGTGCTGTCTTTCGCTCTCTCTCTATTTCGTGTGCGCGTCAAGAAACGTATGAAAACTGCGCGGGCAGTTTTTATTGATTCCACTCCATTTAATTCAGTTGTATTGGTCAATATGCATTGCCTTTTTTTTTAATTTTTCTGGTCACACTGTTGCCGAAGCGAGATCAGTCCCCCTTCCGTCTTAGTTCGTAAGGAGCTTTACTCCACACCAGTACACAAGTGGTGCCCAAACTCACACTATCAAACAGAGTGCTTGTATGCGTAGCATATAAGAAAAATGTTGACAAACTCCGAGTTAATAATACACTGACGTGCAAAACTGTAACACGTTTTCGGTATGGTCACTTCAACGGTCTGTTTCTTCGCTTATATTCGATGGATCTTAAAGATCTTAGTCTTATTTTGTTAGTTATATATTTAACTATGAATTGTAAAAATTTGAAGCCATTTGATAAGCCGGAAGAAAAATGCCAAAGCAAAATGTAAAAAAAGCCAAGTGTTACAGTTTTGCACCCTGGTATTATTTTAAAAAAATATTTTTATTAAAATTTTTTTAATAATATTTCCACAGGCATTTCGATTTTTTTAAGCTCTCCTATGTGATTTGGCATACTGTAGGTGAACCGTTGCCGCAATTCAGGATGAATAGCCTACCAAATGTCCTTTGACCACTCTCACATCTCCTTCATGCCACTTGGAGGCACCGCCCATTTCGCTAGTTCCAATTTTACATGGATTCCAAAAATTTTCAATTGGATTCATATCGTGGGATTGTGGTAGCCAGCACATGTACTGAAATTTTTGTTTTAACACCCAAATTTGGACCGAAAAGCACGTGTCCTTTGGATCATTGCCTTGCTGAAAACAACATTTTTTAGCAAAAGGACCCATATTCCCGATGATTTCTGGAAAATTCAGTTGTAATATTATTAATTATTATTCCTTTCACATTGTTACATCGATTAACACCAAGAAATTAACTCCAATTTTTTTAAAACGACCCCAAACCATACTTGAGCCGTCACCGTCCTTTTCCGTTTCCGCACATTTATTCATTACTGGCTTGAGGGATCTCTATTCCAATGCAAGGGGTGAAGAAGAATTTTTGTTGGGTTTTTGTTGACCATAGAGGTCAAAAGCAACAACAATTTATCGATTTGAGTCAGTCGGACGCTCCTTGCATTGAAATAGAGATCCCTCAAGCCAGTAATGAATAAATGTGCGGAAACGGAAAAGGACGGTGACGGCTCAAGTATGGTTTGGGGTCGTTTTAAAAAAATTGGAGTTGATTTCTTGGTGTTAATCGATGTAACAATGTGAAAGGAATAATAATTAATAATATTACAACTGAATTTTCCAGAAATCATCGGGAATATGGGTCCTTTTGCTAAAAAATGTTGTTTTCAGCAAGGCAATGATCCAAAGGACACGTGCTTTTCGGTCCAAATTTGGGTGTTAAAACAAAAATTTCAGTACATGTGCTGGCTACCACAATCCCACGATATGAATCCAATTGAAAATTTTTGGAATCCATGTAAAATTGGAACTAGCGAAATGGGCGGTGCCTCCAAGTGGCATGAAGGAGATGTGAGAGTGGTCAAAGGACATTTGGTAGGCTATTCATCCTGAATTGCGGCAACGGTTCACCTACAGTATGCCAAATCACATAGGAGAGCTTAAAAAAATCGAAATGCCTGTGGAAATATTATTAAAAAAATTTTAATAAAAATATTTTTTTAAAATAATACCAGGGTGCAAAACTGTAACACTTGGCTTTTTTTACATTTTGCTTTGGCATTTTTCTTCCGGCTTATCAAATGGCTTCAAATTTTTACAATTCATAGTTAAATATATAACTAACAAAATAAGACTAAGATCTTTAAGATCCATCGAATATAAGCGAAGATACAGATCGTTGAAGTGACCATACCGAAAACGTGTTACAGTTTTGCACGTCAGTGTATATATGCACAACATATACATACATATATATATACTTGTGGTGCAAACAACGACTTGAGGCTACGAATACGAACGTAAAACGCACGGCAGGAGATGGCGTAGTATTAAAAAAATTTAAAGACTTTTATAAGCCATATAATCGCTACCAGATTTTCGATAAAATATCGATAAATATCTTGATAGCAAATATGTAGCAAAAAGTATCTGCAAATTTTTCGAATGCATCGTTATAAAGCATATACTTACCCCGAACATTTGGTCACCACTCTGGTATCTGAAAAATGTGGAACTTGTTGGTTTTTATGAATATTGTATGGAACTTACGTTTGGAATTCACTTGGAAGATGATGGACGCAATATTGGTGATTAACTTTTTCACAACACGCACTTTTTGTGGATCATCAAGCACTCCGGCTATGAGGATGCCCTTAAGCTTCTCCTTGATGGTTTCCATGAACACACAGTTGTCCTCGTTCAAAAGCAAATCATCCGCAGAATTTGGCTTGATCTTCTCCATGGCAAGCGCTTTGCTTAGCAACTGCAGAGCCTTGGGACCCAGGCTGCCTAGATGATCCTCCAGTGCGGATAGCATGCGAAGCACAGTGACCACAGTGAGTGGACCTTCTGGTTCAGTGCCGTGTTCAGAGTCTTTGCCAGCTGTTGCTGTTGTCAAGCCGCTGCTGGTACCTGTGGGCGATGTGGAACGCTGACGGGGCTGACTATATTCGGGATAGACCCGCGAGTCCAATACACGAAATGTCTCCACTGATTCATAGTTGCGGGACGAACGCGAATAGCTATCACCTCTATCTCTATAGTAGTCCCCATCACTACGCTCTCGCCCGCGATCTCTATCCCGCTCCCGCTCCCGCTCTCTGTCACGATCCCCGTATGTATCTCGACTGCGGGATCTATCGCGACCGCTGCGACTATATGGCGAATGTGAGGATCGACGGTACGGTGAGCGTGATCTGCTGCGTGAACGCAGATTGCGACGTCGTGATGACATGGGTGATCGGCTTCTCGAACGACGTCCAAAACGTCCCCGCCCGCGCTTGGGCGAAAAGGAACGAGACAAGGAACGGTCGTAGCCAGGGCGACGATTGGGACGAGTTGCTATTGGTCCACCAGTTAGCTGATCATCATCACTAATATCAATTACATCTTCGCCATCAATCCCTCCACCATTACCGGCACGATTATTGGGTCCACGATAAGTGGCACCTTTACGTCGCACGGCACTGTTGCCGGGACCTTGATTTGAGTTGCTTTCGTTTGACTCTTTGGGGTTGTTCACATGTATTTTATATCGCTCGATTAGCTCCTTGGTGTTCTCTTCGTCCTCGTCAGTAAGATTAAATTTCTCCATAAGCTCCTTCTTGATCTTAGCAACGGAAACGTTGAACAGTTCAAGGCGTCGATCCTTCCAGTAAGTAATCCATTCGGGCTTGTAATCATAGCTATTGGGATCACACTTTTTTTCCTCCTGCAATTGTTTGTAGCGACGATTCCAAAACTGTTTCCACTCCTCTGAGTAATCGGGATGCTTCTCCGGATTGGATTCATAGGTTGAAGTCTCCTTGCACAACTGCTTCAGCTGCAGCTCCAACAGACAACGGAATTTCTCCCATTTGTAACGCTCTTGGGCAATATGTGAAGCTTGTATTGATAGCTCCTTGGGTGTTGGCAGCTTTTGCTTGCCGCCAGTTAGAGCAGCTGAGGCAACTCCTCCTGCTTTATTGTCAGTCTTGTCAACAGTTGGTGGTGAACGATTGACTGCACGGTTTGCTGCTGGCTGCTCCTCCAGATGCTTGCGCAGCTTCTTAGCCATTGGGTTATGCTGCTGTTGTGCTGACAATGGATTATAGTTGGCCTCATCGTCGTCACTGGAAATGGCATCCAAGGCAATGGTTGGCACCTCAGCCTTGCGATCGATTAAATTGAGTTTCACTTTGATGGCTTCGGGTGGATTCAGTTCGAGAATGATTTCGCGTAATTCATCTACAAAATTGGAACCGGCGGATTCATCGAAATGATATTTGTCGCGTACTTGTGAACAGATCTTTGCGCGACTTCGACGAAAATCATCACCAGCAACGGCCAATACTTCGACATTGCGGCCGAAATGTTCTTCGATTTCCTTCACCAATTTGTTAGTTGCATTCAGCACTAGTTCATTGGAGATGCCCGGAGAGCGGCGTAACTGCTGGAGCAGGTCAAATGCCTTTTGGAAGTGTGTTTTGAGATAATTCGTGCGATGGCCAATCGACGCCCAGTGTATAAATATTGAATGTGAATCATTACAAGTGTTGCAGAGTACGCAACAATAATCGGGACGTCCTTGGCCATCCTCATGCAGCTCCACCACGTATTCGGTACCAATTAGTGGGCCATCGTCATGGGTTTCAATTTGATTTTGTATAATTGCCGTGCGTGCCAGCTCGTCCTCAAACCCCGGCGGGACTGGCTCGCCCGCTAAATAATTCATTTTGTATACGTTGTATATCTGGAAACAAATTCAATCATTGGCTTCTATTATTGTTATGCTTTCAGCGGAGATGAGTGCGTGTCGGAGCGTAGGGAAAACTATGGAGCTACATCGAGTTTATCTTTTTTGTTTGACACGCACCCATCTCTAGACACAAAAATTTCAACATTTGATAAATACCTGGATTCTATGCGGCAGTAGATGTAAATATTATATTCACTGAATACTGACACCGGGAAGAAACAAATACGCAAAGAACGCGTAAACACACATGCACATTTATTTGTACGTACAAAGAGAACAAATTCACAGTAGCGGCTTGTATTTTTTTTTTCGGTATGGCCGCAATGCAATATTGTTGAAAGCGACGTGAACTCACCACGCGACGGGTGATTTACTGTTGTTAATATCGTTTACTTACAGTGCTAAAAGTAGCGCCCACTTACAATCGTTATACATAAACTTAATTCTGTTCTTTTTATTTCTACACTTCCTTCCCAAGTAATTATCCCAAGCACACACAACAAGAACGAAAATGTAAAGTCGGTAGTGTTGACAAATATCGTATGGGTAGAGAAAGCAAAATATTGCTGCGATATTTAAATACCAATTACCGATATAGATATCGATTATTAATGTTATATTGGTGCGATATTATTTGTTGCGATATTTAAATACCAGTTGCCAATATATAAGATATCGATTATTAATGTTAATGCAGAATTGTTATCACTTGAAAATAAAAGTCAGCCAAAAATTAACGAAAAAAATGCCAAGGCTAGAAAAAAGCACACATTTTATAAATATTACCTAAACAATACATATAGATATAAATAAATCAATAATTTGTCCTTATACAATTCTCTAATTCTCTGTGAGTTAACAGAATGAGGGTTTGTTTATAATAAAAATAATGTGTGCTCGAAAGTAAGTAAGTTGTTTGTTCAATTTTAATAATTGGATTTTAAACATAGTTTTAAACTTAACATCTTATATTCATACTTAGCCAGTGCGCAATCTGTACCAAATTATCGATTTCTGATATCGAAGCCGATAGCAGCACAGTCTGGCGGTCATTTTAAATAGTATGTACTTATCATTCGCATAGAGAATAAATGTTTATTTTGTTTTATTTGCCCTTAACAAAGTGAATTATCACTGAATATGATTTCAGGCCATTTACATTAACACAACTTGGTCTATATCCATGTGGAATTTGGTCATGGTCTATATCCCTGTGACACTTTTGATTAACTCGCTGTACTTCAACTGTAGCTTAACAAATTCTGCCTTTGATGAATAATATGTTAAACCCTCACAGCATCAGATAAAAACACACATGTGCATGCAGACACCACATTACATACAGCAGGGCGGGCAAATGGCAATAAGCTGGGTGCAAGTCCCAAAACAATTTCGCACCCACCCCAAATTGGTTGAAACGTGTGCTGTGATAGATGTAACACGTACCATTCGCATCTGAAATAGGAGAAGGGACATTAATCGCAACATGATGATGATAATGGCAATATAAGCGAATTCACAATGAGCTGACCATATGCGCACATAGACAATAAAACGTGAAACGGAAGCCACCCGTACTGGTACTCGTACAATTGTTGCAACAAGGAGCAGCAGCAGGAGCATCAGACCGGGTGGGCAGCCGCAGTCAGTTCACATTTAATGAACACGACGGTGACATGAGTTATGAGCCACACACTCGTATACGGTACATATATTTTATTTTCAACCTTCTCATTCTTTTTTTGACAACGAAATATTGCAAATCAGCACAGCTGTTGGCTCTGTGGTAAGCTTGGCCGCTGCTGCCAGGGTGAAGAGAGAGGGGCAGCGACACTGACGGCATCTCGACATCGGCATGAATGCAAATGCTATTTTACATTAAAATTGCGAATGAACAGGAGCATCACATTTGTCGCACAACGAGCAATCGCTCCCTTTCCCCTTCGAAGAGTACTCAACTCCAATCCCATTCTGAATGTGGTGGAACGCAGACAGAGGGAAGACACCCAGTGACACCCCTTTATTTCTTGTTGTTGTCTATGACCAAATCAGCTTAAAGATCTCGACGATATGGTCGCGTAATCTGTTTTAGACAAACTGGCAGACACTGACACAGCCATACGTACATATGTATCCTGTATGTGTGTAGTATGTGTAAGTGTGTACTAAGTTTCATACTCTAGCAGACAACCTCTAATGACTTTGTCGAGCACTTTGCTCAAAGTAAATCCTATTCCATTGGAGTTACATATGCAAATCTACTGAGATGTGAGCATTTACTAATTATAATAAACTAAAAAAAGTAAATTTAATACTAAAAGAATGATATGGATTGATATAGAACTATCAATAACTCTGTTCTTTAAAAATAAAGTTATTAATCTATTAAACAGGAATATCATAATAAACATTATAATAGACTTTCCGTTTTCGAGAACATCGAGTTTCTCCACAAATTTTACCCTAGTGTTAAAAGCTCCCTTTTTGTCAGCTTTAGTTTATTTCTCTCTATAATCTAGTTTTTGTTCAAAATGAAAACAATTTGATGCTCTGGAAAGGTACTAAATACATACATATATCTAAATGCTTGATTTACAATATTATCGCCTGCAACTAATACTAATATAAATCAATCTAAAGTATTAACGGAAAAAGAGTTAAAGGAAAAATCTAGTTTTTTAGCCCTCATAGTTTTGAGATCTAGGTGTTCAAAGTTCAATACAGATAACAATACAGATATTAAATAGTAGAATAGTAGAATGACCTAACACGGCTTGTTGTTATGTAGAAAATGATAATAAAAACCCCTTTTTAACAATAAGTACTTGTTATATTTGTTTTGGCAAAAGCATATGCTGGGTTCGGTGTGCAGCTTGTTGCATTGTATTTTTTGTGTTTCTTTTATATTTTTTTCAGTTTTTTACTCATGCCACAAAACGAAAATTTCTTGGCAAGTTGTGTGCAATTCATTAAACGAAATCTTCCCGTATGCAAATAATGCAAATTGCTCTACTTCGGGCTAACTTTCAGCAGCAAAACGACGACAAATTTATTTGCGGCGCATGTGGCAAGTAGCGATACATGCCTCACAGCAGCGCTCCATTCGCAGAGCCAACTCCATCAATGAAATGAAATGAATGCCGTTTGTATGTGTTCTTTTTGTGCAGGCATTTTCGGAGAATTTGCACCGAAAGTTCAAAAATTCCATTAATCATACTCGATAGAGTTTTCGCTTTTTAGACCCTGTACTTTAAAAAAGTACTAAAGAGTCTATTAAGTTTGTTCAACTCAGAAATGTATGTAACAGGCAGAAGGTGGCGTGTCAGACCCCATATATGTATATATATTTGATATTGATTTCATTAAATTATATCATTTTATTATTATTTTAATTATTGTTATTATTTTTATATTATACTATTTTCTGTTTCAGGCGGGGAAGAGCAAATGCGTGATTTGCGATTGTGGGTATGTGAATATTGGGGGGAAGGGTTTGGATAAGTGAATAACTGTATGTTTGGGTGTACATATATGCAGAGTACAGTACAGCGTCCGACTGCAGCTGCCTGGGCTGGTTTAAAGCTGCAATTTTAATTTCGGGGTTCGATCGTGGGCCTTACTGCTTATTACTACTACGATTGGATTATAAATGTATACACATATGTACATATTTACTTAAGGAGAATCCGCATTTGGCTTCCCCAAATATAACGAATTTCGTAAGTGTCTATAAATGCGCTGGATACAGGGTATTCAACGGTCAAGTGGATGCGATTGTAGAGTTTTCGTCTGATTAACGTTATTGCTGTATTTCGATTTTCTTGTCTGCATTTCGAGTGCTAATTTTTAGGAATTTTAAATTTCTTAATGGGCTGACTCGTTCGCTATTTTCAGCTGCTGCAATGCAATTGTTTGCTTATTAGCTTGTGAAAGAGTTTTCTCTGACAATTCCGGCATAGCAACCCCTATGCTCCTCTCTTGCGCTGCTTTTTAACCCGTTCCCATGCCTACGATTTCGGTGCCACCCCGTGAGCCTCTGACTGAACCGGACCGGATGTGCTCATTGTGCGTTATTTCTACTTATCACCCAGGGGAATATGCAGCACGCCGGAAGCCCTCCATTGCCAGTGCTAGCCAGCAAGCTACAGCTGGTATCAGCTCAACTCCCGCTCTCTGCCCCACTCCCCGTGCCATTGCTGCTATTCATTTCTCCGCCAAGTCGTAAGTTCAAAAAATGCGTAAATCAAACTAAAAACAAACTGCAATATGCCTTGCCATGAATTAGTATTAGTGTAAAACTGCTTTTAATAAGTCAGACTGTCAGGCCCGCATCTTCATGGCAAGGGGGAGTGTTACAGGCAGGTAGGGGCGGGGAGCAGTTTCATCTGCAACGGCAAAGTCAATTGCGGTTTTGCTAGCAAAATGGAATTTTGTTTTAAAAACTTTTGTACACTGCAAAATGGCTCGCCATGGGCGCATAAATTTCAGGGCGTCTCTTCCTCTTCCCTTTTTTGTATCCCTGCTCACTTATCCATCTCCCTCCTTAGCATCCCCTCTCTCGAATACCATTCAGCTTGCAGCAGGCTATCCCATAAGCTGCGGCATATGCATGTAGAATGTGTGGAAATGCCGCTGGACTAAATAGTAATTTGAAATTTTTACTTTATGTTTATGTCATTTGAAGTGGTTCCAAAAGTGGTTTTCGAAAAGTGATATTCGAGTGGTTCCCGGCTATGAGTTTTGGACAGTTTTTTGAGTTACGTTGGGCATGACTGCAGCAGCTGTACTAGCTGTATTTTAAGTGTTAGAACCACGGACCTTAAGTAACCGTTATAGTTCCAAAAGTCTCACTATGAACGGAATGATACTCTTCATGTAGGATACTCTAAACAATTACACAATAAACAATTATTTTGCAATTTTTATTATAAAAAAAAACTCGGAAAACGAACCTAACAAACAAATGAGGTCTCTAGCTTTTATAGTTTCCGAGATCTAGCTGTGTACACTCGCACAGGCTGATGATACACATACTTAAGTGTATAGGCGTGTATGCGTGTGTATGCGACCATGTGATTGAAGGGATGTCTGCATGTGTGGGTGTTGGTTAGCGTGTGTGTGTGCGAAGGAAATTACAGGGTCTCCTACTGTCTGTTGCGTTCGACTGTAGCTTTCCGGTTTTGTTTTAATAAGAGTAATCTGAAAATGATTCGAATTCGAAACATGCGTGATTAAGGTTTATTAGAAGTTCAAAAACGAAAAGTGAGCCTACCTCAAAGTTATAAGCTTAAATGTGCATAGTATAATGTGATGTTATATTGGTATCGGGTATTACAAAATACTAAATCACTTGAATGAAATGTTAATACACATATCTAATATAAAGCATTGCTTTAAGAACACCCAATGACATACATACATATGTACTTATACATTGTAGGTATGCATGTAGTTAAAATACAAAAAGTGCCGCATAACAAAATGGATAATTGTGAATTATTATGAGTCTCATACCTACGTATGCATGAATATGATAGATAGCTCTGCAGGCCATCTAGGCTATGCCTGCTTAGATAACTGATCTATGTATGTACAAGCATGCCGTGGTTGTTGTTATTCGCTTTTTATTTCTCTCTTGTTGTTGTTTATTTTTTTTGGCAATTTCAAACATGCAACATGTTGCAATAGAGCCCCAAAATTTCAAACTTTGCAGACGACTTATGTATATAAAGCAGGCATAAAGAGAGTGTCACGATGAAAGAGCGGGTGCGGGGGGAAGTGAAAGGGAAGAAAGGGGGCAGTTGCGCGTGTGAGGGCAGCATGCCAAATGGAAAAAACTTTTTGCCTTAATTTTTGGCGTTTCTTTTCGTTATACATATGTATGTATAGTATATGTATGTATGTACATACATACATATATTTTTTATACTCAGTCGCTTTATTAACGTTGCCCTGTTTTAGGTAGGGTGACCCTGTTGACGAAGAGAAGGGAATTGAGTTGGGACCAGGGCTAAACGTGGAGCTAGCCTTGGGGTTGGGGTTGGGCTCGGGACTGGTGCTGGTGCTGGGGCTGGGGCTGGGGCTGTTTGTTTGCTGGCAACAGTGCAGCAAGTAATATTTTTGCCGCATAAAAGTCAAAATATGCAAATAAAGCATGCTCTTCTTGTTGTTATTGCTGTGAGAGCAGAGCGAGAGCGAGAGCGACATCGGGGCAGAGTGCGAGGGGGGAAGCTAATACACCAACAGTCCGAGAGACAGACAGACTCGAACGGCAGCTCGTGGCTAGAACAATGCGCATTCTACTGAAGGCAAGGGGCTTGAGCGTGGGAAGGGAGGAGGCGGGGAGGAGAGCGTGGCTTAAATAATAAATGTAGTACACGCTTTGAAAGAATTTACTATGCTTTGGCAAATGGAAGTTATAAAAACCAAACATACACACTCACACATGCACATTCACATGCAAACACACACACGAACAATCGCACAAACACACACATGCATATACTTATGTATCTGTATATAAATAAACAATGCCCCTATATAACCCAGGATAGCCCAGTGAGTAGTGGAGCGCAGAGAGAGGTAGCGGCATTTCCATATTGTTGCTATAATCAGCGGCTGCTTTGATTCATCTGCATGCACGCGCGCTGCCGGGACGAGGACGGGGACAGGGACGGGGACGGGGAGGGGGAGCGAGAGATTGTTGGAACGGGGCCACCACCCAAGTCAAAGCCAAAGCCAAAGCCATTGCTATAGCCAAAGTTGAATCCATAGCAAAGGCCTTAGAGCAGTGCCTGCCACCCCATTATCATCATCAAAGTCAACCCAATCCAATTCAATCCCATCCAACTGGGCAAAGCAACCAACAACCACCACAATACAACAGACACACACAGACTCCGCGACTCCGTGTTTGACAGCAACTTCAGCTTCGGCTGCTATTCGTGTTTCGTGCGA
This sequence comes from Liodrosophila aerea, assembly GCA_035045005.1. Lineage (NCBI taxonomy): Eukaryota > Metazoa > Arthropoda > Insecta > Diptera > Drosophilidae > Liodrosophila > Liodrosophila aerea. The sequence goes on from JAWNNL010000485.1 coordinate 1,452,967, forward strand.
TTAGAGATGACACTTTGCATACAACACGATACCATTAGTTGCAGTTATGTATTCTAGTTAGATTTCGTTATTTATACTTACTACATTACGAATCCCAAGTAATAGTAGAATATCAAAATATATATCATCAATTGCAATGCAAATTTTAATTTGAATAACTCTGCTTTGCTGATAGCGCGTTTAACTAAAAAAGACAAAATTTGGTTAGTTATGGCCGACTATCTTTTAGTAAAAAAACAATATAGGGATTCCTAAAATTGATTTTGATTTTCTTTTTTGAACACTGATTTGATTTTGATTTGCTTCTGATTTTTAGAACATCTGGCAGCCTTGCCAAGATATTGGTCCTCTTTCTCTGATTATGATTATGCTTAAACTTTTAGTGTGACCGCCATTTCCGTACTTTCTGTGGTCACACACAAATTTTGTACGGAGCAGCTGCGAACAGCTGATTGTCATAATCAAAATCAAATCAAAATCAAATCAAAAGCAAATCAAAATCTGTTTCAGGAATCCCACTAATATGATCCTAATAATATTTTCAGTAAGAATGTTAATGTACGTAAACATCTGTCCATATGTGTCGTGAGTCTGATAACAAATGTCCCGGCACGGTCTCATTACAAATGCAATTTGAATACCGCCTCCAACATGTTTGTGTTTGATGTTGGAGCTCGTGTTCGAACAACAGCCGCTAACTGACGCCCTTTTCAAGTGTGTGCTGTCAGTGATGACACATCTCGCAGTGACCTTGCACAAATTAATTTTAGCGGGAAAAAGCTAAGAACTGAGGAACGTTAAACAGTTAGTTATAAAGAAAAATAAAATAAAAAAGGCATTATAAAATGAATAGTCGTAAAATAAGTAATTATGTGTTGGTATATTTATTAGATATTTTATCGCAATTTTTACTTTTTACTGCAGTTTTTTTTTTTTAACTTAAAGTTCGGTATTCAGATGTCAGGAATTTTCCTGAAGTTGCCAAACTCCTTATAAAAAAACCGACTTAAGGAATTTTTCCTTGCGTCATTTAATTTTTGGAAACATTGGAATATCCTCATTCATTTTGCATTTTATATGACAAACAAAATCGAAACATAAAGCTGTGTGCACGTTTGTGACTTTTTAGTATTTTCTTGAAGTTTTTTGTTTTTTTCCTTTAAGGCTATCTAGTACCACTGCGTTTTACAATCCACTAATCATATATCGAAAATTGCTTCAAGGAAAATTCCTGGTATCTGAGTACAATGCTTTAAACTAAAATTTTAACTGTGTATTTTTAAGGTGAATGGAAGATGCACTTCATCTTTTAATAATATTTAGCTTTTTCGATTAGAATAACAGTGAGTTGAGTATTAACCATTTGATTTTGACGCCATACCTCAATAGCAATTTAATTAAACTAAAGCAGAAAATAGTAGAAGCAGTGTAAATGTGGTACCTTATTAAAGCGTATATTTCCATTTATTTTCAATTAATCTGTTGACGTTTTTTTAAAATTAAAATATAGGAAAAGTTGACAAAACCTACGTTAAAAATAGGTTTTAATTGTAAACGAAAAATAGTTTTTTTTATACTTAAAAAGAAGTGTTTTTATTTGAATGAATTATTATTATAGAATTTCATTTAGTTTGCAGTTTATTATTTCATTATTAACTAACAAAATAGCTAAAATCTAGCTACTTTTTGGCTGCGCCAGCTGTGTGCTTAGCTATAAAAAGAGCAGCCCTTTTGTTGTGGCTCTGCTCTGCTCTCCGGCACGTTCGTGTCTGCTTGGCTGCGAGTGAGTGAGTATGTGTGTGTGTGTGTGTGTCTGTGTATTTGTGTGTTATCTCGCAGCCTGGTTCTGGTTCAGTTTTCGTTTTCCGTTAGTGCAGCATTTATCCTCGACGACGTTGGTTGGTTTTTCGCCTGCGCCCTCTATCATTGTCGCCGTTGCCGTTGCCGTCGCAGTCGCAGTTTCAGTCGTTTGTTGCCTTGTCTCTGGTGTTGTTTTTATTATTTTTGCTGACGCTACTACTGCTAGCTGCTGCTGCTGCTGCTGCTCTTGTTCTGTGTCTCTGTGTGCACGTTTTATTTATTGTTGTCGTGTGTTGTTTGTTTGTGTGTTTTTTTGTTATGGTGCCAGTGCCAGTGCCAGTGCCGATGCCAGTGCCAAGTTACCTGAGCACACAGCTTAAATAAAAAACTCAAACAAGGTGCGCGCAGAGCACCGGAGTCAGGGCCAGAGCATGGTTGTTAACAACCGCTGCTCCCAACGTCGCCCCTTAAACGCGCCAACGCCTCTCAAAACAAAGTGCCAGGCCCGGGCGAAGTAACCAATAAGTAAAACCCAAGGAAACAAAACGAAACTAAAACCAAACGCTGACGCTGACGCTAGCGTCGACGTTGACGCCTGACTGCCGCCTACTGGCTGCTGTCTGCCTGCCGCCTACCGCCTGCCGCCTGCCATCGCCTCCTGTTACAGTTACAGTTACAGTTTACAGTTACTCCCTATATATCATCATTTGGCAGCATGTGCGAGACCAACACTGACTGCGTGTTGTTGTTGTTAGTACAGCAACAATAACCATAAACAGCAACAGCAACAGCAACAACAATAACGACAGCAAGAAGAGCAAATACATTAAACACGCTGCATGCGCTGCTTCACTAAATGCAGTCGACGTCAAAGTTAACGTCGCTGTCGCTGTCACAGACAGAGTCAGAATCAGAGTCAACCCATATTATGGGCCTATGCAAACAACAACAACAGCAACTACTACAGCACTTGATACAAAAATAAACAAACAAAATCAATCAATTAATCAATCTGTGCACGCCCCGGAGCCTACGCCCATGCCCACGCCCACGTTGCACGCCCACATCCACGCCCACACTCTCTTGTGCTCGTTGTTCACGCCCACGCGCACAATAACAAGCAGAACCACAACAATGTTCCAGTCACTTGCATTACTCCTGCTCCTGCTCCTGGCTGTCGCCAATGCGAATATGGATGCGGATGTGGATGAGAATGCTGTTGATGCTGCCGCCGCTGCTGCTGCTGCTGGTGAGGCTGCTGTCCAGCTGCCACTGCCACTGTCGGGCACAGAGTCAACGGCATCGTCAGCAACGCCATTCGGCAGCAAACAGCTAAGCAGATGCCGCCAAAGCTGCTATCAGCAGGTAAGTCCCTCAGGCACCCCGCCTCCTTCTTATCCAATTGAGTTCAGTTGAGTTTCGGGTAGCGCACTTAAAGATAAGAAGCACTTGATGGACACTTCTATGCGCTCGACTGACCTGAGAACCTAAGCGCGCGAGTTATCCAAGGCCAAACCCAAAACTCGGCAACCTACAACCACTGACAATGGCCTGACAGACGAGACAAGACACAGGAGACAGGAGACAGTAGACAGGAGACTGGAGACTGGAGACTGGAAACAAGCGACAGGGACAGGGACAACCCGTCGGCGGGCAAGGTTCCCCCGTCTGTCTTTTTTTATATTTTTTATATACGAGTATATTTTTATCTACTCGCTGACATCGCTGCTGCTGCTTCACAGGTAGTCGCCGCCGTGGCTGTTACGTATCTGTTGACAATGTCAACTAGGTGGTCCATGGCATGGCTAATAGAGATTAGGCAACTCTGTCAGGGACGGGGAAAGGTAGGGATCATGGCAAGCAGCGTAATTCTTGGGCGTGTTCACTCTATAAGCAAATATTGGTGGTGGATTTTCGGGTATAATTTTCATTCAATTGAATAAGTCGACGGGCTCTGATTGCCAGCTGAAAACAAGTTCGAAATTATGCATAACCCCTAGGGAATAATGTACAGAAACAAAAAGTAATCACGATATTTCATTAAGGCATCATTAGAGCGGATCGAATTTTTCGATATTTTTCAATGCTAAATGTCAAATTTCTTCATTTAGAAAAAGAATTAAGATGGAGAATCAGATGTTAAAGATATAGAGAGCCATTAAATCGGAAATAGGGTTTAAATGTTAATTATAAACAACAAAATTTGGTATATGTACGTAAAATTGATTTAAAACATACTAAGATATAATCTTGGTATAAGTTAGATACAAAATTATATCACAATCAAATCTATTCTTAATATTAATGTAATAGAATGAAATTAAGATAACTTAAATGCAGTTCTATCTACACTTCAGTCGTTGAATTGATTAATTTCTTAAAAAATGTATCCAGGGTAAAAAGTTCGGAAAGCTACAGTCGGATGCAACCGACAGTAAGAGTCCTTGCACTTTCCCGGAAACGGAAACTTTTATCTGTTATTATCCGGTTGGTTCACAATTCACAGCACTGATAAAGGTTACCACAAGATTTTTGTATGCTAAAGCACAAGTTTGTATCTTAAAAATTGTGACTGGTGGTTCTTTGTGGTTTGCGGGGAGGCATACATTTTGCAAATTAAAAAGATATACATAAGTGCGCTGTTTATTGTTTTATCATCAAGAATTTTGCTTTGTGCTTTATTATCGGTACTATGTTAAAGACCTTTTGAATCTCACTTCTCATATTAGTTGTATATCAATTGTATTATTAATATTTTAATTTAAAGCCAAGACGAATACAAATTTAATTTAGAAAATTTAAACAAAGTACTGATGTAAAATTTAGGGTACATTTTCTATTGCATAAACCGACCAACTGTATGTTTCTTTGAACTATTATTATGGGCAAAAAAGCAAAGTTTCAATTTACAAATAACCCCTAAGGAAAACATAATAAAAACATTCAAAAGAAACATTCACAATGTACATACATATGTGATGAAAATTCCATTGGCTTTCGATTTAAATGTTTACATAAGTGAAACTTGTCGCAGTTTGTCTTCGGATAAGAAAAACAACATAAATTTGAGAAAAAGATAAACTTGAATGTTTCTTATTTAGACTCGAAAGTCTTAGCAGATAAGGTAGAAATTGGGTTATACAGGAAATTATATATATGTTTCCTATATGTATCAGTTATTATAATTTAATGCAAATTACTTCATTTATTTAAACTGAAATGATTGTTATTATGCTACTGAATTGAATTTAATCTTCAGTACCATCATTGAGACATTAGGTATGTCGTGGAAGGCAATTTAATATATCGTTTTCTTCTGGGTTTTCACCATTTTCTTCGTGCTGCAAGTGGCAACGGCTGCAGTGAATACATTTTCGGAATGCCTACGGTTTTCCCAATGTTTTTCCGTTTTCCTTAATGGGAAACGTGTGGAAAATTTGGTTCGATGAACCAAATGGCGTAGCGAATGCAATACGTTAACCTTTAGGGTTGACTTTTGCCTAAATGCCTGTCTAACCGTCTTTCCGTCTGTCTGCATGCTGCGTCTATTGCACCGAGGCTAATTTCACGCCTGTCCGGGACTCAGGTCCGTATCTAATCCACGGCACAGGCCACCAACCCACGAACGTCGCTCAATCAGCGCCAAATTAACACCATAAAACTTGGCAGCATCCAGAAGACTTTGTACTTCGATTTCTTTTTGGATAAGTTTTGCTCCTTAGGGGAAGGGTGACTCTGCGCAGGGGGAGACCACGAATTGTATAAAGGGGTGCAAAGGAATTGTCACTTAAGTCTGTCTCACCCCAAAAGAAAAAAGAAAAAAAAAACACGAAGAAGAATGAAAGAAATCGTAATGCCAGATGCGTATGCCGGGCACGTAGGCTTCGGCTGGTGGTGGAATCTGTTCCGACAGCGTTTTCAATAATTGACAAGCGCAGCATTTGGCGACTACGTGCCACCAACCAGGGGCAACTGGGGCAACTGGTCACCACTGTGGGCAATAGGCTGCAGTGGCAGTGGCAATGGCAGCTCATAAAACTGCTCAAAACTGACCTGGATGGGTAATTTATGTGGCCTGGGTGTGAAACGATGTTCAATTCCGTGGGCAATTGCATGTAAAAGTTGTCTCTGCCTGCGTTTAATTTATATGGGCCAACAACTAGTTATGCCAGGTAGGCCACAAGTCTCTCCTCCTCGCACTCTGCCTCACCTTCCCTCTCTTCTCACTGCTTGTCTGGGGCAGGGGCAGGGGCAGAGGATGTAGTGCTCTTAGAGCTAAGAAGTGAGAACTGAGTGCCTGCTCAGCGTTTTCATTGAGCGTGTGGTGCGGTTTGTTTTCATTGCCAACTAAAGATGACAGTGTGAGTCGCCAAGCTCGATAGTTGCAGACAGTGATATTTTTGGAACTAATGGAGATGTGTTGCAGAAAACTAATACATGACTGTGACAGAGAGATGTAACAGACAACTAATAATAACTAATAATAGACTGAACTAGTTAAAACATCAAATGCTTACTCTATCAATCATTTGTTAGTGTGTTTGTTTTAAGAACATAAGTCCAAACATAGTTCCTATAATGAATCTTGACGGGACCAGAAAATCACTTTATTATATGGAAACTTCGTTATACAGAAATTATATCTTTTAAAATCAAATTGGATCGAAAAAGTTGTGTGTTTGAAATCAAATCATAATAGGGAGAGCTTCATTATATAGAAGTTCACTATAGAGAAGTTCGACTGTACAATTACATTTTATTTTTTTTCTTCTAAAAATTATATTTATCCCGCAATATAATAGTACATTTCGGTTGTGTTTAGCTGTGGCTAATAATTGGAATATTGGAATGATTGACAGTAATTATCAATAATGAAATGTTTATTTTTATGCCCTACTAAATTCAACTAAAGTTGATAAATACTCACTCATTCATTATGGAGCGAGTAGCAGACAAATCATATGCCATGCGATAGTTTTTATAACGATGAATCTTAGTAATCACGCTGCCAACGCTAATTGGTAAGGCTGCGTTTGGGCCACATTCATTCATACATTCATTCAGTAAGACAGTCAGTCATTCGTTCATTCATTTGGCCGCCTTATTGTTGTTACTTATCGCCCAAGTTGTTTCGCAAAGGCCAAAAATTCAATTGAGCGGAAAATATGTTGTCTTTGCGATTTTCCTTTTGCCATGCTCGTTTATCTGGCCGCCTTATTGTGTAATGATGACAAAGTGCTCCTGCTGCTGCCTGCTGCCGGCTGCCTGCTCCGGGTGTGCTGTGCTCTAGGGTGCCTGAATGCTTGATGGTCGCCATCCTTCACATTCTTGGTTCCAGCATTGAGCCACAGTCACAGTCGCAGTCACAGTCACAGTCACAGTTACAGAAGTCGGTAGAGTGTCCTTTTTTTTGCTCGAGATACTTCTCGTTCTCACATGCTCGATACTCCATACTCTATGCTCAGTTCGCATCAGCACATTCATTCATTTGTCTCTGTGTACTCATTCATAAACTAAACAGAACTGAACACAACGGGCAGAGAGTGGGTAACACTGGACCAGGATGTTGTCGTCGTCCAGCTGTCGCTGCTGCGTAGCTAAAGCGACAGTTGACAAAGGCTAAGCAGGCAAGTCCAGTTAGTCCACAGTTTCATCTTCTGCGTCCTGCAGCGTAAAAATTTCAATTCGCCATACAACTTTGCGGTCATTTATACACACACACACACACACACACACGCACACACACACACGCACACACACAGATACTACATTGAGCTCTGTCTTTCTTGCTAGTTCTTTTTTTCATGTTTTTTGTAGTCAGGCCTTTTATATTACAGTTACAAATTTGCGTCTATTGTTGGTAATGGCGTTGCTTGTGGCCGTTGTCCTCGTCCTCGTCCACGTCCACGTCCACCGTGAGAGCACAAGGATAGCTGGCGATAGAGGGAGAGCCATAGAGTAGCCTGCGGCCTCTGTGCCTGATTACTTTTTCTAGCTTACTTAAAATTCGATTAGGCCACGCCCACTAACTAACTTTTTTGTGCCATTCCGTTCTGCTCTGTTCTGTACTCATCTCATCTCTTTATGTTCTCCTTCTTCTTGTTCTCTTTGCAGTTTGCGAGGGATTGGCATTATTGCATGGATTTTGCTGATTGCAGAAATGTAAGTATAATGCCTATACTCCTATACTTTCATACTATATAATAAGTGCTATAAGCATAGAACGATAATAGCAACAACAGTCTAACTAAAGTTCGCCCTAAGCCCTGGCTCTTTAAACAGGCAGCAGCAACAGTTAATAATTGTTTTTGCTACCATTAACCCATTAACGTCATACCCTTTTTGTGTCTGACACTAATGGCAAATGTTTACATATTTTCATTAGTCTACATTTTTGGAAGAGCTTTATAAAAGTTTTCCTAATGAATAAAGTTTTTACCATAATGTTGAAGATTTATTTAATTATTATTAATTATATATATGTTTTAATATTTCATTAAATGACATTCATTTACGGGCGTCAGGCTGCTCCTCAAATTCTATTACTTTAATACCATATTCAAACCTTTTCAAATTATAGTTAAATTTACACACATTAGGATTAAAATATTACAAATTTCACGTAAACTTCAGTTTCTACATAGTGTGATACACACCCATAGATACTGATTCTAATTTTCTTAAATTTATAGAGCCTGAAGATTCGAGTAATTGCGTTGTTTTGACTTTCGGTTTAACCCACTTGCTTTCAGCACTCCTTTGCTTCAAGGCTCTTTGAAAACTTCAGCACCCTATGTGTTACCGTTAGTCGATACAAACAGTTTTGCATAGATGGAACTATTTAATTACAACTCTTTGAATTTAAAATGGTTTAATGGTTATGTCTCTTATCATTTTTGTAATACTTTTTCCTGATTAAGGATCATAAGAGTTAGACACTCATAACTTCAAGTTTAACAATAGAGAGCTAATTACTCTGGGTTTTGTCAAATTTCAAGTACAAATTTGGGGATACATATCAAATCATGATATACTGCATTTATGACTAGCCAAATAATTGATTAGATAAATTAGTAAGGTTAAGTTTGATTTATGAACACAGCCTCTTCAATAAAGATTACGATTTTAAGGCTTGGCAACTTTATTTACTCACTCTAATCAAATGTTTTCTTATAGTACCAACTAAAACATGTCTGAAATATATACATATAGTAAATGCTCTTTAACCTGGCAATGCCGGCTAGTACCTAGTAATTATTGTCAGCTAGTATACCTGACATTAAGCATATATAAAGCATATTTGCAGTCCAACTAATTGCTAGAAAGATCTTAACTTAATCACACCCAAGCTTAAAACGCATGGGGTAGATTTGGGGACAGTGACACAGTCAAGGGTTAAATGTTGATGCTGTTGATTGCTGCGGGCGGCTGGCAAAATTGCGTTGCCAATTTGCGGGCAACGCAATCGCGACTCTCGCTTTGATTCGAACTGTGTGTGTGTGTGTGCGTGTGTATGTGTATATGTATATCTAATGACTCTCCCACACTCCAATTGAACTCATCAATGTGTTTCTCTATTTAACTCGTATAGTGCTGGCAAAACTGCCAAAGGCAATTGGCGCCCTTTGAGCTGCGCATCCACCACGCCCATCGTCAGGGCGCATTGGTATTGACCGACATCGGCTGGGATGAGTTGATTGCAAACGCGTCGCGTCAATGCCTGATCACCTGGGAGGTATCCGGCGGCGGACTCATGGGCAACCTGCTGACAGACACGGCACGCGCCGAGCTATCCTTATGGCCGGATACAGTCTATAACATACAGGTCACCTGCAAGCATAAGGTAAGCCAAACCTCAAATCGGTACTAGGATCAGAAGTGAAAAAAGGAGCAAGCGAAAAGCTGTGCTTGGCATGCCGTACATAATATATACCCTAGGAAATGTTTCTAGCAGAATTTACATTTTTTTTAGTCTTATAATCGTTACGGACGTATGGCATTTAGTTTAAATCTCTATTCATGAATCAAGATATCCAATTTGAATGTAAAATTTAATGAAGTTTAAATAAAATTAAATTCAGATTATTGCTAGGAACTTTTATATTTAAAATCGAACAGTAACTAGAATGCTATATATTGATTTTCGTTTTGATGATCATATCTAATAACTTTGCGTCTTGAATTAGTAGAAAACTAAGTTTCAATTTGACTATGTACATACTTCAGGTCATTTTAACAAGGTACGGAGTTATTTAGATATTGTTTGGTAATACATACTTTATAGAGTTTCTGTCATAGTACGGTAGACGCTTGATCACAATATGAAACTACCCTTCTTGAGTATAGGGAAGGATATTAAAAAGCAGAGTAAACTGTTTGTCAACTGGTTTTTGTTTCGCTTTATATCTGTGCTTGCAGCTAACGGGTCTGATGCGTCGCTCCCTGAAGCTAAATGTGGATACACGTCAGTTGCTGGCATCCACAATGGAGGGGTCACCTTCAATGACAAACACACGCCGGACAATGCCAAGCCTTGTGCCCGTTTTCAATCCCAATACCAATACGAATACCAATCGCAATCGCAATCGCAATAGCAATAGCAATGCCATTTCCATTCCCATTGGCGTGTCATCGACAGCAGCAAGTGAAGCACGAGCAGCAGCAACAACAACGGTTCCAACAGTGGGTGTGCTGCAGCGTATACCACATCCCACGGACCGTGTGTACATCATCAGCGCATTGCCAACGGCCAGCCAATTGAGCGGCGTTGTATATCCGGCATTTGGTGCGTTGGCCTTCTTTCTGGCGCTGTTGGTCATGTTCCTCTTCCTGCGTCCGCAACGCAAACGCTCAGCTGACGATACGGATACCGCTTCGCTGCTCAGCGGACGTCGCTCCTCACGTCTCTCCATTGACAACTCCACGTTGCATGTGTAATTAACAGCAACAGCAACTGCAACTGCAACTGCAGCTCAACCACACCAACAACACAAACAAAAGGTTCTGCATATGGAGAGAGCAGCAAAAACATTGACACTAAATGAAAAATGAGAGAACTTGTAGTCGTATATGTCTGACTATGTGATATTCTGCACCCAAATTGTACATAAAAACACAGACTCACACAAACACACACACAAAACTATATATATACATATATAACTATAACTACATAACATTATTATTACATTATATACCATGGTAACAAAAATCTCACATCAAGTCCAAAAAACAAAGGAGACAAAAAGTTCGCTCAAATCGTATGTTTAAGTTTAGTATAATACTTTTTTTGTTAGTATATTTAGGCCAGCAACAACATCAACAAAACAGTCATACATACATACATACTATATAACTATTATACAATTACGCCTATCTTATTATGCGCTGACATAACAAACATATAATTATATCATAGCGTAAGGCATATGGGTTTATATACTTATGCCATAGTATATACATAGTGAGTACAATTATATAGACATACCTACATATAGGCGGGCCACGGCTCAATCAACTAAATACACCAAACTAAATGCAACAAATTGCTACAAATTTTTCATGCAAAAAAATACAAATACAAATAAATATAAATATAAATATAAATATAAATATAATATAATGAGAGAATGAAAGTTATGTTCGGCTTGTCGAAGTTCATTTACCCTTGCAAATGGAGAGTATCTAATTTTGTAGCACAGTGTATGACAGTCATCACTGATTTAGCTTAAAAACTTGTTTTGTTTTCTGAATTACTCTGAAATCTGTTGACTTCGATTGGGATATGGTTGGAAACAAAACCGATCAGTCCCATGACAGCTATATATATTATCTATATCGATATTATCGATATCTACATATATAGTGGTCTGATTGATATTAAATTTGGTTAGCAATTTAAATATACAATGACGGACTGAAGAGCTGAGTTTGGTATATATATCTTCAGAAATAAAAATGATATCCATTAAAAACAATATTATCACAATTTTCAGCTAAATTCCATTGCAAGAATGGCATATGCATATGTAATTAGATCTGTTGAGTTCATATTAAAAATTTGAACGATTTTGAATGTTCTAATTGGTTATATAGGGACAAATCGAATGGGATTTATGCCAAAAGGCGCCATACACTGCAAAAATTAAGCATACCCCTTGCAAGGGTATTCAAATTTAAAAGAATACATTTTTTTCTCGTGTCGCGTCGCTTTTTCAAAACTAAAAAAGAAAAGAAAAACTAAAAAATAAATCTTAAAGATCGCATGTCATTTATAATAAATTTCATCGTATTTAAAAGTAATAAATAAAACTAAAATCAAAATGAAATATTTTTCAAAATTTTTGAATGTTTATACTTAGCTAAAATCTAAAGCAAAATGCATTACAAATTATTAATTAAACTACAGAAATATTACAAAATTTATGTGTACTTGAGCAAGGTCAAAAATTAAATAAACAAATGTTATATCGAAAAAGAAAATTATAAAAGCTTCGCTACGCAATTGCCTGTAAATACTAAAGCATTAATGAAATTAGAAATCTTTTTGTTGTTTTTTTTCCTAATGATATACATACATATATTAAAACAAATAATCATAATCGCATCAACCTCTTTTCCAGTTAAATAAAAAAAAAGCGAAGAAGGTATATAGTCTCTATATAGTTGTACGTGCCGCAGGAATCTACGTATTGAGGCTAATATAAACACACAGAAAGTCTAGCAGTTTTTGTGTTTTTTGTTTTGTTTGATGCTTACATGATAATCATATACATACATACAAACATACATATGTACATAGATTTTATATGTAGTGAAAATATTGGACCAAATTCATGCTGTCTTTGGATTCAGTTAACCATCAAATGACGAGGTTTGTTCAGCTATCTTTCCTGGTATCATTTTTCCTTTACGCTGTTTTGTTTCACACAAAAGGGTTAGTATTAAATCTGTGTCCCATAATTAATCTAAAATAAACCAATTTTCTTTTGGACTCAAATTTGAAAGATTTCGTTATATGCCTTTATCTGTGCATACTGTTCAGAAAGCTAGCTTGCTTTATTGCCTGAAACCATCCCATTGCAAACATTTCGAATCCAAATACTGCCACTTCCCCTGCCTCCAGCAAACCTCGTAAATAGACAGATCCAGAGCATACATACATAACTCAAATATTACAAACATGTAGCACGCTCAACTAAAAGTTATAATAGTTAGATACAATAGAAACAACCTAGAGACTTGATAACAATAACAATTGCAAAGATACAACAAAAAACAAACAGACAAACATAACACACACTTGCTTACATACAGAGTCATACCGTTTGTATGTATGTAGATAGTAAAATAGTATTACGAGTATATAATTTTGGTACACCGAAAGTTGAGAACCCTTGCAGAATGTTCACAAGTACACAGATCCGATGTGCAAAATAGCCGAAAACTCGCAATTGATAAGCTTAAGTCAAATATTTACAAATATATGCATACACAAATATAGACCGATCGTTCCTGCAACCGCTACATACAAACATGATATAGTAATGCGATCTGATAAGCTTATATAGAATATATAACATAATACTCTCTGCAAGGATCTAATAAGAAGTACTTTTTGTTGAGTCTGACAAATACTAGTTTATAATGTTAGCTTTCCTACAATTAAAAAACAAAAACAAAAACATATAATAATAAATAATGAAAATAAAGTAAAAATATTTCTCAGTTGAGCAAACTTAATAGACTCTTTGTACTTCTTCAGCACAGGACTTAAGCAGTTATATACATAGTTGTCAAATAACTGTTAACTGTTTTTCCTTTCCATGCGCAAAAGACTTTTTGAATCGTCGATCGTGGGCAAACGGTCCGAGAATGAGCAGACCAAAAGAGAACAGAAAAAACTGTTCTTCGGTTGAGCGCAAGCAAAATTTGTATACGAGCAATTCAATCGGTTGCTCTCAGACTTTTTGCTCCAAGTCTGAGTGAAGAACACTTATTTTGAGACCGCACGAATCGGTTCACAGTTATTTGCGAGCTATGGTTATATAAGCAAAAGAGGAATATGTTGATTTTGTTTAGTTTAGCTCATACATTGTTTTTCGTAAGGATATGCCTATGCAAAGTAGTATGGCTTCTTTTAGTATTATAAGTATTATTATTATTTCTATTCGATTATGTAAATACAGTTTAATTTGTTATTGCTGCACGTTTTTATTTTTAATATACATACTACAGATGTGCACATATATGTTCATATGTCTGTGCATACATATGTATAGATATTCAGTTTTTTGTATTATTATTATTTTTGTTGAGTTGGGGTTGGCATGGGAATATCTATGAGTATTCCATGGCGAACTAAGTCATCGATTTTTCTCCGCCATAGAGGATGATGTTGATAAAAACAAAATGGATAACCACTTACCATATAAATTGGAACTGGAAAATATGCCAACGATAAAAATAAAAAAAATAACGAAAGCGAAAAAATAAAAACAGCTTTTGTTGTAAGCGTGGTATAAGAGTGTGGGTGACGATAAGGGTAAGGTTGAACAGGCAGCCCCTCTCCACTTGAGGGCTCCAAGAGCCGTTGTTCTTTATCCAAATTGGTTTGGTTTGGTTTGGTTTCTCGCTCGGTTTACCTAGTTAGTTGGAGTGTTTTTTGGGGAGTATTGGGTGGCGTGGCATGGCATGGCGACCCCATTATTGTTTTTACCACATTTACATTTATGTATTTATGTGGTTTCTTTACTGTATTTATGCCATAAATATCTATCTGCTATCTGCTATCTGCTCTCTTCGTTTGCAATACGAATTTTGTTAGCATCACATGAAGGAGAACTATGCAGAAGGGTATAAAGAGTTTGAGTAGCCCAAGTGGAGGCGTAGCAGTGCCCACAATGCATAAATAATCTTAATTGGCCTTAATTGAGTCATATTGAAGCCATAAACACAGAAATCTCAGTCGCTATAAAAGCTAGAGGCTCTAAATTTTGCATAAAAAGTTCCCCTTGCTTTCAAATCAATAAAACACAATGAACTAACAGAGTTTTAGTATAAAGGTTTAACATTCAGCATGGACATGACTTAACACTCGGTTAATTCATGCCTTATGATTTATTACGATCGCACAATGAACGAAGATGTTAGTACTATTCTGTCAAGTACAAACGACTGCAGCGTGCTACATGTTTCTTCAATATTGACAAAAGATTTTCTTAGCTTATCTCTAATGATGCTGTAATACAGACATTCTTCAGCGTCTAAACACTTTACCAGTTCTCTGATGTTTAAATGGTTTTTAAACCCTGTACTTTAAAAAAGTACAAAAGGGTCTATTAGGTTTGAGCAACTCAGAAATGTATGTAACAGGCAGAAGAAGGCGTGATTAGGACGACGAGCTGCGTCGATCTAGCCATGCCCGTCTGTCCGTCATCATCAGTTCTGTGAATTGTGGCCCAATCGGATAATGAACACCAGAGATATTCAAGATAAGATTTGCAGTACGAGGGAAGGAAGAGCATATGTATGTACATAAGTGTATGAGTGCTTGCGTCTTACGTTGCGATATGAGTGTACGTGTGTATTTAGCATTAGCTGCTGCAAGGGAAAGTACAGGGTCTCCTACTGTCGGTTGCATCCGACTGTGTTAATTATCAGACAGATTAGATGTCGAAATAGAACACACCAAATGCTTCAATTCTTGCAGCTGAGTTGTACACTGTGGAAAAAAGTGGATGCACAAGTAAAGAAAGAGTAGATGCACAGGGATACTTAAGATTTTGATTTCATTTTAATTGATTAGAAAAATATTCAAAAAGTATTGCTTCGAATCTCCGTCAAAGTTTTATACACTTGTAACGGTGATTTAATTTGTTTCAGTGTATCCTCATTACTGGTTTCAAATTCAATTCGTGTAAGCCGTGCCATTTATCCTAAATCCTTGATTTATTAACTGTAACAATGTGACACCTTGTGTTTTGTGGAATAATGTTGCGGTATGGTAAGCTCAGGCATTGTTACAGATTTTTTCACTTGAAGATTTGTTTTGAATTTCAATACAAAACAAAGATATACAAAAACACAAAAAAATAAACTGAATGGAAAGAATCCCCTTTAGACAGCCGTAGGGATCTCAGTGTGCCCGAACATGGCACCCACACTCAAAACAACAAATCTCAAGTTGCATTATCTCAAGTTCCATTTAGAGTTAGCTAAGGGGTTGTTGCTTCACCTACACAAAGAGAGCAAGTGCGAGCAAGGGGCTGGGGGCCGGGGGCCGGGGGCAAAGATGTTAACGTTGACGTTGTGACTGTGTGAAAGATGGGGGGGTGGCCGAGGCGGAGGCGGAGGTGGGGGCACTTGTGCACTGGCATTTGTTGGTCGTCGTTGTTGTCGTCGTCGACGGTTGACGGTTGGCCACTTGGCTACCCCGACTGGGATTGGGATACCCACAGTTCTACTTGATTCTCATTCTCAAGCACTTTTTATAAACCAAATTAAATTTATATGGCCCCCGGCCTGTAGCTAGCAGCATCTACAATCGCTCCCGCTCACACTCCCACTCGTTATTTCATTCTTATGCTCTCTAGCATCTGCACCCACACCCCCACCTCCAACCGACTACACTCCACTCCACTCCACCCCATTGGCAGTGCCATTTCCATGCTCTCGACGCTGTCAACTGCCAATTAGCTGAGCATTTTTCAACATTTTAAATTGTCTTGCCGAGTGCGTGGCCCCAGCTCTGGGGCAACACTTGAGTGAGTCGTTTTATGCGACAGCCTCAATGCCTCCGATTTGATTCCTATATATATACATACATACATATATACACACACATATATATACATGTATATTTGTTGCTTTGTTTTTGTTGTCGCTGTCAGCTGTGCAGCGCGTGCTTCATTTATCAAAAAGCAATTACAATGTTATGGGCAATTCGATGCCTGATGCCTTGTTCTTCCCATGGGCTATGTATGTATGTATGTTTACACATATCTACACACAAATATGTACATTTTTATATACGCATGTATGTGTGTGTGTACATATGCAGTTTGGGCTCCTGGTCTCACTCGGTTTATCCTCGTCAACATCATTATCATCATCCACCTGCCAAAACATCAGAGTAGCGCTAGAAGCATGATATAACCAGCACAATATGATTTCATTTTGGTATACTTTGTTGCTATTACAATATACCCCGTACTAATGCCAATGCGGGTATATTCGATATATGTATAACTGAATACTTGCAGTAGCGACAGTCGAGCACAACTAATATCATAAAATACTTTAGCCTATATCATGGATTCGCTTAGCATTAACAATCACCTCTGTCAGGACTTTTAGATCTTTTCATAAAAAATGTTACTTGAATAACACTATGCAGCAAAATTTGACGTTATCTGAACTATATCTACCAAACCTAAAGCTGAGTCGATCTAGCCATGTCCGTCTGTCTGTATGAACACCGAGATCTCGGAAACTATAAGAGCAAGAGACGTATTTTTGTATTCGTGTATAACATAGGCAGGCCAAGTTTATGTTTTTTTATTTGATATCTCATCTCCCTCCCTCTCAAATTCGCAAAATATTATTAGCATGCACAGTTTTAGAGTCACTATCTTCCTTATTTGCATGAATAAAGCTTTAGACGCTTTGAATGTTTGGTGCGATTTGCAGCCCAATCGGATAATAATCACCGAAGACAATCTATTTTCTTTTGTAGGCATGTGGCTGGTGGAGGGGGGAAGCCACAGTGTACGCGGCCACTAGGGCGTATGCGTGATTTTTGATTGTGAGTATGAACTATACATATGTATGTACATATATGCTGCTGCTATTATCGACGCCCAGGGCAAATCAAAGTACAGGGTCTCCTACTGTCTGTTGCATCCGACTGTAGCTTTCCGAGTTTTTTTTTGTTTAATGCTCATTTGTACAAAATGGATAAAGTATTAAATATAAAACGAAAGCAAGAGGATTGAGGCAAAGCAGAAACTGAAAAATAAATTAAATCTGAAAAGAATATAGCCGGTACCTACAAACATATTGTATTACAATATTACAATAACAATACAAATTATTAACTTTAAGTAGGAGAAAAAAACCAGAAAAAACAATATTAGAAAAAGAAAATGCGAAGATGCTGCAGAGCAAGAAAAATAAAATAAATTAGACTACAAAACTCAAAACAGGAGAAAGAAAAACAAAAAAACTTATTCTCAAATCACTAGAGATGTGGAAGACTGAAACTGAAGGTGGATAAGGCGGACAGCCGGATAGTCGAATGGGCAGTGGGTGGAGTGGCAAAGAAAAAGGCCAAGTCAGAGCACGGAGAAGACAAAAAGCGAGCATGTGCTTGTGCCATAAAAGGTTTCTCATTACAATTTTTGGCCAAGGGTCGCATCGTTGCACAAAATTACTTTTTTCTTCTCTCGGTGCTTTTGCCGTTGCCACTGCCACTGCCACTGCTACTGCCACAGCCGTTTCTGTTGTTGTTATTGCTGCTTCGCGCTCTCAACGCCAGCGGCGCTGTCAAAGATAGAGTGTGAGTGAGCGGAAAAGAGAGTGGGAGGACGGGAGAGAAGCTGGTTGGGGACAGGGAGTTGCCCAAAGGGCGATTGATATACAACACACAGCCGCACCACACTAGCATAGATATATGTATGTATGTACATACACATACATACGTATGAAGATGCTTTAGCTCTTTATAGCTAGAAGTTGCTGCGCCACACGTAAGCACACCAACTCTGAACGTCATACACCCACACCCAAACACACAAGGAACGTAGTTTGCTGGGCGGTTGCACGTGACAAGGTCAAACATGCTCGATGCTCAACGGCAACGGTTCGATTCAAAGGATAAAACGAATCCGTATTCTCCGAACAATAACAACAACAGCAGCAGTAGCAGCAGTCATTGCGTCGGCGCTTCGCCTCGCCTCGAACTATGCTCACTCGCAACATACAACACTTGCAACACAAACACAACATACAATGGGCAGGAAACAGGCAGCAGTAGGAGCAGCAGCAACAACAACTATAGATACTAGGAGTGAAGCCTTTGCTTTGCTCTTACTGCTGCTACTCCACCTCCTCCTCCAAGTGGCGTGGCACAATTCGCGGGGCGCTACGCTCGCATTTAACCTTACCAAAGGTTACGCGGCAAACGCGCGAGAATCATATCCACGACGCTCAGCGCCGACGATGCCCGACGACAGCTGCTGGCCGAAGAGTGGAACTGAAGTGGAACTTTTGCCCGTCACAGCTGTCTGTGCAGGCATCGAGATGATGATGAGCTGATACTTGCCACTTAGAGTTGAACATTAAATGAGTATCGTGCAATGTTCGTGCGTGTTGAGTACAATAAAATGCGACTTTATTACGATATCAAAATGTAATATCTTAATGTTTCGGGTATTTTATATTAAACACACGTTTATTAGCCCCAAGCTTCGTTTCTTCTTATAAAGTTTTGTAAATAACAGTATTTCACGTTGTAGGTCACATTGAACATACATACATATGTACATTATATTAACTGCTCCAAAAAGTAGACTACAGTCATGGTCAGGACACTAAAATTTGATTTTGTTGAAGTGAAGTTTTACAATTTTAAGGGAAGTTCATTTTGCAAGTTCGAACCTCTCAAGGAAAATGATTTTTGTAAAAAAATGATTTAAAAATGTAATTTTCATGCAGGATTCTTTTGTGTATTTCAATTTTAAAGAACAGTGTAATCAATTAACAAGTGTTTATTTGCAAATCTTCAAAAATGAAAGTTCAAATTGCAAAGTAGGAAAATGTTAATAAAAAAAAATATATTACTTTAATTATTATGTTAAATTAAAGAAGAATCCAAATAAATTTCTTACTTCGAACTAGTTTGCAGTCCTGCTTATAATTAAATTGTAATATACGAATTTCGAATTCGTTTTTAAATTGAAAAACTCGATTAAGCATACAGAAAAATGGTCACACATCGTGAGAGCAAATATTTGACAAACGCTCATCTCTAATTGGGCGCTGGTGCTCTGCTGCTTATGCTGCCAGTGCAATTGACAGCTGTGACGGGCGGTAACAAGTTGATAGGAGTATTGTATCTCAGAGATTTCATCTAATTCGCTTTACGTTACACTTGATTTTCGACTTGTGTTATTAAAAGACAATCAGATTGGGTATTAAGGACATGTCTCATTGTTAATCTCCTTTAGCATTTGCTAAAAGAGACTCCGCAGTGACAGGCGCTGACAGCACAAAGAGTGATTTTTTTATTCTTATTTTTTGAATAGTCACTGCAATTCGTCTTATCATTGCATACATAATATATGGAAAAGTTTAAGCACAAGCCAAGCAAGTTGTGCTTATAATTCATCAAAGATTAATGTTAATACCAGATTCATTGCCAGTAACGCAGTTATCAGCACAAGGATTGGGAGAACTTTTGCTTTGATTAAAGTTACTTCATAAATATCACATGATGATTGTTCTTAAGGCAACCTAGATATGACCAAGTTAATTCAAGTTCGCATAATTCATATAGTATAGTATATATATATAGTTCATAGTGGCATTTATGCAATATTTTGATTTATATATACGTACACTAATGATACATTTAGCTTTTATAGTTACAGAGATCGACGCGTTCACAAAGGCAGATGGAGAGACGAGGTTTGTGAACTTAATCAACCATATATGCACATACTATGTACTTAATGCCGTCTGCCACATATCCTTCTATATAATTAAGGAAATCTTTTTTTGTGTTGCAAGCTAAATCTATCCATGAAATACCTTTTTATGAAAAGGCTAACCATCTTGTATCTCAAAGTAAAATAATTGTTGTCTGTCATTTAACTTGTTATTGCAGAATTTTAGCGTCAACCCGAATGAAATAATTAAATACTCTTATTGATTTCTAATTGTATTTGCGGTAATATTTATTTTGTTTGAGGTTGAGAAATCGAATTGCATGTGTGTATGTATATGGAAAGGCTTCTATAAAATTCTAAATTAAATCTTAAGCTTATTATAAACATTTATTTACAACAGTTCGAATAACTAAATAGTTAAGGGATGTACATATGTATGTATGTATATATCACAAGCGAAATGCAGCTCAGTTTACACATATGGATTCCAGTTGCTACCGTCCTCTGGTAGTAAATTATTTGTTATTAATAATATCACATCAATGATCCACCAGACACCCACGCCACCCATTGTGAGCAGTTTACCCACAGCGGTGCCAGTTTGGCCTAGGCAAAATCGATCCATGCCTAGAAAGCCCAATAGCATGCTGTATATTAATGTGGTGACGAAGTAATGATCCGTATAGCGAACGCAGGGAACACCGTCACGGAAGAATGTACGTGCACCATAGCAATCAATATCCGTGTAAACCGTGCATTGCACCTTCGTGTGTTCCACATCCTCGTAGGAGGAACCACCAAAGCGAAGACAGCCGTAACCTTTTTCCTGGCGTGCTGTTGCGTTATTGCGATGGTCAATTGGCTCCTTGCACTCCAGGAAGTCACGTGGCAAAAATGAGCACATCACATTGGGTCCTAGGGGATTAAATGCTGAATTGGAGCCTGATGATGCTGGTGAATTGGAGCCGACTTGAGACTGTGATTGCGCTTGTACGGGTACCACCGATTGAACAGCCGTTCCGGAGACAACTGTTTGTGGTTGTTCCTTATCACTACGCGCTTGAATGGCGTAAGTGACAGGACTTATGATTAAAAACGAGATTACAATGCTGTATAAAACTAATTTCTGCTGCATTGCTTCGTTTTGTTTTTATTGTAAAAAAAAACACTGTAATTAGGGATGGTCAAACGATTGCGATGATTGTATCGATACTGCATCCGTTTATATATCGGTATATCGCATGCCACTTGCAAATAGTAAATATCGATAACGACTTGGCGCCGTGGCGTCTCTAGCATCAGATGCTTGTCCCATTAACAATATTGTTTAGTTTGAGAGGACATTCTAATTGCGGCCATATAATAAAATGCATTAATAGCTTAAAAAGGCAACTATTGTATCAACTGTGAATACTATTAAATAATCAAGGCATTGCAATAATATATACTTCATAATGGAGATATTTGAAAATCTTTGCCGTACTTGCGGCAACGACTGCTTGGACGCAATGAATATATTTACGGATAAAGTTATGGTACTAGACAAGATGCTATCAATATCGGATATAGTAACGGCATGCTTACCCATGTCCGCATCCCTACCAGCTTTGTCCCCGGATGACGATTACCCCAAGCAGATATGTCGGGTCTGTATGAAAAAATTGATTATGATATACGAATTCAATAATAAATGGCAAACAGCTAACAATGAGTTTAACGTTGCATTAAAATTTGAACAACGAAGGAGCCGGGCGCGTACAGTACCATCGATAGAGTCTACCGTTAAGCTCGAGACAAATGAGCATGGCCACAAATCGACTGAAACTACCGTTCCGCTCAAAAGCGAACCAAGTGAAGGTAAGATACAGATTGTACAAAATTGGTGTAATCAATACATGTTTTTTTTTTAGGCACTGAAAATATGCAAATCTCCGAGGCACAGTTAAACCACAATATTGCTGCCAAAAATATTCCTGCGACGGGTCAGAGAGACGGCAGCTACCAATGTGCATTATGCGATGAACGTTACCACACATTCGCCGCCATTAAAAAGCACCATAAAGTTAACCACCGAAATTGTCAGTTATTATTCTTTGCGCCAAGGCAATAAACACTTTTGTTTTCATTCACATCCGTTTGTTATACTATTTTACTTGCACTAGAGTAAACAGAAAAAAAATTGAGGATAGCCACTAGAAATTTATACATTTCCTTTAATCATCTTCATCATCGCGCACCTTAGCGGCGCGAGGGTCGTCGTGACGATAGACTACATAGCTAGTCTTATAGCGGCGATTGTCACCATCCTTCGCATAGTAATTGGATAGACCGATGCCAGCCATAACAAGTCCCGCAATAGCCAGTGCGGACCCACCAACAATATCGGGAATTTCGTTCCAGGCGCGCTTTAATAGCGATGTTGAACCACGGGCGGCGGATGCTGACATTGTGATCGCCTACGGAGAATAAAGTAATACGATTAACTTACTGTATTAATGTTCCGGAATGGATATTACTTATTAAAAATATGCGTTTCAGTTACACAATAATGTTCGACGAGTTGTAAGCGATGTGCCAGACGAAGTTCATAAATATCGATAGCATGCGACAGGCACGGCCTACTTGTTAAAACGATAGCGGCTCTGTGAATTTGTATCGATAGTTTAGCATGGTTATGCTGTTAGTGGTTACTCCACACTTAATAGAACTACCTCCACAATATAACAGAATGGCGCTCCGTATTTAACAGAATTTGCTCCACTCTGTTGACTAGCAGTTCTTGTCAGAAAATAAATGCTATCGCTCATCTCTAATTCGCGATACAATTTAATTTTTTAAAGTTCTGTTGTGAAAGCGCAGAACCTTTGTTTGTTTAAAATGGCATCTGTTTCTGCACGAGCATTGCATTACGTTTTTAAAATTGGCGATCGTGCCAAGAATGCATTTTTCTTTCGCAGCATTCTGGGCATGAAGGTAAGGTTCAATGAGCGGTAAGGTGTCGTGGCTAAATTGAAAACCCTGCTGTAAATACACACAGGCATTCCCATGTTTGTCGTGTATGTGAGCTTATAATTAAAGTAATTATCTCAACGTGATGACTGGCAACCTAACACTTGTCCCGACTACTTGAAGATTCTAAATATAATAACTGATATCAGATAAGAAATTTGATATGTTTCTTATAATCTTTGTAGGTCTTGCGTCATGAGGAGTTTAAGGAAGGTTGCGATGCCGAGTGCAATGGGTAAGTGATATTACTACTACTACAGAGAAAGAACTCGCAAGTAATTATACATATATATATCTCACAGACCCTACGATAATCGCTGGAGTAAGACTATGGTTGGTTATGGCGCAGAGAGCTCCCACTTTGTAATCGAACTGACTTACAACTATGGGGTAAAAAGCTACGAAATGGGTAACTAATCTTGAACATATGTATATAAAGATTTTCTTAAGTCTGAAAACATTTGCAGGCAATGACTTTGGTGGCGTGACCATACATTCCAAGGATGTACTTACCCGTGCCGCTGAACACTCATATCCTATAATAAAGCAAGGTAACCAGAGTGTGCTCGTCTCACCGGATGGTTACAAGTTCTATGTACTGGAACAAGAGCCAACTATTAGTGCAGATCCAGTTCAACAAGTGGAATTGCATGTACGCAATTTGGAAGCTTCAAGACAATACTGGCATGAGTTATTGCAGATGAAGAATATCGAGTCCAACAACGAATCTCTGCTGCTTTCCTATGGTAGCAGTCAGACACCACTGCGTCTCACACTTTTGAAGGAGGAATTGAATCGGGCCAAGGCCTATGGTCGCATTGCGTTCGCGATACCTGGAGAATCACAAAAGTCTTTGTTTGAGACTGTTCAAAAATCAGGCACTACAATACTTAAGCCCTTGATAACTTTGGATACGCCAGGCAAGGCTACAGTTACGGTCCTTATACTAGCCGATCCTGATGGTCATGAAATATGTTTTGTTGATGAGGAGGGTTTCTCCGAGTTATCCGAGGTCGATCCGCAAGCCAATGATGCGCTTGACAAGTATATACGCAAGGATCCATTCCAGGATAAGAAAACGGATTAAGAGATAACACCCAAAAATTGCCTTAATTCTTACCCAGGGTGTAGAACACCAAGCTTTCTTTTTGTATAGTGTAAATAGACACATGAGTATACTTGTTTATTATATTATTTAAAATTTAATATGTATGGAGTTGGAAGTCAGAGAATTTATATATTGAATAAATATTTGCAACTTAACTAGAATTTTAGTTTCAATTCACTTTTTTGTTCTTATTTTTTAGCGATTTTTTTTTCTATTTTCTTTTCATTCTTATTTAAATCTAATGGAATCTACAAAAAATTCAACTGCAACGTTAGGAGCACCACTTGGGGTTTTGGAGCCCGACTTGCGTCCCTGGGAAGTTATGGGTTGGCCACCACAGCAGAGTCGCGGAATTTTTCGCAGTTGGGCACAGCGCTTCGCTAGGACTGGCGACAATACTTCGGCGTTCAAATACTTCGAAGAGGATGGCATTTCCGATGACTATGAGACCCTATGTCTGCGTAGTGAATTCAAGAGATCAATAGGCCGGCCGGAAGAGGCACTTCAGGATAGTGCGAGGGCTGCCCAATTCACTGATAAATGGAATATGTGCGTAAATATTCAGAAAGCGGATGCATTGTACGATCTGAATCAGTTCGAAGAGAACAAACTACTGCTGCATGATAATGTGCGTTCCCAAATAGGTACATCCAAGCGCCCATTCGAGTATCGTCTTAAAATGGTCACAGAAAATTTTAACGATAATACAAGCGAGAGCTTGAGAACATTTTTCCTTAAAAATGGAGCCAAGATCTGCGATATTCACTATCAATTGCGGTCAGAGGCAATCCAAGCAGCACGCCCATCCGCATATCTGAAATTAAGTGATAAACCCAAGGAGTGTGATGTTCAAAGCGTTAAGCACAAGGTTGTCCAGCATTTATCACCATTACAGACGGCTTGGCGGGACCGCAAAACGGAAATTTTCTTTCAGAACTATTTACATCGTGGCTCAACAGATGTATCATTTCTGAGGTCCCTCTGCCACAACCCCACTGTATATCTGGATAATTATTATATGTCGGCTGGTGAACGTCGCGAATTCGCGAATCGTTCCTATGACGGTGTCAAGAAGTTCGCCCGTATGCTGCACGCGCGTAGTCCACTGTATAACAAGTCGTCGGATATCGCGATATCCGACCGGTGCCATCAACATAATATCTACCGTATACAGTATCAGACTCGCCGGAACATGCTTTTCATTCTGCGTACCGTTCAAACACTGCGCAAACAAAAGGAAGTCGAGGTGAGTGTGTTGGCTAAAAGCTCGGCCAAGCTTTAAGCTTCTCGAAAAGCGGAAAGCGTGCACCAGCTTTAAGCTCACCGATCCCTTAAGTTAAATCTATTATGTACATTTTATTCCCAACCAGCGTCTGCGGAAGTTTGTGGCCAAAGTTATGGGCGAGTACAATGTGCTGAAAACCATTCGTGTTATGCCCTGGAAAATAGAATTCATGAACGAGGTGTACAATCATCTCGCATTAAGTTTATGCGAGAGATGTAACCTGCCCAAGCACAAGTTATCACCCTACGACAATGACTCCATGTGCCAGCTATTGGGCGTTACGCCGATGAAACCGTATGCCAATCGTCAGGTTGTCTTTGGTGATCGTTCTACCTATGTCTATGAGAATAGTGGGCCTGCATATGAGAAGGATAAGGCGTTTAAGTAAGTTATGGGCTCAACTTTTCGTATAATAAAGGTATAAGAAAAGGATA
This sequence comes from Liodrosophila aerea, assembly GCA_035045005.1. Taxonomy (NCBI): domain Eukaryota; kingdom Metazoa; phylum Arthropoda; class Insecta; order Diptera; family Drosophilidae; genus Liodrosophila; species Liodrosophila aerea. The sequence goes on from JAWNNL010000485.1 coordinate 1,479,271, forward strand.
TTCAGATTGTGCCAAGAGCTCAAATCTGCAAAACTCCTTCCCCTTCTAACCGCGAACAGCAACTGTAGCCACAATTTTTAAGGTAAAAACTTGCGGCTTAATTTACAAGTAGCTATTGGGTACTTAAATATATTCCGAAAATTTCAGCCCAATTGGACAATATTCAATGGAGTTATTCGATATTCGATTAATTAGTTTGGGGAAGGGGGAAAGCAAAATAATACTCGCATGCCAGCTGAGCTGAGTATACGTGTAGTATACGTGTGAGTATCGATATGCTGCCATATTCGTATAATATAGTTGTTAATAAAAGTACGCGAGGGGGGTGTCCCAAATGAAAGGGTGTCCGCTAAGAGAGCTTTTACTGTACTGCATGCAATGCGTTTTTTTCTCAATCGTATTTAATAATATTTATTTTAGGCGTACGAAAGCAAACCTGGAGAAACGTTTAGTTTTCTCAAAGTTACCCATTGAACGAAGTTATTTGTATTATGAGCTATCGGAAGCGCATCTCTTCATGAATCAACATGCACTGAGTCTGATGTATGCCAAGAAGTCTGTCGCTGAGGCAAGAAGATGTAGTAGTAAAATTTGGGAGTTTTTGGCCACAATGCTTGAAGCGAAGTCGCATGCGATTACCTGCAAATTTGAACGTCAGGCAGATGTCCTCGATGAAGCCTACGCACTGGCCAACCAGCTTAAGTCGCCCAGACTCTGCACCTTTATAGAGCTGTGTCGCATGCTTAACAAAGATTATATGGCTCTGCGCAAAATGTCCCAGTTGGTGTCTACGAAACGGTTTCGTACTAGGTCTTTAAATCGTCTTAGCAATGCGACCGCAACTCCAGAAAGTGATATTGATAAGGAGAGATAACAGCGCTGATCAAGAGGAACGTTAACTGTACTGTACTGTTATTTGTGAGACTTTCCCACATATACTGCATACAGTAATCGATCCTCAGGCTTAGCGACACTGCTGTCATTTCTTATCGATCATAAAAACTACTAATATTTTACCAAAATTTATAAATAAAAAAAAATTTTAATAAAAACAAATAATAAAAAAAAGCCCAGAAAGCTACCGTCGGACGCAACGGACAGTAAGAGACCCTGTAGTTTGATTTGCCTTGGGTCGATAACAGCAGCATCATATACATACACAGTCACATATACATAAATACACGCACACTTGTGCATACATACATTCACTTATACATACAAATAAACGCGTAAATACAAGCAATACAGACGGTTTGTCTGTTTGTATGAACGCCTCGATTTCGGAAAGTATTTATTTATTTATTGAAACATTTACTTATTTATTGAAGTATTTTTACTTATAATTTATAGTGGTACTCACTTAATATTGCAATTTTGATTGTGTATATAATGTATGTTAGTGTTATTACTTTGCAATGAATAGTAGATTTTGATACAAATAGAGTTATATAGTATATATATCTATATTTATGGGGGTTAGATTGAAGGCTAGAGATTGCACCGATGGATTGGTATGTTTTTTCTTCTTTCTTTTGCTTAACATTTTTAACTTTTTGCCATATTTTCACTATTTATAACCTGGCAGCAAATGAGGGGGAGCGGACAAGCAAGTAAATGGAACGCGGTACGTCTGTATGTATGAGAGTAAAATGCGTCAATAAATTCAAAATGCTTGCCACACTTGCGGCATTGTGAATTGTATGCAACGAGTGGCAGCAATACGAATGAAAAATGTGCTTAAAAAACATTTATTGTGTCAATGCTGACCGACACACAGCCAAAGCGACTCGTGGAACATAGAGAGACGAAGAGGGATTGGCTTAGTTTGGCAAGTCCCGCAGCGCCAAAACAAAATGCCAAGCCGTGTTTCGCTCTCCACGCTCGCTTGTTAAAGCCCTATGTATGTGTGTGTGTGTGTACGTGTGTGTGTGTGTGACACACTCGCAGCTCATTAAGCCGAACCGCCATTAAAAATGCACAGCGAGACGACCAATAACAAAAATAAACAGAGCCTTAGAGCATGCTACAGTCGAGATTGTTCACTTCAAAACGCGAGGAAATTCAAATAAGAAAATAATTATTTTTACTTCAACCGCATATACATATGTACATATGTACATACATATCTCAATTGTAAACCGTTACAGGTTAGTGCGACATTGTACGAAACTGTCAGAAGGCAATCCCATGTTCTGCCCCGCATTCATTGTGACTCCGCTTCGCGCTGCTGTTGCACTTCAATCTGTTGCCAAAAAAGTAGAGAAAAGAAAGGAAAGGAAGGGAAAGAAAAGGACGAAAGAGACTTGAAAGAGAAGCAAACAAAATGGCGAGAGAGCAAACAACAACAAGTCATGCCACCTGCCATTTATGTGCACAAAGAGCGGCAATCCGATTGGCCAAAATTGAGGTCAACACAAGAAGGTCGCCTCGACTCGCAAGTCACAAGTCGCAACTCGATGCAACTCAAGTCGAACACTGCTGACGTTGACTGTGACGGGCCACGATAACAGCACAAATAATTGGCCACGGCATCCAAAAGACCAAAAAATCGAGAATCCACAACCCAGAATCAAATTGCATTGAACGCTTAAGGTTTCGAGACGCAAAAAAGGTAAACTGGCAAATGATAGACTTGCCGCAACTCGAGATGAAAACTAAATAAAATAAATAATTCATTTGCATTGTGCCTTACCCTCTGGCAAGAAGGGTTCAAATCTTTGTGCAGCATCGAATACAGTTTGAGAGTTCTCCTAGTGAGACGAATGCATAGGTATTTGACTCAATGTCACTTTAAAATTTAAGTCTGTCTCTAATGTGCTCGACTTGCTGCAGACATCAATTGCAAGTAAATAAAAGTTGGTTTATTATTATTATTTATCAGAGATTCGTGTGACTCTGCGACCTCGAAGATCTATTCTGCTCTCTGCCTAATTGAGTTACAGCTCTTCTGCCAGCTCAATCGAGCGATGATTTTCTCTGGCTGACTCTTATCTCCAGACTGTCTAGGAAGTAGTTACCTAAGTGAGCTAGCCTTAACCTACTGACTGCCGGGCATATTCCTTCGAGACAGAGTCTACACAGTGCATCTTCAGCAATTTTAAGCTCGTTGAGATCCTTGCGTAGCCTGCAATGTCCTGTAAGTATGCCGGTGACTATTCTAAGTGAATTTTTGCTCATTCTTAGGCAGTCCTCAGTTCTCTTCTTGTTGTAGCTTCCTAAGAGCAATTTGCTCTGTCTGGGTCCCTGATATGCTTCCCAGTATTCTTTGCTGTCCCTTTGTGCCTTAGAGTTTATACTTTGGCCGACAAAGTTGGGTCCAAGACCACAGAAGGGTTCTGGTTCGCTAGGCTCGATGATATCAAGCTTTTTAACATTGTCTATTTCTTAACAGAAATACTACTATATATCATATGGTTTTATTCAAGTTAACATTAAAATTAATTATTTTAATTTAAAATATTTTCGAATCCTACAATTATTGCGACTATATTCATGGTGTTTTATTTACTTTTAATGCAACTTTTATGTGCGTTTTCGCGTGTGGGTTTCTCTCATTCTTATTTAGTGCGTTCTTTTGTTCACTAGTTCGTGAGCGTGTGAACTACTATCGGAATTACTTATTGAACTACTTAAGAGTAACATATCGATTATGGTATCGTTTGATATCGATTATAATATAAATACAATGCAACAGAATCTACACTTTATGTGTAAAATAAAAGTACAGTGCACAGAAACATATACACACACATGTGCACAATATGGCAAATAGTGGGTGGCTGACCATTCAGTAATCGCTGCCCATAGAATGCAGTCGAATGCATATTAGGCCCAGTTGTTGGTGGCATCGTCAATAGATGCCACCAAGGTGCTATTAGCCAAAAACGAACAAATAATAGTCATACACAATGGCTTGAGCCACGTGAATGCAGCAAAACAAATAAAATTAAATTATTATGTAGAACGTAAATAAAATTCTAGTACTTAGCATACAAATCGACTAACAATTCCAGAGCACAAATATCGATAAAGGCCTGAACAGGGACGTGCAGAGGAAAAAACAAAGGGAGAGATATTCATACATATGTACACTAGTACGAGAGACTGAGCTAGAGGCGAACAGTCATAAAATGTTATGAGTAATCACAGACGCATAGCTAACAACAACAACAGAGATATTTACAAATACTTATCAAGTCGAAGCTTAAATACTCTACCCTTGAATTTAATACAAATACGTACAAAAAAGTGAATTCAAGTCGATTAATATCAAGTTAAAGTTGAAAGTGGACTTCAAGCAATCTGTAATTTTTAGTAAAAACAAATAAAATAAAATATTTACATTTTTGTCTATTAAAAGATGAATTGTATTATCTATTAATGTTGTGAAATCGATTACAAATCACCATATTCTACTCTATAATTCTGGCTCTTCTGAAGAATTACAATTACATTTTTGAAATATATCAAATGTAGGCAAAAGCTTCATACTAAATGGTGTTCCCCTTGAGATAGGGTATTAAAATAAGAACAAGGCAAATAAACACATAAATATATCAAATATGTACTACGACAAATCTCGGTTGGCCAGCACATTAAAATATGGCCAATAACAACCGAATATCTCAGATGATGATGATGATAACGATAATGATGATGATGATGATTATAACGAAAGCTGGCCATGGGTAAACGTTTGGTAATAAGAGACGCACAGATATATGCTTACTTGTGCAAGAAGTGACAGTGGAGCGAAATGTAGAAAGAAGAAGTAAAGGAATAGCAAAAAATTCGAAACCAAATTCGACTTGAGCATTTTTGTAATCAACATAAAATCCAATCATCCGTCATGGACAGCAGCCAACAGACGTTTAAGAAGCAGAGTCAGTGGGCTGAGTGGGCGCGCCAAAGGGCTACGTTTATATTTGGACCCTCTACTTAAAAACTCCAAAGTGTCTCTAAGGCTTGCGCAAGTAATAAAGTGCCACATTGCATTCAGAACTGAGAACTCTTGACTAGAAGAATTCATTTAAGAATTTAAGTATTTCGCTCTGACTTCTAGTAAATCTGCAATCTCTAGAGTTATTTTAAAATATTCGAATAATAAGAGAAACTCTTGGAAAAGTGGCGTATGTCACCTTTTATATTATACAAATATATGCTTTCGATTCAAAATTGTTTAAAGACCAATAACTTGTCAACCAACTGAAAGTCAAGTATGGAATTTAAAAGTAATATTGCAATGAATTAAATGAGAAAAAACGATCTTATGTAATATTAACGGTAGTATTGTTGAAAAGGGTCGATACACTGTTATAAAAATGCATTATTCTTATTATCCTTCGAAGTTAGCTTCTGTTTTGTTTTATAGATAAATTACATCTCGTAATAAACACAGAGTTTTGGGGAAAGCTTTTACATAAAATAATATTGATATTTCTCAATACTAACGGTTTTATTTTGTTACTTTCGTTTCTTTCGTTTTGTTTTTAGTAATCACTGATTTTTTATTTCCTTCCAAGTAAAAATGCTATTGCTGTCGATTGCGTCCGACTCTAGCCTTTCTGACTATGTTTATTATTTTGCATGTTCGCCTGTTGGGCCTGGGGCAAACATATATACATGCATACGATATATGTATGTGCTGCTGTGCATACATATGTATATTTCAATGCCTTAAACAATACATACATATGTATATGTATGTGTGCATGTACATATGTATATATGTATGAATAAATGTCGAAAAACGAAAAATTTTGATTTATGAGTTACGAGTGGCAAAACCAAAATATGCGCAGCTCATTTATAACGCGCTTAAATCTAATACGCTCAGTTCTCATGCGAAAAGTAGTCCGACACGCTGGCCGAGAGTTGGGTTACAACACGCTCTGTTCTCGATGTCGGTAGCTCTGTGTCTTTGGGTCTGTCTCTCCGTCTCTCCGTCTCTCTGTCTTGGTACTTGGCACTGTTACTCTTGCTGATACTCCTCCTCTGATGCTCTGTGTTCTGCTCCTCGTTTTGGCTTGTCTTCTTGGCGCTGTCGCGTCCGTATCCGCCAACCGCCAAACGTGCGTAAAGCGACGCGTGTCCGCTTTATGATTAATATGCGCTACAACACAAAATACACGATAAATAAGCAGTAGCAGGAACAGCAGCAGCAGCAGCAGCAGCAGCAGCAAGGGAAGCAGGAGTAATAGCTGAGGCAGTGACAGCAGACCAAGGCTGGAGTAACAGACGCACAGTTGCCAGAATTCCAGATGAAAGATGGAGACAAGGCACAGACATTACTACTGTTACTGCTGCTGCTATGATGGCCGGCTCTGCGCTCATAAGTAGGCAATACTTTTTCTGCTCACATACACTTATCAGCACATACATGTGTGTGTGTGTGTGTGTGTATAAACTTGTATTTGACAAAGTTGTCATTTTATAATGAAACATTTTTTATTTCTATCTGTAGAATAAATTTTATTTATTATTAATTAAATTAATATCAATAATTGACTGCACCTAATGAAAGGGCATACATGTTAGAGAGTATTAAGTAGTCGTGCCATGTAGCAGACTTTATTAATTTTTTAAATATTATGCTACTTAAAAATCATAAGCCTTAATTCAGCATTCCAATTATGTTTATAAAAAGGTGTTGAAAGAAATTTGATGATCCCCATATGGGTAAGACCCTGTATGTCTCCCTTATTGACCTAATAATAGAGTACAGTTCTTGTGTATGTAATGCTCCTTATACAATACCCAGAAATTATTTAAATAGTGTGGAGTGTGGTAATATTTTTACAGAAAATTTAAATTTATCATCAAAAGTTGGATTCAGGTGAACAGGTTTCTCATATCAGCTTGGCGGTGCCTTTAGTACATACCCGCAGATTTTGAATTATAATATTGTCGTATGTAAATATGTATGTTATATTGGCCTGTTGTCAGATAAAACACATACTGCAATAATATGTACGGGTGTATACGAGTCAAAGGAAATCAATTTGACCACTGTACCAGTTGTTGGTGTTGGGACAAGAGTTAAAGCGATTTAAGTGGCAAGCAAGATGCCCAGATGACCTCTTCCATGTTGTTTGCTGTAGCTAGTTTGATTTTTTTTAGACCCTATACCTTAAACAAGTACAAAAGGGTCTATTAAGTTTCTGCAACTCAGAAATTTATGTAACAGGCAGCAGGAGGCGTGTCAGACCCCAGAAGGTACATATATGTATATTCTATTATGAACACTGTAAATCATGTAAACTGTAAGAGCTAGAGTCACCACATTTAAAAGTCAGATGCCCCTATAGTGTAAACAGATGAAGTTCGTGTTCGATTATTGATACCTCCCCTCCCCTCCCTCACAAACCGCGAAAAACCACCGCAGCCGCAGTTTTAAAGATAATTGTGCTTTAGCATATAAAGAGCCTATGGTAACCTTTATCTGTGCTGTGAATTGTGGCCTAATCGGATAATAAACACCGAAGTATTCAAGATTAAGCTTTCTGTACTTGGCAAAGGGGGTGTGTGGGGGGTGGGGAACGAGCAGGAAGCATGCACTTAATGTAACATAAGTGTGTATGAGTGGATGCGTGTCACTTTGCGATAGGTGTGTATGTGAGCATGTATGGTATGTTTGTTAGTACAGGGTCTCCTACTGTCGGCTGCATCCGACTGTAGCTTTCCGGTTTTTTTTTTTGTCTCTAGCTCTCGTTCTCATCCTCTCCTCCCCCTCGCTAGTCGCTCCTTCCCTTTCTTTGTGTCGTTTTTGTGTTTGGCTTTTGTGCCTTTGTGACAATGGCGACCCAGCTTTAGCTTCAGGTCCAGGGCATAAGCAATGATAACGGCAAACAAACAAATTAGCACAACTGCAGCAACGGCACTCTTTGTATAGGCCGTGTGAGTGAGCAAAACTAACACCAATTGCTCACCTTTTAGCTAGTTGCCATGATGAGGACAGAGCCTTACCAGGAGCAGGAGCAGGAGCAGGAGCAGGACCCCGAGCAGGGGCATGGGCAGGGGCAGGGGCAGGAGGCTATGTGTGGTTCGCCTTTCAGCTATAGGCATAATTTTATCGCCCACATGTCATATTCTATTTTAGCATTCGCTGTCATTGTAATGAAAACAAGAACAGCACACATTTGTTAAAGGCCAAAAACGAGCGAATTGAAGGTGCGAACTGACCCAGACCAGGACCGTGCAGGACCGTACGGAATAGGTCAGGTCATGTGTACTGGTCGTTTCTTTTGTCATAAGTATTTTATTCTGCGTGTTGTTGTCCTACTACTATTACCTAGTAGTATAGTAGTGGAAGTAGTGGCACAGTCTCATTCCTGCATTCTATTGTCCTCTGCATGTTGTGTGTTGCGGTCAACTTGTGCTATATACTATTGTGCTAGTATGTGTTGGCTCTATCTCTTTCAATTTTTAGCCACTGCCCCCTCACTTCGGTCTTTTGCATGCACGTGCAATTCCTGTGCCTGTTTTTTGCACCTGCCTTCCACACGTTCTTCCTCCGAGTGTATGTGTATATCTCAGCTAACAAATATATATTAGCACAAAGAATGACATACTAATACTAACTATAATACACACACACACACACACACACATACATACGTGCCATGCAAGTGAAAGCATAGTGTGTGTGTGTGTGTGTGTGTATTATAGTTAGTATTCGTCCCACTGTGACCCTGTGCGCACCGTGTGGCAGCAAAAGTGCAAATGTCATTCGATGCCTGCCGCATTTAAAGTATTACGGAATTAACATTTCGTTCTGCCGCTTTTTGCATATGGCCGACGACCTCTGTGCCATACCACCCATTACACAAGCCCCCATCCCCCACTATTCCACTACTCTTTCCCCTTTTATCCACTAACCGCTTCTTATTCTGTGACTCTCTCTCTCCCTGTGTGTGTGCAAAAATTGCGCTTCCTTTTGTGCCGTCGCTTCACATTTTTCATTAGTTTAGTGGGTTTGTGGCACATGACAGTCACAGTCAGGCAATACACACACACACACATACCACACACACCACACAGAGGCTATAGCCTGACTTGCTGTCTTTGGTCTTAGTCTATTTGAGTCCCTAAATGTCGTGGTCGTATGCCCTCTTACTTTCTATACTCTCATAACCAGATGTTACCAATTTGATTCCACTTCAAACACTGCAAATCTAAATTCCATGCACTTTCAGACATACATAACTATTTAATTAGACCCGGTACTTTAAAAAAGTACAAAAGGGTCTATTAACTTGTGCAACTCCGAAATGTATGTAACAGGCAGAAGGAGACGTGGCAGACCCACAAAGTATATATACTTCTGATCAGGGCGACGAGCAGCGTCGATATAGTCATGTCCATTTGTCCGTCCATCCGTCTGTCTGTCCGTCTGTATAGTGCAAGCAGATCAAGTTTGTGTTAGATTTTTGATATCTCCCCCTCCTCCCAATTGAACTGTGAAAAACCACCACAGCCACAATTTTATAGATACAAATTTTTGCGTACTTTAACGTACAAAGAGCCTATGGTAACTTTTATCTGTGCTGTAAATTTTAGCCCAATCGGATAATTCAGACGGGAGATGTTCGATATTCAATTTTCTGTAATAGGTAAGGAGGCGAGCAACGCGACCATGTACTTAAAGTACATATGTATATATGTACATATGTTTGACTTTTAGATATGTGTGTATGTGTAAGTTATTATTAGACTAAGGCCTACAATACAATACATAAATATACTTTATATTTTTATAACAATCAATTAGATAATTAGTAGGCAACCCTTCGATCAATCTGTGATTATTTTTAGCATATAGATTAAATTATGTTTATTTACAGCATCATAATTGCTAACACCAAAGGAAGGTAGAGTTTAAGCACCTTGAGAAATAGTAAATTTTCGATAATATCTTAAATTTACCATTCATATCATTAGTTCATAATTTCCACAGTGTATTCAGTTTGTACTAGTTCAACTTGTCTGCATATTCTACCAGGCCTGGCTCACACACACCCGCGCACACACAGATACCGCGCGGCATTGTTAGAGCTCTCTGGGTAGAGTAGTGTTAAGTTGTTGTAGTTGTTGTATTATTTCGCTCTTTGACTGCCATTTTCCTCTTGCTGCATATTTCGTAAATGATTTAGATTTTGTTCTCGGGCAGAGCTGCGGGGCACGAGGAAAAAAGCCTAACTTAGTGCCTCAAAGAAAATAGATGTGGAAGTTGCCGTTTATTTAAGAGTGACTTAAAGATTGACAGCGCACAGATGTCAGAACAGTCTTTGGCACTTAAAGACTAGAATTAGAATTTCAATTTCATGTATCTAACTCTTGAATGAAGTTATTTTCTTTAAGAACTGGTATACGTAGTTTCTGGAGTGGGACTAGATGAAGGAACCAAGTATCGGTCGATTACAAATTTCAGGTTACAAAACCAGTAAAGCTACAGTCGGAGACCCTGTACTTTCCTGTGCAGCAGCTTATGATAACAATGCACACATACACACATATCGCAAGCCAGGCGCAACCACGCATACACACTTATGTAGATACACATACACTTTTTGATACAAATATACGCGTAAATGCAAACAATACCAGTACACATACATATGTACATGCCTGCAATCAAAAATCACGCATACAAATGGCGGCCACGTACACTGTGGATTCCCCTTACCCCTGCTCAATACCTAGTAAACAAAATTGATCATCCCATATCTTCGGTGTTTATTATCCGATCGATCCGATATTATCCGATATATGTATACACTTTATGCGGTCTGCCACGCCTCCTTCAGCCTGTTACACAATTTAAAAATTTGAATGTATAGTGGAAGTGGTTAAGATCATGAGATTAACCTTGCTGAAGGTACACCTTAAAATATAAAAAAAAACTCAAATTATTGCAGATAAATACATGTGTATTGTATCCTAAGTGTGTTGTATCCTGGCCTCGAGCATATGTATATCAAATTGATTAAATCGAGCAGTTTAGCTTGGGAAATCGTAACTTACGGCAAAGGTGAAAGTGACAGCTACAACTGATGCGTCCCCGCACTGACAAATCAAAAACTTAAGCACAGTGTCTGTCAAAAGTTTTCGACCAACCGTCCAATCGCACAAGTTTACATAAACAATTGCTTAACCAAACACTCAAACTCGCTCACTAACTGAATATATGTGTGTATGTATGTGTGTCTATGTGGCTGGACAGATGCCAAAACAAAAGAAAAAAAACCAAATACTCACACATACATGCGCACGCAATTCCGTGTGTGTGTGTGTGGGTGTCACGAAAACGATGTAGTCGGCAAAACCTTTGGCCAATCTTAATATGGAGACACTCGGAAGAAACGCAACGGGGCTTTATTTGTTTTCGTTCATATTGATTCATAAATATTTCAAAGCAATTCTAACACATAAAGCAGTAGGGGAAAACCCGCACACACACATACACACACACACACACATACACAGACAAAAATGAAGGAAAAACTTCGAACCTCTTTCAATGAATATATCAAAACTATAAAAATACCGTAAAGTGTTTTTCAAACATGGGCAATACTCACCTTGAGCAACCCACCAAAACCGATTGTATGTGGTCTCTCCTTCTCCGAATTTTCCATTCGAGCTCTCTCCGCGTCTCATCATGTAATGTATCAACAGTTAAAGAATTCCTTTTTTTTGTGCTTTGCTTTCTGCTCCTTGCACTCCGCTTTTGAATTTTCATTTTTATTTATTTGCGCATATTTGATTTGCTTCTAGAGAGAAAAACGAGGGGCAAAGCGGATGGCGAAGTTAGGAGCAAAGAGTAGAGAGTAAAGAGTTCTTGCCTGATGCTCCATGAGGCGTTTGGTCTACTATGCAGCTTATGCCTTTTTATATGCCCCCTTGTTTTGCTTGCCTCGTGAAGCATATTGAAGTAGGCGGCACGGGGCACGGTCCTTTTTCGCTCCCTACCCGATTCGAGCTGTTGGACGGTCTTCTAGAGCTATCCCTGCATCTGTTGGCCAACCAATGTTATACCCTCCGCCTGTTTACTGTTTCTACCAATAAAAAATATATCCACACACACACACACACACACACACACAGACATTGAGAGAGCCATCTACATTTAGATAACCATCCCGATGGAGGCGTCCACCTTCATTTTACGCTTACAGCTTACATAGTTATAAAGCATATCTTTATACTTTTGGCCTGCCATCGATATATTTGTAGTGCCTCCTATTCGGTACTAAACGAGTGTGTGTGCTTGTGCGGCTGAGTGTACGTTTGCCTGTGTTCTGCGCTGATTTAAATATCTTTGGCGAGCTGAGGGTTATGCTAAATATATATGCATGACTGCTTTTCTGTGACATCAAATAAATCACTTCTACTACCAAGTATAGTTTTTGTTTCGAGTTCGTGTTTTTAACGTTTTACCCAATCTAAAAATGTTTCGGCTAACTTTAGTCTCAAGCTGTGGGAAGCTTGCTTCCATTTTCAAATATTTTATTTATAAATAATTAAATGGTGTAACACTGTAATGAAATAAATAACACCAATACACACATATACATACAATCCCGCAATTAAAAATTACACACACGCCCTAGCGGCTGCGTATACTGCGGCTTCCCCCCTCCCTCTGACCATTGCCTTGGACAGAAAATTGATCATCCCATATCTCCGGTGTTTATTATTCGATTGGGCTGCAAATCGCACCAAACATTCAAAGCATCTAAAGCTTTATTCATGTAAAAAAGTAATCCAGTGACTCTAAAACTGCTGAGAATATTTTCGCAGGGGGGATAGGAGTGAGATATCGGAAATGAAAAATAAACTTGACCTGCCTATGCAATAGGCCGATCGACGACTGTTCAGAGTCAGAACTTCAGATAGAGAGGAACGTACAAAGTTCCGTGAAGGAAAAAATTCACATATTATCAGGGGTGTTAACCATTAACATTGGTCTGATTGGGTTTTTCTGGGTTTTCCCCAATCCAAGCAGCAAATGCTGGACCTTTTATTTGAATTTTTACGTTTCTTTTATCCCCAGATTTAGAGTTAAATTTATTCTTATTATTATTTTTACTTTGTAATTTTTTCTATTAAATTTAAATTAAAATTTTAATTGTAATCTGTCGACTGAACTTACTCGACATTAAATAAATAAATAAATACACAAACCTAAGAAAAAAAGAATTGAGTCCCTAGCTCTTATAGTTTGCGAGATCTCAATGCGCATGCGAACACGCTATAGCGTGAGTGTTATGTATGTATATAGTATATATATGTACAGTAGAGTCCGGTTATAGCGACTTTCAAGGGACCGACGATTTTACGTCGTTATACCCGGACGACGCATTAACCAAAAGGAGCAAAAAAAAATTTTTTTTTGTTTATTTTAGGGTTGCCATGTTTGTAATAGGTTTTAAAATAAAAGAAATTAATTTTTTAATCAAAACAAAAAATTTAACATTTTGCGGGTTTGAATGAGCTTACTATGGCGCATTTTGCGCATTAACTCACATTTGGTGAATTTACGCATTCAGTTTTACTTGAAAAAAATCAGAAAAAACTAGAAATATAACGGGACATCTCATGGAATAGGCTATGAGGTCTGCACACGCACGCTGTAAACATTTGTGTGACGTCGGTATTGGACTTCGACTCTCTCTCTCTCTTTCTCTCAGCAGCGTTGCTAAGGCGACAACTAAAACTAAGAGAGAGTAGAGTCGCTGCTACACACACAAGCAAGGGTGCCGATCACTGATAGATACATACATTTCTAACAGCGTCGTTTGATGCTTAAATTTGGCATTATTTCGCTGTATTTTTTTTCGGTACGTCGCAATATCCGGTTGAATTGTGAAAAATCCCGTCTGTATAGGCGGTTTGTCGCTAAAAGCGGAAACGTACTAAGCGGAGTCCCTTTCATATAAGTTTGTATGGGGACCAACCAAGCCATCGAGTTTTCGTCACAATAACCGGACGGACGCTTTAAGCAGAGTCGTTATAACCGGACTCTACTGTATATATGTTTGTGTGTACATGCTGCTATCAACACCCAAGGCAAAGCAAAGAACAGAGTATCCTGCTGTCGGTTGCGTTCGACTGTAGCTTTCCGGACTGTTTTGTTGTAGATCTGTGTTTTTATTATTTGTTTGTTTACCTAAAAAATGCACTTAAAATGAATTACACCAAAAGCATCATTTATGATTTCGCATTTTATTTATTTTATTATTTATTATTTACATTTACACAGTTTTTCTTCAAAATAATCAAAATAATAAAACTCACAGCTAATAATTATTTCAGATTTTTTTTCCCGCGAAATAAAACTCAAGTGTAAATAAAGCCTTTGTTGGACAGCAAACTGTAATCTAACATAACCAGCTTAGGTTTATTACCAGCTTGGTGCGTTAACAGAAATGTCAAACTTAACAGTAACAGCAGCATGAGCAGAGCGGTGTGCAGCGAGTGCCGCTGCATATATTCGCGCTTTAAAATGCAGCCAGCCGCAACCGGCATTAAAAGCTCCAGAGAGCGCTCCCTCAGTTCGTACTCTCTTGTTGGCACACACGTGGTCTCTCTCGCTGACTCCATGGCATACTCTCTCATTGACTCTCGCAGCAGAGAAAAGTAGAGTTGCAGCGTTGGCAATTCCCGGTAGCTTTTGCAGGGACTGCTGGATGCTGGATGCTGCTGCTGCCGCTGTCGCAGTCGCAGTCGGTAAACGCAGCCGCTGCATAGTTTTATCTTCCGGTCGCAGCATACATACATATGTGTACTGCAGTTGCTGATGTTGTTTTACTGCTGCTGCTGACGTTGCTGCTACCGCTGCTGCATGCTGAAAATGTTGTAACTTTGCAGATTATCCTGGAACTTACGTAAGCAGCAGCGACAGCAGAAGAGACATCGGCCGCCAGGACGACGACTACTGCAATGCTGTCGCAATGAATAAGGCGGCAAATCAAAACAAAACTAAATGAAAAATATATCGACGACAGACGACAGGGCACAGCTAGGATAAGAAGTAGGCGACGCACTGAAGCGACACAAACAGCCAAATTAGAGGACGGCAACTAGAGAGCATGAGCACGATACGAAAACACGACAATTCAATAAAAAAAAAAAAAAATACAAAAGGATATTATAAATGTAATTTAAATTCTGAGCAACTGTGGCATAAAAAATAAAAACTATATATTTTTATCAATAGTATACTCTGTGGTGACTCAATAGAGTACTTGATTATTCCTCATCCATTTCCATAGTTACATTTGCTATTCTTAATTAATTTAATCAAACTAAAATTGGTCTGATCGGGGCTTGCTGGGTTTTCCCTAATTCTTGACACAAAGACTGGTTGGACTTTTCATATTTCTTCTTCTTTCTTCTTTTCACCAGCAGACTTTTTACTTTTTTAATTTTGATATTTAAATTCAACTTTTTTCCATTTAAAATTTGTTTTTCCTTTTAATCTAATTGTACTAAGTTATAATATATTTTCGTCTGTCGACTGCTGCTTAGTTGAAATTACATAAAAAATAGCCTAGAAAAGCTACAGTCGGATGCAACAGACAGTAGGGGACCTTGTACATTAGCAAAAATCTAACACAAACTTGATCTGCTTGCACAAACTTAATAGACCCTTTTGTACTTTTTTAAAGTACCGGGTCTAAAAAGAAACATAGAAAACGAAAATATTCAAAAAAGTTGTCTTATTACTCAACATTAAAATTGTTCTCAGCTTAGTTCTTAGTTTAGCCGATACTGAATGCGCTGTGAGCACATCACTAGCAAAGACACGTTCAAGTCGGCGCACCTTTGGCTAATATCGCGACGCAGGTAGTTAAAAGTTTGCTTCATCCCACCCGCCCCTTCTACTGTTCTCTGGTGTCTGTCTCAGTCTGGTTCCGCCGTCTTGTAATTGAGTGTGTGTGTGTATATGTGTACCAAGAATGGGTTCGCATGTATGTGTGGCCATACATACATATGTAAGATTTTGGCAATAGGCTCTGTCGCATGGGCACGTATGCGTGTATGTGTATGTGTACGTGTGTGTGTGTGTGTGTGTGTGTGTGTGTGTGTGGCATATTAACACTTACAAGCTGGCGGCGGCTGTTTGGCCGTATTCCGAGTGCAAGTTAAAAGGATAATGACACTGGGCGGGTATTTACCGCTAACAGTCAACTGCTCAAACATGTGCTATGCGTCTGCTGTAAGTATGTGGGACTTGTTTTTGTCAGTTGGCAATGTACTATAAGCGTGACGTGATCGTAATTTGTGATAAACTTCATGCAAACAATTAATATTGATGTGTTTCCAGAAGCGCTATAATAGTACAAGTCCATAAGCCATTCGGTTTAAGGATGAATCAATTACCCTCTGGTTTATCGATATAGGCCATCACTCCTGTTAAGACTTTGTACTTTAAACAAGTCGCACCACACATTCTATGTATTTTATGCCTTATGCATAACAAGAATGAAGTCATTTCCAACAAGTCCTTGGATTAACATACCTACAAACCTATAAGGTCAATTACCAAATTTTCCCAAAGAGTAAGAGAATAATAATAATAATAATATTGAAATATAAAATCAAAAATTGTCAAGAAAATTTTACGAAATAAAAAGGTTGTCCGATAACAAATATAGAGAAAGTACCATACTCCACGTTGAACAGAGCGGACGTGTCAAAAATTGCCCTGAAGACGATCTGCCGTTCGAGCGATCGAAATATATTGGCAAAATAAAAACCCAGTGTTTTATTTGGACCTCGAGCTAGCTAAAAACCCCAATTAAAAGATGGAAAGGTCACAAAATACATTATACATTATTGAAAGACAACAAAGATAACAATAATAATAAATATTACATTTCTTATATTTATATTTGTTTATACATTTACTTTTTATCAATTTAAATATAGCTTAAATAAATTATCTGAGATAAAAAACCATCGAGTCACAATTATAATCATCATTCCTACTTCAAATCTCCTAGCATCAACGTGTCTGATCTGGAGGAATGCCACCTCTCGCATATCTGTTTGTCTGTATGTCAGTATTTGAGACTCCTTGTGATCCTCATCCTAGTAATTATAATTTTGGAGCATTTCTTAAGATCTTGTACAAATTTTTTTGTGAAAGATGTGATCACCAGGCCACCTACCAATTCATTTAGTACCATGCCAAGGCTGCAGGCGTGGATGCGGAACAGAATTAAACGTCATGAACTGGAGACTCCGATTCAACCCATTGCAAGAATGAAGTATTTAACAGTGAATCAACGTGTCAGAATTAAGACTTGAGACTCCTTGTGATCCTCATGCTAGGTATTATAATTTTGGAGCATTTCTTAAGATCTTGTACAATTTTTTTTGTGAAAGATGTGATCACCAGGCCACCTACCAATTCATTTAGTACCATGCCAAGGCTGCAGGCGTGGATGCGGAACAGAATTAAACGTCATGAACTGGAGACTCCGATTCAACCCATTGCAAGAATGAAGTATTTAACAGTGATTCAACGTGTCAGAATTAAGACTGGCGTACGACTGCGAGTTGATAAACAATTTTAGTATAAGCAACTCTGTATAATACTTTTTATAAAATAAAAATCAAGTTGTAAACTGCTTGCAATCATTCGACTGTGACTTGGACATAGATAAGCCACTCATTGTCACGGAGAATGGGGATCACTTTAGTGGTGCATTTTGTAATCGCTGCATATATTGCATAACTAATTCGCTATATAATGCAATTGAGAACGTTTTTGAACAGATCCCGAACTTGAAGACAATGCTAACGTTATGTGTTAACCTCGTCAAGGAAACGCAAGACACATTATGTCCACAGTCAACAACTAACCTAACACGAAAGAATCAAATTCTATATCATCTGAAATATGTCAAAGATAACTGGCGTGATATTTCCGAAATTATATGCGATGGCAGTATAAAGTTGATCAAAAATTCTGAGGTTAAGGCAATTTGTTGTTGTTTGTTAGTCCGTGTTTCAATAGTTTGTTAAATATAAATTTTTTTTGCCTATGGCCTGCCCAACGCATCGCGGTCGAGCTTGCCCCTGAGCCGATAACTAGCCGGTGCAGCGATGCGTTGGTGCAAACAAAACCCTGGTCATAGCATATTGTTTATATATTTATTCCTAAAAAGGAGTTGGTTTTACAGAAATGGGGTATAGATATGATTACTATTCAAAATGTATTCTCAGTTGATTTCAATCAATCAGAGTGTAGTAACCGTTTTGATATAAGTTAACCAAGTTGCTGTGTGTTACTGTTACGCATCATTAAAAATGATTTGGCGCGAATGCGAGTATAATCGTAAGGGGTAAGATGAAATTTTAAAAATACTGTAAAAAAAATCTACAAATAATATTATGAAGAAAACCGCGTTTTTTTCTAAATATTTTTAGCTTTGTTTTTCTTTCGTTCACTTAAGAAACAGCTTATTTTAAATCAAAAATTGGCACCACTGTTGCACATTTTTAAGTTCTGATATCGGACTTGACACAATTCCAACCACGCATCATGGAGAAAATAAGTACTAATTCAGATGCTGCAGTAACCACTACTGAGAATACTCAACGTGCTAAAGGGACTAAGAAAGGATCTCGTTCCCATGCTAAGAACAGTCATGGTAGAATGGAGGCACACCGCGCTAAAACAGGAAGAGAAACACAGGACGAATACACTAAGAAGATTAAAGACGAACTATCCGCCGGTACAACGCCAGAAGAAATTGAACAACGACTGAAGGAGATCGCAAATGTTAAGGCGATGATGTTGTCTACTACCAGTCGTGGCATTGGAGTCAATTTGAATTATGCCTTATTCACTTCGTTGGCGTACAATCAGAGTAGTACTCCACCTGATTTACATGCCCTGTATCGTGTTTGTCTTGCTATGTTTGAATATCGAGTGATTCAGGTCCAAGAAAATTACCCTGTTCCGCCAAGATTCATCGACAAAGATTCACACATTCACTTAACCACTAACTTAACCCACTAATCTCTGCAAGCGCAGCACACCAAAGACGAACAAAGCACAAGCATTCATACCTGCACATATGCTAGGTCACCCCACTACGTACTATCACACCCAGCCAAATCAAATTCTTCAACACGAACCTCATTACGGGCAGGCTAAAACCAGTTGAGAATTGCAAGAGCACGAATAGAGAGAAATCAGCGCATAGGTATGCAATACTTCACTTAAGGTACTTATCAGTTGATCAGTGATGCCAATTTGTCCTTTTTCCGGACAGATCTGTCCTTTTTTAAACTGGTATTGCCGGAAAAATTTTAAAACGTCCCCTGTCCGGAAAAAATACATTTTTATTATATTCTATCTTTTTTTTCATCCATTTTTATTTTTGTAAATCGCTCATACAATTTATCATTTGCAACCACGTGGCATCGTTTTCCTAGTATAATTTACCGCTTTCGATAAGCATTTTTATAAGAGATGAGTGTAGTTGAAATTATGTGTATCGATGGGCGGTTGACTGTGTTTTGATTATAGGCTTTTAACGCATATTTCAACTTTCCCAAAGACATTTATAAAGAAACCAAGTTTCGCGAAGATCCAGATAAGGCATACTCCAAGTATTGCAAGTGCAGTTTAAATGTAAAAATTTACCAAATATGAGCGATGAAAAAAAAAAAGACTCGAAAGGCTACAGTCATTATAATCACGTTTGCTCATCACTGGCACTCCTGCGCATCACTGACGCTCATGAGCATCACTATGTACGAATTACTTTTTTGTTGGTGCCGTTATCTGTGTGAGCAGAGCGCGCTCAATAACAGCAAGCGACAAAGGCAATGAACGCCATCAGCAATGGCGTTAGCAGCAGTTGATCGAGAATGTCAGTTCCCAGTGGCGTAAATGTGGCCCACAAAGTTGATTACGTGGGTCCCACTCTGGTTCCCCTATAGGCTCCAAAATGATCCACGACCGGTATTACTTTTACATTTCCATGGAAGCGAAAAGCGAACGTCGGGCGTGCATTAATGCAGACATTGGCTGGATCTGGACACTTTCAGCAATTAAGAAAGGCCACAATGGTGCCATGCTCGGTTATATATGTAATGCTCGAATTTATTTCTGGTTTTTGACACCTCATGCCTTTCTCCCTAAAATTTGCATACATATTCACAGAATGTACAGTTTTAGAGTTACTGTCTTCATTTTTGCATGAATGAAGTTATGAATGAATGAAAGTTAGTGCTGGGAGTTTGTGTTTATGGGAATATTTGTATGTATGCTAACGATGCGCAAGGCAAAGCAAAGTACATACCAGAGAACTGCAAAACTCACTATTTTCGTTGATTTACTCATACGCGCACTTTTTCGCTCAACTCAACTCACTGACGAAAAACACAGCGATGAGTAAGAATCAACTCATTTTTCTGAACACATCATTCCGAGTACCTTGAGTCTAGCGTTCAAAATTTCTTAGTCAATTTAACGCACTGAGCAAAAGTCACCATTCAATAAAATGAGCCTGTGTAGACACACGCATCATTCGGTTCATTTTGAGTTGATCGTTTCTGAGTAAACGATTAGCGACAAGACGACACGATGTGAGGCTCGCATCGTCGCTCACATTGTGAGCGTTACGACTACATGTACAGTTATAATTTCTATGCGAGCCTCTTGCGTTGCACAAACTGTAGCTTGTTGTTGTAGCTTGTTTTTGTTTTCGTTATTCTTAGTCAAAATCTTCATTCTCGTATTACATTTTTGTAGTTCATATTTAGTTGCAATTTGTTATTTGATCGATATGGAGGGTATCATTGAAAAAATTCGCGCAAATGAATACCAATTGGCTGCCCGACGTAAGGGAAAAAGCAATATTTGGAACATATTGACAGAAATTGTGAAAGAGGATGGCGTTGCTCTAGATGGATTTTTGTACTGTCGGTCTTGTCATAATCTTGTGAAATATTCTTCGAAAAACTCTTCAAATTTAAGCCGACATAAATGCTGCAAGTTGCTTAAAGAGACAACATTGTTGACTACTGCAAAACCTGAAGAAAAAAAAGATGCTATTGCCGCATGTGTGGAATGGGTGACACAGGATTCTTTTGTACTTTTCTTATATTTAATCGTTCAATAGTATTTCTTAAGTTAGGTTATTAAGTTACATAATTAATCGAAATCAAAATACATATGTATTTAATAAGCGGTGAAACCAATGAATATGTTCCTTTTTTGTTTTAAAATAAAATAAAAACATGAAAATAAACGCTTTGTTGTTGTTATATTATTTTGATTTTGTTGCACCTTCTCACATTTATCTATTCAAAAAAAGTGCCGCTTGCTGCGCGATGAGTAAAAATCATACGTGTTCATTTTTGTGAGTTGAGTTTTGGTCTTGCTCAAAAAAATGACTGGTGAGCCGAATGAGCAAGCGCCCGAAGTCATAATATTGAACACGAGCCGAACAACCTAGGAGTGAAACAAAAAATCGCACGCACCCGAGTGAATTCAAAGTCAACAACGAAAATGTGAGCACATGCAAGTGTGAGCGGCTGAGCCGAACAGTGTGATTATTCGGCTGTTGAGCGCGTACGAATGTTTTTCGCTCACCCGTTGCAGTTCTCTGGTACATACTGATTCTCCTTTTGTTGGCTGCGTCCGACTGTAGCTCTCCGGCATTTTGAATTTAAATCTAATTGGCTTAATAAAAAGGAAACGATTTCAATCAAACGCATTCCTAGCAAATCTTAAGAAATGGTTAAAAGTGCTTAACGTGGTTTTTTTTAAATTTATTTTGAGCAACGTGATTTCCTGAAGCTTTGCTAACTTGCATTATCAGGAGAAACCATTGCTTAAGTTAGATTGCGCTTAGCCTGTTGTTTGCTTTAGTTCAGAATACAATTTTTAGACCCTGTACTTTAAAAAACTACAAAAGGGTCTATTAAGTTTGTGCAAATGGCGTTTGTATGTAACAGACAGAAGGAGGCGTGGCAGACACCATAAAGTATATATATTATTGATCATGACGACGAATTGAGGCGATCTAGCCATGTCCGTCTGTCCGTCCGTCTGTGTGAACACCGAGATCTCGGAAACCATAAGAGCTAGAGACTTAATTGATTTTTGTTTGGTTTGTGTATTACATAGGCAGGCAAAGTTTATGTTTTTAATTTGATATCTCATCCAGCTCCCCCTCAAATTTGCAAAAATGTTCTTAGCCTGTACAGTTTTGGAGTCATTGGATTCCTTCGTTTCATGAATAAAGCTTTAGGCGCTTTGAATGTTTGGTGCGATTTGCAGCCCAATCGGATAATAAACACCGGAGATATTGGATAGTAATTATGAATTTCTGCATGAGTATTGGTTATAGTTTGTATTTGCGCGTATATTTGTATGTATAAGTGTATGTGTGTATGTATACACACATATGTATATATGTATGTGTATGTGTTTGTGTATGTGAGTATGTACATACTTACATATTTCCAGCTGCTATTATCGACGCCCAGGGCAAATCAAAGTACAGGGTCTCCTTCTGTCTGTTGCGTCCGACTGTAGTTTCCCTACTTTTTTTCTTTTGTTTTTTTAGTTTAACTCTGCATTTTGTTTAGCCAAGGTACTGGGTTGCGGCTTCAATGTTGTTATCTTGTTAATTGTGGGCTTAATTGTAATTTTGAGATGTTTCACAAGTTTCGCACAAACAAAACAAGTTTTTCTTAGAGCTAGCGTCGATTTAATTAGTTGGTTATCTTCGACGCGAATACGTGGAGCTCACGGACATTAACACCAATAGCTAAACTTCCCACTAAACCACAGAAATGTCTCAGGTATGCTGTGGGGTTGGGCTTATCTGTGGCTCTGACTTCGACTACGACTTCGAAGTTCAGAGCCCGTACTCTATTCGCTCTGGCTAATAGAAATGGATATATGTGTGTGCCTTAGCTCCTGCTATTCTAATGCTATTGATTCCTTTGCTCCCTCCAGTGCTGCTGGTGACATTGGCAACGGAAGTGATTTCACAATAGAACTTAATGAGTATAAGCGGACATTTAATCAGCAGTATAAATAATGAAATGACAGCTGAGTTCTAGATTCAAGTGGATAGATGATAACGTACTATACAGTTGATTGTCTAGCTAGCACACAAACTTATATAAATGTATAGTATGTATAATATAAATATACATTTATTAACACTGTGTTAAGATTGTTTGGCAACTTTATTACTTCAGTGAATCAAAACTCATTTGGCTGACTTTATTGCCTCTGCATTTCTTTTGTACTTGGTGGTCAATCAGAACTCTTAGGGATTCCAATGATGGTTCTACCGTAATGTCTATTGCTTGAAATTATTAATAAAATAAAGCCCGGAAGGCTACAGTCGTATGCAACCGACAGCAGGAGACCTTGTAGTTATCCATGCAGCAGCATTCAGATACATAAATCATACATGGAACTCAGCTCCTCCTAATCAAGAATATATTAATATACTATATATGAATGTAGCAATGTACCCTAATTTGCCAACGCCTGAGGGGTATAAGAACTATAAAATCACAATCGATTTTATTACACTCTATTGTTTATATGAATGTCAGTTACTGTAACAAATTTTGAATTTTTATTGATAGTTATATGACCAACCCCCGCGTATTTTATGAACTTTTAAAATGCCTATTTGCAGAATCACAGCTGGTGAACGACTGAAACGGAAATACAAACAGGAATCAGAAATCAGGAATTGTATGAAGTGTATAGTGATACTAACCAGGGGACATAAAGAACATAAAACACTGGCGCCTAAGTGGTCCAATAATCACTTCAATCACGTTTGCATAATTGTTCAATTATGAAACAATTACTGGGAATCCGAAACTTTGGAGCTGCTACTACCGTTATTGCTGCTTGTTATTGTTGCAGAGGATTGTCCACTCGCCACGAGGAGGTATAAATACAGCACGCTAACGTAGCAAGAGTGGAGGGTTACACTGTTATCAGTACTATGGCAAACCGAAAAATGTTGCGAGGCGACCGCGTAACCACCAAAAATTAGCAAACATTTCCAAAATTGGCAATGGGTCGAGCTTACTTGCCCTCCCTCTACCTTTCACTACTCTCTCATATTTTGCTGTCTGCCTGCCTTTCGATTGTCCTGTCTCCCTTTTTGCGATATGCGGTATTCAGACTAGTTCCCATCGCGTTGGCTATTGCGAGTGCTTCTCTGTGTATGCTGATGTGTCACATTAATTTAGCGTTTGATTACCGGTAATACACACATTCACACACTCACGTTAAACGGCAAATTTGGTCCGATGTACATACAGTGGATCGCAGCTTATTTCGTGCAGCTAAGAACTTAAATTTCAAATCGTTACTGCGGCTAAACTATCAAAGGTAATTGAAAAATTTTAATGCAATTATTTAAAACAGAAAATTAACAATAATAATAAACAAAAACAATTTTATTAACTATTAAAATATAACAATAAAATAACAAAAACATAAATAATGGGCTTTTTTCATGCCGCAGCTTATTTCGTGCACTTCAGATATATTTACATAACTTTCTTAATTTTAAGGTTTAATATTTCTTGTGGCCACCTTTATTTTTAACTACTAATTTTAAACGTGATTCCATCGAAGAAACAAGTTTTTGGGTCACCTCTGGTGTTATTTTGGCCCATTCCTCCATCAAGGCGCGTTTTAAGTCATTCTTATTGGAAATTGGCCTCTTTCGAATAGTAGAGTCCAATATTGCCCACAAATTTTCAAGGACATTTAAGTCTGGCGACTGTGCTGGAGTTTTCATTATGTGGGGGCAGTTCCAAATAAGCCAGATTTGGACTATTCCTGCTGTGTGTTTCGGGTCGTTATCTTGATAATAACGGAATTGGTCTCGTATACCAAGTTGTGGAGCACTTTGGAGCATGTTATCCTTCAGGATGGACATGTACATTTTAGAGTCCATTATTCCGTCAAGGATAACTAATTTTCCCACTCCAGGGGCCGCCATACAGGCCCAAACCATGACATGACCCCCACCATGCTTCACCGTCGGTTGCAGGTGCTTATTTTGCAGCTCTGTATTCGGCTGCCGCCAAACATAATGTCGTCCATCGGATCCAAATATGTTAAATTTTGACTCATCTGCAAATATAACTTGGTTCCAAAATGATTTTGGACGAGATTGATGCTCTTTTGCTAACTTTAGCCGCTCTGCAATAAGCACCTGCAACCGACGGTGAAGCATGGTGGGGGTCATGTCATGGTTTGGGCCTGTATGGCGGCCCCTGGAGTGGGAAAATTAGTTATCCTTGACGGAATAATGGACTCTAAAATGTACATGTCCATCCTGAAGGATAACATGCTCCAAAGTGCTCCACAACTTGGTATACGAGACCAATTCCGTTATTATCAAGATAACGACCCGAAACACACAGCAGGAATAGTCCAAATCTGGCTTATTTGGAACTGCCCCCACATAATGAAAACTCCAGCACAGTCGCCAGACTTAAATGTCCTTGAAAATTTGTGGGCAATATTGGACTCTACTATTCGAAAGAGGCCAATTTTCTAATAAGAATGACTTAAAACGCGCCTTGATGGAGGAATGGGCCAAAATAACACCAGAGGTGACCCAAAAACTTGTTTCTTCGATGGAATCACGTTTAAAATTAGTAGTTAAAAATAAAGGTGGCCACAAGAAATATTAAACCTTAAAATTAAGAAAGTTATGTAAATATATCTGAAGTGCACGAAATAAGCTGCGGCATGAAAAAAGCCCATTATTTATGTTTTTGTTATTTTATTGTTATATTTTAATAGTTAATAAAATTGTTTTTGTTTATTATTATTGTTAATTTTCTGTTTTAAATAATTGCATTAAAATTTTGCAATTACCTTTGATAGTTTAGCCGCAGTAACGATTTGAAATTTAAGTTCTTAGCTGCACGAAATAAGGTGCGATCCACTGTATGTACATATGAATGTATTTTCCTGTCCATTGCTGCTTGTCTTTGAATTTGTTGTTGCAGTTGAAATTGGTTTTAAAGTTGAGTGAGTGCAGTAACAGTTGATTGGGATAATTACCTCAAATTTTCATCAATCTGTGAACGCTTTCAAAAATAATACAAATAGTTCTCAAATGTACTAGAAACGATTGCACAAACAATTGTCCGAATTTTATATTCATTGAATTAGTTTTTTGCATTTCATTTGGCTTTGCATATGCACACGATATTAAAACAGTTATGGTGCCTTCACACTATAGTCACGCTTCCACGTCCAAAATCTGCAAAATGCGTTTTTAATACTGATAATACTGATACAGTTTCGGTTGTACTAGTATCGCATATGCAAATGATTGATGCAACTAATAACTTTCTTGAGGTAACGAATTCAACACAACGTTAATATTTGAATCCATATTCATTCGAGAAGTTTTGATCTGACTCGGATGCATTACATTTGGTTTCTGATTTGTGTATGTATGTGTGTATTGTTAGCATTAGCGGCTGGAAGGAAAAGTACAGGGTCTCCTACTGTCGTTTGCATCCGACTGTAGCTTTCCGAGTTTTTTTTATAGTATAAACCTTTCATATGTACATACATATGTGCAAGTGATGGTAAAAAAATGGTGGTTGCTGCAGTACATATGTACATACATATATGCCATACATATTAAAATTTAAACATCGCCTAATTCTTTCTTAATTAAAACACCAATCATAAAACTTGCATAGGTACATGTGTATGTATAGTATGACATTACACATAAAAGCGAAACCCCAATCAAACAACAATAAACTGATCTATGAGAATGTACATATGTTTTATATTATGTTGTACTTCTTTTGGTTTTGCTTTTGTTTTGTTTAGTTGTTGTTTTTTGATTGCGCCAACATATTGTCGTTGCTTATGCGCTTTAACATGCGATCTGACTATCATGAAGATCAGTTAGTCTGACCGTTATTTGCTTTTGCATTTTGTTTTGGTCTGCATTGACTGCACTTGCGCGAGCGCAACACTTGCAAGTACAGTGGTGGCCACGCAAATAAGTCCACGTATATAATAACAAATAATTATTTACAATTGTGGCCACGCAATTAGAATCATGTATAATGAAGAAATAAATTAAATATTTAAAGTTAAAAAAAAAAACTAAAAAATTCGCACCTATTATTTTGTCCATATGTGTATATATATACTATTGTTCAAAGAATGTTGTTGTTAATTTCCTGTTATAAATATCACTTGTTTGCAGGATTTGCATTTACGGGTATATTTATTTAGTATTGTAATTGCAAAGACAAAAAATCATTCCATGACCACCAATAAGTAAGTACATTTGTATGTACTTACAGTAAGTACATATATGTACATACTACATGCACACTGTGATAAAAAAGTACATATGCAGCAAAAATGTGTATTCTATAGAGTATGTATAAAATGTATCATTTATGGAGGAAAAAAAGAACTATAACATTTATTAAGGTATTGCCTGAGCGTGGTATACATATTATATGGGCCCTGATTAAAATCATGAAAATTCAGCACATATTTATATCATAGCTGGAACAATCAGATAAATATTTATGCATTAAAGCCTAGAGGCATGACAAAAATTCCAGCCCTATTGTTACTGTATTAACTCAATTCAATGTATATACCCTGTATAAATTAAAAACGGAATATATGCAACTTGATATGTCATAAAAACCCATTGGTTATTATTTCGCAGGTTATTAGGTGTTTCATTGAAAACGAGAATTTATTTGAAAATTTAATAAAAAAAAAAGAATCTTAACAGGAATTGCAACTGTAGGGTATTGTGCGGTCGCGCAGTCCCGACTTATCGATATATTTATTAACACCAGTATATTCACAAAGTACGAACACATGTACACATATTCGTATGTACATAAGAACAGTTTGACACATGTGTGTATATACAGAGTGAGGTTTCCCCAGAGCGTCACACTATACTACAAAGTACACCAACTAAAAGAAAACAAAAAAACTATCCGCAGATTGGGTACAATTTAGAAAAAGTAGAAAAAGGTATTTAAACAGTAATTTTATTACAATATAAAAAACATAACAGCTCATTAAATTAAATAATGACTAATTATTAAACAAATTATAGTGTATACAAATGGCAGGTTGGTGTATTTATTAAGCAAAAAACTTTCAAAGTGTTTTCTATGGGCTCGACTTGGGTTTCGGTTGAATCAATGACGATACTAAGGGCAGCAGTAGGCTTTTGTGGTCTTAAGCGAGAGGTGAAGGTTTGGGTATTGGCTTTGTCGCTGCTATTGCTGCTATTGGAGACTATAATTGATGTTATCAAAATATTGTGTGTGGTATAATTTATCAATAAACACCAATCGAGTGGAATTAATTTGATTATGCTTGATTTGCTTTTGAGCCATTTGGGGTGTAAACGGTGAAAAGTTACACCACTATATGTACTATGTGCATACTCATACTAATAAAAAAAAGTAGGGAAAGCTACAGTCGGATTCAACCGACAGTAGGAGACCCTGTACTTTCCTTCGTACACACACACGCTAACGAACACGCACACATGCACACATATTGTAAAGTCGCATGCAACCACACATACGCTCGCGCTGCTCCCCCCTTATATAGTACAGGAAATTGAATCTTGAATATCTCCGGTGTTTATTATCCGATTGAGCCACAATTCGCAACACAGATAGAGATTATCATTAGATTATCGTGTGCCAAATCACAAGTTTGTATATTTAAAATTGTGGGTGTGGCAGTTTTTCGCGGTTTTTGGGGGAGGGGGGGGAGGTATCAAAAATCTAAAACAAACTTGATCTGCTTGCACTATAGGGGCATCTAACTGCCAAATATGATGTCTCTAGCTCTTACAGTTTCCGAGATCTAGGTGTTCATACAGACGGACAGACGGACAGACGGACAGACGGACAGACGGACGGACGGACGGACGGACGGACAGACGGACAGACGGACATGGCTAGATCGACTCAGCTCGCCGTCCTGATCAAGTATATATATACTTTGTGGGGTCTGCCACGCCTCCTTCTGCCTGTTACATACATTTCGGACTTGCACAATCTTAATAGACCCTTTTGTACTTTTTTAAAGTACAGGGTCTAAAAATCACGCATACGCCCTAGTGGCCGCGTACACTGTGGCTTCCCCCTTCCACCGACCAACTGCCTAGTATAGAAAATTGTTTGTCCAATATCTCCTGTGTTTATTATCCGATTGGGCTGCAAATCGCACCAAACATGCAAAGCATCTAAAGCTTTAATCCTGCGAAAAATGAATCCAGTGACTCTAAAACTGTATATACTAAGAACATTTTTGTAATTTTGAGGGGGAGGGGGTTGACTTTTCAAACATTTGAAACAAACTTGACCTGCCTATGTAATACACAAAGCTAACAAAAAAAAAATTAAGTCTCTAGCTCTTATAGTTTCCGAGATCTAGGTGTTCATACAGACAGACGGACAGACAGACGGACAGACGGACAGACGGACAGACGGACAGACAGACAGGGCTATATCGACTCAGCTCGTCGTCCTGATCAAGAATATATATACTTTATGGGGTCTGCCACGCCTCCTTCTGCCTGTTACACACAAATGTCATTTGCACAAACCTAATAGACCCTTTGTACTTTTTTAAAGTACAGGGTCTAAAAAAAAAAAAAAACAACACTCATACGTATACACACACATACATATACATATGACCAATTATGTATGTGCGACACTCATTTATGTAAACGATAAACAGTAAAAGAATCGGTTGGAAAATGCAGTAAAAAAACGGTGACTTTGTGGGCAAGATTTATGCGTATTTAAAGCCACTCATTAATAAGCATTTAATCAACTCAATTGGCTTTAAATTATCTATAAAAAAAAACTCGAAAAGCTACAGTCGGATGCAACCGACAAATATCTGCGGTGTTGATTATTCGATTGAGCCACTTTTCACAGCACAGATAAAGGTTATCGTAAGATTATTGTATGCCATTGCACAAGTTTTTGTCTTTAAAGTTGCGGCTGTGGTGGTTTTTTCCGGTTTTTGGGGGAGGGGGAGGAGGTTTCAAAAATCTAACACAAACTTGATCTGCTTGCACCAAATATGATGTCTCTAGCTCTTACAGTGTACGAGATCTAGGTGTTCATACAGACGGACAGACAGACGGACAGACAGATGGACAGACGGACATGGCTATATCGACTCAGCTCGTCGTCCTGATCAAGAATATATATACTTTGTGGGGTCTGCCACGCCTTCTTTTGCCTGTTACATACATTTCTGAGTTGCACAAACTTAATAGATCCTTTTGTCCTTTTTTTTAAAGTGGTGGGTATAATAATAAGTGTATGAAAATGTATTTAGGACACAAGCAAAATATTGATTACTCGTTAATACCCAGCTGATTGTCTTATTAAGCTGACGATATTATGCACAAATTACTGATTAAATTTGAGCTTTGCTTATTAGACCCTGTACTTTAAAAGTACAAAAGGGTCTATTAAGCTTGTGCAACTCAGAAACTCTAGCTATCACGTTCAAGCATCCCCTGCAATTATATCGCATATTGTTCCAAATATCGATGGTATCGCACGAACCAATTCACTTTTGGTTGCTGCTTAGCTCAGATTGAATTTGAGGTTCATTAAATATTTAATTATAAAACAAATACAATGAATTTTAGTATTCGGAGTATGGCAAGTTAATTTTAAAAGATCAATGTATGAAAAATGTCGTGGATGTTTCTAGGTTTCATATTTACGCCTGTACTGCAATTAGCTTTTCAATTCACTGAACTTTTTGAGTGATTTCAATTCGCATAAAATAAGTCAAAACCGGAACACCACATTTTTTCGGATTGAGAAGTAAATCACTTTAAATAATTGGAAGTGAAAACCGGATCATGCCTGATAGATTTTATTTATATTCCCAAATTTAACTTCAAATAATACGGCATATGCACTGACTCGCAGTTATCTAGGCTAAATACAGCTAAATGACAACTTGTTCAACACTAATAGCTAATCAAGCGCTATTTGTTTCAATTGTGTGTTATCGATTATTTACCAGCACTGGCTAGTATTCGCTACAGCGCGTGTGTGTTTTTTGGCAGTAGCAAATTGTAATTAGAGGCAGGTATCATCGGGGCATCGCAAGAATTTGTAGCTCATGGCCATAATCTAAATTGCAAATGGTCTTTAATGGCAGATTGAATGTATTCACATATT
Source organism: Liodrosophila aerea (assembly GCA_035045005.1). Classification (NCBI taxonomy): domain Eukaryota; kingdom Metazoa; phylum Arthropoda; class Insecta; order Diptera; family Drosophilidae; genus Liodrosophila; species Liodrosophila aerea. Next base: position 1,510,555 of record JAWNNL010000485.1, read on the forward strand.
GCAGGTTGTCGCTTCATTAGAGCCAAAACATTTCCACCTGCCGTTGGCGTAGTTATCAAAATGAAGCATTGACATAAATTAAATGAAAGGCCAGTCGGATGACTCTGACCCTATGGCTAACTGACCGACTGACTGACTGATTGCTCGAATGACAGCATGGTTGAATGACGGAATGAATGCGTAAATGACTGATTGAGCAGTAGCCTCTAAATGAGTGCTCATCATCAATTAACGTTGACAAATGCAAAAATTCGGCAACGCTACTTCGTACGCAACCGACAGTAATAGACCCTGTACTATACTTGGTATTTAACTGATTAAAGCCAAAAAAAAAAAAAAATACAACGGTATGAGATTTAAACCTCGGTCCCCACACTTCTAAAGCCAACAGTTTGTGTAAAATAAATTGTATAAAATAAATGTTTCAAAAATAATCATTACGCTCTCTTTTTCTTAATAACTCGTGCCTTTAGGACTGTGTCTGCTGTGTAGATTATTAAAATAAGATCCAAAATATCATAAATCGGAAACAAACTTGATCTGCATAAGTAATACACAAGAGTAAAAATGTTTCCTTTCCAAGATCGATGTAGGTGTTCATTCAGATAGACAAAATGGTTTATATCGACTAGCTGAGTCGTCGTCACCGTAATCTTAATAGACCCTTTTGTACTTTTAAGGTACACGTGCAGTTCAAATTGTGATTAAGGAGCAATGCCAGATGGGTCTATGGCATGTGGACACACGGTCTACCAGGTTATGGGATGTTACGAATACTACTAGTTCTCACTCGTTAAGCGGCTAATTGGCAGCCGAGCTCAAAGCCAAACAAAAGCCAAAAAAATACCAATAAGGCAGACGATTAGAGCAAAATGTGAAACCAAACAGGCCGACCACGACGATATCCTAACGATGTTAAAAGCTGCATTAAGTATCAATCATACAATGTGTGACCATATGTACATATGTGTTGTGTATCTACAGATGTATCAGGGTGTGCGTATGTTTGTTCCTGTGTGTCCCAAACAAAGCGCAAATAAACAAACAGCAAAAAAGAAGGAAGATACTGCCAACAGGCGGAATTGAAGAGGTCCACTGGCACGTGTGTCTGCTTACATATAAGATTGTGTGTGTGTGTGCCCGTGTGTTCGTTTTGGGTGCGTGTTTTGCGCGTGTTGTGTGATTATCGGTCGCTTGTTACACGTCTAATCTGTTAAATCCTGTTTACCAAGATTACAAATCAATTTTGATAAGACATAAAAACAAATGTAGCTCCAAATTGTTTCACCAATCCCACCCGCAAGCCACTTCCTCCCACACTTTCCTAGAAAGCAGCTAAAACAACAACGAGTATTGAAACTTTGCCACACGTACAGACATCAAAAACTAAAAGTTAAAATACGGATATAATATTGTTTCTCAGTCTATGTAAAGAAGGTACTTTCCATCTCAGTTTCTCAACAATCACTGTGCCAATCACTGCTTTGTGGGCCAAAGGTCAGACGCTTGTCCAGAGTTATACCAAGATATTTCGCTTGTGACGACTGGTCCAGAGTAACTCCTTCTAGCTGGATTTCGGGAGTGTTCATTATTAGCCTTTTGAGTGTAAAACAGGGGTTCGTTGTTTTCAGAGGATTGATCTTCATATTCCCTTTGACGTTTAACCGGTGGGGTGACCAGAGACCTTTTTTTGGCTTGAGCACCACCGCAGTGAAAGGGTTGGTCGACCAGATCCGCGGCCTTTGCTCTTTTATCTGCTTAGGAAGTCGTGGCTTACAAGTCGTACGTCAAAGTATGCAACACTTTTAGGAAGCCCGATTTTAAAAAGCGACCCCTGAAAGTATGCAGCACTTTAAAGAACGCTGGCTAGCTTTACTCAAATTGGCCAACGCCAACACTAGAACAGCTGGCGTTGCAGCTGATTCACTGTAAGCGTTTGCAAACAATGTATTTCTGGCAATAAAGGCGCGCAAAAGTCAGGATGACCCCGCCCAATGGAGGAACCGCCACTAGAGCGTCCCCACTGGATTGATTGTGAGAGTATTGCAGCACTTATCTTATCTACTCTTGAGTGACGTTTTCGCGGTACTGCGTCGGCGTACGGTACTCTTAGCGAGGGCTGGTTTCAAAGTTGGTGAAAACCCAACTGTTCCCACTTTCATTTATTGTGGACACTGCACTTTGTCTGTTACACACAAATGTCAATCGCACCATCTTAATAGACCCTTTTGCACTTATTCAAAGTACAGGGTCTAAAATGAGAATATGGGAAAACGAGTAAATGAGCATATAAGGAAACGAAATAACGAAAATATGTGGTATTGAGCATAAGATCAAAAGGGAAAGTGTTCCCACTTTTGGAATATGAGAAAATTAGTGTGTAGTGATACTCACAATGAGAAATTTCAATTTAAGTGAAAGAAGTAAGACACGTAATCTTAATGCATAGCAAACTATTTTGCAGTATTGCTGCATTTGCAGTTTTATACAGTTTGTGTACAGTTTGAAAGTCAGCGACGCTGACAAAGACAGTGACAGCAACAGCGACAGCAAGTGAGAGCGACAGAGATGTCGACAGTGGAGTTGACGCTGGCGCTTAAAAAGAGTAAAATTCATGGAGTTTATATAAAGTTTGTTGAAACACAAAATGTTAAAGTTTTTGTGTTTTATTAATTAACTTTTTGCATTTCACGGTGTGTATGGGTGGTGGGGGGGCGAGTGAAGAGCGTGAAAACTGGGCGGAGTGAAGTATAGAGAGTAATATGTATGTATGTGTGTGTGTGTGTAGTTGCAAGCGTGCGGTGAAAACTTTGTGCCTTTTTAGTGACGTGCCTCACACACATACACACACACACACAAACTTACTTGTAGCATATTAAAATATTTATATTGGCAATGGTGTCAGTATGAGGCCGCAGGTTGTGAGGCAGTAGGCGTGCTGCTCTGCTCTGCTCCGCTCTGCTGTGCTGTGCTGTGCAGTAACTTTTTTGTATTTTCCATTTCAAATTTATTTTTTCGTTCTGGGTGCACATTTGTTTGCCAAGTACTTTCGCCATCTTTCACCTAATTGCTCGTAAAATGTACAGCAACAACAAAACAAAAAGCAAACTGCAAAATGCAGGTAACTTTTCATAAAGCCCAAAGTTCGAAAGTAATGAGTAAAAGTAATGTATAGTAATGTGTATATTGCGCATACGCACTGTTTGACCATCGGCAAACATGCACAGTGCACGCGAACTCATTAATAAATTATTGAGTTGAATGCAGATGAAGCTAGAAAACGGTACGAAGCGCCTGCCCGCTTGTGACTTCATTATAAATCTTCGAAAATATGCCATAAATAATGCAAACAATTTGCCAGCGCAGAGAAAGGCATTCAAAAAGGCAGTCCAAGAAAAATACGTATACAAATACAAACTCACACACAGCACACACACAAATAAGAGCGCACAACGATTTCAAAGAAAGGAGCAACAAAACAGCAAACGCAGAAATTGGGCTATTGGCCACCCGAAACAAAGAACAAAGAAAAAGCTACCGACAACAGCAGCAGCAGCAGCAGCAGTAACAACAATAGCAAGGACTATAACAAGAATACAAAACATTAAAGAAAGCCTATGCACGTGGTAAACAGCACGTGTACTGGTATTTGTATACCCTAACTTTTACCTAAAATAATTAGAAAAAACCCTCCTTTCGATTAGATAAAACAATTTATTTTTTATATTCAATTAAGTATAATTAGCTTTTTAATATATAATTTATTTATATTTATATTTATATGCAACTAAGTGTTATTAGCTTTTTGATCAATAATTTCAAGAATTTAAATCTGTGGTGCCCAAAACTCATATTTCCTATCATATGTGCGCTTTGCTGAGCAGCGCTGCTTTCACACACACAGTAGATTTTCTCACACGTACAGGCGTCACGTTTCGTTGCTATGCTGCTACGCACACAAACACACTGTTTGATAGTGTGAGTTTGGGCACTACTGATTTAAATTAATACCTTACCACAGATACTCAACCCTACATATATCGTCAATGATCAATAATAGTAATAATTTATCGCCGATAAAAATTACAATTAATTAATTAATTTATACAACTACAGTACAAATAATAGCCGTTCTTTTTATGAAAAATAAAATCGTAACTATATCATGCATTTTAGTGTACAAAAATTGAAAGACCTTGAAATACGATCTTTATAGATCTTAAGTAGTTTTCAAAAAGTCTATAAAATGCAAAGATTAAAACTACCTATATTTTTTAATTCATTATCAGATTATGTTAGGTGTATATACCATTTAAAATAGTTTCATAAAATTCTAAAATTCGATAGTATATAAATGCCAACTCTCTTTCGCTTTTATCAAAGTATATGAACTGTTACACATTGTTATGTTAAGGTTTTTAGCAAGGGTCTTTCACTGCTTTTGCTGCTCACTAAGCTAGGGTATGCTACACAATAACAACTACAGCAACAGCAACAACAAAAATTGTTAAGAAGCGAGCAAACTTGAATTTGGCGCGGCAATAAAAAAAATTGTGCTTGCCTTTTCGTTGAATTAACAGACACCGAAAAGCACCACCCAAAACAGCAAAGAGCATGAGAGAAATGGCGAACGGTGAATGGTGGAGGAGCAGTGCGGCAAAGGGATAATGGCGAGGAGGAGGCGCGCAGCATAACGACACAACAACGCGCACCAGGCACGAGTACAAAAGTACAATAAAATTGCATACGAAATCAGTTTACTGCAGACGAAAAAATTAAATTAATGAAGAGAAATGGTAATAAAGCGTTAGTCACGTGTGTCTCACCAACATACCACCGCCCATTCTCTTGATTCCCATCTTCTCCCTACATTCTTCGCATACCCATACGAGCACAACAGAACACTCCATTTTCTGCCGCTCTACAACATTCTTTGTTTGACTATTATAGACACCCATTCATATAAACAGTGAATCAAATTAATATTCGGTTTTTTATTTCAACTTCAAACTGGAATAAAATGTGTACTAAGAAGAATCACATTTTAAAAATGGTATATCAAAGCTTGTAATATTACCTTCTCTTAAGGTATCCAAAATCTAACACAAACTTGATCTGCTTGCACTATACTGGCATCTAACTGCCAAATATGATGTCTCTAGCTCTAACAGTTAGATGCTCCTTATTGATACCTCCTCCCCCTCCCCCGCAAACCACCGTGGCTGCGGTAATTATAAAGATACTAACTTGTGCTACAGCATACAAAGAACTAATGGTAAGCTGTATCAGTGCTGTGAATTATGGCTCAATCTGATAATAAACACCGGAGATATTCGAGATTAAAGTTTCCGTACTAGGAAAGGGGAAGCAGCGAGCATGCACTTAATGTATGCATGTAGCTAAGTGTGTATATATGTGTGTGTATTGTTAGCATTAGCTGCTGCAAGGAAAAGTACAGGGTCTCCTACTGCCGGTTGCAGCCGACTGTAGTTTTTCGAGTTTTCAATATCCAATTGATAAAGTTATAGTATTCTCTAGCATATGCAGCACTTTGCATTGACAACAAGAACAAGTAAATTGGATAACCTCTCATTTCTACAAATCTACAACTTTGCAAAGCACAGTCAAAACTTTCAGTCAACTTGAGATTTCCTACCCCGTTTTACTTGGCCAAATAGTAGTTGTGTTGTACCGTATCATATTGTATGGTGTTGTGGGTGATACTATAGTTTGAAGCAGGTTTTGGTTTAATTGAAACACGGCTATTCATTTAATTGGGCAGTGATTTGTGATAAGGACCACAAAATGTATCAATAACAACATGTAGATAGATAGTTTCTCAATACGTATGAACAAAGGGGAGATGGCAGGACAGTTATACAAACTAAAAATTCGTACGAAGAGTCAGAGTCAGTGAGAGCATTCATTAAAGTGAACTTGTTTGGACTTTGTTTCTAACTGTTGTGTGGTCAGGCGATTTGACTCTGGAACCGCAGAGCATCCACAAAAAGGTATACCAACATATCTCTGCCTATCCCTCACTCTCTTCTTGACAGTCAAAAGCAAAAACCTCAGCTGCATTGGAGCTGCGGTTTAGCTTAACAGAATTTGTGCTAACTGTACGAGTACATGTTCTAGAATTGACAAAAAAAAAAGAAGAAAAGTTAGTGAAGGTATAAATTAAATTTAAAGCTTTTATTCGACGTTTTGTTGTTTGTTTAGTTTCAAAAGCGTAGTTGATTTACAAGTAATTTAGTAGCAATTAAATTATTTGTTTCTATTTATACTTTATCAGGATCAGTCTGTCTCTTTGTCTGTCTGTCTGAACACTTAGATCTCGAAAACTGTAAGAGCTAGAGATATCATATTTGGCAGTTAGATGCCCCTATAGTGCAAGCAGATCAAGTTTGTGTTCGATTTTTGATACCTCCCCCCTCCCCCACAAACCACGAAAAACCATCACAACCACGATTTTAAAGAAACTTGAGCTTCAGCATTCAAAGAGCATATGGCATCCTTTATCTGTGCTGTGAATTGTGGCCCAATCGGATAATAAACACCGAAGATATTAATGATTTAAGTTTCTGTACTTGGGAAGGAAGTCGGTTGCATCCGACTGTAGCTTTCCGAGTTTTTTCAACTGCAATAGTTAGGCGATTTTGCTTCGAGAGCGAAAGTAGTGACATATTTTTTTAAAAATTGCGGTAGGGCCAAATGTATTTACATGGTATTTTACATTTGAAAAAAATAAAATGTTTGTATTTGCAGTTTGGTGTCTGCATTTTGTAATACACTGTTAATTCCACACATTGATAACACCCTTTCTGTTTATTGTAATTTGTGCAGCTAAACCTAACTCTGCAGTTTGTGGTACTTATGTTTCATAAATTTGATTTAACCTAATTTAAATATATTATGTAATTTGCTTGGGGAGTTTTTCAGCGTGGATTCGCGCTCAGACAACTCTATTCGGTAGCGTTGATGAAAATGAAAATATGCTTTTAATCACTTTTGACAAGGTTTCAAATGTGCTCATACAGATAATCATCTAGTACATTGGGGATTGAACACCATAGTGTAGCATTGCCACAGAGGGGAGACAGATAGAAAGCCAGGTAGATAGTGTGTCTACTGGCTGAACCGGTTATTTTAGACACTGTACTTTAAAAAAGTACAAAAGGGTCTTATAAGTTTGTGCGATTGACATTTGTGTGTAACAGGCAGAAGGAGGTGTTGCAGACCCCATAAAGTATATATATTCTTAATCAGGGCAGCGAGCTGAGGCGATATCTGTCTGTCTGTCTGCCCGCCTGTCTGTCTGTATGAACACCTAGATCTCGGAAACTATAAGAGCTAGAGACTTAATTCTTTTTTTGTTGTATAATATATGTAATATATTACTACGGCAGCTCAAGTTTATGTCAAATGTTCGATTTGGCTGGAGGAGTGGGGAAGCAACAGTGTACGCGACCACTTGGGCGCATGATCTTTGATTGTGGGTACGAATGTATGTATGAGTATTGGTTATTGTTCGTATTTGCTCGTATATTTATATGTATAAGTGTATGTGTATGTGTGAGTATGTCCTATATGCTACTGCTGTGATCGACGCCCAAGGCAAATCAATGTACAGGGTCTCCTAATGTCGGTTGCGTCCGACTGAAGCTTTCCGTTTTTTTCTATTTGACAAATGTAAGGGCGCGAATGGGAAATCAGAATGGAAGCATTAATGCTAACGCTAACTCTGTTTAGTATTGCTAATTTAAAACTAACATCATAAATATTGATGGGAAGAGAAAGAGAATGAGAGCGAAGGGTGGGGCATTGTGTGGGGTATTGCTAACGATGCCAAATCGTTGTTGAGAGCGAAAGCAAAAGTATGGCATGCCCCCTGTGGCCTCAAGATGAGTTCACTGAATACAAAGTTGTTTTTTTTTTTTGCATTGTTGTATGGGTGTTGGGTGTTGGGTGTTGAGTGTAAGGGTGGGGGTGAGTGGATGTGGGTGTGGGTGTGGGGCTGGTGCGACGGGTGTTGGCTGTTGTTTTAATAAGCATGGTTAAACGTCTTTCTGCTGGCAAACATTTGCCATACGCTTAGTTAACAGCTTGCCACAGGTAACTGACACGGCTGAGTGTTCCCGTGCCCGCACCCCGCGCAAACAAACCATCGCCGGCATCAGCACCTGCAGGCCAGCACAGTTGGGAGTGACTGTAGCTGATTCAGTCAGTCGGAAGGAAAAGAGAGTGGTGGGCGGGAGGGGTTGTGTGTTTGGGCCTGGGGAGCACAAGTTGTGGGCAACGAACGTCCCGTTGAGTCACAGGGCCCATCAACAGCACGCGTGCAGAGTCCCATGGCAATTGGTGCTGCCCCAAAAATCTCAATCCCAGGCCCCAGCCCCAGTCCAAGCCCAAGCCCAAGCCTAAGCCCCACATCTCCCACAGTCAGACTCACACCCACAGCTAACTTAGCGCGCATGCCACAGCTATCATTTTCGAAAAACCGTTACAAAGATGAAACGTACAAGAAACACTGAAAAAAGCAGACGAGAAGTGAGGAGCAGAGTAGCAGAATAGCAGAGAAAAAGAAGGAACGGTTGAAATGACTAAAGTACTAAACTATGAAGATGAACCGTACGCGACGCAACGTGTCCGAATTTCCTATCTGTCTCATTGTCGGTTCCTGTTCCTGTTCCCGATTCAGTTCCAGCTCCAGCTCCCATTCCAAATCGCTGAGTTCGAGTTACAGTTGGCTGTGCGTGCCCTGCTGTTGCCTTTACTGTTGCTATTACAGCAGCCGTTACTTCAGATGATTGATGCGGCACTAGCGGTAGCGTGTGGTGGCATCAGTTACCGGTGTTGCTCCGTGCTCTATGCCACACACCTGCCAACTTGCTATGCCCTGTAGCCAAGCAAACAAGCTCGACGAGGTAGCATGATTCAAAGTCTATTCTAATCTACTCCAGATTTTATCTGTTCTATAGTTGAGTCTCCCTTCTTAAAGGGGTTTTCATAAAGAAAGTCCAATGAAGTCAAAGTAGTAGAAGAATGTTTTTGGTTAATTTGGAATCTTAAGATTTTAACGAACAACAAACAACTTAGATGCAGCAAATTTCCAATTTTCTGAGAAATTTTGTAAGGGTCACTTAATGAAATAAAATTGAAACGGTATTCTTTAAACATCATCTAAACATCTAGTTTATTTGCAATCTCTTATCTCTGGAACTATTTATAACTTGTCGTAGCGAAAAAAGTAAATTTCATTTAAAGCGAAACGAATTTTCAATTTAAATGGGTATACAGCATTCGATTATCGCGACAATTTGGCAACAGTTGACCGATTAAACCTATAAAGCTGACTGTAATGCTAATGTTTCTAATGGATATTTACATTTTGATAACGTTTCGACAAATTTCATAAATTAACTTAAAGTGTCGATATTTGGTACACTGGCAGAAATATATGATACACAGTAGTCAAATGAGAAATGACTGAAATGCAATTCAGTAATACGAAAATTGGTATGAATTTAAAATCCTCAGAAAGTGTTTGATTATAGCACACGCAGACCAAGTTTATTTCAAATTATATATGCCATTTAGACTACAAATAAATTTAATTCAACTTCATCATAACGGTCTTACAGTATAATACGTAAATATATTTCACAAATGTTGAGTTTGTACGAATTTTAATATAATGCTATCTATCCTTCCTAGCTTTGGACATACTAAGATGAAAAGTCGGTAGTTATAAATTGAGGATTATAAGAAACGCATGTTTATATGCCCATGAAATTAGTCTCATCAATTTGCTAAGTTATGCTGGGAAAAAGTTGTATCTTTAAGTAACTTAAAGATAGTAGGTATAGTTTCTAGTTATTACATACATACACTACCATACTACTGTCTGCCACTTTTGATAAAAGACTTGCATTAGGATATGTATCAGGTATTGAGAATGGCAGTGGACATTTTCTTTTACAAGGGTTTGGGCTGTGTTTGTGCTTGGTACAATTGTTTGTCTTTGAATTAAACTTGATTTCGGAAAGTTTATGTGGCACGCCCAAAATGCGAGGCTCAAGCCTGATGCCTGAACCAAACTTCAGTCCACAACACGAAACTAGACGGAGAGCCTTGGGAGATGGGTAGATGGTACATAACACAGACAGTGGGACAGTGGGACAGCGTGGGCTTACTTACGTGCTGGGCTGGCACTTAATTTTTGGAGCGGGTTCGTGTCCACGTCCGTGTCTGAGTACTGGCATAGGACTGAGCTGGACAAAAACGAGAAATTCATTTTTCATCTTGTTGTGGACCGAAGTGCCGGCCGGACGGTGGGACGGTGGGACGGTGGGACGGCTGGACGGCCCCACGTTCAGACTTTTACTTGTTAACGGGGTCATAAATCATGCGTAAATTTATCGAACGGAAAACAGATTTCCAAACAGCGTCAGCTAGCTACAACAATGACGACACCAAACGAAATAAAGCCAGATGCAGCGAAGTTTTTTGTTGCTTTTATTTTCAGTTCATCTTCTATTTTTCTTTTGTTGTTATCTGAGGAGTCAAACCCATCCAATTCTACTTAGCCTGTGCTAATCATAATCGATTGGCTAGCTTCGTTTTTAAATTCCTTGCACCACTGAACATTTCAAGTCCTCTTCTGTGCACCTCATCCTTATTGAGGTAAAACGTTAGTGTTTTCTTCTAATATGACGTATTTGCCAGTGCCATCCATTGGGCTTTATTTCATCCTACTATTTGTCATTTTTATACCCTGCCCAGTGATATTATATATTTATCTTTTTTTTTTAGTGTTATTTAGCTACGTAAAGCTGATTTCAGCAATTTCCCGACAATCTCTTTGACCCCCAGTGGTACCAAAGCGCAAACGAAACCAAAGCGAAACCACTCACGTGGTTTGTACACTACGCGGCTTTCTGCTTTGTTGTTTTTCTTCTAGTTGTTGTTTCTGTTCTTGCTCTGGTTTTTATGCTTTGTTGTGACCTGTGCTGAGTTTTTAATGAAAATCACATCAAATCGATATGCAGCAAGCTGCCTCTGTTCATGCTCCATGCACCACCAATGCTCCACAGGATGCGGCTAAGGTCCGGTTAGTCCGATGATTCGCCACTCAGTCAGGCACATCAGTGGCTTAACTAACAGGGGTAAACCATGGAGATACCTATCAGTTTCGGTATGCATTAAGCCCCCTGTCACAGTCTACGCATCTGTAAAAAAAATAAGGAAATATACTCTTTCATCTGTTCAATATTCACTGGCGTATTTTCAACAAAAGGGATTAAGTAGGTTCTCACGACCTCATCGAACCCGTCGTCCCGTCACACTAGTGTTGCTCCCTGTCGGCGGAATGAATGATATACTCATTGATGGAATGCACGTTAATCACACAAATTAACAATAGTAAAAACCAATTCTATTATCATGTTAAATAGAATGAAATGGCTATTTCACCTCTGTCAGGAAATTTGGAATTTTCCATTTCTATAATTCTTCCGATTTCCTTGAAGTTGTAAATATGTAGAATAGCAAGTTGAGATTTGATTATCATGTTGCAGAAATGTTAAATTTATCGATCAAGTAGATGAAGTTTGTGTCAGAATTTTGATACCTCCCACCTCCCCTAAAAACCGCGAAAAACCATCACAGCCACAATTGTAAAGATACAAACTATACATACAAATATCTTATGGCAACCTTCATCAGTGCTGTGAATTGTGGGCCAATTGGATGATAAACACCGGAGATATTATTAAAGGAGATAGATTAAAGTTTCCGTTCTAGGCAAAGGGGAGCAGCATGCAATTATGTATGTATGTACATAAGTGTGTATGCGTGGTTGCGTGTGACTTTGCAATATGTGTGTGTGTATTGTTAGCATTGTCCTACTGTTGGTTGCATCCGACTGTAGCTTTCCCAGTTTTTTGTTAATCGAAATGTTGGGTTAGTTTTAACCAATGATGAACTGTCATACAACGAGCATTGAGTAGCATTAAAGACTGTTTTCATCTGTTCCGATACTTGGTATTATTTTTAACTGCTAACTAACATTTTAAGCCGTCTTTTCGGCATATGTCGCCCCTTGCACTGTGACCAAAATGCAATTCAACTTTTCAATTCAATTTGCCGGCAGGGCAGTCGTGACTGGGGCCGACATGCAGCAGTATGTGGCCTCCACATCCACTTACTGTATCTAAATATGTGTGTAGTATGTAACTACAAAGCTTCGTACTAGAATACAAAATATATATACATGTCTATAAAAAAAGAAAAGAAAAAATTGAAAATAATACAAATATTTACTCCAATACACTAAACAAAATTGTGGCCACTAACCGAAATTGCATTGCGTGGAGGTGGAACTGGCGTGGAGCATGGAGTTTGTGGCGTGTGCAGTTTTGTCCCAGTTGCATTTGGCAGCAGGGAATCTAATGGGGAGAAAGAAGAAGAAGCAAAACTCTGGGATATGCGACGTGGCCAGACTTGTGCATTGTTGCTTTTATTGTAGCATGTCATAAATGATGATGCTAAAAGACTCGGGCATAATCCGCTTTTGTGCGCATATCACAATCAAATGTTGCGGCTGCTGCTGCGGCTTCCTCCACAGGCACTCGTACTACTAACCCCGCACTCCGCACACACACTTATCCACCAGCATGACAACTCCTGGTGCAGAGCCAATGCTATTATAATGGAAAAAAACAAACAATATATAAACATGTTAGGATAGTACTACAGTCAAGATAGCTCTACCAGTAGGCAATTACAATATTTTCATTAGATTCTTTAAGCTAAACTTTTGCTTGTTGCAGGCTTTTTTCCAAGGATATAACAAAACATTTTTTAGCCAAGTTAATGTATACTTTCGCCAAAAGCTGGTGCTGGACATTAGAGGGTTAACAGGAGGCGTCGTATATTCTTGATCAGGCCGACGAGCTGAGTTGATATAGCCCTGTCTGTCTGTCTGTCTGTCTGTCCGTATGAACAACTCAATTATTTATTTCTATAATTTTATCTGGGACAGCTGCAACTGTTTTACGTGCACTGCCTTCCGATTTTGATTTGCAATTGCAGGTATGTAAGTATGTGCGTTGGTTAATGGTTGTGTGTATGTGAGTACGCATTCGACTGGCCGTCTGTAGCTTTTCATGCTTTTTCATTGTAAATTCTTTATTTAATTTTATTTTATTTCGAAACCGAGTTAATTGATCGTAGAATAAAGCAATAAATATTAAAAGGAAAAGGAATTCAGGAGAATTGAAAGAGTATATAATGATTTACGCATGCGAGAGTGAAACTTATTTCCCGATCAGGAGAATACATTTACTTTCTATAACGTAAACAAGAGTGGATTTTGGGTCAGCTCACGCCAAGATTTGAGGTCCTCGAAGGATGCGCTAGATTAAGCACTAGGCACAGCTGTGGTCTCGTGTAAATGACATGCTCGCTGGGTGGCGCTGACAGAGTAAAACAAAAATTCAGTTTCATACTCGTACTTTTTGAAATGAAAATTTTAAATAGATATTACTAGCAATTGACACACAGTAAAAAAAAAGAGTAAAATTAAAACTATTTTGGTTTCTATATAAAACAAATCCAAAAAAGTTTTAAATTTAAACCAGCTGGAGTACACAAAGAGAGCATTGGTATACACACACATTTAAGCGTTGCTCTCTCACTTGGTGCACAATTTAAACCAATTTTGGTGTAAATACAAAACCAAAATAGTTTGAACGGTAATCGAATTTGGATTTAATTTTAAACCAAGAGAGGAGTTGTATCAAAACCAAAATAGGATTTAATTTAACCAGCATAAAATAAGATGCTAAAAAATCTAAAATCACGACCATAATTTCAAATTTAGATTTACAAAAATCTTAAATCATGATTTTTTCCTCTCATTAGATTAACCGCCAAATTACATATGATGCATATTTATATTTTATAAATTTTTTACATCAATTAAATTTAATTATATCTTTAATTTTACATACCAAATTTACTTGTCCGGCTTCTCGGTTTGAACTCACGACTCCTCCTTGGTTGACACGCGCAGCACTGTTCACTGTCGACTTAGACCCTTGCGCCACAAAGCTTTAACAGTTTGCACATCCCAAATACATTTCTTATGAACAGATTGCAAGAATGCAGAATGCGGACGACTCGGGTTCAAGTCCAGGCAGAGAACTACGTTTTTTTTTTTTTTTATTTTTTGTTTGAGTGTGTGTGTGCGTAGAGAGCAAACTTATCGTTTATTGCAACTCTTCTGTGTATGTATGCACACATTTCGAGCGAGAGCAGGGCTTTTAAACCCTTTTTGGATTTAATTCTACTCTAGTAAACCAAAAATTGAGCGGCAAATTTGAAATGAGAGTGTGACCAGCTAGTTTTACTCCATTTTGGTTTTGATTTTAAACCAGAAGTTTAAAAATTCAGAGCACCACTTTTTTAACTCCAAAATAGTTTTAAATGGGGTGTAAAAGATTTAATTTTACTCCAGCACTTTTTACTGTGCAGCACAAAGGCCAAGGCACAGTAGCAGAGAAAAGTAATGGTGCAGCTGCATCTCTAATTTAAGCTAAGCTAAACACACACACGCACACACGCACACACACACACACACGCACACACACATACAAGCAGTATAAGTGAAAGATGACAAAGAAGTAAATACACTAGATTGAAGTTACCCTGCAGGTAGTAGCTATGCTGATTGAAGGGTTTTTGTTGATGAAAGGCAAAGGGTAGAGAGATGATTAATTCTTAATAAAATATTAGCAGTTTAACTTAATAATACTGTAAATACCCTTGAGCGCATCGGTTACAGGGTATACAAATTAAAAATGCAGATTTCTATTGCAACAGTCGGAAGTGCTTGAAAACTTATTGCTGGGATGTTTTTGTTATTGTTGTTGTTGTTGGCGCAACTGCTGATGCTACTGCTACTGCTAGTGTTGCTGTTGCTGTTGCTGCTGTAGTCATCATGCTCGTCATCATCACAGTTATGATGTGCATACACACACACTCGTCTTCGTCTCCCACTGTTACTGATCTCCTTCTATTTTCTTGGGCAAAAATTGTACACAAAAAGCAGCGGCAGAGAACACTCTGTGAAACATTGTAGCTGGCAGCTCAATAGGAGTACCATATGGGGTAGAGCTCTGGCAAAACGGTGCTTAACTTGATATTGGAGCAGAGAATGTACACGTACCCAAATGTACCGTGAGCTAAGGGGCCTTGGGGTCATAGAGCAATGAAAACATCGTCGTCACAATCATCGCCATGCGGTGTCTTGGTCTTCTTGGCCAGCATCAAGCTAACAGAACAGGACTCAACGCCAACAGCAACACTAAAATGTGGCTTGCAAAACAAAAGAAAAACTAAAGTATAAAGGGAAAAGCAAAACAAAACATACACACAAATAACATACATTGGGCAAAGACTAAAGACTATTACATGCCCTCCTGACGATTTTTTTTTTTTGTTGAATTTCTATTTCTATTTCTATTTCCATTGCCATTTCTATTTGTTTTTTTCATTCAATCACACCATATGGCAACAAAACGAGGCATGCAGCATATGAAGATGAAGCATGTAGATGATGAAGTTGTATGAATTGTTTCAAACAGAAAATTGCATAGAGATCGGAATTGTTTTCGGTTAAGGAATTAATCAAGAAAATATAGTTAGAGGCAATATGTAAAATTCTATAAATAAAACCAAAACTACGACTACACTTCTCAGTTGAGCTTAGAAATTACACAGAAAGAAAATCTAAAAATGAAAAGCATAATTTTAGCTACTCATTAAGCTTATACTACTTCATAGCTTGGCCACTTCTTTCGAGCTTAGCTAGTTAAACAGTTTAGTTTTAAATATACATGCTTATCATACCAACCATACATACTAGCTAGGCTAATGCATTACTTATATTGTAAGCAGCTCTGGGACATAAAACAGTTAGCTGCTACTCCTTGTGTTGTCAGGATGTTCATGCTTTGCGTACTCCTTGTTAGTTCAGATCGGATTTGTCACATGTGAAGGTTCCGACGACAGTGTCTCCAGCATTAGCGAATTTAATTCATTTAAACATGATGCAGTCGTATGTGTTCCAATATACATACAGAACACACATGCACCCAGAAAACAACTGAGTTAATTTGGCTAATTCGTACTTGAGTTGAAGTTTAGGGTACAACTTTCAATTTAAAACTGAAAATGGTTATTCAATGTGAACTTGCTTCAAAATGGAATTTGATAGTTAAATTGACTACACGCATATTAGAAAAAAAAACTCGGAAAGCTACAGTCGGAAGCAACCGACAATAGGTGACCTTGTACTTGCCTTGGGCGTGATTAGCAGCGGCAGCATATATGTACATACACACATCCACTTTTACATACAAATATTAACCATAACCAATACTTACACATACATTCATACCCGCCATCAAAAATCACGCATACGCATAGCCGATGTATTATATTTTATTTTATTGTTGTATATTATGTAGGTGTTGTGGCCGAAGTCAAGATCCCATGTATGTAAATTATATGGCGTTCACTACCTGTCACTACATACATGAATTTATTCAAACTTTTATGTGTCAAAATATTTACACAGTCGTGAACTTCATTCCTTCATTCATACACATATCCATACATACATTTAAATGCAGTCTACTTACGTATACTCATACAGTTATTCCCAGATACACACACACATACGTATACATAGAGAGCGATCAGCATTGGGCAAGCAATTATGCAACTATCAGTCATTTGGTTGCCGACACGCACCAGGCTTACTTCAGGCCGGCACCTCAACCCCACCGCCACCTTCTCTCTATCCTTATCCCTATCTGTATAGCCTTACTTAACGTCCCATAGCATTAACAATTGCAGTCATTGTTTCTCTTATGGGGTCACAAATAATTGTTAGACCTCCTGCCAGCTCAGTCTGGCTGCCAAGCACACACATAGACACACAGACATACACACATAGAAAACACTCACATAACCCCTGTTTGCTCCTAAAAGCGTTCGCATACGTTTACTTTTCTTCTAGCTGTTGTCGCAACCGTACACTTCATTCACTCGCGCGCGCACACACACATATTGAAGGCGGAACACTATTCAAATTGATCTGCAACATCCACGTCCTACGCCCCATCTGGCCCACATGAGGCCGCCTGCCCATGCCTTGCGACCATTCCTCCCCCCTCGAACCATTGCTTTCCATTGCCACACCTAATCACGCCATTCGCCCTTTTGTAGCTCATTCAAAATGCAGTTAATTCTAATTAATTGTATTGATTAGCTCATTATATCATTGGCTGCCTCAGTTGAGTACGAGACGAATTGCCCAAGGCGTCAATCAGTCCTTGTTGCCAACACTATGTTTGCACTAAGCGTGTAGTATGTCTGTGTGTCTGAGTGAGAGTGTATCTTCCTGTAACTTACTATTAAGTTTGTGCAACTCAGAAATGTATGTAACAGGCTGGAGGAGGCGTGGCAGATCCCACAAAGTATATAGTGTAGGCAGAGTTTGTGATAGATTTTGATACCTGCCACCCCTTCCAAGCACACCGCGAAAAACCACCACAATTTTAAAGATACAAACTTGTGAATCAACATACAGAGATCTTATGGTAACCTTCATCAGTGCTGTGAACTGTAGCTTAATCAAATATATGTTAAACGAGACAACAAAATACACAAATAGAAGCAAATTGAATTGAAGATTGACATTTTTCATTATAAGTAAACTGTAAATAAATAAGCTATGAAATTCCATTACCATTCGACTATGCTCTGCATATGTCAAAGGATCTTATCAGCAATTATTACATTGATAACTGTACATATACTGGATGTAAGCCAAGATACTACACAATACATAGCATGTGCACTTTGCACTCGACTGCAGTCTTAACTTCAAAAAATATACATATACACGTTTAGTTTATACGTATTGAACTTTTTTTGTAATTTAGAAGGGTGAAAAAGCAGAAAAGTATGATTAAATTTGCATCTTAAGACAGTCTTGAGAGAATCTTTAGCTATGCAGTAATGCAATACCTTCGGTAAAACTTTGCGTATGTGTATACCAGTATACATACACATGTACACATATGTGGATGTATGCATATTTAGTTTTTCAGTCAAGTTTCGGGGCAAGGTGCAACGTCATTTGTGTCAGTAGCATCGTTAAGGCGTATCCATCATACAATCTATCAAGAAGCCTCTGGTATAATTCATTTATATTAATAGTAACAGCTAAAGGGGCAACACCGAGTAGCAAGTGGTAAAGGAACAAGCGTGAATGCGATGAATATACTATTTCAATCTGTTTTGCCAAGTATCTCAACCGCTGTGTTTGTATCTTGTATCTTATGTCTTGTATCTGTATCTGTACCTGTATCTGTATCAGTATCTGTAACTGTATCTGTTTCGCTATCGTGTTGCAGTTCTTGACGTTCACGGCGACAGCTTAAAGTTTGAATTGCTGCACAGTCATCAAAGTCAAGCTAAGTGTGCAAGAAGAGTAGAAGTGTGAGGAAAAGAGAGCGATGTAGGGAGTGAGAGAGAGGACGAGAAAGAGCAGCGGAAAGAACGACAGCAAGTGGAGCGCACCTTTGGCTTCTGCAACTGCTTTCATGTGTTCATGGCGCAAATAATCGCCGTCATCAACAACACAGACACAGGACATCAGGACATGAGGACACGAGGACATCAGGACATACCCGCACACACAAACAGACAGACTGTGTAGCTATGATGAGTCAACACTGACGCCATTAGCACTGAGTTTGCCAACATCCGCGACAAACTTTAAATTGTTGTGTCATTACAATTCGAGTTGGTAGTCCACCCTGCTTCAACGGGCAGGGCAGCTACCTGCCGCAGCCAAAGAAAAGTCCACATGTGCACATTTTCAGTCCACCTTCGTCCCCATCTCCACCTCCATCTCCATCGCCGTCAACAGCAACAACTACAGCAGCAGCAGCGTCTTGTCGTCGTTACTGCCATGATTGATGTTGACTTCAAAGTAATGGCGTCCAAAGCATGCCAGTCATTTCTAGCTGCTTGCACAGAGGTAAGCACAGGTGAGCACTCACACACACACGCGCACACATGCAGCTCAACATTCGTTGTGTTCAGCAGGTCGTTTGGATCATGGATCATGGAGCGAACCAATTTCACTGATCCAAGGGACCTGTTTCACTTTCGCAGCAGTCAAAGAATTCAAAATGGAGCGAAGTAATTTTTAAAGATACTCCACATGATGAGAAACATAAGTCTATTAATACTACTAATTCAATGATGAGCATATGCGAGTTTAATTTGACTTTGTCGTTATGTATACTTTATAAACTAATCGTATATCTGTAGGTTAGGATAAGTTAGAGAATGTAAACATCCTTAAACTTCAATTGCAACGGAATCATTGATCGATAGAGTATTTCTTGCGCTCCTCTCTTGTTTTTATATCGATTAATCGAAGCATTCTCCTCTAAAAAAAGCACGAGCTTGATTGGATCATGATCCAGGAAAATATTCGCTTTCGAATCATTGATCCATGATCCAAGCGACCTGGGCAAGGCATTCATTATGAATGATACAAATTCTAGGCATGGATACATGGGATGCATGTGAACAGCTGACTCTGCTTCTGACTCCCAGTGCAGTTTATGCTCGCCCTTTTTGCAATTAGGCGAAAAATTCAAATCAATAGCTCGAGTAAAATGCGGGAAAAAACTTTTACTGCAGCACGTTGCTGCTGCTGCTGGGATGCGGGGCAGCGGGAAATCTAGCCAAATTGGCCAATGCCAGCGGCTGTCTACGTGTTCGGCCAAAATAAGCCAGCTGCTGTTGCTCTTACTGCTGCTGCTGCTGCTGTAGTCCTTCGTCCATGTCGCAATCGAGGCCAGTTGCAGCAGGCACTGCAACAAGGAAAGATGTTGCACAAGTTGCAAACCTGAGCTCAGCCTTAACCTGAGCCTGAGCTGAACGCTGCGAGCAACGCTAGCTGTGAGTAACAGCACTCAGATGGCAGAGCTTTGGTGCTGTCGTTGTAGCCTAGGTTAATGTGATTTCGTATGTTCAATTTGTGAATTGCCTGCACACACATAGTCATATACACTAAGAAAAATATGAATCGTTTAAGTAATTAAAATTAAAAGTGGTGTTTGAGTGATTTGTGATCTGAAAATACGAAATTGTTTTACTAACATTGTAATTTTAATTGTCAAGATAAAAAGTTACTAAATAATAACACGAATAAGAATAAAAATTAAGAAATCCTATCAAAATAATATTAATGACTTGGATTCTGCTGCTTAAGTATCCAGCGACATGCAAATTTTTAGGCCCTGTACTTTAAATTCAAATTTGCAAAAAAAAAATACTCGGAAAGCTACAGTCGGATGCAACCGACAGTAGGAGACCCTGTACTTTCCTTTGCACACACACACGCTAACAAACACTCACACATGCACACATATCGTAAAGTCGCACGCAACCACACATACGCTCGCGCTACTCCCCCCTTACCTAGTACAGGGAATTGAATCTTGAATATCTCCGGTGTTTATTAGCCGATTGAGCCACAATTCACAACACAGATAAAGATTATCATAAGATTATCGTCTGCCAAAACACAAGTTTGTATCTTTAAAATTGTGGGTGTGGCAGTTTTTCGCGGTTTTTGGGGGAGGGGGGGCAGGTATCAAAAATCTAAAACAAACTTGATCTGCTTGCACTATAGGGGCATCTAACTGCCAAATATGATGTCTCTAGCTCTTACAGTTTCCGAGATCTAGGTGTTCATACAGACGGACAGACAGACAGACAGACGGACAGACGGACAGACGGACAGACAGACAGACGGACATGGCTAGATCGACTCAGCTCGTCGTCCTGATCAAGAATATATATACTTTGTGGGGTCTGCCACGCCTCCTTCTGCCTGTTACATACATTTCGGGCTTGCACAATCTTAATAGACCCTTTGTACTTTTTTAAAGTACAGGGTCTAAATACTCAGCACGTACAGTTTTAGAGTCACTATATTATTATTATTATAAATAAAGTGTTTAGAATGTTTATTACAGCGCAATCGGCAAATAAACTCCGGAGATATTGAATAATCAATTTTCTGTAGGCGCGTTTTTTGATTTCGGGTATGTATGAGCATTACTTATTGTCTGTATTTGAGCGTATATGTATTTATATGTATAAGTGTATGTGTGTATGTATGTATTTGTGTATATCTATACTGCTGCTGCCATCGATGGCTAAAGCAAAGCAAAGTACAGGCTCTCCTACTGTCGATTGCGTTCGAGTTTCTGGTTTGTTTTTCAGCAGTATTTTCCAATTGTAAAAGAAACATTGAACTCCAGAACATTTTCAAAATAAGCTGAATTCAAAAGTCTAATGACATATTATTTTTTAGAGTGTGTATTTCATTCACGCACACACACACAGCAGTGTACGTTGTTGCACACGTAGCAGTCCGCAGGACAACAACATATGCATAACTACGTGGCATCTGAATCTGGTGTATGCCACGCTCTTCTGCACTTCCTGCTCTATCCGTCGCTTGCTCGCCCTGTCTTCCTTTACTTCATCTTCACTGCTTCAGTTCTTCACTCTGGCTGGCTTTTTTGGCAGCCACTCATTGTCGTCGTGCAACAATTTAGCATACAACGCGACTGTGGCTGAGGCAACAATGCTGTCAGCAACATGATTACTTATACAAAGCGAACAGTGCAAGACAGCAATATAAATAGAGCGAGATAGACAGTGGGAGAGAGACATTGGGAGCGAGCAGCTGAACAGATATGTGTAAACGCGAGTTGCACTTGCTGCAGCTGCAGCTTCAGGAGCTGGTGCTGTTGTTGCATGCAATTGTCAGTTGCAGGTGCACGTGGCAGGGGCAGAGCAGCATAGAGCAGCAATATATGTAAGGCACTGTGCCAGACACAGACAAATCCCTGTGGTTCTATGGGATAGTTTATCTCCTGAGAACTTTCTGGCCTATGTTTGGAGAACTTCCTACTGGTCCACTGATCTTCTTGCACTATATGTATAACTGCCAAATATGACGTCTCTAGCTTTTATAGTTTACGGGATCTAGGTATTCACACAGACGGACAGACAGACTCCTCGTCCTGATCAAGTATATATACTTTGTGGGGTCTGCCACGCCTCATTCTGCCAGTTACATACATTTCTCAGTTGCACAATTTTAATATACCATTTTGTAAACTTTATTAAAGTGCAGAGTCTGGCAAGTTAGAACAGAGGCCAGGCTAATGTGAATACATATGTATTAGCGATATCGTTAGTTTGAGAAAAGGCTGATCGTTTTCGCTTGAGAATTAACCAGGGAAAACTTTCCAGCAGCAGAACTAAAGGGAGCATAGACACACACAGACTACAGCCCGAACATTTTGAATTAATATTAAGGAAATTTATAATGAACCAAAATTGTCGCTCGTTGTGATGCAAGCATTGTGTGTGCTACCACACATGCATATGTATAATACATATATGTACACACATACAAATGTATATCGATGCAGGCCACAGATTCTCAGCTGCACTGCCACGCAGCCCATTTATGGGTAATTTATAATTTGTACATTTCAATGATTACAATGCAAGGCAGTCGACAGGCTCCTCTGAACAGACTGGACTATGGACTGTGAACTGTGGACTTTGTCGACAACATGCTCTTAAAAGTCATACTGACATACACACATGTAAGCATACTGCATACAACACTACGCTCAAGCCTCAGAAATAACACTTTGAATTTATTTATTTTCATTCTTTTATTTGTCTTATTTGCTTAACGCAATTTAAAAAAATTGTAAAGCATTTCATTCACGAAAAACATAAGGGGTAAGAAACTAATTTTGAAACCAAAAGCACTCAAAATAAAATGATATATACGAGTAGTAGTATACATATTCAAGCTTTAAATATATGTATATGTAAGAGATATGGTGTTACGGTGATTTGTTTGATCATGGCAGAGGCTATCCCACACGTCCCTCTTGCATTAATTTATTCTTGTAAAAAAAGGGTATTTTTAATGGGAAAAATAGTCGATTGTGTATTTCAGAAAGCTTAAAATTTCTCTCATTTTTAGACCCTGTACTTTAAGAATGTTCAAAAGGGTCTATTAAGTTGGTGCAAGTCAGAAATAAGCCGAATATGTTCATCTGGTGGATTTTCTATACTTTTTAAAGACTTTTTAAATATTGTAAAATTCAGTTTAGGAACTCCATATTGTTTTTCAAACCTTGGATATAAAAGGACTTATTATTATTATTATTTTCTATGCACTCTGTCAATAATATAATAATAGCAATAATAATAAATACAGAAAGCCCCATGATAAACTTAATTATAAAAAGATAAACATATGTATGTATAGTACATATCTACATTCCAGTCTGAACGTAGATATGTATGCATCACTTTACTGGGCGCAAATAGTTTTCAAATTGATTTTACAAGTGGTAACCAAACCAGTTACAGCTGTTGGCTGATGGGCGCTATGGGCGTGGCAACTTTATTGAAATGCGGACGAAAGTGTGCACTGTTGTTGTTGTTGTTGTTGCCACTGCTATTGCTGCTTGAGTTCAGTGAGCAGACAAATAGACAGACGTGGAGACTAACAGACGGACTGGCGGACTGGCGGACAGACATGGTCTGTGCAACAGCATCAACAAGCGTCGACTGCGATGCGTCGCTGTTCGCCCACGCAGCAAGGTAATCAAATGCAATTGAAAAAGCAGCGGAAAAAAGTTTATCCTTGCCACTGCCGATGACTCTAGCTCTGCCGCTACCACTGCCACTGCCACTGCTTGTACCTTGGCTCCGCCATCGTACTGACAACACACTGCCCATTGCATGCCACGCGTTGTAACACTGCACGTTGCACGTTGCCCGATTTCCTGTTGCCATTGCAACGAATTTAATCAAAAGTTACAATTCCAATTGTCCGCAAGCGGGTCACTCGTGTTGCGTATTAAAAAAGTTGCGCTGCGGTGGCCAAAGCAGGAGACAAGTACGGAGACGATGGTACAACAGGAGCTGAAGCAGAAGCTGTACTATAGGTCTAACTGTTGAGTTACAGTCCAGTTGAACATGCTTCGTATCGCTTTTGGTTGAGTTTCGATTTGGAGCGGTTCAATGTGATGCGATACGAATCAATGTTCCCATTCTGTGTGCCCATATCCGTATGTAGGTCAGCAACTTTGCCCATTTAAATGCACGTATTTGAAACATACATATGCACATACACTCTATATATTGACTGAAAACTAGTTTATATTATTTATATTTCGCACGCTAAAATCGATAACAATACTGCTTTCATTGTGCGTTATTATGTGAATAAGGAGAAACTTCGAAAACCTTTATCTGCTTTAAAGATTACTCAAGGCTTGCGAGTTGACATCAACTTTTTAAGTCTGAAGCAACAGCCTTAAGGGTTATTTGATTGGTGAAAGCTTAATTTTTACACTAAAACTGTAAGTTAAAATGATGCATGACTGTTGAAACTTTAACTTTTAAATGAAATCTTGTTTCAAACTAAACTTAAAGTTTTAATGTGTTTAGGGTGCTAACTAATTTAAAGTATAAAAGCACTTTAAAAACCTTTAAACACTTTAAAGCTTGACGATGCTAACATCTATGATGAGAACTTTAAGAGGTTCTGCTTAAGTTTTAAGAGGTTTGTTGTAAATTGATGTTTTGAGAGATGAAAAGCTTTAAAAATACAGTTCATTTCAGTTCTTAAGTACATAGGTACATATTCCTGGATATTTTTTCGCATCGCTTTTGGCATATTCTAATAAGTTTTTTTTTTTTGTTTAAAGAGCGTATACATTGTTCCGTTGATCCGTTATCTTAATATTGCTGTGCATCCGTGAGATACTTTGATCTTAGCGTATCAGCATAAGCTAATGGATAATTATTGGCTTTAATAGCGGTGCTAAATCGCGCCTAGCATACGCGTTGCCTGAAAAATGGTTATGTTTCCTGCTGGAGTCGACTTGGGCTGTTTTCACATTATCAACACTTCTCGTGTAGCTGCCGAACTGATGAGGCAGCCAAACAGTCACAGAGCGTCCACCATCAAGTCCCGCACTGTCCCAGGCTACACTTTTGACCGGGTCCGAGGACTGCACATGGTTGATGGTTTGTTCGGTTTCTGGTTTGCTGCTTGCTATTCCTCTTGGCTGTTTAGTCACTTCTTTGCTGTCCACACATGTATGTGTGTGTGCACTTCTGCTGCTGTTGACAGAGTTTTGGTTTACGGTTTACCACTTGATTGCGCGACCGCACGCAAAACCGATTTGCCGTGTAGTCGCCATTGCTTGGCGCTTCTTCTCATGCCACACCACCTGCTCCCCTCTCAGCCACTATCCTCAATCCGCAAACGTAAGTTCTGCAATTCTCCAGCTGGTTCAACTCCCCATTTGCCACTTCTGTCAAGCGGACGCGTGTAGGCGTTATCAAACTTATTTCTGCTGCCAAGTCTGAAATATTTTGTAGCTCTACTCACAAATTACTAGCTACTTTTTAGCCCCTACACTTACAAAACAGTTCAAAAGGGTCCATTAAGACTGTGAATTAGACATTTGTGTGCTAGGTAGAAGGAAACATGGTACACCAAATGAAGTATATATGCACTATAATCGTGATCGGGATGACGAGCTAAGTCGATATAGCTAAGTCTGTCTATAAAGTTTTTAATGTTTAAAATGTGTGGTGCGATTTACAGCCTAATAGGATAATAAACACCGGAAATATTGCACAATGCATTTCTTGTACTAGGCGTACGAGTGATTTTTGATTGCGGGTATATAAGTATATGTGAGTATTGGTTAGTGCTTGTATTTGAGCATATATTTGCATGTATAAGTGTATGTATATGTGAATGTGTATATGTATATGCTGCTGCTATCGTCGCCCAAGGCAAAGCTCAGTACAGGGTTTCCTACTGTCGGTTGCGTTCGACTGTAGCTTTTCGGGCTTTTTAAAAATTAATTGCATAGACAACAGTGTGCATGTTAATCAATATTATATGCCACTTATGTACAAGCAGGGTTGATAAACACCAGCTACACTTACAACACTGTGCTTTTCACTAGCTAATAGCACCCTTTCTCAATTGTGGGTTAATTTAGTTGCAGCAAGCATTTGGCGTTCTATTTGCCACTCGGAGCACTTGGGCTCAAGCGTCGTCTCCTCTTCCATGACTAAAAATTGCCATTTACAAACAATTTTGCATAAATTTTTATGCGGCAACTGTTGACACACCGCTATAAATTGTCCTTCTCACGCAGCGTTGAACCTGCAGTTATGGTGTCCACTTTGCCTTCAACCTCTCTCCACTGCTGCTCCATGCTCCGTCTCCGTCTCCCCTCTACCGTATGCCGTATACCGTATCCTGTATCACTTTGCAACACTTCAGCTCCCAGTTTGCAGTTCCAATGCCAAACATGACTGCTTCTCAGTATGCTGTTTCGGTGCATGCAAAAACTGCCTGACTGATGACTGACTAGATGGATGGCTGGTTGGCCGGCTGGTTGGGCGCTTATTGTTAGATGGACGGATGGATGATGTGTAGCAGCAGCAGCAGCAGCAGCAGTTGCAGTTGTAGTTGCATTCACAGTTGTTGATGCTGCTGCTGCTTGTTGTCGTTGTTGCTGTTGCTATCTATCTCCACATACTCCACGCACTGCCGCCGAGAGTCACCAAAGCCAGGGTCCGATAGAGTTGATGATTTGTGGCGCAAAATGCGAAGCTGACAGCATGCTTCCGCTTAAAGGAAATTGAAATTCTTCTCTGTACAAAATTGTTGACGTATTTACACACTTACAACAACCCCTTTTCCCTTTCTTTTGTACGGCTCCTTCTTCTCGATTTTATCATTCCCACAATTTTGAGACAATTGTTTTGTTATATTCAAGCCCGACTGTTTATAATCCATTTCATATGACAGTTGCATGTTTGACCAATTAAATTCATTTTGGGACAGTGCTTTATCGCCAAAAAGAGTGACAGTAGGTTGTAAAGATACACACTCTTAGGCATGGAGTACTCATTTTTTTTGGCAGTTTAATTTAAAATGAAGTCGGATATTGTTTTTCCTCTTATTTCAACAATCTCAATCAATGCGTTTAGGATTATATTTCTTGCTTGATAATAGTTTCTGTTTTAGGTTCACTTCGTAAGAATATAATTTAATAGTTACTCTATTAATACTATTCACTTCTATTGTACATATTATTTACTTAAATGTTCTGAAAACTTTTGAAAATGGTATCAAAACATTTCAAAATATTGCAAATTATAAGGGTTTTTAATATGCTAATATAAATATGTCAATGTAGTCGATATATCATAAGTAACCGATATAACACCATGTTAATAGGAATATGTTAAAATAACACCATATTGCAATAATACCAAATGCTATCGATAGTGAAATAACTAACTATAACGATCGATGAAAAACACGAGAAAAGGCGTCACGAGGGATTTTATTGTCCATTATCGTTGCAGAGGCGCGCGATAGAGAACGAAAAAATGACAACTGACTAAAAAAAACTAAAAAGGCTAATTATAACGAAATATACACAAAATAAAGACAAATTAGTAAGAGCTTCTCGACTTTTCCTGTTTACAAATATAAGATAATTAATGCAACTAGTTTGCGTCGCGTTGGGTAAGTAAGTAATTTGGCAAAAGGTTTCAGAGTGTAGCACATACGAGTTAATCATATATACAAGGCTTTAATGGGACTCATATCTATAGCTAAAATAGATACTCTCATAGCGAGTGTCGTTGGTAATTTGACCAACTCGTTAGATGGCTTTGACTCTCTTTGTTTCAGTTGTTGTATGTGCATTTGATTAGCTCTGCGTTTTGGGCGCTTTGCGGTCGCTTCCATCTGACATATGTTGGACTATGGCACAGTGGGCAGAGTGAGTGGAGTGAGTGAAGTGGGTACAGTGGGTGGTAAATTGACTGCGCTACTTGCTTTCATTAGCTGGCAAATGTTTTTGATGGGGTCAACTGCTGAAACAGCTAAAACACCTGGTCCGCCTGGTCATTCTAGCTGGCCAACTCGCTCATGCTGTGGCCGGGGAGTTCAAGTGCATAATGGTCATAATGCTGATGAGCACAACGACGATGTCGACGATGATGATGATGATGTTGATGATAATGACGAGTCAGTGAGTCAGGTCGGCAGTAGCATGTGTTGGCATTGCACCACAAATGTGCGTACAACTTTGGCCAGCGAGATGTAAAGCAAACGATGCGAAAAAATGGTATTTGCACTGACATTTTAAGCTAAACGCAAATACATATCTACAGCTCTGTCTCTCTCTCTCTCTCTATATATATATATATATATATAGATATACATGTGTGTATGACTATGCGACAGGCAGGGGCAGAGGTAGGTCGCTGACATGCAGGTCATCTAATTGGTTGCATTGCACGCTAGACAGGATATGGCAATCAACGAATGTCCAGCGGCTTATGTGTCCTTTTCGTCGTAGTTGTCGTCTCTCTTTCCAATTGCGGTGTTTGTTTGTCTGTCTGCATTCATACATACTTACACATATATACCATCTGTTTATCTGTGTCTCTCTCCATCTGTGTGTGTGTGTGTGTGTGTGTGTGTGTGTGAGTGCGAGCGTGTATGTATGCTACATGCTTGAGTGCATTTGTATTTTGACAATTGAAGTGAAGACTGGGCTCTGCCAGTTACCTTCAGCCAAATATTTTTAGTTCTACTTGACTCGGCATTGTAAGCATCTTTGCACTATATTCCCTTCAACCTGCAACCCTAACTCTCTCTGGCTCTCTTGCCTATTGCAGTATCCATGCTCCAGTTTTAAATACCTTTAGTATAGAGTGACGACAATAAATAAAATACAGATTTTATGTGGCAGCTCTCCATTCAGCTCAAATTATATGTTCTATGGCACTTAACATTGTCCACTTGTAGTAAATACCTTCAGTTCAAGCTCTGTCGGTTTTCGTTTAAAATGTCTCATTCGGAATCACGCAAACTGTTCTTATTTACATGAAGGATGCATTCTATTTAACAGTGCATTAGCTTGAAAATATAGGTTAGCCTAAGGTCGGAAATAACTCGCCATACTTCGAAAATCTGCTAAGAAAACTATATAACAAATAAATCAGGCGTCTCAATTCTATATATTCATTTAAATATAAAGCTGAAGGAAAAAATGTGTACCACAAACAAAATGAGTCAAGGTAGTATCTGAAGCCAACTGTCGGTTGCATCCGACTGTAGCTTTCCGAGTTTGTTTTTAAATGTATGTATGTCTGAATCAATTCGCAACTTGGGGCATGTTCAAGGCATTTTCCTCTATTTCCAATGAAATTAAATTCGAAATTTATTTAATAACCCTTTTTCTGTCAATAAAACCTTCGCAGCAGAAAGATGTTAATTTATGAATGACTCAATTGCAAACACACAAATTTTGGAAGTATTTTGTTATTTTTTAAGCATAAATTATACATGTACACAGTTGAAGAGGCAGTGAGAGCGAGAAGAGAGTGAAGGACAAGAGGGTGAAAGTCCGTAGAGTGGATAAGGAGTAAAACTTAAAGTACTCTGTTCCCATGTGCATTTTGTTGTGTTGGTGCTTGAGTGTATTTGTGTCTGCCAAAATTAAATTTATTATGGCCATAAATTGTGTATTTATTTTTATTGAATTAATTAATTTTACAACACAGAAGACTTGAAAGACTCCTAATAAACTTGCAATAGCAATTTTCAATTGGTTTTGGATTTATATTTTGCTTTTTTTATTTGTTTCTATAATCTATGTAACAATATTTGTGACTGTAAATGGATTGAGAAACATCAATATTATTCATTTATTATAGATATATTGGAAAAAGCTGGGCGTTTTCTTTACTCAATAGTATTCTGCATAAATAGTGACAAATACACAAATTAATAGTCCCTCAATGAAATGAAATGCTTTTCTTTGATAAGCCTATCTTGCAGGTGGATTTGGTAAATATAAATATATAGGGGAGTAACAATAGGTAGAGCCATTATCATAAGCCATTATTATAATTTATATCCTTCGGAAAAGCTTAGTTTCGTATGGAAAGGAAATCAGTTTCAGGAATCCCTATTATATACATATATGTGGAAATTAGTTATCGATAAGTTTAGTACTACAGTCCGTTTCAAAACTATAAGACACTTTTAGAATTTGAACTTTAACGGCTTATATCTGGTGATTAAAGCTTTCTAAAGCCAAAATTTTTTTACAATAACATCGTGTATACATCTGAGCTTTGAATTCACCGTTAGAATTTTGCGTTTTTCCAATGAATTTTTTTTCTCATGAAATTTTTTATTGAAAGCACGTGTTGATGCGACTTTTTGGTGTTTCATTACTATAAGACACCCATCATTTAAACAAGAACCGTTTGGTGGAAAATTTTTTTTAAATTTTTTTTATGTTCAGTATATTTTTCTCGATTTTTGAGAACCTTTCCCAAAAGGTTTCGCATGAATCCTATTAATTTTTTTTTTAAATTTATGCTCAAATACAGCCCATTCTGGCTTAAGGCCATAATTTCTCTTACAGTCCCGAAATCGATGTCAAATTAAGAGTTTTATACGTAATAATGATGATTAAAAATAAAAAAAGGTCCAAAGGACGAAAAAATAAGATATCTGGGTGCGAAAAGCGCATTTTAAACCGTAAGGCGTCCAATTCTACGGCCAGTTGCGCGCAGTTGGAGGCTGCTGGTGGCTATTTGGCATCCAGAATCAGTTTTTGGAGAACCATAACAAAGTGTCAACACTTAATCCAAGCCAAAAATGCCAAAAACCCCAATATTGATGACCGACACAAGGATATAAACACTGATTTTGCAAGCAGAACTTTTCACTAAAATGGTCAAATGTACGAAATTTTTCGAATTTAATTTTTTTTGTGAAATTAATTTGTTATTGCTGTTCCGATCATTTATTCAGATGAGAAATGTTTAATATGGATGGTTTTGATGAATATTCATTTTATCTTCTCGATTTTATTCAAAAAAAACCAAATTCGAAAAATTTCGTACATTTGACCATTTTAGTGAAAAGTTCTGCTTGCAAAATCAGTGTTTATATCCTTGTGTCGGTCATCAATATTGGGGTTTTTGGCATTTTTGGCTTGGATTAAGTGTTGACACTTTGTTATGGTTCTCCAAAAACTGATTCTGGATGCCAAATAGCCACCAGCAGCCTCCAACTGCGCGCAACTGGCCGTAGAATTGGACGCCTTACGGTTTAAAATGCGCTTTTCGCACCCAGATATCTTATTTTTTCGTCCTTTGGACCTTTTTTTATTTTAATCATCATTATTACGTATAAAACTCTTAATTTGACATCGATTTCGGGACTGTAAGAGAAATTATGGCCTTAAGCCAGAATGGGCTGTATTTGAGCATAAATTTAAAAATAAAATTAATAGGATTCATGCGAAACCTTTTGGGAAAGGTTCTCAAAAATCGAGAAAAATATACTGAACATAAAAAAAATTTAAAAAAAATTTTCCACCAAACGGTTCTTGTTTAAATGATGGGTGTCTTATAGTAATGAAACACCAAAAAGTCGCATCAACACGTGCTTTCAATAAAAAATTTCATGAGAAAAAAAATTCATTGGAAAAACGCAAAATTCTAACGGTGAATTCAAAGCTCAGATGTATACACGATGTTATTGTAAAAAAATTTTGGCTTTAGAAAGCTTTAATCACCAGATATAAGCCGTTAAAGTTCAAATTCTAAAAGTGTCTTATAGTATTGAAACGGACTGTATTTGTTTATCTCGTTCGCCCTGTAATTTTCATCAAACATAGCCACCAAAATATATTGGTAATATGAGGAAGAACAGTTTGACTGAGAGAGCTGCGTTGGTTTGTTGATCGGTGCTACTGTTTGATTTATTTTGAAATGTTACTGAAAACGCATTGTATTAAAAACATATTAACTTCTTCATCCTAATGTAAATACACTATAAGTCTGTACGCAGAGTTTAACGATGAAAAACTGGCCTTCCCTACATAATCATATATCGCTGATATCACTATCGTTGAGCCATCGCGAACTGGTGCTATCATACTAAGAACGAGAAGAAAATTCCCCTTTGCTGACATGCTACAAGTTAAATCCATTAAACGGTCGAAATGGAAATTAATTTGGACCACACATACAGCCAACTAAAGGCCCGAGAAGCAAGTGCCAAACTCCGAGCAGCGAGCAGCGAGCACTGAGCATCAACGTCGAGTGTCGAGCGCGAGTGCGATATGGTTGCAATTCAGTTTGAGATTCGAGCAGTTTGAGAAAGTGAAATGAGCTGTTTGTCAACTGGCTGACGACTGACATCTGTGTCAGTGGCCAGGACCTCAGTCTGGCCATCAGCTACAGCCTCCGCCTCCGCCTCCGCCTCCGCCTCAGCCTCAGTCTCGGACTCAGTTTGAGCTTGGCGCTTGACGCTTGTCCCTATGCCTGGTAAGTTGCCCCCTCAGCGACGTTAATTTCAATTCCCATGGCCAGCGATATCTGGTCTGTTCCATTCCTTACCGTTTCATTTCGTTCCGTTGTGCTCTGGTTGGACTTGGCCTGGTCGTTGACTCTTTGCCTCAACTAAATCAAGAGCTGCACGTGGCAGATGCTCTACGTCTCGGGACAGTCTGGCAGTAGTTCCTCCGCTATCGCATTTTGGGCATGACATGGACATGAGCAATGTGCAGTGGCGATAAGCGAAGTCCCAATAGGTTTTCGTTTTGCTCTTAGCTCTACAGCTTGTAGCTCGCAGTTCGCAGTTCGTAGCTCGTAATTGGCCTGGACAAGTCAACCAACTTTGGCGAATTGAAGCGTAATGGGCAACAGTTCAATAACTTTTTGGCATTGCCTTTCAGGCGACTTGTGATGCCATACTTATCTATTTAGGAGCCCTCAGAAAAGAGGCAAAAAATTAATTACAGCCATTTGCCAACTACACACACATCTATACACTTTTATAGAGTCAGATGTACACATAAAAGATTCAGGTAATAAACGATGATTATCACATACATTCAAACGTTTACAATTTAGGAGAAATTTTAAAACAATTTCTTGCGTCAATGATTATTTATAAAGATTTCATTTAATCTAGTGTGATAAATATATAAATGTAGAGATTTATTATTTAATGTTATTATATTGTTTATGTTTTAATTATCAGTAATGAAATATGGCAACTATAGGTAGAAAAATATCAAATATTTAACGTCGTTTTGGTTTGTACGGCTCTCCAACTCTCAATCGTCTAAGTATCACTCGTTTTACGCGTAAACCTCCTGCCTGCAGCTTATTCTCTCGCTGTTCAGTTCAAATGAACCAGATGCTCGCGTTGTTCTGTTCATTTGAACTCCTTGCTCGTCGTTGTCTAGCACTGGAGGACGATTCTGTACCTCTTATGCAAAACCATTCCCACATAAATGTATGTACACATGTAGGTACTACTCGAATTAAGTAAAAGAAAATGGGTAAAAGAGAACAAATGTGAATCATCAACATTTTCTTGAAATCTATTTGAAATCGATAGTCTCTATATAACATTTTTCCCAAATATTTCGATTTCCTCGTTTTAAAATGAAGTCTGCAGTTCCACTGCTCTTCGGTGAGTTCCATAGAGTCGTGTACTGAGCAGCGACATTTACAGGTTCTGCTACTCCTACTAATACTGATGCTGATACTAATACCAACTCGTACTAGCTGAAAGCAAATCCTCTGCACATGCATCAAAACCCAACTTTAAAGGCAATGACTAATATTTTTGGCTATCAGCGGTGCCAAATGGCCAATTCTGCCTTCGGTTCGGCTGCATCCTATGGTTCTCTTTAGCCAGTGCACTGTATACACACACAGCATGCATACACGTACATACACATACATATCTGTGCACACGTATATACCTGAGTATGTGGTGAGTCTGTGTGGGGGGAGGGTTGGTCGGAGAGTTATTGGAGCTGGGCTTTCGATTGGAGCTATGTGCCGCTATCATTGCACAAGTGCGCAAAATTTTGGACTCAATTCACGTGCTTGGCTGCCAAAATTGTTGGCAGCCTCCAGTCGGCCGGTCGTCGTCCGCTTCATAAATTTGCACATTGAGTCGCTCTCAGTGGTGTGGGTGGTGGCAGTGGGTGGGGGAGTGGGTGGTAGGAGTGGGTGATGGTGTGTGGCGGGAGTTGAGAGGTAAGCGAGGTGCGCTGCTGCATTACACCCTATTTGTATTTAATTCGATATGGTGGGAAGGGGGTAAAGATTTTTGCTACGCGACTGAGTCGCAGCAACGCCCGCTTTTAGCTACCTGCCGCCGACTCCCTCTCTCTTTGCCTCTTGTCTCTGTCTCACACCAAGCACAGTCAAGTGCAGTGAAATAGTTGTGAAACACTTTGCCAAAGATGAAAGATAAACCACACAGAGGCAATGGTAACAGCAATGGAGACGTTCATGTCAGGCGCCATTTTTGCATATAGTATGTACATATGTATGTGTGAATATATGTATGCATGTGCATACTTGCAGAGTATATAAACACGCACACACACACACACATGCAAATCCTACATACATTGAAATCTTTCAATTTATAGAACTTTAAAACGCTTAACTCAAAACTCTTACTGCCTGACCAAGCTGTAATTGAATTTTCGCTCTGCTCAAGACAGACACAGTTCTAGTTATATATGTATACACAGAGGAAAAAGTCGGTCTGAATTTAAGACTTTTGTTTATTAAATCTAGTATGTATTTGCAATCTGGTTAAATCATTCCTAAAATCGCTATGAGTTGCTCATAATTAGTTGGGAACGGAACGGAAAGTCGGATGCAACCGACAGTAGAAGACCCTGTATATATCCATCTTAAAATGCATAGGTTCAAATGCGAAGTTGCTTATTATTTCTCCCTGTGTCTCTGTTTTATTTCTGCTTTGGTATACCATTGTCAATAACTGCATACTTTGAGATGCAACTTCTGTAAGCCGACGCCTTCAATTATGCTGTCCAAGTAAAAAATTGACTTGAGGAAAAGTTGCGGAATCCAACATACAAGCTGGAATTTATCTAGAAAATGGTGGCCTAAAGAATAATATTTGTTCACAATTAAGTGACAAAAAGATCAAGTTTTGATTATTCTGAAATCAATACACATAAAATTTACTTTACTCTCTATTGTCCCATAGTCGTCATACATAATGAATATGTGTATGAAAAATGTGAATGTTGCTGCAGTAGTAATCGGTATTAGAAAGTCAAGACAAATATTTAGGAGACTGCCTCAAAAGTTTTCTGCAAACACATTGTTGTAGACATCGCTGTGTGTGTGTTTTATGTCATTGCGATTTTTATGTTTACGAGTGTTTTGCATTTTAATTACTCTTACAATGAATGCTGCCAAAAATGACTGATGACATTGGCAGCCAAGCCAATGGGCAATTACTACTACACACTATGCTCTACTTCGCTCTGTTTTCTGCGCTTAAGAGCAGTGCAATTGACATTAAGTATACGCCAAGTTTGCCTTGCTAGTTATGTCGTTGTCTTTATTGGCCGCGTAATATGTAAAAGTGTATTTGATACGTATGAAAAGGAGGATAAAACTAAAACATAAATAAAATTCAAATAATATAGTAGAATTACGAGAACAATGTTAAACCGAAAAAGCGTGGAGAGCTACAGTCGGATGCAACCGACAGAAGGAGACCCTGCAGTAAAAGACTCTAAAACCGTGGGGGAGAAGATATCGAAGATCAGAACAAAACTTGACCTACCTATGCAATACACAAACCGATAGCTACAGTCGCACGCAACCGACGCTTTGCCTTGGGCCTCGACAGCAGCTACATATACATACACATATACACTTATATACACAAATATTCGCGCGACTTATATATATACTATGGGGTCTCCTTATTGCTGTCACACATAAACGTACGTCAATTGCATAAACTTAATAGACCCTTTTATACTTTTTTAAAGTACAGGGTCTAATCAATTCATAGATATAGATACACAGCAGAAAAGGGGAACAAAAAAATAAAATAAATAAAAATGCAGGATTTCTGACTGTTTGTCGATTTGACTATTCTGTCTGTATGACATCTACTTGAGGGGCGTGGCATTGACTAACATTGAACTCAACTCGACTGTTGTGCGTTCTGATATTATTGTTCAGTTTTTGCATTGTTTATTGTGCTTTATATTTTCAGCCGAGCGCAGCGATAAAAATGCTGCTAAAGTATAAATTATGCCAATATGAAAAGTCTAAAGTAAAAAACAGTAGCAGCAACAACAATACATATCGGCGAGAGCAGTTCAATAAGTTTGCCGATACGAATCCGCAGACACTTGGAATGGCAGATCTCGCAAACTCTTAACTCATTTTTTTTGAGCCTGTACTTTGAAAGAGTCCAAAAGGGTCCATTAAGTTTGTCTAACTTCAAAATTTATGTAACAGGCAGAAAGAGGCGTGGCAGACCCCAAAGTATATAAATATATATATATATTCTTCTTCAGAACGACGAACTGGGGCGATATAGCCATGTTCATCAGTCCATCCGTCTGTTCGTCTGTATGAACACCTAGATCTCGTGAACTGCCATCATATTAGACAGTTAGATGCACCGATAGTGCAAGAACGTCAAGTGGGAGCATGCACTCAATGTACGTACATGAGTGTGTATGCGTGTATGTGTGTGATTGCGATTATGGGTATGTATATACCTCTTATATTTGCATGCAAATGTATATGTTTAGGCGACTGTAGCTGCAGGCGACTGTAGCTCCCCATGTTTTTTTTGTTTTCTTTGGTAATTCAAATATGTGGAGAGAGTCTCCTGTTCTCCGACTGAAGTTTTCCGGAAATTTTATTCAGTTTTTTCACTGTTTGGTTAATTGTAATTTCATTTGCTTCTCGCTTAACTCTCGCTTTGTTATGTTATGTATATACATATGTACATACACACAACAATAATGGCTGTCAGACAATGTGGTGAACCCATAAAAGCTTACATTGTATCTGTCTGTATGTATCTTCGTCTGTCTGTGTGTGTGTGTCGATTCGGGTCATATTGAGAAAAAAATGCGCATAATTGGCAAATTTAGAGTGAAATTGCCTGATAAATATGCAAAATACGAGGCAACCAACGAACGCCTAGCAACACCATTGAACATCCACCACCAGCACCACCAAATATGTACCTTCAATAATACGGAGAGAATAGTCAAAAGCCTCTTCAGTGTTCATCGTAAATTACGCTGTTGAATTCACGACATTTCATATATTTTCAACTATCAATTTCTATTTGAACTTCATTAGTATTAATTCCAAATGTTGATTCAATAAGTTGACAAGGGCAACCTGTTATAGGGACTTTCTACTGAAATACCAAAAGATAAGGATGCATGAAAAACAAAGATCACTCTTTCATCTAAATCAATATAATTGGCAATACGGTTCTGTTATAATGCAAGCAGGAAGCGACGCCAAGAAAGCGCGGAGGAGGCATGCATTCCCCTGCGAGGCAGAGTCGGACACAGAGGCAGCGACGTTGACCGCACTTGAGGCAGACGTCGACCAGGTGTTTGTCAATGGCCTTGAAACTAACACAGGGTAGCCTGGAGAAGAAGAGCCGATCCTCTAGGATGCAGCGCACCTGCGTGACACATATTAGCCTAGCTCACTCGAAAGCTGCTTTGGCAGCCATCGCCAGGATGTCTGCCCGGCTAGATCTGGGGCTGGCGCTTGCCCAAGAGCCGTGGGTCGTCAGATTGTGAGTGATTCCCTGAGTGTTCCCAAACCTTTCATATTATTCGACAGCTAGAGTTAAATGTCGTTTAGTTACCAGGTTCGGAAGTATGTAAATAAATAATTTATTAAAATGCCATATAAATCCACGACCATTTCCTCCTATTGAGAGGCTATCACGCTTTCCAATTCTCTTCTTTAGAGAAGGATGAAGACAGTTGATGGCAATTACATATTAGATGATGCAATGTGATCTTCTCATGTGCCCTAGTGTAAAAGGATAAAACCCTACAGTAACAGTAGATGTTTCCTTAATAACCCGACTCGACCCGACTGTAACCTTTTTGACTTTTTAAATACGTTAGGAGAATTTATCTCATGAATATTTTCTTAAGTTTTGAGCAAATAATTGAATTTTGAATGAGTATTTGAAGTATTTATATTTGATACATAATAATTGGCGTCTGGGGCAATATGAGTTAAACGAATGCTGTCTCACCTTCTATAGCATATTTGGAAATTCCCCTACCTAGTATTAGTTCAAGGGGGTGGTGAGTGCATGGTGAATAGTGCAGTTTCAAATGTTTTGCATCGGTGCTGCTCTCCCAAAGTACTAGTGCAAGTAGATTGGTCAAATGCACAATTGCCATCAGGCCATCAGGTACTGCAGGATCTCGAAACCAGAAACTTTTTCGGAACATACCGTACACATGCACACGCACACGCACACGCACACGCACATATGTGTGTACGTACATATGTATTTGCACAATATATGTTTATTCACAGAGTACTCATGTGTACGCATGAGTGTACTCGTATTCGCCGTAGAGTGTGGGATGCTACTTTTGCCGCAGGAAGCGGTCGCAGCTGTGGGTTTTAAAATTTCAATTCATTTCCGTTGTGCATACGCACACATCCCCAACACTCACGCACAGCACGCACACTCACACCTACACTTGCCGAAGCACACATGCATAGGGTATTATATCTGTATACATATTCACGTGGACCAGACAAAAAATAAAATGCGCCTAAATGGAAGACAACATCAGCAGCAGCAACATCAGCAGCAGCAACAACAAACCACATCTACGGCAACAAACAGTCGGCCCAGGAAAACCTGGCAATTTATGTGGCGAAAATGGCAAATGGGTCCAGGACTTGGTTCCACGAGCCAGCAACTAGTATTCGAATTCCGGCTGTATGGCTCTACGGGTAGTATTACGGGTGCTTGCGACACTTTTGCGTTTAAATGTTAAATGCTTCAAGTCAAAAATTCAATAAGCGTCTGGCATGCTGTGGGCGTGGCCAGACAATGTAGTTGTCGTTGCCGAACCACGGTAAATTGCATAAATGCATGACAAATATGTGCGAGGAAAGGCCCGCCGGCCAGACGGACCAGATGGCGATGCTGATATCGATATCGACAGCCATGCCATGCCAATCGGTAAATGGAAAAGCGGGTTTAGTTGTTACAATTTTAATAAGATGCAGGTTTGGGCCATTTCAGCAGTCATGCCTAAATTCAGTCGACAAATGGAAATAATATACTAGTACGGTGAAGTACATACTATACATTCAGTTAAATATGTGCCTGTAATAAGGTATTGACTATCACTCTTTTGATTTGGCATCTAAAATATGAAGAACTCATGTTAAGGCATGGTATTTATAGTATATATAGCATACTGTATTCAATTGCTTTGAAGAAAGCTCCTGCCCGTTAAAAAAGGATATCATCTTTTCGAAATAACTTCTTATAGGATCTACACACGCAATTGTAAAAAAAACTGAGTCAAAAAATGTTGCTTCATTCTTGACTTATTAATTAATGCCTCATTTAGTGGTCAAATGCCCCATAGTGCAGTGTATAAAAACTGTACTATAGTAGTGTGTGTAAATGGGTGGCAAAATTGGCAGCGAAATTGGGTGTAGGATATTGTACTGTCGGGTGCGCCCGACTAATCGGCTCCGTCCCCATTCACCGGTAGGTTTTTAAGCTATTTTATTTGTTAGCTCTTTATTTACTATTCTTAAATGAAATTCTCGCCATTTACAGCACTCTTATTAGCGATGAACTCTTCTCTCCTCCAAGCAACTGTGATGGTGGTGTTATCAAGTCTGTCATCGTGATATCGGCCTGCTACAATCTTTAATAAGGTTCTTCAAAGTTTTTTACAATTTATTCAGAAATAAAATAGAGGTCAATTCCAAAAATATGTACTTTCTGGCCATAGTACGCTGCAACGATGCTGCTTCTTTCTCTGTGGCTAACTTCACTGTGTAGTCCGCAGCCATTGTAAAATAATGCAACAATGTTGATTCAATAACTGTATTTTATAACCGGTCACAATTTTCAGGATAGATTACGGCCTATGCCGTACTTGATTAAAGTAATTTCGTCTCGACTTCAGAATTTTCATTCTGATAATGACCGATATTAAGATTGATATGTACGGAATAGGTTCTCTCTGTGTAGGATTATAATATTCAAATCGATGGTGGGGCAGCTGAGATTTAGTATTTTGGCATTTCCAAGATTCCAAGACAGTTCGTTGGTAATGAAGAAAATCACACATATTCTAATACCAATTTACGAATACACATTTTCTTCCCAAAGGTCAAGAAACAGTGCCTCGTGCTATGAACCATACGATCGATTCTTATTAAGCCACCTGTACATACATCGTATTGCACTGAACTTCCACACAGTATAATTTTATTGGGATGATCGTTTATTTGTTATCGTTGGTCTATATAGTATTGGCTTGCGTATCGATGAAACACTAGATTCGTTCGGGGCGAAGTGTCACATTATGTTGGAAAGTGGCTATCGGTTTGATTGGAAGCCGAATAATTACTTTAAATTGAACATATTGCCAATACGTTCACATCTATCGACAGAAATACTATCGGCACGCACATCGTGATATGTACAAAGTGAAATATGTACATGGAGCGAGGGTAGTTGGATTGCTTCATTAAGAGATTCGTGTAGCAATCGTAATAGCTGTCGCTGTTGCTGTTGTTGTAAGGACAAAGGCTCGAATTTTGCTGTAGCCGGCGCCAGAAGCCAGGCGCTGTACCTGCTCTGCCATGTCTATAGAGGTAACCTTCTTAATTTGTTATGGCTGCCATTTTTGGGGCACACGTAAATGGGCGCGGCGCAGTGGCCTGCCCTGCCCTGCCCTGGCAGAGCGGCTGCTGTTGAGGTTGCTGCTGCTGGTGCTGCTGCTGCTGCAGCTGCAGCTCCTGTTGCTGTTGCTGTTGCCCTCTTGCTCCGCTCATCTACAATACAATGTTGTTGTGTAATGTTGTCCTGGATGAAAGGCCGTCCGCTGGCGTCTGCATCGTCCCAGCTTTTGCAGGAAGCGCCCCAAGCGTTGGCGCTCTATGCGGCTTGTCACTTTGCGTTATCCACGTTTTGTTTCAGAGCTCCAGCTTCTGCTTCAGCTTCAGCGTCAGCTCCGGCGACTCCTACTCCATTGGCTTTGCTGCTGCTGCTTCTTACTACTCTTGTTAGTGTTGTTGTTGTTGTTGTTGTTGGCATATTTGCATTGCGGTGTCGCCGCCATTGCTGCTGCTGTTGCATGGGTGGGAAGCTGCTGCCATTATTATTTGTATATGTGTGTGTAGACCAAAAACAGCAACAGCAACAACAACAACAAATGGGTAACAACTTTGCATTGTTTGCTTTTTGTTTGGTTTTCAGCTAAAAACTTTGTTGTTGATGCCACTGTTGTTGTTGTTGCTGCTGCTGCTGCTGTTGTTGCTGCTGCTGCTGCTGCTGCTGTTGCTGCTGCTGCTGCCTTTTTTGCCACTCTGTCAGTTTTTGCCGCTTCCATTTTGGCAGGCTCGAAAGTAAACTAAAGCAAAACCAAACAACTTAACAGCCAACGCAACAGCGACGCTTGCTGCGGTCAGATAAGCAATACGACTACATACAAACAAACACTATACACTTGTACACACACAAATGCAGACAAATGTATGTATATACTTGCAGAGGAAAGACATCAGGCGTACCTCCAACATACCGGGAACGACAAGTGCTGAAGCTCCAGTTGAAGAACTCTCTCGGTTATCTCTGATAATGCCCACCAGTTTTTATCCCGCAGTATATCTGAAGGAATACCGCACGATATTTCCCATGTCATGCGGGTTACAGCGGGAACATTTTCTTAGAAATAATGCACGACATGTCATGCAGCGATTCTCTGTGGATAGTTTCCTCTATAGACACGTCGTGCAGTTTTTCCTATAGATGTGCAGCACCTCTTCTGAACATGGTGGATTTCCAGTTCCTACTTATTACAATAAAATGAAATGTAATTTTGTTTTAATTTAGTGTAGTTACAGTTGTTAAAACATTATTCTTTATAATACTATGGAAAAAAGCACTATGCACGGAGAGCTATGCACATTCCCCCTAACATTTGCAAAAATATTCTTAGCAAGTACAGTTTTAGAGTCACATAGAGTCACTTTGCATGAATAAAGTTTGAGATGCATTGAATGTATGCTGCGACTTGCAGCCCGATCGGATAATAAACACCGAAGATATGGGATAATCAATTTTGTATACTGGGTATTGGGCAGGGGTAAGGGAAAACCACAGTGGACGCGGCGTATGCGTAATTTTTGATTGCGGGCATGTATGTATGTGAGAGTATTGACTATTGTTTGTATTTACGCGTATATTTGAATGTTTAAGTAAACATACGTATGTTTAAATGTATGTATATGATGATCTATTATCGACGCCCAAGGCAAATCAAAGTACAGGGTCTCCTACTGTCGGTTGCGTCCGACTGCAGCTCTCCGCCTTTTCTTTAGGATGTTATTGGACTTACGTAATACAATATCTAAAAATGCTTTACTGAAATACTTAAGCATGAGTTTATTCATATCTGCTAAAAAATTTGGCGAAATACGTATCTTATACGATATTACATATTGATTATCATATTCCATGTTTAGTACAATATTAGAAGTGCTCCTTA
Organism: Liodrosophila aerea; assembly: GCA_035045005.1. Lineage (NCBI taxonomy): Eukaryota > Metazoa > Arthropoda > Insecta > Diptera > Drosophilidae > Liodrosophila > Liodrosophila aerea. The sequence continues at coordinate 1,553,466 of JAWNNL010000485.1, forward strand.
TGACATAACAATCTTATGAATAGAAATGTTAGATTTCGCGTATTTATTATGGATGCGATATGTTGACATGGCTTCCGGCTGAATGAGAATATCTCGGCCAGGTGCTTCGCAGCAAACATTTGCGCGGCACGTTTTTGTTGTTGTTGTTGTTGGTGTTGGTGTTGCTGTTGTGACTCTGGAATTTTAGCTCTGGCTCTGACTTAGACTCTGGCGCTGACTCTGTGTCTATCTATATTTTTGGCTATGTTGCCCACGCTAAATAAACAGAAACATAATTGGTTTGCTTGTCATTTCGACATAATAAGCTGACAATACTTACCAGCAGCAGGAGTAACGCAAGGGGAACAAGAAACCTGCTAAAAAAGTGGGAGGAATATAAAAAAAACAAGAAAAAATATCTATGAAATAGAGGTGGAAGTTGTATCAAACACTTTCTTTTTAAGAATTTTATTTAAAAAATAAACCAAAACTACCTTAACAATGAACAGAAGGGTGTATTTTATGTAAAATAGATAAAGATGAAAAATAAATAGAACGTATCTACATTGGGTTACAGATTTCTGTTTTGTGGATCTTTCTACTCTGTTTTGTATTGTTTTAGTGTTTCTTCCTTCTATGTAGCTTATTGAGGCCATTGTGTCCTATAGTAGTAATACAGATCCTTGCATAATTTTCTAGCTTTGACATCCGTTGTTCTTCCATTGGTTAAAAAAATACCCATGGGGAACTATCGATAGCTTAGCAATGATTATCGTGAGAGCAGCATTTTGTGCATCTCTATGCAAAACTAAAGCTGAACAAAGCATCCTACTTAGATACAATATATCTAGATACATTCATTGTTAAGTGCTGCAAGAAGAAAAACAACAACAACGAGTGCTCTCTGCTAATGTGCCGAAATGTTATGCAAAGACGGACAGCCCGACTGGTCAAATGCTCTCTCTATAAATGTCCGGCTTAATAGTAGGCCGGACGGACAAGGCAGCCTGGCCATGGAGCGTGGAGTCCATGGTATAGTTAGCTTTTGATTATAGAGCATGGTAATAGTGCTTACGAATTGGTTATTATTATTTTGGGACTATGGAAGGAGACTGTGGAGTACAGTAAGAGAATAGGATGCAGCAGGGAAAAAGACAGTTAGTACATGGGGAGATGGGGACATGGGGACAGCAGGGACATAGGGCAAAGCTTTGTTTGTTTGTTTGCTTGCTTTTGGCTGTTGCCTGCCGACCTGTAGCCAAAATGGTTAAAAAGAAAATTGAGCGCAAAATGCTTAACAAATATTTTATGACTCTGAAGTTCAAACGCTTAAATGTGAACCTTTTTGTTAGTGTTGTTGTTGCTGCTGTTGTTGCCATTATGTATTTTTGTTGCTGGCAAATTACCCACAAAGCCAACAGCAGCCAACTATTTTGTAAGCAACAGCAACAACATGCTTTGATACACACTTCCAGGGCTCCGACTAAAGCTACTCTAGGGCTCTGGCCGTATCTGCTTTTGGTGCTCCTTGAGCTGTTGCTGTACTATAGCTTTAGGTTTATCCTCCATGCTGCATCAGAGCCGCCAAAAAATTGTTTGAAATTCCTAACAAAGCATTTTAACAATTTGCTGACATTATAACGGCGACAAGTTGAGCGGAGTCAATAAACTGTTAACTGAAAAAACAAAATGCGCCAATGTGAAAAGTGAGAAGCCAACAAAAAATGTATATAGTAAACATCTATAGATGTATGTAGTGGCAAGGGAAACAATGTGCTGATAGTAATAGACTGGAAAGACGTGCATCAATAGCGCCGCAAATACCGCCCATAACAACGATATGGTTTTCGAGTGGACGCAATGCAGGGTGCATGAAGCTGATGAGAGAGCAGGTAGGCGAGGCTGGGGCTGGGTTGTAACGCCACGTCATGGAATTGACGCAAAAAAAGATAGTTTGCACAAAATTCTTTTAGCGATGACGTTCAAGAACAACGATGACGACAACGTTGGCATCTCACAGCATAAATAGCGTAGAACTTCATTAAACGATAACAATCAGAGTACAGGTAACACACATTCTCCACGCCACCTAGCCCATCTTACTTCTCATTCCTCTTTTCATTGTATTAAGTCTATTATCGAAAATGCCCGGTAAGCTACAGTCGGACGCAACCAACAGTAGGAGACCCTGTACTTCGATGTGCCTTGGGAGTCGATAACAGCGATACGCTCAAATACAAACAATAACCAATACTCATACAGAAATTCATACTTACAATCAATAATCACGCATACGCCCTAGTGGCCGCGTACACTGTGGCTCCCCCCTCCCCAAACCAAATGCCTACTACAGAAAATTGATTGTCCAATATCTCCGGTGTTTATTATCCGATTGGGCTGCAAATCGCACCAAGCATTCAAAGCATCTAAAGCATTATTCATGTAAAGGAAGGAATCCAATGACTCTAAAACTGCACATGCTTAGATAATTTTTGCAAATTTGTTGGAGAGGGGAGATGAGACATCAAATTTAAAACGTAAACTTGGCCTGCCAAAAATTATGTCTCCAGCTCCCATAGTTTCCGAGATCTCGCTATTCATACAGACAGATGGACAGACGGACATGGCTAGATCGACTCAGCTCGTCATGCTGATCAAGAATATATTTACTTGGGGTCTGCCACGCCTCCTTCTGCCTGTTACACACAAATGTCATTTCCACAAACTTAATAGACCCTTTTGCACTTTTTTAAAGTACAGGGTCTAAAAACCACGCATTCTGTGTGTCGTTTCAATCCAAAACCCAACGTTGTTGTTATTGTTGATGTTGTTTTACTTTCGAATAAGAATTTTGTGCCCACCGCTGGACTAAACTGTCGCTTACTATGTAAGAGGAAGGTTATTAAAACTGTTGGACTTTTCGTGTAGCAAAAACTGAGCATTGGGGTAAGCAGTATGCAACAGTTTTTTTTTTAATTTTCGTTGTATTTTTTGTGCTTGTTGTACTATGGAAGAATAAAGCAATCTGACATTTTGTCTGCTTGCATTTTTTAATGTAATAAAATTTGTACAGTAACATATGTTTATGTGTACGCATGAGAAGTTCTGTGCATATGTATATTTATGTACATAGTTATATGCGTGAGAGGAAGTGGCTCTGCTGAATATTCATAGAGTTAAGAGCTCGTAAAATCTTTGTATGCTTAAAATTATTATTCTTTCTGCTTAAAACTCCGTTTATAAACATGTCAATTCCAGCTTTTGGCAATAAAATTATAAATTAATCTAAGCCAAATATCCTATAGTAATGAAAACTAATGTATTGGTAGTTTTTGCATAAAGATAGACTAATAAATACCTTAGAAATATGCACAATACTTTCAGTTTTACATTGGGGGTTCCAGTTTGTGTTAGATTTTTTATACCTCCCTCCCCCAAAAACCGCGAAAAACACAGCTACAATTTTAAAGATACAAACTTCGGCTTTGACATACAATAATCTTATGATAACCTTTATCTGTGCTGTGAATTGTGGCTCAATCGGATAATAAACACTGGAGATATTCGAGATTAAAGTTTCCGTACTAGGCAAGGGCGAGCATAATGTATGTACATAAGTGTGTATGTATGGTTGCGTGTGACTTTTCGATATGTGTGCATATGTGAGTATTTGTTAGCGTGTGTGTGTTCGAAGGAAAGTACAGGGTCTCCAACTGTCGGTTGCATCCGACGGTAGCTTTCCGGCTTTTTATATTTCTTTATAAAAATGTGTTAAATCTTTTTCACGAGGTTTTAATTTGGCTAGCATGGATTATTCTTTCGAAATGCCTGAATACATATATATGTATTAAAACAGATGATTTGTATTTAGTTTTCGAACTTTTCATAAATCTTGATGCAAATAAATAAATAAAAAATTGAAATTTAAACAAATCAAATTAGACTGCATAATGAACTTTTCCAATATATTTGCATTATTTTATATGAATAGTATAAAGTGCTCAAAATCACCCCGCCCAGCTGTCTGAAATCGACAGAAATCCAGACAAAGTGCTGATGCCAATATTATAAATTTTTAAGTACAGCGTGTGAAAAAAGCAAACACACACAAGCACTCTCAAACATGTGTGTATATATAGTACATATATTTCACAGTGTGTCTGCATAAGAAAGATTCATAATTACGATAAACACACACTGACACACGAAAAAGGGATTACAGTGGCATTAAAGATAAGCAAATGCTGCCGTCTAGTTTTGCGGCAAGATTTCCTTTTTTGCTGTTCTCGATATTTGTTGGGGTTTTTGTTGTTGATGCTGCCCGAAACAAACAAATGTGATAAATCACAGAAGATGCCGGAGGCAGTCAACCAAGTGGGCTGTATCAATCAGGGCGCGGCGCTTTTAATTGATATTGTTTTGGCATGGTTTTAATTGAACAGTGGCTGACAATAAACCAGCAAAATAATCGATTGTGTTCCGCAAAACAGAATCTCTGCAATATCGCCAGGGCTATGACATGATTAGGAAATAAAATAAAAGATCATTGTCAACGACACAGCCTAGTAGTTAGTAGGAAGAATACTTCTCTGTGTTTCAAAATTATAATTATTATTCATCTAATGCCTGCATTTGTGAGATTTATTCCCTGACTTTAGTTAGTTTTTGCCTTAAATATTTTAAATGTTTGAAGTATACATTATAAATGCAATTTTAAGAGCTGATATATAATAAATAATATGATAAATAAAAATATTTATAGTAGTAAGTTACCTAGTAAGAGTATTTACAAATATTATGATTTGTGAAACATCATTTTTTCTCTCCTTTTATTTATTTTTGCAATTTTATTTATTTGTGTCTGCATTTTATAAATGAATAGTGAGAGTTTGTGCATGTGTCATGTCATTAATTGGATCATCTAGAAGCCCATACAATGCATATGCATAATTATAATAACAACAAAAAACTCGGAAAGCTACAGTCGGATACAACCGACAGTAGGAGACCCTGTACTTCGATTTGTACATACACACGCTAGCAAACACTCACACATGCACACATATCGTAAAGTCACACGCAACCATGCATACACACTTATGTACACACATTATGCTCGCTGGTCCCCCTAGCCTAGTACGGAAACTTTAATCTCGAATATCTCCAGTGTTTATTATCCGATTGAGCCACAATTCACAGCACAGATGAAGGTTACCATAAGATTGTTGTAAGCTAAAGCACAAGTTTGTGTCTTTAAAATTGTGGTGGCTGTGGTGGTTTTTCGCGGAGGTGGTTGGAGGTATCAAAAGTCTAGCACAAACTTGATCTGCTTACACCATATCGACTTAGCTCGTCGCCTTGATCAAGAATATATATACTCTGTGAGGTCTGCCACGCCTCCTTCTGCTTGTTACATACATTTCTGAGTTGCACAAACTTAATAGACCCTTTTGTACTTTTTTAAAGTACAGGGTCTAACAAAAACAGTAAGCGTGGGCAACAGCGGTAAATGCGTCATAAAATTGTTATTTTGACCAACAGAAAATGTTTGAAAAATAATGTAATACTTACTGATGTGCAAATATATTCGATGAAAGATCTGTCTTTAATCAGCGGACTGAGTGTGGTCTGTGAACTGTTTTAAAACTTATCAGAAGTAGCATCCAGCATAACATTGCGAGTTCCTAGTCTTCAGTAAACACGATCCCCACATGACTAGACCGTTAAAAACTCAACGTGAGTAAAATAGTCCTAAGAAGATTTTTCCCAGAAATGAAAACATTAATTTATTTAATTTATTGTGTTGGTTTATTGATGACCTATTGTACTTAATGTCGGTTGTTTGCGACTGTAGCCTTTGTGCATATTTCGTATACACATGTTTATTACAGTTTTTATATGCACTTCATTTTCGCTATTGCGTATGCAGCAATGACATCGGTGCATGCTGCAATGTAATACGAATATTAATTAAATTAAATCCAGCTTCAATAAAAAATCAGTCGGTCAATCAATCAATTACACTTGCTCATCCATCAATTGATCAATTTCTTAATTGCAGCTACCAACATCTTGTCAGCAACAAAGCGTTTATGAGGTCTGTGGAACAATTCACTGTCCAGCTGCTTCTCTATCTGTGTCTGCTTTCTTTCCTAATATCTTGCTTCATTTTTGTCCCTTGCTTCATTTTCCTTATCGGCCGATACTACATGCATATATATACCAGTCACTCAGCTATATCAGGCACTCATTCCAAACATTCAAAATGCATTTGCCGGACAAACAATTGGACACTCAGACATACTAACGGACGGAGGGAAATATATGTATGTATGCAAGTATAGTATGTACAGTTAGGCACTTAAAGAGACTCAGAGCAAGAGGAGTGACAGAGGCAAGGACAGAGATAGAGACATAGACAGGGACAGCTCTATGTCGCTGTTCATTTCACGCTGTTTTCGGCAATGTTGGTCAAATGTGTATTTGACATTTTCGATATGTTTTCAGGCTTGGAAATGTGCACCATTTAACGCATTTGTTGCTGCTGCTGTGGTAGTTGTTGCTGCCGTGTGTTGGTGTTTGCGGTGGCTGGCACTATAAACTGCTTTTGCTTTTGCTTTTGTATTTTGCATGAAATTTCTCGAAATTGTGTGCATTCATTGAGGTTGTTGTTATAATTTAGTTGAAAATTGTTGTTGCATAGTACAACACTCACACACACACACACACACACGCCTTACCCTGCGCAAGCTGCATCCTTTTGGCATATTAACCCATTAATATGCATTTGCACTGTTTTTGAGTATTTTTCAAATAAATTAATTTATTCTTATTTATTAACAAATGTTTAATCTTGTTTTATTCACAGTATTCAAATAGATTTGCTCATGAAACTAAAATATTTGCAAAATATATACTTTTTTAAACGGAATTTGCCATTAATGGTAAAAGTAAAAAATCTGGCTTATTTGCTTATTAAGTTTGTGCAAGTCAGAAACGTATATAACAGGCAGAAGTAGGCGAAAAACCACCACAGCCACAATTATAAAGATGCCAACTTGTGCCTTGGCATACAATAATATAATAGTAACCTTCATCAGTGCTGTGAATTGTTGCTTAATCGGATAATAAACACCGGAGATATTCGAGATTAAAGTTTCTTTATTAGTCAAGGGGTGGAGGGGGGAGCAGCGAGCCTGCACTTAATGTATGTATGTTTTTATTTAGTATACATGCTCTACAGGCAGATATATGTAGGTTTGCTCTATCAATAACATTAAGCGCTCTTTTTCCCTGAATAAAAGCTGAACTATGTACGGATCCTTTAGAAATGATGTAATTAGAATCAAGCTCCGCCTCTCTTCTTAGCGCTTATTTAATACGCTTTAAGCTTATTTATTTGGATTTGAGCACATCGCTTATAAGTCGCTGAAAAACACACACACATTATGTTGGGTTAATTTCTATACATTTTCAATTAAAATTTGTGCCAAAGAGCCAACTCATTCGCTGATGCATATTCGCATCGTTTCAGTTTTTTAGAGCAACTAACTAAATCCCATTGCCAGTTTTAAGCTATGAGATAGTCCTCTTTCTCCTGTCATCCTCCTGTCTCATCCCTCTCCAGCGGAGGGTAATAGCATTTTTTAGGGGGCCAAGAGCGGGAAAATATTCCGTGTGTCGACCGTTTTTGGCAGTTTTTGGCTGGAAATTGCACTGCAAATGCTTTTGAAAACAGTAATTTTTGGGGCGACGCGAATTGGATTTGCGGCTTATAAGCACGTTTATAAATTACTGATTCGTCTATGGTCTATGGACCTGGACTGAATGGTAGCTGTTTTAGGCACTAAATGAATAAATTATATACTAGTATATGCCAACATTTCAAATTGCATTGCTGTCCCAGGCTGTGTCATTTTCCTATTACTTTCATTTACTTTTTTCCGCCCTGTTTTCAATGGGATGAGATTTTCGTAGAATATGGACTTTTCAAATTGAATTTGGCTTACTAATTTCGCATTAATTTCACCATTGTTCGGGCATTAAAAAGCAAGAGCATTGAGTTGACCCAACTGTTCAAATGCTTTCACCAAGGATTTTCTCCACCAATTTCATTTATACGAAAGAGGGATTATGTCGGCTTAGTCCTTGTTATTGGCCAAATACAGCTGACTGGCCGTATTGACTTAACCGAAGTTGTTTGACCTTTTCAAATTAGTTGAGTCGATATCGGTCGATTTAATTAAACCAATAAATATTGTTGAATGCATTTAATTGTTGCTTATAGAATGCCAAACTAGAAGATATCCTACACAGTACTATGACTGTTTTCCTTTCATAAGACCGTTGCAAAAGAGTGCTGTGGAAATTACGATTGATTAACGTTGTACTCAAGAAGGAATTTAATAAGATTAGCTGAAACACCCTATGCATATGGGATCCTACGGAAACTAGCACAGCACTATGTGAAAACAATCAAAATTTATTTGCCAAATGAGCAGCGATTACACATTTGCATAAGTATCTATAGATGTATTTATTTATAATTTAAATTGTGGCAATTTTAAAGTGAGAAAAGCGAGGGAGAGAAAGGGGGAAATATGAATGCATATTAAATTTTAACTGGCATAAAATGGAAATGAAATTAAATCGCTGCTGAAATGACATAAACAACAAATTATATCAAGCGGCAATGGATGCTGAATTTCCGTTTGAAATTTTGTTCTATATTATTTTTGGTTAACTTTTTTTAAGCATACATACATGTGTATGTAGCTACAGATACAGATGCAGATATTCGTAATGGGCATATGGCTGAATTGAATAACCGATTAATAAATGTATAGATGTTTGTGTGTGCATAAAATTTAATTTAAGTGCTTCCTATGCCATATAAGCGGCGGGTATTACCGAGGTAATTTTATCCAGAATTCTTTCGGGCTTGCTTTTATGACTGCGTAGAGTGTGCGAAATTGGCCACAAATCGTGCGAAAATTGCCAGCTCATAAACACACACGCGCACACACAAATGTATTAGTATGCTTGTGTGTGGCAAACACCTTTTAACATTTTGCGCCAATGATATCTATGCAGAAAATGTCAATTAAATTAAGCTTTTATTGCTTATTTGCTCACGACTACATTAATTCTTGAGCCTCAGCCATATATCAGAGATGTTTTCAAATGATTTACCTTCCTTGGTTCAAGCCTCCTTCAAATGCTGTGCAACAACTCTTAGAGATTAAAGATATTGACATGAATGCTGCTCAGTATTATAATATGGAGTATACTGAGCTAGACTTGAACAAATTCCATATATCTTTGGGTTAGGATAGATTGTATTGGCGGGCCATTCACTCATTCATTCACTTTAGTTCCGACATTGAGCTAAACAGCAGCCACAGTTTTACAGTCACTAACATCTTTCTTTGCATGAATAAAGCTTAGGATACATAGAATGTTTGCTGCGATTTACTGCCCAATCGGATAATAAAGACTGGAGATATCAGATAATCAATATTCTGTACTAGATATAGGATAGAGGGATACGAGTTCATATGCGTGATTTGCGATTGCGTATATGTATGTGTGTGTGAGTGTTAGTAGTTCAGATAGCTTGCTTCAATGTAACGAATTTCAGGTGAAGATGCGATATTAAAAGTTCCGTTTGTTGTTTTCAGATCTTCAGATTTCAATTTTTGAGACTATATTAAAATTCAATTTTCACTTATTGTCGGCGTGTCATAAACGCCAATCGACGCTTTAAAGTTATTAAAAAGTTGTTGAGCTTCAATTATGTCAAGCAAATGATGGCAAAAACTTTTGCAAAATTGAGTTCTAAGACCTAAGGAAAGGCGTTTCGATTAAAATGCTAAGAGACTGTACAAACTACAAGTATAGCCAGGGAAATTGCAATTTCACACAGAGCAGTATATTTTTAAGCTTTTGGCTTTTGCGCTTTTTGGATTGTATAAAGCGTTTTTAACATTAGCACTTGGCGTTGTCAAAGTTAAGCACTTTATAATGGCAATTAAGTGTTGGCTTCAAAAAACGAAGAATACATTTAGGTCATAAACAGACAGACAGATACAGAGACAGACGGCCCTGATAAAGGGGGCACTTAAATTAGCACTTCATCTGTCTGAGCTCACACACTCGCCAATCGCTCGCTGCTCGCTGTTCGACAATCGACAGCTCGGTAATTGCAAATTGATTTTGCCATATGCATTAGTTGATACATTTATAATTATGCTTTTCACTTGTCGACCACTTCAAGTGCCCAAAGGGTTCCGATGAGGCACGAAACATGTCAGGGGTGGTGGGGGGGCCTGCTACAATGGCATTAAGTGATTTCATTTAGCTCGGGGTGCGTAAAGAGGTGAGACCAGAGCATTAAGGCGTCAATTGGGATGGCATGGAGTAAGCAAGGGTGGAGGATGGAGGTAAACGCTTGAGACAAAGCAACAGTCGAGTTGTGCTAAACAAGGCCGAAAATAACCAAACAGATGGACAGCATGCACAAAGCGAACTGGCTAAAAGAGGCAAGTCAAGTGGCAAGAACGACGATGCGACACGACGCGACGCGACGCGACGGTCGAGATGAGGCACATAAAAACCACTATAAACTTTATTAATTTTAATTAAAAACACTACACTCATTCTGAGAGTTAAATTCCCGCGCACATCTTTTGCCAGTGTGCGTGACCATTGGGCAATGTTTTTGTTGTTCCTTCTTGTTGTTGCTGTTGCTGTGGCTGTTGCTGTTGCTGTTGGTTCTGTTTCCACTGGCTCCTTGCTGCGTGTTGTAAAGCCGCAGAACGCGTCCTGGACAGCAGGCGGTGAGCAGTTAAAAACAGGAAAGCCATCAAAGCTGGAACTGCATGCCGAAGCTTTAATGCACTTTATCTGGCCTGGGCAAGGGCATAAGCATAAGCATAAGCTTAAGTTAATCCTTTTAATTATTTAAATTATAAGGAGGTCAACTTGCGTCTATTTCTTCTTCTTCTTCTTCTTTAAATGTAGATTAAAACCAGTTTCACATAGAATCTAGTAAGGATTTCTGAGTCTGTAACTAAAAAGCTGTTGCTAATAGCAATCTGTATAACCAGTAATAGAGGGAAGGCAAACACCCAAATTTTCAACTTAGATCTAATAGAAAATACCTTATTTACAGATAGAATGTCTTGAATTAAAATAATAAAAGTCAAAAAGCCTCTTGTTTTTACAATGAATTTGCCAATATTTCCCAACGCAAACAAGAATAAATTGATCAAAATGAAGGTAATCTATACTCTTTGAAAAGTATTCAATTTTTGTACTCTGCTTATGAGATTTGTATCTTAAATTGATGTCGTCAAGTGTGAATAGAAATGTTTTTTTTCTCTGTACTAGATTTAGTAGTCATTAGTTAATATAATGTGTAGTTATATAAAATATTGTGTCTGAGAAACTTCATCTGTTAATAAAAATATATTAATTTAACTTCAAAAATCAAATGTATATCCCTATACAAATAAGAGTTATGTGATTCAATAATACAAACCCATTTAATGCCAAATAAAATTTATTACTTAAAAAAAAGTTGTATACTTATCGCAAATGTTGTTTAGAAGTGCTAAACTCGAATTGTTAGAGTATTATAATGAAGAAGCTGCAAGTGAAATCTGGGAAAAGTTTTGCCCAAAAGGCGTAAGACGCTCACAAGCTTGTCGGGGTTGGCGAGCTGATGGGACTTGACGGCGTTACAGGGTGCGGGGATGGGTCAGTGGTTGGTTCACGCTCGGGCTGGGGCTCGGGCTCGGGCACGGCGAGCTAAGGGCTTGGGGTCGTCGTTACGAGTTGCTTATTTATTGTTTTGGCGGTGCGCGGCAGTTGGTCGCTTAATGCCATAAAAAACAAAGGTGCCACGGCGATAAACAATAAAGGAGCCTGTGGATGGAAGCTGATGGTGCGGGCAGTGGCAATGGCAATGGCAAACGTTTTATGCAAATTTACGACTTAAAAAACAATTTTTTTATTATTAATTTTAAATAGCCACCAAAAATATCTATACATATACAAGGTGAGAAATAAACAGAATAAAACAAATGCAAAATAAATGATACGAAAATAAAGGTACACGCGCTCACTCTCACTCTCACTCTCATTCACATTCATTCACTCTCACTCTAATCCACACTCACACTCCCTTTCGAATTGAATATTTGATATTCAGACTGGCACTCATGTTCTTAAGCTACTCGGATTCAGTCGCTTCGGCGCTGGTGCATTGATGTCAATGATTCTCTGCTGGAATTCCTGGTCAGACTATCGAGCGGCCCCAGCAGGCTGAGCAGCACTGGCAGCAGGATTAGTCCATGTACGGCTCCAATGAGCACAATGCCCAGATACATTCGGAAGTAAAAGACTTGGAAGACCTGAGACTTGGAAAAGGCCAGCACCACGATGCCAGCAAATTTCGTTAGAGTAATGCCGGACAGAACACTGCTCCCCGTAACGCTGAGCGAGTGGAATGCCCTCTGTTGAGCACTACCCTTGGCTTGCTTAAAGGATCGAACGATGTGTGCCACAAACTCCACACCGATGCCCACACAGACGACCAGATTGACCAATGATATAGCGTTCAACGTGATGCCCCATGCCCACATCATGCCGCCCATGTTGATCAGAATGCAAATAACCATGAAGAGCACAATCAGAGCCGACGTTATATCCAGGCCGGTCAGCAGCAGTGTCACACCAAAGATCGCGGCCAATGAGAAGCCCAACGAGACCAGCGCATCATCCCAGATTGTCAGATACTGCTCATAGAATATGAAGAACACACAATAGGGAAACACCTCTGTGTCCACTCCATTTCTGGCAAACATCGCATTGATGTCCGCTTGGACAACACGCGCCTCCCGCAAGGCCGCAACAAACTTGTCCGACGTGGTCGAGGTGGTAGAGTACTGCATGAAGTGCGTGTCCAATATCGTAGCCAAGCCATCATCATCAAGTGTATATATAACAGCCTGTAGAACGGGGAGATGACGAAGGAAGTGACGAAGGTGAAACCAGAGTTCAGTTGGGCATACTTACATCCGCATAGGAGGGTCTGCCTGCCTTGGCACACTCCGCATCGGGCAGATCGGACAGAAAGAAGGGAACATATTTGTCAAATGTCTCCGCACTAGGTCTCAGGCCGTTTTCAGTAAAACTGCGTTCACAGGGTAGACAATCATCGCTTTTGGAATCTGCCGTAAAATATATTGCATAATTGTTAACAGTACCTTTGGCTTCAACTTACTGCTCGGACAGAAGGCTCCAGTTGAGGCATTATATTTGCAACAATCGATGATACTCAGCCAGTCAACGTAATCATCGATCCATGAGGATGCTGGACGTGCCAGCGAGGTGATCTCTGGATAGCGTGACTGTGTGTAGAGTTGCACAGACAGCGAATCGTCATTGCACTCGACGCCGCCACAGATGTAGTTCTGATGTTCGGGATCACTGTAGTTGAGTCCAGGCTTGAGTACCCAGTACACGGGTGCGCCCATGGCCAGCAGATCGTCCATGTAGCGGAAGTATTTGACCACATGTGAGTCCTGAGGCATAGACATTTCCTGATCCAGCCCAGGTTCAATTGAGGGCATAACCATTAGTGACAGGCAGGTGACCACGGTGAAGATCACCATCACGACTATCTTGACGGGTCTGTAAACATACTTATAATGAATGCAACGCCACCTCGATGAATTACCCTAGAGACTTACTTTTTAAGCAGAAACGGTGCGTAGAAATTCTTGAAGAGCTGCTCAAGCACTCCAACATCATGGGACTTTTGCTCTGGTTTCTTCTTGGAGCGCACACAACACAGCATATCCAGTCGTCCGTCTCGGTACCGTCGTTCATCAATGGCCATCAGTGCCACAAATGCCGTAATTTGTAGCAGGAAATCGAACAGAATGGCAGCAGCAGCATACATGGCAAAGGTCTTCACCGCCGGCATCTCCGAGATGGCACCAATAGCAAAGCAGGCGAATTCGCTGCTTGCCGTTTGTAATATAGAGGGCCCCACCTGACCGATGGCCTCGCCAATGGCTTCGTGAGTCGTCTGGAAGCGAGTGTGATCCAATCGCTGGTAGGTGTGCACCATGATGAAGATGTTGTCGACGCCAACGGCCAGCACCAGAAATGGTATCACTTCAATGGCCAACATGGTTGTCGTTATGCCCACGTATCCCCAGAAGCCCAAGCTGCAGACCACAGAGGCCAGCACAATCACAATGCCACTCACAGCCAGCATAATGCGGGAGTCGCGTAAGAAACCCAAACAGCTGCGTATACGACCCAAGGCTATGGCGACATAGAGAAACATGACCACGTAACTGATGATCACGGTGCCCACTTCTCCCTCGGATAACTCCACAATAGCATCCTGAATCGAACGTTCCGCAGAATAGGCAATGTCTAAGCGTTCGCTGGTGTAGTTCTTGAGGAAGTCTATGTATCGTTTCTCCCACTCTAAGCTCGGCTCTAGCCGCGACTCATCGTTCTGGTTCTTGCCCAAGAAGGTTAAGACCAGTCCAGTGGCTAGCATATAGTCGGGATCTTCACCAACTTCGACTTTAGGCATGCCGCCCACAGCAATGCCGGGTTCAATGGGACCGCCATAGGTGCTGAAACAATCCTCCATCATGGGCACACTGAGTGGAGACAGAGATGAACATTATGGATAAACTTATTGTGAAGCTATCTAAGTAGACCTACCGTAAGCAGTCCTCCAGTTGATTCAGATAGTTAACTGTGAAGTTGTTGCTATCCACATAGAAGTTCTGGAACTTGGACATATCATTCTGAAAGTAGCCATAGATGGACTGTATGAGGCAGTCGTCAATTGTGGGCGTTACACCTGGATAAAGCACGGGTGCATAACATATCTTATCCAAGCCAGCACTATCGTCCATTCCCAGTTGCATGATTTGCTCTTGCAACTCGAATACCTCCTGCAGGAAGCTCTGTTCGTATGCTGGACCAAATGTCAGCACCCCGTCGGCTGTCTCATGAGTGAACTAAACGGAAACGATACGGAATATGAGGAACATGAATATAGATGAGCCTAGAGTTTGATTCGTGTACCTACTGAGTTTTTATTAATGGGCTTCACAAAGATTTGATTAGTGCGATAGAAGGGTCCAAAATGCTCATCGAAATAGTCCTTATCGATGCGTGTTTGGCTCAGTTCGCTGGCCCACAGTTCAACGGGATCCGTGGTCACTTTCATATATACCACACCATACGCAAGTCCTCCAATGATCCACGAGCAGAGAGCCAACACTAGTACAGGGTGCTTGGCGCAGAAGGTGCCCCAGGCACGACTACCGAGATACAGGAAATCGCCATATAGAGTCGGCATGCGGATATTAGGTCCTTGGCCTTTTCCGACAGCTGACCAGCAAATAAGAACGCCGATCAGGATGCCGAGGACTAAGGAAACGATAAATGTAATGCCATAGAGGCCGGCTATTTGCCACGGATCCTCGTAGCCCGTTGGCGGGTCGGTCAGGGGACAAGACTCTGCACAATCGATGCAGGCGCAGGCAAAGTTGCCCTCATAGCTCTGCCCACAATCTAGAATATCCAGCTGCAAATATATATCTTCGGAGCCTTCCTCTGCATCATCCGACCAAAGATAGTTGATGACAAAGGGCACATAATCACTATTCTCGGCATCGCCCATAAAGTGATACCACCTCCGATAGTTACATGTTTTGCCATTGTAAGCCCCACAGCCGAGATCCATGGCGGGTCGTCCTGTTTGGGGATGCTGTATGGAGGCGCAGCTGTTGTAAATGCGACTAACGGTAGCGTCTTCGACGCGATAGTCAATATGCTCCACAAAATCCACATTCGCTGGATTCTTGGCCGTGTAGGCGGTCAGGAAGGCTGAGTGATTTTTGGCACAGGTCATGGCGCAAACAGTTTGAGCCATATTCGTCGTACAGGTCGGACATCTGGAGTAGACGCCGTCCGCCTGTGTTAATCCAGCATCCATAGTGCTAATCTGCTTGGCATCACAGCAAAGCTCCAATTCGGCATCTCCATTCTCGCCCTTGTACTCAGCGTACAACGTTGGGCAACGCTTCGCAAATATAGCCTCCGCCGCCTCATCGTTTAGAGGTAGTGCGGGTCCACTGTATGCCAAATTTTGTGCGTGTTCACCAATCATATGGCTCTCCCCATACCAAATGCAGCTGTACTCCACCTCCACATCTTGCCCCAAGTTTAGCTGCACAGCTGTCACCACCAACACTGCGAGCAATCGCCACTTCACGTTCATCACAAAGCACAAGTTAAAAAAGGTATAAATAAAAATCGTAAAAAAAAGAATAGCACTATGCTTTGTAGATCCGCAGCCACTGTCCGTGCAGCACCGCAAGCTCACTAGCGCGTTTATTGACTAACCACCGAATCCATTGCGGCTCCTACTTTTGCTACTGCTATCAAACTGAAGTGCCTTTTGCTCGGCGCCGATAAGATATCAGGCATTCAGCGACTCCCCGATTTCTCCCCGATTTAGCGATTAGTATTGAGCTTCATTAAAAACCAGCTAAGCCTTATCTATATACATAGATAAGCCGGTAGCTGGCAGGCAGCACTTGGTTTGGAAATCAACTAGAGAGTCATCGTATACATAGTAGTTATTGGAGTAATCTCTTTTATTATACTGTTAGTGTTAGCAACAATAATTGATCTCTAGCCATTAGTAACGGTAATTAGAATTCATAAAATTGTATTAGAATAGTTTCTGTATTTCTGTATTTTGAGTATGTTGTTCAATTATTATGTTTATTTATATATTTATACATATTTAAGTGTTTTATTGTACATAAATCAATCGTATATCATAAAATGCTTAGCTTAATTAGTGATAACTAATCTATTTTGAGTCTGAGTGGTTTTTTTATGAATGATTCATTGGGATATTTGATTCAAGATACGACACTTATACGATTATGTCCCTTTATCCCGCTTTCCCTCTATCCCACTACTAAGTGTATTTTTATGATATGCAAGTGTTAAAAATTGTTGAGACTTTTGATAACTACCCAACGGCTTATCTGTACACAGTGAACAGGTGTTCACCTTAAGCATCTAGTACACATAATGATGTTTTATAGCGATTTTCTCTTATCGGATTTCAAGCAGCTGGGCGAATAGCTAACAAATCGACGGCGTCACCTAATAATGTCTCAAATGGTAACCAGGTGTGTCCGGTGTAAGAATCGCTGATGATAACACACTAATATCCCAATAAAAATGCAAGTAATACCATAACAGTTTTGACCAAATAACCTTGCAATGTTGTGCCTTTCAGTTTTAGCTACAAAATTATTTTATTTAATGTCGTATTATAATTAAACTATGATTTACTGTAGTTGTAAGGTGTAATTGAGCTGCAATAAATGACTCGTTTACAACTTAAATACAACAGTTTTTATATTTTATGCTAATACGACCTGACAACTAATGATTTTCAGCTGTTAAGTAGCCATTTCTACTTATTTGAATTGGCCCGCCTTTCTATTTACAAAAACACCAGCGCTGCACAACACTGAAGATATGTTCTATGCAACCCTGAATGAACGCTTTCTTTTGTTACATACAGTCTTAACTGACCCTTCTGTAATTCTTTAAAAAATATGAAAATAAAGTCGAAGCTTAAAAAAGATTCCGGAAAATAAGTATACAATTTATTCATGTTAAATATATCTTTGTATAAATGTGTGGGTGATTGACAATGATGAATGATATGGATATGGATATGGACGACTTATATCTGTGCATAAAAAGAATAGAGTGAAATTTGTACCAGCTGCCTATAAATACAAATACAGAGCAGCTCAAAGACTGGAAGATGAACGAAGAATTTGGCATTTCTAGCGGTAAATTTACAGTAAAATCACCGTCCGTCGTCTATTTGAGCTTATGTACGTCAAT
This sequence comes from Liodrosophila aerea, assembly GCA_035045005.1. Classification (NCBI taxonomy): domain Eukaryota; kingdom Metazoa; phylum Arthropoda; class Insecta; order Diptera; family Drosophilidae; genus Liodrosophila; species Liodrosophila aerea. The sequence continues at coordinate 1,571,430 of JAWNNL010000485.1, forward strand.
GGTATATTTCTTCCTATTTTCCTCGACCTTGATTTGACAAAAAACTGTAATAAGTATCCATGGAACTGGATACACTACCAACACTATTGATTGTTATGAGTACACATCTAACTCTGGTAAACTACATACCTAGGGTTATTGAATGCCCAAACCTCCTGCCCGGCTTGTCTGGCGTCATGGAATGTTAGGTCACTCGAATCTTGTACGTTATTAGGGTTCCTGTTCATTGTGATGTTCTCACTTGGTATCTGGTTTTCGGGTTGAAGGTCTGGTAGGTTCAAGACTTTTCCACTATGGTGTAGCTCAAGGTTTTTGGAATCTTCAATAGGTTCTATGCTCTCAAACTGGGGTGGAGTCGCATAATCATCTATGTTTTGAGAGGTCCATGATGACCCGTAGCTCCGCTCATATTGAAATTCTTCAGTTATCTTTGGTTGAGTACAAAACTGGCAGTCGCAGTAATTGAAGTACGAAGTGCCACCTTCAGCTCGGTCATTGGAATATGTAATGTCATCATTAGATTGCATGCTAATATTTAGATCATGGCAAGAAGACATCGTCACCATTAAAGATTCCTTCTCCATTCGCTTGAACAGTGGATGTGGACACTCACAGCCACAGTCATTCATATGCATACGATGACGGTTGAATGTGATATAGTCAATCGACTCCCAAGGTTGGTAGGGGAACTGATGCTCCATGTCTTCTTCGCAATACATAGACCCAAGTCTTGATAGTTGAAGGCTCAACTGTGCTTCACTTTCAGATGAAATTTGGCTGCCATCTAAGGCCAGTTGTGTTCTCTGTTTATTATAATACATTTCTTGAGATGTTTGATTCTGGTTGAACTTATTTTCCTTACAGTATTTTCTAATATTTATTTTGATTTATATGCCTAGGTAACAGTTGAATTTTGAGCTTAAGTGTGACAAATAACCTGGATAATAGTAAACGGTTATTTAATTTGTATTTACTTGTAGTTCCTTTAATTAGACCCTGTACTTAAAAAAAGTACAAGAGGGTATATTAAGCTAAAAGGCAGAAAGAGGCGTGACAGACCCCATAAAGTATATATGTATATTCTTGATCAGCACGACGAACTGAGTCGATCTAGCCATGTCTTACTCTTAGTATATCCACGGAAAACACTCTTTCAGCTGGACTTTGAGAACGGTGCCACAAATTGCGGGTATGTATGTGCATATACATTTAATGTTTTTTTATTTTTATTTTTTAATGATTAATTCCATAATGAAAATATAAGTAATCTTTCTTTGTGTATTTGGCATGAGGTTTCAAATGTTTCTGCGCCTCGATACAGCTGTTCGTCAAGTGTTTCAGTCACATTTACAGTGCTAACAGATGCAGAAGCTTTGGGCTCTGTTAACGGCCTCTTGTTAACAGAGACTGTTAACATTATGTTCTCTCTCGTGATATGGGCTCTCCCTAATGCTGTTATTGCTGCTGCTGCTGCTGCGCTGCTGCAGTTGTTGCTGCTGTGAAGTGCAGCTAGCGGCAGGTTTATTTATTTTTTAATGCCGGGCAGAATGCTATTGAACTCACACGCACACAACCAAACGCAAGCACGCACACACACACGCACACACATACAGACACAAATTTGAATCTGTCAAAACTTTTGCATTTCGGTACAAGCTGCTGCTATTGCTGCTGCTGCTGATGCTGCCGCTGCAAGATGCATAATGCATAAGCATAAATTGATGCCGCTTTTTAGGCGTGCGGCTAATTTGATTAGAGTTGCAGGCAATGCTGGATAGAAAACGGCCAAGTGCCAGCCATTCGTGAAAAGCAATCAAATGCGAGATTTATGTCTATTTGTGGGGCACACGTGCTCCAGAAAATCCAGACCTACATCAACAATTCCAACTGCTTACGGAGACAGCAGCCTCAGTCGCAGCAGCAAATGTCGAAGCAGCGGCAGCGGCAGAGGCAGAAGCCGAGGCAGCGGCAGAGCTAGTGGCAGCGCGCAGCTGGCAGCGTTGCGCATCTGCAAAGGAAAACTCCTTTCCCGCATTCGCTCTGTTTATGCAGTTGCACTCCCCGAACTCAGCAGCATTCCCGAAAATCTGTTCCCGTTCCAGAAAACTTGCCACATTCCAGGCGCATTCTGGAAAATTGTGTCAAGCTGACGACACAATTTTCAAATCGCATGCTCGGAGTTGCAGTTGGCAAAAAAGAAGCACAAATGCAAAGCCCGAAACAGAAACAGAAGCAGAAGCAAAACCAATAAGTTGAGGAAGCGGCCGCAAGAAGAAGAGCGCCAAGAAGCACAGAGAGAAAGAGAGTAAGAGCGAACATGACAGAGAGGCAGAGAGCCAGACACTAGCGCAGAGACAGACAGGCAGACGGACTTATTGCGCGAGAGCCAGTTCGAGAACGGGAACGGGAGCGGACAAGGGAGCGGGCACGGGAAGAGAGTGTGGGACGCAGATTTCGTTTCGCTGGCGTTGCACAAATAACGGTAAAGGTAACGGTACAGTAGCGTAACAGGAAGTGGTGCATTAACACGCGCCGCAGCTGACGACGACGACAGCAACTGCGACAGCGACAGCGACGGCGACAACAACGTCGTTGCCCCGGGTTGTCAACTCGAAGAAAAAAACACAGAAACAAAAACAAAAACAATAAAAAAACAAAAACAAAATACGCGCAACTTAAAGACTTGAATAATAGCAACAACAACAATAAACCAACTGTAATTACTTATAAAGGCAGCGAGAGGAGAGAGAGACCAGTGAGTGTGGAATCGAGCGCGGGCATTTTGTTGTTAAGCGAGTGTTGTTTGTTTTGTGTGTGTGTGTGTGTGTGAGTGTGCGTGTGTGTGTGTGTTAGTATGCCATGCGGCATTAAAACGGCATTAAACGCAACATTTTCGATTGCATCACCAAAAATAAGGCAACAAAATAAAACGAAGGAATTGCAGTGTTTTTGGTTCGGCATTTCGTTTAACCTTTCGATGCGATGCGACGTCACTAGCCTACAAAACAGTGACGTCGCTGCTGCTGCTGCTGCTGCTGCTGCTGCTGCTCCGTGTGTGTGTGTGTGTGAGTGTGTGTGTGTGTGTGCTTTTTGCATGCTGCAACCTTAAAATGAGCAAACGAATGACGTTGCAGCTACGTTTCATTTTGAAATTCTCACCATTCGCATTTCTCATTTCTCATTTCTCATTTGGTTGCGGCAAAATAGCCGAAAAAGCCAACAGCACTACAAAAAAAAAAAAAAAAAAAACAACCGAAAAAAAAAACCGGCTACACAAATGGGAGAGCGAGAGTTTGGTGTAGTAGCTGGAGAGGATGCGGATTCCTCTGCCATGCTAACAAATGCTGCTGGCCGAGTGACGTTAGCCGAGTGCCGAATGCCGAATGCCGAATGCCGAGTGCCGAATGCCGTTAGACGAGCGCCACCACATGCCGAACACGATAAAACGTGCACACGTGCAGCATTCAGACAGACAGGCGTACGGACAGACGGACGTATAGTTGCTTGGCAAACGGCATGGGGCAAGAACTTTTTCGGTGTGAATGCCTTCTGCACAAAAACGTGGTTTTTCGGCTGTCAACGTTGCAGTTGGCGTCAGCGTCAGCGTCGACGTTGACGTCTACGTAGGCAGCAGCGACGACGTTGCCGCAACTGCGGGCGTCGCTGCGTTTCACACCGTTATATTGCTTGTGTTTTGTTGCAATTCCAAAATCGCGGCGTAACAGTTACCCACTTTAACAGCCTAACAGCCTAACAGCTTGGCGCCTAACAGTGTGCTGTGAACGCGCACAGAGCTCTGTTAACGTGGCGCAAGCATTTCTGTTGCCTACGTCAGGGCGCTGCTTGAAATACATTCGAATGCACGAAGATCGTGGCAACCATAGCTTGTGTTAATATATAGTGTATATATATCTGACTTTTGACTGATTGTATAAATATAGAGCAGGATTGGCAGCTGTAAATATGAAATGTAATTTCCGCCTTACGGAATTATTTACATTTACTGCAACTTGAAGATAACCTGTTTATGAATACGATAAAGAGTTTTTTCTTTGATCCCATTGCAAATTAGTTTGTGAGTTTAGTTTAAAGATTGTTTTGCAATATTCTCTTTTAACTCATTTAAGCAGTTAATGTTGTATTCATTTAATTTTTAAATCGTTTTACATCACATTTACATTCATATACACCTTCTGTGAAAATAAAATTAGCTAGAAAGGAATGCATTAAAAAAAAACTGAAAAAACATAAGAAAATAAATAGAATAAATAAAATAGGTAATAAATATATATGAAATAAAATAATTGAAATGAAACAAAACAAATAAATTGCCTAAAATCAATAATAAATATGTTTTTATTCAAATACCGTCAAATAAAATGCATAATACGAATTATATCAAAAATTAAAAAAAAAAAAAGAACCAAATTATATTGAATATATTCGTAAAAGTAATGGCACACATCATGCATATATTTTGCTGTTAATTGCATAAAGATCTGATTGCTTTATGCTAATTGTGCGTAAAACACTGGCATATTTGCGCCAACTGAGCGGGCATACGCCGCGGCTACGCAATATTACGTGTACGCCATGTTGTGCGCGTCAGACAATGAGAAGAACTTTAATAAATGTGCATAATTATGTGAAATTCATTTAAAAGCATAAACGGCAAAGAAGACGTACAACAATACAGGCAAGTGGAATGGGAGCAGCACCAGCAACAACAATGGCTGCTGCTGCAACTGCAGTTCGCGTGAGCTCTCATTAGCTGGCAATGCCGGCAACGGCAATGGCTCTGTCTCTGGCTAAGACTCCGACTCTGTTATCTCTTGTTTTCTGTTGTTCTTGTTGTTGTGTGTGTGTGTGTGTGTGTGTGTGTGTGTGAGTGTGTGTGTGTGTGCCGCTAGCTTGTTTCTGTTTCCGTCATTTGCCGGAAGTTGCACGATGTGCACAAAAGCTTTCGGCATTTACGGCACTCGGTCTGTGCGCTGTTAACCAACACTGAGAGCAGACACTGCCAAATGCAAATGGCAAATTGGCAATGGTTAAAGTACAAAAGCATGGAGCAGCGCAACAGTCGCAGCAGCGTTAACGCTGACGCCAACAGCAACGACAACAGCAGCAGCAGCAGCAGCGGCAGAAACAGCAGCAGCAGCAGTAGTTGTTGTTGCGCCGCATAGTTTCATCGCAGTCGCATCTTGTTCTCATTCGTGTGCGGCGCTTCACCGCTAAGCGACGTCTCATATTATTTTTCGCTGCCAAGTGCTGTTGCCGCTACATGTACGTACGGTATGTGTATGTGTGTGTGTGTGTGAGTGTGTGTGAGTAATCTGTGTGTGTGTGTGTGTTTGCCTCTGTGCGCTGCGTCGGGTGGCGCTCGTTTCTCTGTTCGGCTCATGTCGTTGTGGTTCGGCAATTCGTTCGTTTTCACATTCGCCTCGTCTCGTTTGTCGCTGCCGGGGCCTCTGCTGCTGCTGCTGCCTCTACTGCTGCTTCTGCTGCTGCTGCTGCTGCTGTTGTTTGCTGCCTGCTTCCAAACACTCGCTGTCCATGCAGCAAAAACAGTTTACATTTGTTTTTCCGCGTGCTCGCACACGTTGACTGACACGGTCTGCGACTCAGCGAGCGAGCTCTGACTGCCTGCCTGTCTGTCTGTCTGTGTTTGTGTGAGCGTGAGTCTGCGTATGTGTAACAATGTGTCTTTAAGTGTGTGTGTGTGTGTGTGCGTGTGTGTGTGTGTGGAGTTGCCATTGAGTGACCGGAGTTGCATGGCCGCCGAACTAGAAACACACAAGCGTGTTCCAGTTACTGGGCTCTTCTAGTCCGCTCTGGTTAGGTCCGCTCAGGACTTGCATCTGCATTCGCATCCGCATCCGTATCCGCAATAGCAACGGTAACAGCATTTGATGCTCTCCTTTCGATCAGCAGTAGCAGCAGTCCAGTAAGCTCTGCCGAAAATAAAAAATAAAACTCCAGATTCGACTTTTTCGTTTACAGTTTTTATTTATTTTGAGATTTTGATTTTTCAACTTTTGTTTGAATTTCTCTTGTCAAAATTTCGTTTTTTCGACTGCAGCTCGGCTTCAGCTTGCAGCTCGCAGTTCGTGATACGAAGTTAGGCTCGAGGCGGAGCGGAGTTGCAGCCAAAACGCTGCTGAATGCTGAGCGGCAACTGTCGTGAGTCGTGTCGAGATCAGAGTGCCGGGAGGAAGTGCAGTGCTAAAAGCGGAAACGGAAACGGAAGTTGAAACTCTAACCAAAAACTCGAATTGAAACGCCAACTAAAAATTTTCAACAGTGACTGTGAACGAGACAACATTTTTAATTGCAACTCTGAATACTTTATGGCAAATTGCAAACACGTACACACGATTATACATTCAGGAGTGAGGAGAGGGGACGTCTCTTCTTCATTAGTTATAACTACATTTCAATTATAATTTGTTTCTCAAGCTTTACTGATTTATTTCTTTAATAAACGGAATACAAACATCCATACACTTAGAGCACTGTCAGAGTTCTTTTGAACTACATTTGAGGCTTTTTTTTTATACATTTTTTTCATGTGATCTATTGTAATCAGCATAACAACAACAACGCGCGGTGTTGTCAGCTGGCAAAACGATTCCAAATAACAACAACAACAACGACAAGAGAATGAAAATGTTTAAACAAATGCAGTGTGCGTGCATAAAACAAACAAAACACAACAACAACATCCACGGTAGCAGCAGCAACAGCAACAAGCGCCACGGCGGCATCAGCAATAACAATAATCGCACCAGCAGCGGCGGCAACAACAGCAACCACTTTGGACTGCCAGCAAGAGTGTAAAAGTAAAATTGAAAATTGAAAAAATATTAAACAAATAAGTTAAATATTGAACAAAAGGCGCCGACTCAGCTGCCCTTGCTGTGTGTGTGTGTGTGTGTGTGTGTGTGTGTGTGTGTGTGTATGCGAGTGTGACTTTGTTGTAACTAAAAGCGATCTCGAGGTTTTCTCGCTTTGAAGCATCCCAAAGTCAATCACAATTTATTTGGTCTTATTTTTTTGTATGTTTTCTTGAGTTCCTGCGAATATTTATCACTGATTTGTGACCGACTGTACGAGTTACTTACACACAAATACAAACAAGAAGCAAGCAAGTGAAAGCCGAACAAAAATTAGTTGTGATACAAGGGAATTTATTTCTTAATATAAAGTAACAAAGAGTGAAGTATTACTTTGAGATAGTTTTTCAAGGCAGTTACAAAATTGATTCAACTATGAGTTTTAAGTATAAATAACCATAGTGTAGTTGTAGTGTAATTATATCAATATATCAAATACTTCTTGATTGAAACAATTTTAAAGTATTAAAAATTGAAATTAAATGCGAGTTGCATATACAATGAATGTACATGAATGTATATAATCTTTGTTGTGATTTCTGCACATTAATTACCGTTGTACAACAAAGTGAAAATTTAATTTCAAATACATACAGAAAGTGTTATTACCTTGGAAACGTTTTTATCTGTATTTCATCAGTAAAATCGAGAAATATTGCTGTCAATTTATTGATAGAAATTGTCAATTATTTTACAATAAAGAAAAGTATATGAATTTATCAGACTGGGGCAAATGTTTGAAAGAAATTTCAATATGCTAGCCCTGTTAAGTTGACAAACTAGAGAATAATTAGATCTGTAACATACCTAAGTATATATAGTACAATTTCAAGCCATGTCCGTTTGTACTTAAGTCTGGTTTCACATGTATTTTTGTAAAGGGTGACTTGTTTGTAGTTAATATATATTTTAACATTGAATATTAGCCGTATATCGTCATCAGAGTTACCTATTATTTTAGTTATATTTTAGTATTATTTTAGTATTTACTTTAGTATTAATACTTTAAGCTATTTTTTTGCCATTACTTAATTTGAATATAGTTTAAAGACGTTTGGGGCAACTTTATAGTGCCATCAGCTACTACACAAATTATAATAAAAACAGCAGCATAAGAAATAGAGAAACTAACTAAAACAACAGAAATAAAACTCATTTTAAATATCAATTTTTTTTGCTTATTTTGCTCAATTACGAACATCAAATAAATCTTGAGTTTGAAATGATTTTTCACGTCATCCTTATTTCATTGCTTATGTTTTTATTCACATTTTATTTATTTTGTTTAAATTCCATTCGTGCCAATGTGCACATAAACTAGAGGGAACCATTCTGGTTCCACATAGATCTATTAATAATTTGATGCATTGCCCTCAGCGTGTTCTCCGGTCAGTGTGGTCGCTGTCTTCCTTGTATGTTGTATGTGAAAACAAAACAACAAAAACAAAAGCAAAAATCAAAATGCTTCGTATGTTTTTTAGAGCTTTTGGGGCTTAAATCTTTTGAAATAGTTTTTCAAAAGACACATAGCACTTGATGCCAATTAAAAACTGTATCTTTCATCTTTTGACCAACTCTTGCATATTGTGTGACGAATTTTCATTACATAGGTAAAGAAAGAGACTTTCTGATATTTTCAAAACATTTGAATCTGACTAAGCTAACTTTATAATTGACAAATAGGTTTATTTCCCCTCTCTGCACATCATTTTGAATCATATAGTGTTATATCAAGGAAATATATGGTTTATTTCTTGGCAGTTAAAAATCAAAAATAAATTCAAAAAGTTCATAAAAATGACCATTAAATATGCTTTAGAGACATGTTTATTCTTTATGGAGAAACCACACAGTTCATACATTAGGGGATTAAGTGATTAAAGAACATGCATAAAAAACATATTGAAGCATGTATGTATTACGTACATGTATATTTCTATATAAATATAGTATATATAAAAAGCAAAATGACTGAATTCAAAAAATGTGCCGTTTAGTTTGACTATTAATATTTCTTTCTAGTGATATTTATTTATTGAAAACAGAATGTTTAGCAAAATACGACAAGATATTTCATTTATGAGTCGATATAGCCATGTCTGTCCGTCCGTCTGTCTGTCTGTATTAGCACCTAGATCTCGTAAATTGTAAGAGCTAGAGATATCATATTTGACAGTAAGATGCAAGCAGATCAAGTTTGTGCTAGATTTTTGATACCTCGTTCCCCTCCCCAAAAACCGCGAAAAAACACCACAGCCACAAGATACAAACTTGTGCTTTGGTACACAATAATCTTATGATAACCTTTATCTGTGCTGTGAATTGTGGCTCAATCGGATAATAAATACCGAAGATATTCGATATTCGATATTGATATTGATATTGACTCACAAGGCAAAATACGAGGTTTTTGCCACATGAATTCGCAGCACTTTTATTGAAATCATTTAGACAAACTAATTTAATTTGATTTATTGGATGCCAATGATGCAATATTATATTATTTTATTTATGAAATTTAAATAATATTGACTTAAAACACACAAAAAGGATTTCAAAATACTATAGGCTTCTAGGAACTAATGCATATTCTACAAGATGTTTTGGAGAATAGAAACTTACAAATTGCCAAACTTTACGACCGATAGAAGGTAGTATTTCTTGGAGTACAAATAATCGCAGTAGACAACACCATAATATAGGATAAAACCAGTGCTCTACAGTCTTTTAACACTCCATTGTTTACTTGGAATGTGCATATGAGTCCGTTGCCAATAAAACTATACACACATGTATAATATAAAATGAACTGTTCTTTTTAAATACTTGATAGACCGGGTCTGTTTATTTCTAAAATGTGAAATGCCTAGTTACACAGTATTTGTACGGGGCTGTGCGATTGTAAGCCTATTAGTCGTGTAAGTCCCACCGACTGCATACACACTTCTGAGAGAAATTGAAATTATTTTTATCGGATTGGAAACTGCGCTGCTCTATGTACTAAACACATTATAGATTAGGGATAAATTGTTGTTGTAGTTTTAATTTTAATTCATTTATTTCTATCTATCTTTTTTTGTTCTAATCTCTTTGAACGGAAGCATAAAAAGTTGTTCGCCCACAAATTGCGACTGCTGGTATTATCGCACCTTCCTCTCTTCCGTGTTCACTCACTATCTGGCTTTCGCACTCACCTGAGTATGTGTATCGGCGAACCATAGAAAAACTATGCAAATGTGTGAAAGAAAAAACAAAACAGAATTTGACATGTGAAATTTAATTTAAATTTTATATTGTGCAAAAAAATGGCCAAACAAAAAACTAAGAGGAGTGTGAACGGCGAAGAGAGGAAAATTGGCTGCAAGTAATTACAGTGACATCAACGACAACGGCAACAGCAACAGCAACTAAATATAATCACTCGCTTTATAAATAAATTACAAATTTTGCATTAAATTGCCATAATTCTTCGCTATTTCGCACGAAACAGCTGCAAAAATTGCAATAACGATTTTATTGTTCGATTTTTAATACGGCCTGACCTAATTTGGTGTGTGTGCATAAAAAATGTGAAATATGACACACACACACACACACACACACACACACTGATACAGGCAGACATAGTGTACAGTTACACTCACACTAATGCATAGGCAGGAAGAGTGTGACTGACACATTTTGTCGCTTTTATAGAGTATGCAGCTGAAGTCCACTGCTGCTGCTGCTGCTGCTACTGCTGCTACTGCTGCTACTGCAGTTTGCTATTTAATGTGCAGCAGTTGCTGCATAACGGCAAATACTACTGCATACTCGCAGGCGCGCACTCACACTCACACACACGCATACAGCGCTCTCTCGTTCTCTTGTGCATGGCTCGTAATGCGGGCTAAAAACAAAAGTGACGCCGCTTCCTTTATTGTCTCCGACATATCCTGTCATTGTTGTTGTTTGGCTGCCTTTGGCCCCGTTGTCCTACTTTAAATGGTCTTTAGGTCGGCTCGGCTCGAGGTCTGGGCAAGTATTGGTTAAGGAGAAGGAGAAGGAGTAGCACGAGCAGGAGTTAGGCTAGGCTGAAGGTGCAAGGGGGCAGCAGCGGCAGCAAGCGCGCATTATAATCTGCTTCAATATACACACACACACACACACACTCACACTGACACACACACACAGAGCATATGTATCAGGCTGTAGCGATGTGTGTGTTTATTTGTTTGTAGTTGGTCGCTGCTATCGCCATCAAATCAGGCAGACACACAACACACACACAACACACACACACACACACACTCACAAACAGGCACACTTAATTGTATGCAGCTTGTCTAAATAGTAATTACACTTGCTCTCTCTTGCATCGTCTCTGTCTCTGCCTATCCTTTTCTCTTTAACACTCCCATGCACTCGCTGCAACGAAAATGTTTCTGAAGCCAATAAAATAATATGCTTGTAGGTAAATGCCTTGTGAAATTAACGTTTCTGATACCACGCCCCTTTCGCCCTCAAAAAGAAACAAAATAAAATGCAACACCTCATTACAAGCACAACTTCAAACATATTTGGTATACATAGAACTGTACGCTTTGCCCCCGCAAATATGCTTTAATAAGTGTAAGTGAGTACCTGCCGCAGCAGCAGCAAAAACGTAGAACGATGCGCCAACTGACTTAAACTACATGCAGAGGACTAAGAGGCATTACAGTGGGCAGCAAGAGGTCGCACAAATGGTACAGTGGTACAATGCAGGTGGCCAAGACTACTTGAAGAGAATTCTCACTAATATTCACTAGAGCAACATCTTTTTGCTACAAATAATGAATCATAAAAGGATCCCAAACCCGTTTCTTGTTTAGAAATAATATGATAGATTTTAGTAGGTTAGATTAAGCGGTAGATAAGGAGTAATCCTCAACTCACTTAGGCCAAAAGAGGCAAATTTAAAAATTTCCAACTACTATGTTAAAGATCAGCCTGAGGCTTTAATGAACCGTCTCAGATTTCTTGGGTCTGTCAGGTCTCATAGATGGTAGGCTCCCAGGTAGAAGAACCTGGTTCTACAGAGGACAGGACAAATAATATGATAAAAGGACTTAATTTAATACGCTCTTCGACCAATGTGCATAGAACAGAACAGAAGCAAAACTTGTTTGCAGTCGCAGAATCTGCCTCAATGTACTTGCTGTTGTTGCATGGTTGTCGTGGCGCACGGTGTGGCATGGCAACATAGAAGTGGCGGTACCCAGTTTGTTTCGTTTGTCATGTCTTCAACCAGTGGGCGTCGTCGATAATCCCCAATATTAACTTGGGGTCATTTGCAGTTTCACAACCCGTAGGAAATCTCTAAGTTTCTTGAGAATTTATCGCCATGAGAAGTCGTAGTGTACATAAAGTGTCAGTGTTGCAAGTTGCTCTTGAAGCGACACACAGTGCCTTAACTTTAAGTACAGTTTAATATTCGTGCACTCATTCAAGCCGAATTCAATGCTGAGAAAAGAGTTTATAAGAAATACTGTTGAGGAAAGAAGAATGGTTTTTGCTCACTCAATTTTGAAATAGTTAAAAAAAAACTTTTATACAAATGAAATTTTTATACAAATATTCTTCGAATTACAACAGGTATCTTGAAGGATTTACCCTGTCTCTTTTTCATCAAGGAAGTTTTCTTTAAGATGTATTTCAAAAATAAGTACTCGTATTATACAATATTGAATTTTAAGGTACTTAACATATTTCGTTCTCTTTTAGGAGAATATTGACTCTGCAGTATTCAATATATTATTATTTAATTTAATATCATAGTGTAGAGCAACTCCAGAAGTTCAATTTGTGATAAATAAGGAATTGAATGACTTAATTTGAATGAGATTTAATGCAGTAGACAGTACATTACTTACTTCGACTAGCCCCTTATAGTGTGGCACTCTGAAATACTATACAAATATGTATGCAAATCGTTACCGAAAAAAATATAGCAAAAATTTAATTACGTGCTTCAATATATTGTGAATGTAATCAGAGAGCCAAGTATGGGTTAGGGTGGGCATTTTGCCAATAACTTTGTGTGTGTGTGTGTGTGTGTGTGTATTTGTATGTTCTGTGCGCCATTATACAATACGCGTATATTATATTTTATGGCATGACTGTTCATACATAGCTCGCCAATTTGTGTCGTCCAAGTCGAAAATGGGGGCCAATACATAGTGACCGACATTCGACATCGACTACAACTTCGTCATCGTCATCGTTGCTGCCGTCGTCATCGCCATCGTCATCGTCATCGTCATCTTCATCGTCATCGTTCCGTCATCGTCTTTTCGTTTGCTTTGTCTTTCTGTTTGTCTCGAGAACGAAAACAGCCCGGAAATGTTCGGCCCGTATCGTATCGTATCGTATCGTGGCCTCCATATATGCGAGGTGTGCCTCATTATGCATATAAGCACTGCCCCTCCCCTTACTGCCTCCCTCCCACTGACAACCCTTAAAGGTTGCATACATACAAACTTTGTTTGTTTGTTCGTTTATTTGCGTGTGTGTGTGTGTGTGTGTGTGTATAGTCTTATTATTTATCCCTCTTTCACCCTCGCTCTTCCCTTTTGCTGCTGTTTTTTTCTCGCGCTTTCGCTGCCTTCTCGATAAATTTGGGTTCTTCTTTTCGTTACGTTTCGTTTACAATTTTTGCATTTTCACTGCCTGTGTGTGTGTATGTGTGTGTTAAATAGCAATCTTATTGTTGCACTTGTATTTGTTGCAAAAGTAGGACACCGTGATGCAGGTAGGCATGTGGCGTGTGGCGTGTGGCATGTGCCATGTGGCAGCCGGTGAGTCAAGCAGTGTCAGTGGCAGGGGAATGGCGCATGGAGAGTGGAGAAAGGAGAATGGAGAATGGAGCAAGCGCCACTGCCTCTGGCATAGGCGTTTTGCGGCTGCCAAGGCAAGAAATGTGCAACACAAAAGTTTCGTCATTATTGGCTTATGAGGTGAAATTTATTGCAGCATAATTCAATGCGCTGCCCTTCTCCTTCTCCATCTCCTTCTCTCTTTTTTCTCTTTATCTAATTCTCTTACTATCTCCACTGACGCTTGTTTCATGTCAAAGAAGTTTTCGCTGGTTGTGGGTCAAAGTTTTGGGCTATTATAATCGAAAGTTTAGATAGTTGCTCTGATTAATATGGATTTTTTAAATTTATGCAAAAAGGAAAAAAATAATGTTTTGGTATAAATGCAAAAAATGTAATATAATAAAAAATTAAATATTTTCAAATTATATAAGAGAATTTGCATTTAGAAGTCTTCCCTTCTTCTCTTCTCTTTTTTGAGAATTTTGCATTGAATTCGAAGAGAAAAAAATTAATTAGAAATGTCAAAAAGTTAACTGATCTTTTACAACGTACTTATTAAATATTTTCTATGATCTACTATACGTTATTTCAATTTTATATAAATACGATATTAGTTATTATATATTTTAATATTATTTTGAAAAGTTCTCTAATACATGTGATTAGATTTCCTTATTCATACTGCCACAATTTGTGATTGACTTGACAACTCCTCTTCTTCTTTTAGCATACAAATGACGCGGGATTGAAAGAGTTTGATAATGGAAAAAAGAAATGAAGAACAGCTAAAGACTTAAAGACAAAGCAGAAAGCAAATGAAAAACAAAAAGAGAGCAATAGAGAACAAATAAAATAGAGGAGTCAATGAACAGAGTAATGCAGTGAATATTCGCATGTTTAATCATTAAACAAATTTAAATAATACATAATAATTATACTTAAAATATAGTTAATAATATTATTTTAATAATATTAATAATAATAATACACGAAGCTCAAATAGACTGAAATAGAGTCCAAATATATTACGAAAGTAAATGCAATTAATTATACATATCATAAAATAATTATAAATTGCATTTAAGTTATTAAACAAAACCAAAACAAAAATAGTCAGCAATAATACCAATAACAACAACAACAACAGCAACAACAGTTGCAAGAACAAAATTCAAAAGAACAACACCAGCTGCAGCCAATTTACATACATATGCAACTTTAACAACAACAACAACAACAACAATAAATCGCGTGTTCAAAGTGACAAGAGTGTTTTGTTGTGTTTGGAATAAGCAAAGTGCGTGAATGAAATGCGAGCGGGCGTCATATGACTGGGCGGCCAGCAGCAACAACAACAACAGCAACAACAACAACAACAATGTTGATGGCAACAACAAATGACACGCGGCGCCAAGCAAACAAAATATAAATCGAGAACGTTAAGAAAATGCGAAAAACTTAAAGCGCCTAGAGCAACAAGGGAGCAACAGCGAGCAGAACAACAACAGCAACAACAACGACAATAAAATTAACAACAACAACAACAGCAGCAGCAGCAGCAGCAAGAACAACAACAACGATAACGAATAGCAAACACAACCAGGTAAGTTAGATGTGCCGAGGGGAGACCAAGTCCAAGCGGGAGTGGGTTAGGGAAGGGGGTTGAGGCGGGGCTGCCATGAAAATGCCGCTGATTGATATTCTACGATATTTAAAATAATTTGCCTTCACTTTGCTTTGGGCTTGGGGTTTTGCGGCTAGAGATTCCAGAGATTTTTTCACGCTCATTGACAGCAAAGGAAATTGTGTGTGTATGCATGAGCGCTTATGTTTGTGTGTGTGTGTGTGTGTGGGTGTGTGTGTGTGGCAAGAGAGGAAATTATACTGCGGCTGAGGCATTTGAACTATTCATTCCATCAATTTGAATCCCATAAAATACTCATTTAATATTAATGTATTTTTTAACAAGTGTGCTCGGCACCACTCTCCCCCCGCCAGGCCTCTCTCATTCTGTTTCAGCTAGTTGTAGCTATTTTAAACGAAAATAAACAGAAACCTTTGTTGTAAAATTCATTTTCACTTTCAATTTGATTTAGAACCTGCACTCATTTGCAAATTGTGCGAATATCTTATGACACGAGGTAAACTTGAGATATTTAATCGTTAGATTCTCTATTTTTACAAATTATAAATTTTATTTTAAATTCACTTCAATATCTTGACAATAGTTTATTAAATGTTTATAAAGAATTAGGGAACTAAACAACAATAAAGCACTTCTCGCCTCTTTTACTTACTTCGATGAATACTCCGATTAATCGATACAAAAATAGGAGAGGACCGCAAGACATACTCTATCGATCAATGATTCCTTTGCAATTCAAATTATAACTGTGTTTACTTTCTCTAACTTAGCCTAATCCTACACTTATATATATATACATATAGTAAATAAGTTTCATAAATAAATTTGCACAAATTCCGCAACAAGAAAATATATTATACTCATGACATCAACTCGACTTCAATCAAGTTTCATCAGGGTGTCACTCAGTTTTCCAAAATCTTAGCAGAATAATCATTTTAACCTGATGTGCTATCATCAATTTCGACACATCAATCAAGCAATATGTGTGGATTTTATTTGATCTTTCGGTTTTATTAACTGGCTTACACTTTCATAACTCAATTTGTGAAATATCTAAAGAAAATATACAATGAAAATGAAAAACGAAAATAGAAAAACAGAAGGAAAATCACATGTAGCTAGAGAACAAGCTAATTCCAAATCCAGCAGTATTTCATGTTAGACCAAATCAATTTCATTGATAACCAAAAAAAGAAAAGGAAAAGAAAAGTAAAAGAAGTGAAATAAAATAAAAGAGAAACAGAATGGACTGGAGTGGTGCTCTGCGGCATGGCAAAAGAGAAAATGGGAAAGCAAGGGGAAGAGGATTGAAAACTGAAATCTGTTACGGACTTGTGTGAAAAACGTGGCGACGCACGGCAATGCTACTGGAAAATCGCATTGCTACGGAAAACTCGTTGGCCATTCATTGAATTCATTCATTGAGAACAGCAAATGCCAATCAGACAACAGACAACCGACATATCCAGTATGTGCACACAAACCCAAACAGACACTGGCATACATACTACATACATATGTATGTACTTGTATAAAGTGTGTTGAGGTCTAATCAAATCAAAGACTTGCCAAATCATAAAAGTCACAAACACTTCCGTTCTCGCACGCTGCTTTAAACAAGCAAGCAAACAGATGAAGTGGGCACTGAGGAGGGCCCAGAGCATAACGAAGAAGAACTGGCAAACAGGAAACACTAAAAGGGGGATTGGCGCCCCAAACAGCTTGGAGATATTAAATAAATTATCCGGGAAATCTATAAACATACAAAAAGATATGTAAATCTATGTTTCTGAGAGTATTTGTATCTGAATCTGTAGTAGGACAAACTCGAGAGGATTTTCTGGCGATAATTGTCGCTGTAGCTGTCAAATAAAGTTATTTTTTAGTAATATCTAAATAAATATCTGTAAGTATACCGTCTTATATCAGAAAGTATCTGCAAGTTCCACAACATAATATTAATGAGTGCAATGAAAATAAAACGACTCAATTCAAAAGGACTCAAAATGTATACATATATGAGAGTGTAGAGGTATTTCCGGTGTATATCTCAATGTTACTAAAAGTATACTAAAGTACATATCTTATAATAGTTATAATAGTTTCTAAATGATCGTTGGTTTTGAAATCAAATCGAAAGAAATATCTTGTATATAATATTAGTATATAAATGTATCTCACAGTGCTGCACGGGAATTGAAGATCTACAGAAATTATCTGGACTGTAATTGCGATTATCTGAAAAGTATCCGAGTGCCAATCAGCGTAATGTGCCTGATAATATTTGCCAAGTATCTTGAAATTTATTGCAGATACTTAGCTGAAAATTGAACCGCTGATATATGGTTTGTTCTAATATCGTTACCCGTTGAGTCATGTGAGTCATGTACCTCAAAACTGTGTTCCATTGCACTTGAAGCATGACGAAGCTTTTTACAGCTTGTCAATTGAATTGATTGAGGCTGGGGGAGAAGAAGAAACTTGAAATGCATTTGGTATTCGCTCGTGCCGCAAAATAAAACTTTGCCGTGTACTAAGCACAACTACAACAATAGCCACCCACACACTAGCACTCACACGCACACATACACACACACTCCCACTCGCACCTCACAGACCAGACCCGCCCAGGCCATCTATGCGGCGCGACGTGTTGGCTGTCGAACATTTCTGGCTTGTCGCCTGCCACTTTGTGGCAATAAAAAGTTCGTTTATAAACAAGCAAACATGTCTAGAGATGTTTTGTTGCTGTTATTGTTGTTATTGTTATTATTGTTATGCTTGTTATTGTTGTTATTCTTGCTGCACATCACTCAGCGTCTTGTTTGGCTCTGCCACGAGTTGAACCCCTAACCAAACCAAAATATACTCGTTCTCCTACTTATCGCAACCACTTGAAGCCCCCGCAATGAGCTCAGCAAAAGCTCTCCAATATTTGGAAATTTCTTTCAGAAATAAAGTTTTCTTTTCTCACCAAAATATGCAAAACTCTTGAGAGCTTCACGGGCCAAGAGTATGCAGTCTTCGATGTGTCAGCAATGGGTTCATTTTTCACATGCTTCTCGCACTCGTATGTCATGTCTTTTGCTAGATGGAGCTGGAGACTTTCAGCTGCTGATAGAAGTGAAGCTGTAGTAGGTAATAAAAAGAAAAACGTGCGTGTGTGCCGTACGCCGTGTGCCGTGTGCTGTGTCTGATGGATTTTCACGCATAGTCGCCTGATGCCTGCTGTGGCCGTTGGGCACATTGCGTATACGCCCCGTGGGCTGCTGCTGCGTTTAAGCGTTTGCTGCGCCATTGTTACCGCTGCTGTTGATGTTTATTATCAGCCATAAGCAATGCGAATAGAACTGTCCATTGTGTATTAGCCCTAATTAATTTCAGTGCCAATTTGAACAAAGGTCCCAGCATAGTTTGTTATTTGTTTGTTAATTTTATGCTGCCATTATGATTGCTTGATTGATGAATGCACGAATGCCTGTATGAATAATGCGTATCTATCACAACGAATATCCCAATAGCTTTGCGCTTGTGTTTGTGCTGAGTGAATTGCTTTCTGAATGCTATTACCCAAGAGCTTGCTAAATAAATTCGATTTGACAAGGTTAAGGTATCCCAAGGGCCACGAGGAGCTTGTTTGATTATTGCATAGATACAAGCAGGGAAATCGCTGTCTTTGCCTCTGTCTGTTTCTGTTTCTTTTAATTCTAGCTTCATGATTTTCCAAGAGTGATGAAAACTCAAGTGTTGAAATGGGAATTGAATAAACGATTTTTATCTCAGTAGATAAATACGATTTGTTAGATTAGCTTATGGAGCTATTAATATAAATTATAATGTTCAAACTGGGATACAATAGATAAAAGAGCAGTGCGAATGAATGGAATTATTTCACACTTCACACTGAGAATTTCAAGAAATCAGTTCTTATTTCAATTATTATTAGAAATAAATAAATATGAAGTGCAATCTAATGACTAGTGAAAAGGGTAGAACAATTTTCGTTTTCTACCTTATTAGACTTTGTACTTTAAAATGGTACAAAAAGATCTAAGTGTACTGACGGAAACGTAGCTATATCGACTCAGCTTGTCATCCTAACCAAGAAAATACTTTTCAAAGTACAGAGTCAAATGGGTTAACAAGATTTCAGTTTCAAAACTTAGGAATAAGCTGTTAAAATTTAAGGCCCTCCCTTTTTTCTTTTCAGAGATCATTGCAGAGATACTTTCAATTATTCCACTGTTGATCTTTTTACATTTCCGGCTTAAACATATCTGTTTTGTTGTTATTTTTATTGTTGTTATAGCAAGCACAGTTCAATGAACGGCTTCCATGGTACGTCAGTTTTATGGCTAGTAATCAATAGCCATGATGGCCATTTCTTAGTTTGAAATACACTCAATACGTTGGCTTCTGTGTGATGCCATATACAAGTTTTATACGCAATATTGTACATAAAAATAAAACTGTGAAATGTGAGCAACTTTTATTTATTTGGCAATGTTTCTTGATTTTTCGCTTGACCATTTTATTCGGTGTTTAATACTCGTACAATTTGAAGCTCATGTGCACAGAAATGGCATTCATTCAATGAAATTTAACAATCAGTTGAATTTGTTTCGTTTTTGGCTCTTCGCTTCGCATTTGGTTCGATTCTTTTGTTTTTTTTTTTTTCCATTTTATTCATAGTCGATAATTTATGAACTTGTCAAACGCGCTGTTGTTGGCCAGGAAAAATTTATTCATGCATCTCTGCAGAAAATACAATAATAAAACTGCTTTATACATTGTGAACGGCACAAAAAGCTGCAAAAAACTTCAGTTTATGGATGGCTGGCAAAACGCACGAACCCAACCCAACCTGACTCATCTGACTATTCCCCAGCCCTGGTACACTTCTGGCTCCATGGCGCAGCCTCCTTCTTTTACATTTGCCACCATTTCAATAAAAAAAATTCGGGAAAGCCACAGTCGGGCGCAACCGACAGTAGGTGACCCTGTACTTCGATTTGCCCTACACTTATACACACAAATAATCGCGCAAATACAAACAATAACCGATACTCATACATAGAAATGCATATTCACAATCAAAAATCACGCATACGCCTTAGTGGCCGCGTACACTGTGGTTTCCCCCGCCCCCAACCTAAAACGGAAAATTAGTTATCCAATATCTCCGATATTTATTATCCGATTGGGCTGCAAATCGCACCAAACATTCAAAGCATATAAAGCTTTATTCATGCAAAGAAGAAATCCAGTGATTCTTAAACTGTACATGCTAAGAAAATTTTTGTAAATTTGAGGTGGAGGGGATGAGATTTCAAATTATGCCTATGTAATACCCGAACCAGCTCTCTTACGTCTCTAGCTCTTATAGTTTCTGAGATCTCGATGTTCAGCCAGACAGACGGCCTAACGGACAGACGGACACACAGATAGACGGACGTGGCTTGATCGACTCAGCTCGCCGTCCTGATCAAGAATATATATGTATTCTTTGTGGGGTCTGTCACGCCTCCTTCTGCCTGTTGCACAAACTTAATAGACCTTTTCGCCATTTTTTTAAGTACAGGGTCTGAAAACGCCACATAAGTATTTTTGGCACATTTGTGTACAGTTTCGTGATTGTAATGCCGTCGGAATGCGTGTGTGTTTGTATCTGTGTGAATAGATGATTGCATATGATTTGCCATTCATTTTGTTTACTTTCATTTTGTGTGGCATTAGTGAAAGGTTCACAAAAATCGAGTTACTGCAATTATAAAAGCAACTAAAGTTATGCTATCTGGCAATTTAAATGCGTATATGTTTGAAATTAGTTTTCTATTTGTATTACTATATTTCTATACAACATTTTTTCAATACACATGCATGCAACTGACCCATCAAAATTTCAGCCCAATTAAACTATTCAAATTACCCATTAGTAATGCAAACTTAAATGCTCTAATCGCACAATACATATGGCCAGTATCTAAACAGCTTTTAAAGCGTGCTTGTAGCTGCAGTAGCTGATTAGTGCCTTAGGCTGCAAACATAGTGCGCGCTGAGACGAAGATGAAAATGAAGACGAAGCTGAAGACGAAAAACAGTGCAGAACAATTCCTATGAATTCGCTCGCCCGTAAACATACTGCGCGCTGAGACGAAGACGAAGATGAAGACGAAATGCAAGCGAAAAGCTTGAAACGGTGCAGTACTGTTTTTGAAGACGAATCGCTTGCTATTTTGCGTTGTTTTATTAAAATTTGTCCAATTTTTAATAATAAGCGGTTAAATTTTTACCAGAATATAATCAAATGTGCTGATTTTCATTCTGGTATAATCCACAAATTTCTTTTCATCTTGTCGCAGTTCATTAAATAAATGATGAAATTCGCCGTATGTTTTTCTTCCCAAATTAATTGGGTGAATTCTTTCATTCACTTTTTTGTTTCGTTTTAATTTAAGAAATAAACTTTCTTCTAGCAGCAATTCATCATCTGATGAGAAATCCATTGCGACTAAAATCACAAAATCGCAACAAATTCGTCTTCCACTATGCAACCTATTAGCTTACTCGCATCGCAAGCAATTCGTCTTCAGCTTCGTCTTCATTTTCATCTTCGTCTCAGCGCGCACTATGTTTGCAGCCTAAGTATCTGAGTGTTAAGCACAGCTCTATAAATGCTGAGCCTTTGACATCAATCATACGCCTCGTTGCGCAACATCAATGCAATGTGAGTGCAACGGTCATTTGCTTACACTTGCCTGGTCTAGACCAGAATTTCACAGTCCCAGTGCACATTCTGAAGGAGCCGAGTGGCCGGGGAGTGGAAATGGCAGCCAAGGTACGTCCCACAGTTGTGCAATACACGGTGCTCTATTCGGGCAAAATTCTTGCGGCCATTATTATCACAGCATTATTAAGCCATGACATATTTCACACACATACACACACACACAGGCACACACACACATGTGTGTCTAAAAAGAAGAAATGGACCCAGAGTGTACAATGAGTAATGGGCGTGCGGTTGGTCAAATTGTGGCAGCTTGTGGGCGCAGCAGCGAACAATATAAAATGACGATGAGGATGACGTCGACGTATTGGGTTGAAATGACCGTTGGGATGGAGCGTGGGTTAGGGAAGGTTGAAGCACAACTCAAGCGATGACAATGATAGAAAATATTACAAAGATATGCGGCTATAAAGGAAAGAAGAAGGCAACTAAAAGAAAAATCGTTTATTGCCAAAGAACCCATAAATTGATTTTTTCAAATAAAAATAAAATATCGGCCGACAAGAGCGAGCCAAGGAGACTAAAAATGGAGACAACGGGCAGCGGGCCGGGCCGGGCCAGGCCAGGCCAGTCCGCCGCAGACCAGGCCAGGCCATACAGGACTGATAAAATAAGACATCACACAAGGCGAATCGATGAGCTTTAGCTCGAGTTACATCTACACGATACAAGGACACGGACCAGGACGAGGACGAGGACGAAAATGAAGATGAGGATGGCAAATGGCGAGATTGTAGCGCGCCTACAACAACACCATAAACGAACCAATATCCTGGGCTCAAGATACAACCGCTGCCGTAGCCGTAGCCGTAGCCATAGCCGCCGCCTAGACGCCAGACGCCTTCAATTTTGGCTCATGCTCAAGAAGAGGCAGAGCAGAAGAAGTTAAGGCGAAGGTACACACCGAATTTTTGGTTTCCGTTCCATCCGCTGTACCCATTTAAGTTAAAAACTATTACGAACTTACCCCCAAAGTGCATAAATTAGACGACGCGCCCCACAAAATAAAAAATATATGTATATATACTCGCATATACGTACATATATATGAATGTATGTATGTATATAGTGGAAGCGGAACGAAACCGAAAGAATAGAAAACCAAGATGAAGAGCGGTAGAAGTAGGGGCAGAGGGTAGGGGAGTGAAATGGGGGAGTAGTAGAGGAGTGTACGTCGCACTAAGGGCATTTTATTAAAAACTATAGCCTGCGATTTAATATACCAAACCGAGCATCAGAACAAAACAGAACAGAACAGAGCAGAACAGCCCATCTTCCAGCTCTGAGTACTGAGCACTGGGCATAGAGAATACTGCGAGTGTTCGCAGTGCCTTGAAATTTCAGCTTCAAACTCCTAGACCATAAATAAGCTCACACACACACATAATCACACACAGACACACATATGCAAAGAGTATTTATCTCTCAGCAGTTGTGGGATGGAGTGAGTGGGGGGAGGAGCAAAAAAGCAAAGGCAAAGACAAAGTAGTTAGGCGACAAGAATAAAGCGCCTCGGGATAGTTCGGAGGGGGTTTAGTTTCTGGTCAGAGCTCTATCATTTTTTTGTGTGTTCTTTTCCATGCCCTTCCCTTTATACACTGCAAAAAAAGGGATTGACACACATTGAGAGAGGCAGAAAAAATGGAGCTGATTCTGAGAGAGCACAGCTGTTCTTGGGTTACAATTTTCTTGGTAATATGTATCACTTTATTGATCTCGGCGTCAACTCTCTTCGGTGTTTTTATTCAGAATACTAAGCCCAATACTAACAGTAACCGAACGAGGCGTGCTCGAATCGATTATCGATATTTACATTTAACTTCTTTTACATATGGATCTCTCTTCATTATGCAATGTTTCTAACTAATCGATTAATCTTATTGACTAACTCGATATTACTTAAACAATATGCATATGATAGACTACTGAAATAGAAAAACACCAACAACAGCAGTTATGTGAGTGCGAGAGTAAGATTATTTAAACTAGCCATCAGCACTCATAGCTCGTGGTAGCACTGCACCTATGTGTGTGTGTGTGTGTGTGTGTGTATGTGTGCAGACACGAGCCAAAAACTGGCTTGAGAGAGCAACTCACTTATACAGTTTGCTTGCTCTCTTTTGCCTGATATACAGCAGTAAGGAAAACACTAAATTCTGAGGCTGTTTTTTTGCTTTGTTGTCTGTTCTTTGGCCTGGGAAGAGTCGTTCGGCTTGGATTAGGTAATGTGGCTGTTGTTAAACTAAACTAAAAACCACATTGCGTGCCGCATAAATTGGGAACCTCGCGCTGCGATTTATGCTCGCTGGCAGCCCCAGAAAAAGATAAATAGAAATATGCTGATTTCAGTGACTCGATTCATTCTGGGCAACGCGATGGTGGGTTGGATGGGACATAAATCAATTTAGCCATTTATTTACGACTCCTGCATTTGCTTATTAAAAATAGAAATGAGTATAAAAATAAAAGCGAGCTGAATAAAAATAAAAATTACTATAACTACTATAACTGTACTAGCTAGTCCGAGTGTTCAAGTGAAAGTTTGTGTTTCTGATTTTAAATGATTAGCTTGAGCTCAAGTTCTGCACTTCTTAAAATCGCTTTTCCATTGTGAACGGCAGAGCAGCCAATGCTGCTGAGTTTCTTAAGTATATAAAATTCTTGACGCAAATTAAAAAGAAAGTCGAAAAGGCAAAGCGTGCCACAAAGGGAGTGGGAGTGTGGTGGTTAGGGAACGCGCCGAAGAATGGGGGAAGGGGAATGAATGAGGGTATGGCTGGGTACAGAACGAGCGAGAAGTTTCGTTACGTAGGTAGTTTCTGCCATAAAGTTTATGGCCGTTAATGTTGAGAATGAGATTGGCTGGCGTGGTATGGCGCTGTATGGCCTGAAACGCAATCGTACATTCATATTCTCATGTTTATTTAACGATGCTTTTTACGCTGCACGCGAAATGCAAAAGGATTAAAACGTCCGTCAGTCAGTCAGACATAAGGTGCCAGCTGCCAGCTGCCAGGTACCAGGTGGCAAGTACCAGGCGGCAGGTGGCAAACGCCAGGTGGCAGACTTTGCTTGTCTGATGCTGCTTCTTTGCTTGCGCAACGCTTGAAGTGGCGTGAAATTCGGTACGTTGAGTGGCGAATGTCTAACTTTTAACTAACCTTAGCTGGGCATCAGCACATTCAAGTATATGTACGTATGTATGTGTACATCCATGCATTCACACACATGCTCCACACTAGGTATGCGTGTGCTTATACTATATACACTGTACATGTGCGTGTGTGTGTGTGTGTGAGTGTGTGCAAGTGCCTAAAATATTAAAAGCACCTTTTACTTAACGCACATCAAATGGAAAAAGCGTTTCAACTCCCATCGCTGCCTGCCGGCGCCTTTAATGTCGAGTGCTTCACTTTATCCACCCGCGCGTCGAGTCGTATCCCAATTTGATTGCTCTAAAGAGTATTTTATGCCGAAAAGTATACTGTTCTCTACTATTTTATACACACATGTACGTACATTCATACATGTGTTGATATTTCCGTACATTTAAGATCTGTACTCCATTATCCTTAAGCTGATTGCGCGAATGAAACGAGAAACACACAACTAAATCATTTTTATACCCAGAGCAAGTGCTTAGCAAACTAGTTTATTGCCGATTCTCTCCTACAACGTATTTACGAGCCACTTTTACTGCACTCGATGCGGATATAAATCAGTTCAAATAATATTGCTTTAATTTCTGCCTATAACATCGAGTCACATGTCACTGTGATAAGTGATAAGAATAGGCCGAATCGATAGGAATCATTAGTTCTTGGTTAGTTCTCGAACTGATCCTGCTCTTGCCTGAGGTTGTCCTCTCCACTCAGGCTGAGCTTAAGTATACTTGAAGTACAGGGGAACATAAGCTCAAGAAAGGTGAATGTACTTTACAATTAATTGCTATAATATAGTATATATAACTGCTCGAACTGATCCTGCTTTTGCCTGAGGTTGTCCTCTCCACTCAGGCAGAGCTTGAGTACACTTGAAGTACAGGGGAACATCAGCTCAAGAAAGGTGAATGTACTTTACAATTAATTGCTATAATATAGTATATATAACTGCTCGAACTGATCCCGCTTTTGCCTGAGGTTGAACTTCTCTACGAAGAGAATATGGAGAAGCGTATTTACTGATCTTCCACTTCTTCTGCTTCCGTTCACTTTTAAGCGCAACTAGAGCTGTTCTCACACGCCATACGGATGTAAAAACCTGCTATAATTTATAGCACACATCGAGTGTTGTTTGCAATCGTATTGGCCAATTACTAGCGGCACTCCACAAAACCAATTGGTGACTCTTGCTGCCACAACAAGTAGCACAGCAAATGTTGATAAAAGGAAATAAGGAAAATAAAATACATCTTTGTGTTGGCAAACAATTTACAGTTGCAACTGCAGCTGCCATTGCACAATTCATATTTACCGTATGCTTAATGCGAATAGGGGGGTGCAACGGCCGAGACGAGGCAATTGAAATATTTACAAGGTAAATCTGCATTGAAAGCGATTCTACAGCTGCAAGTGGAGTGTGTGTGTGTGAGTGTGTGTGTGTGTGACATACTTTGCTCCGTGTCCTGCTTTAAGCAAGCGCCTTCCGCTTCCTTTCTTGCGCCGGGCTAAGTGCAGCGACGGCTCAAGTGTCCTGGCAATTAAAAGGCCAAACTAATTAGATGAATTTGTGTGATTTCCATATAATTAAATTGCCCATTAACTGGGTGTAGTTTGTATTTAGCTGCAGTCCTTGCACCACAGCACAGGATGTATCCAGTTTAGGCCAAGAGGATGACAACAGCAACAAGAACGTCAACGAGAACAGCAACAAATCTAAAGGCAAAAACAAAATCAAGCAAGAGGAAAAGAAAAACAAAAATGAAAAACTTTTACGCTTAGACTGGCTGCAAGACGCGGCCAACGCTTGGGGTAACTGTCTACCCCTCTACCCCTCAGCCCATCTGTTTGTCTGTGAGACATGTAAAATTTGCGCTAACTACATACAATAAGTTACCCACAACAGGACACAGGACATAGGACGCACACTGCAGACCGTAGACTGCAGCTCATCAGAGGTAGAGCGAGTGTGGGAACAGTGTGGGGAGTGGGAAGTGGGAACAGTGGTCGGAGGCAGCGTTTAAGTTGACGGTACTTAACGTTATTTCCTTTCGCCTGCTGCTGCAACACACCCTTTGCCCTGCCCCTCCGCTGTGTGTGCCGCAAGTTGTGCAACTTTTCAAGCAGCTCATAAAATGGCGTTGTCTTTCTTCTGGTTCTGGTTCTGGTGCTGGTTCTGGTTCTGGTTGTGCCTCTGCTACTGCTTCTAGTTGAGCTAAAGATAAATAAGCAAATAGGCAAATAAATCTTCATTTCAACTTCTTGTGGGGTTTCTTTAACTTTTTCCGTTCCGTTCTGCCACTCACGGCTTGCTTTTTTCTTTTCTCTTTAGCCTATTCTTCTTCTTTTCACTTGGCTTCTCTTAATGCCGCTTCATCTTCTTGGCATTCTTTTCTGCTGCTGCTGCTGCTGCTGCTGTTGCTCTGCGGCCAATTCAAATTTTCCAACTTACGCTAGTAAATTATTGGGTAACATGCACTTAAGTGTGTACCATGCCACGCCCTTGCTCCCATCCGCCCACCACCCGCCCTCTACCCTCTGTCCCTTGACTGCCCGCAGCCACGACATGTGTTCCATGCACACACTTGTCTTATTGCTCTTGCCATTAAAAGTTGAGCCTGTAGGGCTCCCATTCACCTCTCTTCCCTTCTCTTCGCTGCTCTCCTCTTACCCTTTCCCATTCCCTCTCTCTGAGCATCGTTCTGTCTGGCTCTCTGGGAATGGAGTCCCATTCATTGTGCTGTACTTCTTCTGTACTTTTGCAGTTGGTATTTTACTTTGGTATTTCTGAGTTTGGTTTCATTTCGTTACGCTTTTTATTTATTTTTCGGGATTCACAAGTGCAACAATTTAGCTACTCCCCAGGGAGGAGCCGAAAGCGTAAAGGGAGCACACCACGGTCTTGGGCAATGCCAGGAAGGGGGAGGGAGAGGTGGGTCATGTGAATAATGTGGATAATAGTCGATAGGCGATTACTACCATGCACCACGCATTCCGACTGCTTCACAATCAGCTGTGAGCAATGAGGATAGAAGGGAATACACTCGGTTGGCAGGCAAGTTGTTGAATTGTTTGCTTGATATCTAGGGGCTTGAGATGGATAAATTATTGTGGTGTGAGTGCTCGTATACTTTAAACTTGCATTCGTTTGTTTTTAATGCCATTCTCAGAACTAAAAAGCGAACTATTTGCTCAGTGCAGATAAAGTTTCGCTCTAGTATAAATGAAGAGCTGCCTGAGCACTCACATGTGCATATAATTGCAATTCAACTAAACACGAAGAGCGCAAATATTCGAATAGTTCTATTGATTGTGTAGCATTTGTAGCAATTCGGCTATTTCTCCTATTTCGCCATGCTACAAGTAATAAGACTTCTTAATGATTGAACTTTTAGGCACACAACAAAAATAAAGGTACGAGTATTTTTGCGAATGTTTACATCAAGTGCATGGATCTGTGACGCTTCTCTCCCTACTAGATTGGTATTACGCATTGGCTGTTGTAGAAAGATCTAATCTGTTCCGATCTTACTGTGGAAATTGCACCGACTAATGTGTATGCGTGGACTGTGGCTAAGCTAACAGCAAGTATCGCAACTGTGAACTGCTACTGTAACCAGGGTTTGCAATTGCGGGTATGTAAGAACATTTCTATGCACATGTGTATGTATATGCTGCTGCAATCGACGCCCGAGGCAAAGCAAGGTAAAGTCTTCTACTGTCGGCTGTTGCCGAATGTAGCTTTATGGTCTTTTTAGACCCTGTACTTAATATATGAATGTGTATATGTACAAATGACAATGCATTCATTTATTCAATTAAGTGCACCACAAGATTCTTTCGTGTGTTTGAGTATTGCTATAAGGGCTATGTATGCTATACACTTTAACACTGCATTTATCTCGAGTGGATAGTTTCAGTCGCATAATTCGTAGGTATCGCTGTATGAATTGCTTTAAATTTATTACGCTCAACATGAGCAGCGAAAATTTGATTACAAACATAAAAGTTTGTTTGAGTTTTGTTTGTTGCGTTTGTTTGTTGCCAGATTTCATTTGCCCACCCACCCAGTCAGCTTAACACTAATTTCATTTGCTTTTCCGGACAGCAGGAGCAGGGCTAGTCAGCAGTCCCTGCTCAACTATGCGCTGACCGGACACGGACACTGCGACTGCAGATGTGTAGTGGGAGTTGAAACTGGAGCAGTGGCTGTAGCTCAGTTTCATCTCCGTAGCCGGTAATGTGTGTACGTCGTCACTTCGACACTTCAGTCAGACAAGCAGCTGACTGAGTGACTGACGGACTGACTGAATGACGAAGTGTCGAACTGACATACTACCAGGTTGACTGCTGGGCAATCTGCTTCACTTTGGTTGACGGGCAATACCACCCGCAAGAGCCGGAACAGCCCGGCATTTATGCCCTCCCACACGCCCACGCCTTCTTACCTTTGCATATTTTTGCAATTTAGCGCAAAGCTTACTTGACTTTGCCACTTGCTACACCTCCGGCTGCGGCTCCGACTCCGACTCTGACTCCGGCTCCGGCTCCGGCTCCAGCTGTAGCTCTGCCTCTGGTTTGAGTTTGGGCTTTGGCTTTGGCTTTAGCTGTGCTCTGGCAAGCGTGTGGCATGTTGGCATTTCCTCTTTTCACACGCTCCGCATGGCTTTGCTTGGTCTGGCCTGGCCTGGCCTGGCCTGGGCAGCATCGCTTTGACGAGAGCGCTGCTTATGTTAGTAAACTGTAAATATTTAATTAATTTGCATGGATATTTTTATTCCGGGCAAGTCGAGTTTATTAGTTCACGTCGTTGTCGTGGTGTGTGTGTCGTCGCCTGTCCGTCTGTCTGTCTGTCCACATCTCAGTCTCAGTTCAAGTCTCTGCCTCAGTCGCTGCGCTACTTCTGCTCTCCATATGAGCATGAGTGTGTGCGTGTGTGTGTCGCTTGTTTGCGATCCTTCCTCTGCTTATTGGTGCCTCACATTTTTTTCGCTCTTTCCATTCGCTTTCACATTTCATTCTGCATTCTGTGTCCGCTTTTGTGGCTGCCATGCATAATTTGCAAACAGATTTAAATGTTTACATGTGCACGCCATTTTGTTTGCTACCAGCCACAAAAGCCACAGCAGGCTAAAGCGCACCGGACATGCAGGGACCCAATGGGACTGAGAGTGGGCGAGCGAGCGTGAACTTTCTATGACTTCCGCTTCGCTTTTGGCCGTTCTCCATTCTCCACTCTACACTCTCTGCTCTGCTCCCTTTGCTTACGAGTATTTTAATGCGCACAGCCACAAACAATTTCTTTCCCTGCTATTACTGCTATTGTTGTAATAACGTTCGTAATTTGTTTTGAATTTGTTTCAATACCATTTCCCTATCGATAAATGCATCTCCCGATAAAGCCGTGATTTTCCTCATGTATCCCTATTTAATAGAATTCAATTCATGCAGTTTAGGTCAACATAATGAGCTTATATAACTGCATGAGTCAGCAGAATTGCAGTTTTTAAGCGAATGTTTTCATTTACTATTTATAATCGGTATATCATAGTATGTGTAATTAGTGAGACGATACAGCATATGCATATCACCTGATCAAGCCGTCGATAACTATGCACTTCTTGACATCTTTCCCAGAGTCTCGCCTGATTGAGATTATATCAGTAGGAATATCAGTACGCTTCGGCACTTGCACTACTTACATAAGTCAATTCATCATACTTCACAACTTTTAAATAGAAGGGAAAGATAGAGTCGGACGCAACCGAGAGTAGGGCACCCTGTACTTTGATGTGCCCTGGGCGTCGATAATAGCAGCAGCATACATACACATACTGTTACATACATTTCTGAGTTGCACAAACTTAATAGAACCTTTTGTACTTTCTTAAAGTACAAGGTCTAAAAACTTGAGTCACTTATTAACTATCATTATGGTTATTCGATTCCGAACGTTTAGCTGTTCTGACATTTCGATTCCGAGCAAAAAAGCTCGTTTTATGGAAGAATGGAGTTGATATATGACTCGTAGCTTTAAAGGATATTATTTTTGATTATGCTGTAAGTAAAATTTATCGTATTAGAGCACTCAAAACTCTGCAATGTTATCTGTTCTAAGCTTGTATCTTTCTTCTTGTTTGTGCTTATCTTCGCTTTAGTTTAGCAATTAGAAAATTCTCCATTTTAACATTATGTGCATTAGTATATAGCATGTCTCTGTGTATAGCATGTCTCTGGCCTTCCTGTTTTCGGTTATGGCAGGTTGGTCTCGCTTTTAAGCGGATCTCAAATATTCAAATGCTTCATGCGACTTTCATTTTTTATGCTAACGATGCAGATACATACTAATAACTTCTTTCATTAAAAATTCCGTGGCATCATGATACTTGCCGCATACACCGCATTACACCATGCCACATTTCGTGTTGGTCCCACCCACCCACACACACACACACACACACACAGAGTGACACACACATATATATACACATATATATAGTACCCCACCCACGCAGTGGCAGAGCGCACACTTGAGCGCCGCTAAACTCGTCCAATTAGTAGCATTTAATTTGGTAAACAGCAGCATTTTCGTGCTTTTGCATTTTTTTTGTAATTAACAACAACAGCAGCAACAGCTACTACATAAGCGACTGATGATGATGATGATGCTGCCGCCAAGTGCTGGGCCAGGGCGGGGCAGGGCGGGCACGTTGTAAGCTCGAGCAAGACGCCACGCAGCTGATGAGTGGGCCAAAAACTGCTTGGCTGACTGTCTATGCATGTGCGTGTGTGTGTGCGTGTGCGTGTGTGTGTATCACTTGTGCACAAGTGTGTGTGTGAGTGTGTTTGCCTTGTGTATCTTGTGCATATGTTTGCTTTTGCTGCCACCACAAACGCGCTTGTTATTAGACTTATTGTTGATGTTGCCACTGTGTGGCAATTGTGGGCCGTGTTGCTCGCCACAATCCACATCCACATCCACATCCACATGCACATCCCCAATCCCCAGACCGCCAGTCATTATTTTGATGTCAACAACGTGCCAGCAGATGATTGCCTGTGCCTATGCCACCGTCTCAGCCTGAGCCTGAGCCTGAGCCTTAGTCCGAACGATCCGCCCTGCCGTCTCTGCCAGCTTACTTCACACTCAACTTTCCACACCCTATGCCGCATGTCCAACACTTTTTACTTTATTTTTGCACCTGTCCACAACGAAGCTTATTAAAAAACATAACACACGAGAACTCAAGTGAGCGCAAAATTTTTGTTTTCGTTTTTTATTTTTTGGGTACACTGAATCCCAAACCGGGCATGGGGTGGGGGTATGGCAGAGGTAACGTGGAGCAGAACAAACAAATTAACCGTAGTAATGAACATGGACAAACGCGCCACACTCACCCGAAAAATACACTGAATGAGGTGGACTTTGGGAGGGGGGCACTGCGATAGGACCAGGAACGGCAAGTGGAACTGGACGAAGTGACTGGCTGCTGTGCCGTGTCATGTACGCGCGACCTTTTTTCTACCTGTCAGCCTGGGCGCTGTCTTTTCAGTGAGTGGGGAAAGGGAAGGACTCATCGCTAACACCACAGCTGCTCCAACTGTTCGCCATTTCCCTGCTCATCACTATGCATACACTAACCACGTTGGGGCATGGTTAGCGTGTGTCCGCGATGGGACCCGTGGATAGCCTGTTCAATTTGACGAAGGTAACTGTTAACTGTTAACTGTTAGATGAAAGTGGCATTTAATCAGTACAACGACAGAGTGAGAGCCTGAGAGAGGTAGTCTTGAAGGAATCTAAAATACGAATTTTAGACCCTGTACTTTAAAAAGTACAAAAGGATCTATTAAGATTGTGAAATTGACATGCGAGTGCAACAGGCAAAAGGAAGCAAAGTACACACGTACATTCCTGATCAGGGCGACGAGCGGAGTCGATATAGCCAAGTCCGTCAGTCTGTCTGTCCGTCTGTCCGTCTGTCTGTATGAACACCTAGATTTCGCTAACTATAAGAGCTAGAGACGTAATTTTATGTTTCTTAAGTTCGTGTATTACATAAGTAGGTCAAGTTTATTTCTCGTTTTCAATATCATCTCCCCTCCCTCTTAAATTTGCGAAAATATGCACTTTGCTGGCATAGCAGCCACAGATTCATAAAAGATAGGATTCATAATATTATTATTGGGATTTGTAGCCCATTCGGTTAGTATACACCCGAGATATTAGATAATCAATTGTCTCTTCTAGACGTAGAACATTAGGTACAAATAAATTGTTCATTTGCTCAAACTACAGACAGATAGGGCTATATCAACTGAGCTCCTTACTTTACTTTGATTACTTTGACTAATGTTAAATGCACAGCCTTAAAATAAACCCTTTACTCCCTTTTATTAAATGAATATTGATGTCCTTAAATAGCAATACTCGTATGTGTATATGGCATAGTGTATTCTGATATGTTTGTACTCGCTCATACTTGGAATGTAAAGTCATTTTAAAATTAAGAATATTGTTGGTATCCTGAAATTGTAGAGTGTTTCCAATTCGTTTTCGCACTTCTCTTTTATGTTATGTTTTGCTCTTGGTTGTCGTGACACTAAAAACTCAAATTAAAAACTTTACCAAAGCGCATCGGCATATTTTGTCACTCATGTTGGTCCGTCAATTTTTCGCCTTTCACGTACAGCTTTCCCTGCCTTCGCTCTCTCTCTCTCTCTCTCGTTCTCTTTTTTCTCCAGCTGTCTCTCTCTCCCTTTATCTCTCTGTCATTCTCCATTTCACTCCATTTTCAGTCCTTAACAGAAATGACACACTAAGCACGTTAAAAGAACATCCGCTTCAGGAGTATTTTTCACTTTTGTGTCCGTTATTTTTCACACTCCCTCCACTATATGAAAAAGTGTATGTGAGTGTGTGCGTGTGTGTGTATATGTGCGGAACTGTACATGTTCTTGAGAGTATTTCACATCATTTAGCCATGAGTAAAGCATAAAGCCTTCGTATTTTGATCTTATGCATGACAAGCGGAATCCTATTGAAAATTTACACAATGAAAATTCCATGAAAATTGCGCTGTATTATTGAGCACTTACATATGCATCTATCTATCCCATGCATAACTGGCTTAAGTGCCGTGGACATCAAATGCAATTCAGAAATTAAAAAAAAAGTATGGAAAGCTACAGTCGGACGCAACCGACAGTAGGAGACCCTGTACTTTGATTTGCAGTAGCTAATGCTAACAATACACACACACACACATATCGCAAAGTCACACGCAACCACGCAAACACACTTATGTACATACATTAACTGCATGCCGGCTGCGTCCCCTTGCCAAGTACGGAAACATTATTCTCGAATATCTCTGGTGTTTATTATCCGATTCAGCCACAATTCACAGCACAGATAAAGGTTATTATATGATTGATGTATGCCAGGTTTGTATCTTGTGTTTGTATAATTGTGACTGTGGTGGTTTTTCGCGGTTTTTGGAGGGGGGCGGTGGTATTCCAATTCTGACACAAACTATATCGACTCACCTCGTCGTCCTGATCAAGAATATATATACTTTGTGGGGTCTGCCACGCCTCCTTCTGCCTGTTACATACATTTCTGAGTTGCACAAACTTAAGAGACCCTTTAGTACTTTTTTAAAGTACAGGGTCTAAAATAGAAAAAGAAAACGAGCAAAATTCGATGGAAAAATGTCACTTTTTCTCTCTATGGCTAAAAAACATATAAGTGCATTATGTATAGACGCGCTGTCGCCAATCATTCAAAAACAAAAGCGTATAATACGAATAAAACTGAATATGAATGTGAATGTAAATGTGAATATGAATAAGAGTGGGGCAGGGGCAGCGGCAGGGGCAGGGGCAGGGCAAAAAAACGAAAATGGTGGGAAATGGTGGAAATGCAAATGGTGTCAAATGCCATGGGAAAGTGCGGCATATTTGTGTGCTGTTGATTGGCTGTTGGTGGCGACATCAAGTGTGCCAGTTGTTGTTGCTGGAGATGTTGCTAATATTGATGTGGTAATATGTGTTATTGCTGTTGTTGCGGTTGAGCGTGGGAAATACGCACAGTGGCAGTGGCAGTGGTAGTGGTAGTGGAAAGCACCAGCAAAATGTGATTTATATTTAATAAGCTTCTGAGTGTTTTGGTATCTCTTACACACTCGCTCACACACCCCTTCACTTTTCGCTGTCCCTCTTTTCTTTTTTTGTATGTGTGCGTGTGTGTGTGTGTGAAGCTTATGTGCGCAACCAACCTCAAACTCAACCTCAACTTTAACCTCAAACCCGCACTTACGCTTATCCATACAGACAAACGACCCCCACCTCATCCCCATCCCCATCCCCATCGCCATCCCCATCTCCATCTCCATGCATCTCCTCATTCTTTCATCCCCCACTCTCTGTTGCCCGCACACATTGCCGGATTTATTTACACAAGATAAATAATTAAAAATGCCTTCACAAAATGCCAAAAGCGGAAATAATGAATGTCTCGTTTCAGCTGCCTTCACTTCATAAAATTGCACAAAATTTAATAAATAAGTAAATAGCAATAGGCACACGTACACTCACACACACACTCACCCACATACAGATAAAGTTAATTAAAATTTTGTTGGAAAAAAGTAACTAAATCAAATTAAATCAAATTTTAGCTAGCAGCAGAACTACAGACCATCCACGAGAGTAAAGTGCGTTCCGTTGGCTTTGAGACAACTTCAACAATTCTGGCGGTATTTGAGGCATGTCAGCGATAAAGCATCGACTGTCGACAGCACAGGGCGTTACATGCCCCCAAGCATAGTGAACAGAACGGTAGCCGACGGCATGGCCAGGGGCGGGACCGAGGGCGGGGGCGAGTAGCCAGAGCCAGAGCCAGAGGCAGTCCAGTGGGCAGGTCAGTTCAGTCTTAAATGTGTGGCATAAAATACACATTGCAGCAGAAACAGAATTGATCAAAGAAACACTCACACACACGCACACTCGCTCGATATGTCATATGTAATGTGTTTTAGGCGATTAAAGCCAAACGAAAGCAGCACATAAAAAATAAATTATTATATATATTATACTCGTCTGTACGGACAGAAGTCTGCGAGTGTGAGTGTGAGTATCCGCACGCGCACTCACCCAGGCAAACATGCATACATACTTCCATCTGTACATACTTCCACACATGTATGTACGTATGTACATGCAGCGCACATAAACGCTTTATATGTGTAATTTGCCAAAGTATATAGCCCCCGCCCCCACACAGACGCACATGCACACATACACACATATTTATTAACCAGACTCATTAAATCTGTGTGCCAGAGAGATTGAGAATGCGAGCGAACGGCAGTCGTTCGAATGCGAAAGTGCTGTAAACTAATTCATTACAGTTGTAACTGATATTTATGAACATACATACATACATCACATACCATAAATGCTAAGAAAATACACTACATATATGTAAATAAATATAGTATATATAAATAAGTTTAGGCAGCAAAATATCATTTTCTGTGAGATTCTGTTACCAAACCTATCACTTCCATAACTTTCAACATTTTGAGAGGGTTTTTTTTAAGAATTCGAAAAATGTATTTTGAAGTCTTGGTAGAGGACTTCCTCAAATTTACCAAAATGTTCTTTGCATGTACAGTTTTAGAGTCACTTGATTCCTTCTCTGCATGAATAAAGCTTTAAGTGCTTTGAATGTTTGGTGCGATTTGCAGCCCAATCGGATAATAAACACTGGAGATATTGGACAATCAATTTTCTGTAGTAGGCATTTGGCTGGGGGAGGGGGAAGTCGTAGTGTACGCGGCCACTAGGGCGTATGCGTGATTTTGGATTGTGAGTATGAATTTCTATATAAAGTATAAAGTGATGGACATGGCAATATCGGCTCATATCGTCGGCCTGATCAAGGAAACAGAATATAAGTATTATGCAACCTTTTTGGTTTTTTCACCGTATTTGTTCTCTTAAATATTTCATTTTAATTAATAAATGTAAATCAATTGCAAAGCCAATATATTTAAAGGTATAACGCAAGAACCGTTGTCTCCTATTTTTAATTTAATTATTTCCTTTTAACTTTCAATTTTATGGGTAGTATAACATATTTGGCAGAGTTCAAATATTTAAAAATTTGTGAATAAATTTGCGGTCTGAAAGTTTGGCTAGAGCTCAATCCATGGCCTCCAGAATCTATTAACTTGTGTTTGCATTTGCTAAATGCATTTGCCGCAGTTGATGATGTTAGTGTCGGTGATGTTGTTGTTGTTGTTGTTGTTGTTGTTGTTAGGGGTAGTGTTATTGTTATTGTTGTAGCTGCCATTGTGGCAATGCATCAGAGCATTTAATAGCCTGCATATCTGAGGCTGATGCAGTTACTGCAGCTGCCTCACTGTTAATGTTGACGTTGATGATGCAGTTGCTCCATTTGATGCCACTGCACGCTCGTGGGGAGCACGTCCAAATAGAAAATGTTGTTAGTGTTGCTGTTAGCTTTCGCATTTATTTCGCGTGTAGCTTTTGTATATTTGGCTAGCATTTCATGATGTTTACTGGCCAAATAAACTTTTCACACATCATCAGTGGAAACAATCAATGCCAGGTCGACAGACAGACTCACGGAGAGATAGACTGTGAGACAGACAGGCGGGCAGGCGGACAGGCGGACAGGCGGGCAGGAGGGCAGACTGACGACGGACTGGGAGATAGATCCCTAGACAGGCGTTGCCCATTTGCTAGATTTCAGCGAGCAGCTGTGCCAATTTTTGTTACATTGTAGTTAGTCAGCAGAGGCAGAGGAGTTGCATGCCCCATGCCCCATGCTCCATGCCCCACATGCCCCACATGCCCCACATGCTCCGTTGTATAGCCTCGTATGGCCCATACCCCAAATTGCTGCTGCCTGGAACGTGCCAAGTGCTGGGCAACAAAATCAAAAGGTACATTGCACGATCAAGTGAGCAACTTCATAATGTTTTTAGGCCACTGACTTTACAATGACTCGACTGTCGACTGTCGACTGCCGACAGCAGGACAGACAGACGGGCGTACAGACAGGCAGGCAGGCAGGCAGGCAGGCAGATAGACACAGTGACAGACAGGAGTATGGGACATACAGGACATAGGTAGTGCGGGCAGCCAGAACTGTCGCATATGCGACAGACTCAACAGATAGACATATAGACAGATATATAGAGAGTCAGCTAAAGACAGAGTTGGAGCCTTAGTCAGAGGCAGGGGTAATAGAGGAATAGGGCTGGGATACAGCCTTGTAAATAAGAAATTTCTTGTTATTGGTCACGTACGCCGGCCAAGTGCCAAGTGCCAAGTTGCCTCTTGCACTTTTGGCTTTTGATTTAGCTCTAAAGAATTAATAAGTGAACGTTCTCAAGTGCATTTATTAATAACATCACGTTGCTTCGCCCTCGACAAAGCGCCGTGCTCCTTCACTTCCTCTCCTCCTCTCCACGCTCTCTGTCAGCGCAAGCCCCCAAGCCCTGCAGCCCCGCAGCCCCGCAAGTCCTGTGTTAATCAGTCTCTTCTTATTAAACCAACCACAGGAGCAACTAGAGGGTTTAATCCGTACGGAGCACGTATGCAAATTAAATTGATATTGACACATTTACGAAATTGTTTCTCTGCATTTTAAATTTCGTACTGCCATTATGGAGATGAGTTCCTTTATGTGCACATAAATATATTTGAATGTCTGTACAGTTATAAATATCCTTGTGTATGAGTGAAACTCCGTGGTAGTTGGTGCAAAACTATCTGAGTATTGTGCCAAAGTATCTTTGAACGAATCCAAGTATCTGAGTAGCAGTAAAAGGCGCTAATATTAAGTACTTATTTAACATTTTACTTAAACATTTTCTCATATTGAAACATATTGAAACATTTTAGTTGAGTATGCAAAAATTTGAATTTTACTAGCGATTTCTGTGGCACCCCTGTATAATTATGATTTGGCTTTTTTCAAGTTTCTTTTCGATACAATCAATTAATTATTTTTAAAAATGTTTTTTTTAAAAATTCAACTCCCACAAATTTGAAATTATTGTGTGTATTTTCGCTGAGTATAGATTTATAAGTATCTATAAATATAAATATATATTTATATACATATACTGAGGATATTTATCAGTATCAGATGCAAACGCTCGGCATTTGAAAAGAATCCTTGAAAGATACAAATTCTTAAGGCAAGTATCTGTGAAATGCTGCTTTATTAGATTCTGTGATAAGCAATATTAATTCAGAGATGCAAATGTATCTGTGAGCTGCCGTTAAAGAATTTCAATTTTAAATACTACCATAGCTATCTGAGCGTTTCACATACCAAGGAACATGCCAGCATGCCACATACTAGTCTATTGTCATCGCACCCGGGAGTAAAGTAATAATTCCATTTTGATTCCGGCAGCAGTGTTGTCGCTGTGACTGCTCTTATTTACGACCCTGTAAGTCGTAAAGGTCACCAAATAACGGGCAACATTTTGGCTGGTAACTAGTCGAGGCTCCACAGTGTTAATGCGCGCCTTGCTGCGTTTATGGCATTGTTTAAAGTGCAAATACGCGTGGCATTAGGAGCATAGAAGAACAGCGATAGAGACAGAGTAGAGAGAGTGAAAAGAGTCGGAGAAGAGAATTAGAAATGCTTGAGAATGGCAATGGCAATCACAGCATACATTAAAGGAATGGATGGATGGCCGGATGGCCTGGTGCCTGAGGTCGGTCGCAGGCCTTCCTTCTAAGACACAGCCAAAGGCATTTTACTTACTTCTACTCGTACTCGTACTCGTACTGCTCGCTTCTAGTTCAAGTGAAACGTTTACAAATTCATTTAATGGCTCGTATAATGGCCATTTACGATGCTTTAAATATTGCCACAGAGTTAATTATGTTGAACGTTAAGTAAACATCAATTAAAAAGTTGCTGCCAGCCTGCTTGCCAGTCAGACTAACTGCACGACTGCTTGGGTGAACAGCGGGGCGTATGAGTAATGCTGCGTGTCAATTTGTTGTTCTGCTTGTTGCTGTTGTTGCTGTTGCTGCTGTTGTTGTTATTGTTGCCATGACAGCAATGTTCGTGCATTTTAAAGACTGAACATTGACGACTGACGACTGACAAACGACAGCCGGCTAGCGAATGAACGGCATGACAATAAATATTCATAGCGGGAAATCGTAAAACAAATCAAAAGTCATCAAAAAGTGCACTTTGCTCTAATTCCTTGGCGCTCGTTTGGTCCCTTGACTTGCTGTTTCTTTCTGCTTTGCTTCTTTTTTTCTGTTTTTTTTGTTGGCTTTTGGGTTGTTCCCGAATTGAAGCCATTTCATGACAAGTCATGCCATGCTCTCAGACCCCAAGAAACCCCGGATCTTCCCAACCAGAAGCCAGGTAGTAGGAATAAAAACAACAGCTCCAGCTGAGTAGCAACAGCAGCATAGCAACAACAATTGTGCACCCAAAGTTATTAATAAATATTATAGCTATGACGACAACAACAGTACAACAACTCCATACAACAGCAGCAGCACCTGCAGCAACAACAACAACAACAAGCACAATAACAATACCAACTTCGATGACAATAGACCCAAATGAAGTCGGTGCTGGCTGAAAATTGTATCACTTCTACCAACAGTGTCCAAATTGGCAAAGTTAGAACAAAACATTCGGAAAAGCTACAGTCGGACGCAGCAGACAAAAGGAGACCCTGTCCTTAGCATCTCAATCAAATGTAATTTAAACAAGGCACAAACTAAAAACAAACAACTAGAACAGAAATAAAAAAAATAGCTCGGAAAGCTACAGTCGGATGCAACCGGCAGTAGGAGACCCTTAACTTTTATTACTATTATTATTATTATGTTTTCCTGACTGTTAACTTAGCCTTTAATTCTCTTATTACAATCTGTCAACAGACAACTGTTATCCTCATTATTGCTGTTACCTTTAACTGTTATCCAACCTGTTATCGTTATAGTCGACTGTAATTGCATTTCTTACTGTTATCGTGCTATCTGCCTGTTTAATATCTGCTATTGGTATATTAATCTGTTATTCCAACTGTTTTCTTTACTGTTAAATTGCCTATTGCAATTGGTATTGGCAACTGTCGTCTTACTGTTATCATTACTAATGTAGTTACAGCCAACTGGCGTGTCTACTGTTATCGTTACAGTTAAATGTTATCCACACTGTTATCATTACAGCCAACTGTTTACACATCGTAGTTTTCAGCTCGTGGGCAGTAAACAAATTCCAATTAACAATCGATTTGAAACATGCAAATTCCTAAGGCTGTTGCTGGGCTCATGTTTGCCTTTGGGCCCGGGCGTGGATGTGGATTCGTGTCTGAGATTGGGTTTGTTTATTTACGCCTGCATGTGAACGATATTATGAAAATGAAATTAGTTTAATCATTAAATATTCATTAGCCGGGCCATTGTAATTTGCATTAATTGAATTGTTTGCTAAATTGTAACATTTTCAACGCCCGGCCATTATGAATTGTGTTTAGGCGTTTGCCAGTGCTCGTTGAGGGGTTGCTACTGATGTAGCCGAGGTTCACTGCGGTTGGGTTGGGAGTTGGGTGGTGGGTGTTGGGTGTTGGTTGCTGTCGCTTCGGTTCGGCTGAATCGACGTGCCCCGCTTGGCCACGCCTCGGTGGGCATGGGGCAAAAATAACAGCACAAGCGTTGCGGACAATAACAATAATAATAAAATGAATTAAATATGACCGCATTGTGATTAAAATCCAGAAATTGTCGCTGAAATTGTGCGTACCAAAAATCTTCACAGTCTCGACAGACAAATTGAATTTAGAATGAGGCCCAACCACGTACTCTGGGCATCGCTTGAGAAACCGCTAAAAATATCAAGGAGAATATAAAATACAAGAAACGGAAATAAATATATACTTATATTCTCCTACATTGTACGCATATATATATATATATAAATATAATAATTTACACATTTTCTTACTGTTGTCTTTCTTTCTTCCTCTGTTCATTGCAGGTAAGCGAAAGACTTGATCAAACAATTCTGCATACAAGTGCGAGTAAGTGAATAAAACGATTCTCATATTGATTAAATTACGCATGAGTGTGTACTATATATGTCTTCCCCTGATATTGCCAAAGTGTTTCCGTATATGTTACGGTAAAGCGTCGATAAATCCAGCGGACAGAAGCATATTTAACGAAAAGCATCTACTGCTACAATATACTCGTATATCATGTAGCATCTTTTAAGGATATTCCAATAGAGGTTTAAGCTCAACGATATATTAGCATAGCAAATTGCATAATGTTGTGTAAGTATTTACTTTAAAGTAAATGGACAAAACAAACCAGAGCAGGAATTAATTATATTCATAAATAGATTAAATGACTTGTCTGCAATAAAGCGAAGTTAGTAGACCCTGTGCTTTAAAAATATTCAAAAATGTTAGATTATGCAATTGACATTTGTGTGTAACGGCCAGAAGAAAGCTACAATAGGTATACCCCATAAAATATATGTATTCTTGATCAGAACAACAAACTGAGTCCATATAGCCATCTCATCTCCTGGTATTGCCTTGGCAGGTCAAGTTTGTGTAAAACATATACACATATACATAAAAATATTCGCGTATACACACATGGTCTAAAAAATACTCACACATACATACATACATACCCGCAATCGCAAAGCGAAATATTGATATTTATGCTACCACTTCCACCCCTTTGCAAACAACTGTAAATTGATAATCGAATATCTCCGGCGTTTATTATTCGACTGGGCTGCAATTTACAGCATAGATGAAGTATCTATCTATAAAATTGTACTTGGGGCTTTTTTGCGGTAGGAGGAGAAGGGTATTTCACAAATCTGCAATCTTGAGTGAATTTTAGCGCTCAAAAGGAATCGTATCGCGAAAAAATTAGGTCGCTTAGTCCTACCGTTTGGGCTGTGCGTTGATGACCAATCAGTCACTCAGTCAATTAGTGACGACAAAGAATTTTAAATTTATAGACTAGTTCGTTACACTCCAGGACATTTACATCCATTTATTTTGCATAAATATATGAACATACATATGTTGAATTTGTATATTTTGGTAAGCAGTAAATCTTCGCCCAATTAAATGCACATTATGTGCTTTCAACATAATTCTCACCTGCTGTTCATATACAACCGTTATTATAAGAACATGCTTTTATACACATCGAAACAAGCTTCCTGCCTCTCCTCCTGTTTTGCTACACACACACACACACACACACACACACGTGTAGCAGGGCAACCACATATGCATTTTATGTGGTGCACGTATGTATGCTATAGTTTTGCTAAGCTTTTGTTTTTTGCCAGTCACGCAAGCACACGCAGGCAACAAAGACATTTACATATTACACACACACACACACACACACACGCACACACATGGATGCAGGTCTTTTCACTATGATCCCAAACACGTAAAATAGTTTTGATACCCATTTAATAAAAATGCTATCTATGTATTTTCCTTTGGGCCTTCTGTTGGTCTCCCATTCTGCCCTCGCTCTTACCCCTTACCTCAGCAGTCTTATCCCCTCATCATGCTACCATGCCATTTGCCTTTTGCTCGTTTTGTCATTTATATTGTTAGCCCCACCCGGGGCCATGCCTACCTGCCAGCTTACTAGCTTAGGAATATCAGTACAGAGGGAGCGGTGAGTGGTGAGTGGTGAGGTTGGAGCATGGAGCATGGAGGAGGGAATTGGGAGCGAGGAGCTGAGCTGGCAGCTTGTACAGCTGCTGCGAGCTGCCAACTCTGCGGCAACACTTTTCAGCATGCTGCGTCAGAGCCGGAAAGTGAAAAATCCCAAAC
Source organism: Liodrosophila aerea (assembly GCA_035045005.1). Classification (NCBI taxonomy): domain Eukaryota; kingdom Metazoa; phylum Arthropoda; class Insecta; order Diptera; family Drosophilidae; genus Liodrosophila; species Liodrosophila aerea. The sequence continues at coordinate 1,615,669 of JAWNNL010000485.1, forward strand.
GGAAATACATTCATTTGCTTGTTTTACTTTTCCAATTCCAACGCCGGAGGCTTTCATCTTCTTGGCACATTCGATGCTGAAGCGAAGTGGCAGGGAGCACGGGACATCGACTGGTCACGGGCGTTGCCATAGGGCGGGCAGCTGGTTGTTACTGCTACTCCTGCTGCTACTGCAGTTGTTGTTGCTGTTGCTGCTGCTGCTGATGCTGCTGCTTCATGCCGCAGTCACGTTTAAAACATTAAAGTTAGATTTATGACTCTTCGGGTTATAAAATGACTTTAGATTGATTCCCGTCACATGATGACAGTTTTTCGTTTTTCATTCAGTTCTAGGCAGCCCCAAGTTGCGCTCCCGATGTGTGTGCGAGTGTGTGTGTGCCCAGCATATACATATATGCATATATACATGAGTGTGTCTGTCTGTGTGTGTATTCCCCAGCTTGGATATGCCCACGGGCAGTACACGGCGCCCAAGTCATGGGCACCATGTGTAGACAATGAATTTTTAAGTTGTTTATAAGTTAAGCGCTGCTGTTGTCTCCCCAAGTCTGTCCGTCTGTCTGTCTGTGTGTATGTGAGTCCCTGTGTGCGTGAAAGTGTGTGGGCATTCCAGCTCTAGCTGCTATCTAATTTTAGTGCACATCAATTTCGTACCACTTGAAATTTGACAAATTGTGCCGCAAAAGCCAAGTTGACACACATAATCCAATGAAAACAGATACGAAGATACAAAGATACAGATACAGATACATGTACAGATACAGACACAGATACATACACAGATACTTATGCCGACACAGATAGCATCCAGGGGTAGCCGCAAATAGAGCGAATGCATTCGTTCATTACCATTTTGGCATTATCAAAGGCAATTTTTAATTAGTCAGTGCTGATTGATGGCGCTGATAAAGAAATGTCATGACAGCAGCTGAATTTCCGTTTACCATCTATACAATACGTTCGTTCCATGGCCCACTAAATAGCCAAATAGGAAATGAGGCAAACGGGCGCACTGATGGAGACACCAGGGGACAGAAACGGGGCCACCTTCATTAGCGTGTCGTGCAGAACCGCATCGGCTGACAAAAGGAAGCTGGCCACGATAGAATTATCAAACATGGCCCCACTGACTATATAGTAAGGTATAACATAATAGGCAATAGTCGTGGTGAACTGCGGCTTCGGACCTACGGACAGGGGCCAATTGGCGGGGGCTAGTGGGTTGTGCTTACGTGCCACCGCACACATTGTGGCAATGCCTGACGCTGGTTTTAGAGTTGTGGATTGCGGATGTAGTGGAGTGGCTACTTGCAGATTTCAAGCGCTAATTACGTGGTCATTAATTGCGCTAATTATTTTTCATTTTCTACGCTTCGTTTTTATGCACAACCCCAACCCCAGCGTCAACCAGTTTACGCCAATGTTAGCCAAGCCACTTGGTCTACTCACTGATACTCTACTCACTACTCTCTGCTCTCGCTCTCTGCTCTCTACCATCTTCACGTCTCATCTTCATTCTCAAGCTCATACATTTCATTTTGCGTCATTTGCATTTCTGCTGTATCTCTTGTGCAGTCGTTTTCAGTCTGCTGTATGATATCCTTTCTTTTTTAGACCATTCTAAACTTCCTAACTGTTTAACTAACTGGAGTTGCATAGCACATTTGATCGGCAATAATTTTCTTTTAATTACAAATATTTTGCAGACTCTTCTATTGGCTTCTTTTTACAGGGTATTGCAGCTTCGGCTACTGCTCTGTTGTAACCTTACCCGCTGAGTGTTTTTTTCATTACGTTCATTTTCTTATGCACATTTCAGTAATAAGAAAATGCGCATTAGGTAATTTTCCTGGCTATTTGCACTATTCGCAATTTGCTCGCTGCTGGAGTAGAAGCTGCTCGCAGGGAGTAGCAGGGAGGAGTAAGAACAGTTGGAAATGGAAATGGAAATGTGTCTGGTGGCAAGGTGAGGCGAGATGAAATGGGAGGTGGGCATGTCGCTCTTAAACCGCAAGTGACCGACATTTTGTGTCGTTGTCGACCAGAAATGAAAATGGCTAAAACTGTGCCAAACGGAAAGCTCTACATACACATAGTGCGAGAGCTTTGCAGCATGGATACGAACTCAGAGGTGGAATATGAGGGGGGAACTAACGGGAAAAATAGGGGAGTGTACTGGTGGGATGGCTTGTCGGTGTCACTGATAATTTGATGAAAATGACGCTGCTCTATATTACACTTTGCGCTAATTGAAATTTTCATCATCAGCCAGCGACAGATACAGCTGATACTTTTGAGTTTTCATTTGCCAGCCAGCATTAACGTCCGCTGGGCGTTGACGAGCTTTCGTAAATGCACTGAGAATTGGTTAAGAGCCCTCTTCTGTATACACCAGTGAAATCGGATGCATTGAAATCTGTCAAAATATACTTATACTATATACATAAATAGTGTGTTTTAACTCACTGCGAGCGATGCAGAACTTTATGAATACATTTGATGATATACTAACTGGATTGACACAATCTCTGAATAGAGTGGAGTCGAACCAATCTAAAAGGGTGACTCTCTCAAATGAGAGAGTTATTATTATTTTAGTTCATAAGGAATTCAATTGAAAAGGTTAAGCTTTCTGAAAACTTTTAAACATAATTTCCGCTGATATATAAACGCTAAAGTACAAACTCTCACATGATCTTTAGGTACTTGAAATTGTATGAAAATATCACAAAATGAATGTCCACTGCTGCGTCAAGTGCAGGAAATCTTCACGATTTGTTGACGATTGCTTTTGGCAAAGATTTAAGATGAACAAGTGCTTTAAGTGTGCCCATCTTTTGGGTAATGGGCAGTTCACTCAGAACTTAGTTTGCTTTTCAATTCACGGCTGGCGCGAAAACTTTCGAGCTCATTCAAAATGACCGAAAAATGGCCAAAGCACTCAGCGCACTCAGGGTAAGCACAAACACTGTGAACGGCTTGCACAAAACTTCAAATTACTTAATCAAAAAATGTTTGCCAGCGTCAGGCCAAGAATCTGAGACTTCAATTTGCAGTTCTGCTCGCCGCAGAAGATGAAAGCAAATATGGCGGCGTATGTTGACACAACACGCCCACATTCCAATAGTCCACAGCTTGCCACTCCCCCCTCCCCTAACGACACACACACACACACACACACACACACAGATCCACCGACAGCAGTTACCGTTAGCCCAGAGGAATACGCCTTTCCCTATGCGGGCAGCCATTAGCAGTTGTTGCCGAGCTCAAAGACTGATTATGATTTATGCCACGACAGTTCGACAGTGGACTGTTGCCAATGCTCAGAGGGGGTATTGCAAAGGGGCAGAACATAATCTGTGCTATTTTTAAAAACCGGCAAAGAACACAGCATACTACAGAGAGCGAAACACAGCCTACACTGATCAAAACTGCATGGTGTATGCCTGTGGAGTGTATGACTTGTTCAAAATATTCAATTCATGTAGAATATGCAAGTACTTAGTACTTTATGTCAAACTGTATTAGTTTTTATGAGTTTTGATGTAGTATCTCAAATATTACAAATAAAATACTAAATTCATTTCACTTATATCACTAATCGAAATTGTTGAACTGAAACGATCGACTTTGAATGGAGTGTCAAATTGAATGAATGTGTTTATATATGTTCCACTTTAATTATAATTTCAAAATGAATTCAAAGAATAAGAAGGCAAAAGTTGAATTTTTATTTTGTTACAAGGACATTAAATATTCATTTTAGATATGTTTTTATAAATAAATATTTTATTAAAAATATTCCCTCAGTATTCCAATGATTCAATACATTTAAATAGAAATGCAAATACAGAATGCCAAATGTACATTTTTTACTACTTTAAAAACTGCTTTTGGCCCTGGTTTTCTCACAGTGTATGGCGAGGAGAAGCAGTATAAGGCTGCAATGTGTCCTGGACGGCGGCACGTATCTAATTTATACCATCTAACAAAATGCAAACAACAACAAAAGACCAGCACAAAACTTTTCACAGTTGCCCAGGCCATGTGTGCGACATGTGTGTGTGTGTGTGTGTGTGAGTGTGTGTGTGTGTAGTTATTTGAGTATCTGAGTGTTGCGTGATTTTGCTATCTATAAAACGTTTTTCTGCCAAGTGCCTTGTCCAACTTTGTTTTCGCTTTGTCTTTGGCCTCAACTTTTGTCGACAACGAAACGAAACAAGTAGCAAAAGAAACGAAGGCAACGAAACGTCTCGGGATTGCTTTATGAATTGTATCTTTTAGGGGTTTTGGCTATGGCCATTGTCTGGAACGTGGAGTAGCCCAGAGTTCGCTCACGCTCTCCTACCACCCGCCCCCCCTAATGCCATCACACACCCTGTGGGGTGCGAGGGAGGAGGGCTTATTGACGGCCGTAAATAGCCAGATATCATTGTTTATCTATGTATTGTCTGTGTGTTTGTGTGTGTCGTGTCTCGATATTAAATACATATAAATATATGGTGTTCGCCTAGGCTGCTAGGCAGCCATAAGCAAAATGAAGACATAAATGGACAGTTGAAAATTATTGCAGTAGGAAAAAGAACGAACCGAAGCGGAAGCAGCAAAACGATAAAGAAACAAAAAACGGAATGGAATCGGAAAGAATAGAAAAAGACTACAAAATGGCATAAGCAGACGCCGTGACAAGACAGATTGAACGTTGTCGCCGTCAATGCGAAAGTGTTACGCTTCAATGTTCTTTATATAGATGTAGTAGAGACAAACAAAATAAACTCAAATACATATATATATTTACATACACACACATATGTAGTGGTGGCTCATATACCCTTTAAACAAGACAGCCAAAGGGGTATGTAATACTTGCCACACACTGCAAGTCAATGTCTATTATCGAACTAGGGATATGGAATATATAGTTTTAGTTATCCGTAATGCTATATATATTTTTTGTTATAAAACTTCAGTTTATAAAAGATAGTACTTGACATCTGTTTGTATTGCTTTAAGTACTGCATAATATAATGTATAGACATTCATTACAGTTGAGATGAAATCTAAAGCATTTCGATAATCAAGACAACACTATGGTTTCGTTCGAAAAGAGTTAAAGCAAAGCTCACCAGTTATCAGTTAGTATCAGACTGGTGATAGGGTATATCTTAAGCGCTTTTTCAACTTAAGACATTTTTAGATTGTTTTTATTCTGTTTTTGCTTTTATTTTGAGTGCCTATGGCAGACGAGGCGTGTAATTTGAAACTTGGCACTGCCATCGAGCAACCATACACACAAACATACTCTATAAAATATAAAAAATAAACTATATATGTATATAGTAGAGGCAGACATGCCAGGGCTGTAAGGGCTGCAGAAATGCAAATGAGCAGCGGGAAGTCGGAGCCAGACTAAACCAAATTTGCTGCGCACTCGAGTGCAAACAAATATGTTCAAGTCGAGGCAACCCAACTTAAATATTGCAAATGCCTAGGCGAGTGGCAATTGCAGAACAACAACGACAGCCTCAGCTGCACTAGCTTTATTTAATGTGCAGCTTTTGATGTTAATGTGCAATAATTTTGTTGATTTTATGACGCTAGTTGTCGTTCTGCAGGGACTTTTGTTTTATCGTTCAGCTACATAGGAGAGGAGAAATGAGGAAAGTAGAACTGCTTGGCTATAAAACATAGTCGACAATTATGATGTTTACAAATAAATAAAAATAATGTAAATTAATTAACATATACCCGGATTAGCATAGCTCATAATGTGCCTGATTCCAGTATCAGAACTTCAAGATGTTAAGATTCACATGAACAGTGTACGTCTTACGGATGGCAGCCTCTTGAAGTTGTCATAAAACTCGTGACCCAATAAGTATGCTATAAAATTGACATGCACTCATTTATTGCTGTTACGTCAATTTCAACGGCACTTAACAGCATTTTCAATATCTCACAAGCTGACAGAAGACACTCACACACACACACGCACACACAAGCACACACATGCTGCTTAATATTATTTGACAACATTTTGGTGACCGCAAAAGCCAAACTACAGCTGCTATTCAGCTACAACTGCAGTTGCAAGCACCACGACGTCTATGTGTGTGTGTGTGTGTGTGAGTATGGGAGTACGTGTGTGTGTGCTGTGCTTAAGCACGTGTCAAGTGGCCGCCATTGTAGTCGCTAAAGCCAGCGTGGCGTTGCATTTCCATTGCCATTTGCATACACTTGTTCAAGTCAAACTGCATGTGTATGTGCCTTTCCCCATCGCTCTCTGCCCCCTCTCCACCTCTTTCCCTATTTCTCTCTCTCTCTCTCGAACTCTATCTGTCTGTCAGTTTCATTTCACAGTTTGCATTTTGCAGTTGAGCTGCAGCATGTCGGCGCTGTGTGCATTAATCAAAATGTTGAATAAGAAATGGAATTGATTTCCGCAAAGCAAATGTGCGATATTATTTAATTTTTTGATTTGCCTGTAAATGGGAAACGTTTTTCATTCCGACTCGCTGGGAAAAAATGCAAAAAATAGTGAAAAATAGCAATGCAAAAAAGGGCAGCAGCTGCAATGCAAACGGTAAACTTCAACAGCAACAGCAACAGCAACAACAACAAGGGCGAGATGCATGAATTTCAACGAGCAGCTAGCAACATCATTTATCTGAATCTGAATCTGAATTGGCAGCGGCTGTTGAGGGCGGCACTGGGCGTGGCTAGCTATGGAAATGGAAACCAATTGCATTACAGCATGGTTCACATACCATATGTAAACTCTTTCATAGTAATTGAATATTTTTTTCAACACTTTCGAGTTTTAAAATCCACTTGTAATACGAGCCCCAAACAGAATCCCATCCCCATGCAAATTGCCCTATAAGAGATAAACTAATAGCAGTTTTTTAAGCTGTACTTAGTCTGCGTGTATATAAATAATTCTGTTGAATCGTACAACTAATATTTAGACCCTGTAGATCGAATAGATTAAGCCTTTCAAAGAGCTGATGATCTGCATCATTTTCTCTGTGAGCATAACAGTCGGTAAAAGGGATCGCAGTTATCTGAGATCATCTTTTCCTAACTGTATTACCTTGCCAGTTTGTATGAGCTTATATATCGAATTTGGGTAATTAATTATTAAAACTAAGTTCAAGTGGACCCATACAGCTCTATCTGCTGGTGATGCGAAGTCTGCACTTACCCCACCCAACTATAGATACTTTCTAGGCAGTTTCACTGCATTAACTGCTGTTGGACTACACGAAATTGTCTCAATTGCAATTAGTTTTTAATAGATTTTGATGCAAGCTTTGAAGTGTTGACATGACCAAGGCAACAGGAACAAAAACAGCGATTACACTGAGTGCAAGAATAATAACAACTGTGAACTGCGAACTGCGAACTGTGACGCCACTTTAATTGATTGCCAGCTTAGCGAGCCGTCGTGTTCTTTTTTTCTGCAGACGAGAGTGCATTGATTGCCAATTTGACCAGTTCCGACTTCTACTCCTGTCCCTCTCAAGTGGAGCTCCGTCCATTATGAGAATTTTATTTGGCAGTAAAGGAGGATAGGAAGGGAAAAATTGGAATTGGCAAATGAAAATAAAAATAAAAAGTAGAGAAATGCTTTTATCGGCAATGGTGTCGTGTCCTGTGGAGAGTTGGTTAAGTGTGCGGCTTTTGGCAATGCGCTAATTAAAAGGCCAACCAGAGAGAGCCAGAGATTGAGATAGTAAGTGGAGAGTGAAGAATGGGGAGTGGCAGAGCGAGGATAAAAAGAATAAAAGAAAGATAGGAGACAGGAGAGGGTTCGGGGAAACAAGGCAGGGCAAGGCTGGGGCAAGTGCTGCTGTGAGATTTCAGTTGAACATCTGGCAAACGTGTGTGTCGTGCTAAGGCACTGCCAAGGGTGGAGGAGGGAATGTCAGCTGGTGGCCAAGCAATTTGAACCCGCCACTTATTAACTTGCCATAAATTATGGTGCGAAGCAGGCAAAAGAAACAAAACCCAAATGTAACCAAACGAAACGAAACGAAACGAAAGAAATAGAAACGGAAAAGCCAAGGAGCATTTGCAGACCAGGTCGTTGGACGTTGATAGCTGTGCGGCTTCCTTTAGCCTGGATTTGTAGTTATTGTTGCTGCTGCTGCTGCTGCTGCTGATGCTGCTGCTGTTATCCAGAATGCTCTACTCGCATTAGCAGCTCCAAAGTGCGAGCTGCAGCACGGCAAAGCTTTTTCTGTAATTGCTGTGAGTTGTGCTGAGAGCTGCGACCAGTTCCAGTCCCAGCCAGGGAATGCAGGAAACGTTCCTCTGCTACCGCTGTTGCTCATACTGTAGCTGTTACTTTTGCTGTTGCTTACGCACTGGCGCAGCAGCAGCAGCTTCCTGTTGCACTCATCACACACACACACACACACACACACACACACACACACACACACACATGGATGCATACTCACATGTCTCTACTCAACAACTGACTTTGCCTGCCTGACTGACTGCCATTACCATTACCCGCATCAGTACGCGTAAACTTCGTTTCCACCAAAAAGGAAAAGAGAGCAAAGAAAATGAAAAGAAAGAAAAAGAAAACGAGAAGAAGAAGCAGCAAACATGAAACTGTACAAATGAAAAGGTGGTCGAGGCGGTTCAAACGGGCAGCATCAGCAGAAATTGAAGCTGTTGCTGTTGCTGCTGCTGTAGCTGAAACTCTGGCAAAAGCCGCTTCACTCTCTTGCAGTTCTTGCTGCCCCCGTTGGAGTGCAACGGAACGAGAAGTCATTTCTGTTAAGCTCGGCACAGGCACGGGCACAGGCACTTTTCTTGCACATTTCAGCTGTGGCCCCGCCTCATGGCACATGCCCCAATCACTGCTGCAGCAGCACTTGCTGCACAGTGGAGCGAACTGCCAACAACACTGAACCACTTTTGATGTACTTGTGTGTGTGCGCGTGTGTGTGTGTACGTGTGCGAGGGAAAGCAGATAACATGATACTCAATTAGTCGAAGCTAAGGTCCTTATGCTCGTACTTACAGCAATCACTTTAGATTGCAAATTGCTTTTAAATTTAATTCGAAAGATTACCAGAAAACTCCAGTAAAGCTCCAGCTAAGTAGTCTTCACAAAAATCCCTCACGAAAAGACAATATTTTTAGGAAGTGTATTAAACAAGCGTGAGTTCCTAGACATTTGTGGGTTACTGCTTTTCGGCAGTGTTGGTGGTGGCATTACTTATGCGCACCACTATGACAGTCAATGCTTCGGTTTCACACGTCGTATGCGCAACATCAAAGGCAGCACTGTGTGTGTGTATGGGTGTGTGTGTGTGTGCATGAATGTAGTTGTATATCTATCAGTTTGTGGCATTTGCTGCAGTTGCCTTTGTCTTTAATTTGATGCTGGTGCTGCTGCTGCTGCTGTTGCTGCTGCTGCTGCTATTTTTGTATATCTAATTTGAGGAGCGCATTTCATGTTTTTATTGCTTTCATATCCTTTGCGAGTTTCGTGTTATTTATTTATTTACGTCTGTATGTAACATACACTTACCTACTTACTGACAAACAGACTGACAGACAGACGGACGGACGGACGGAGGGACGGAGAGCCCTGCTCTGTTCTCTGTGTCCCGCCACCCCAACCCACTCCCACTGCCCTCATTTTGCCTGGTACTGTCATGGTTTGGTTTCGTTTGGTTTCATTTCATCTCATGCCTCATGCCAAGCTATATCCAAGCGGGTGTGGGCTGGGGCAGAGTGGAGCGCAGCTTCAACCCAGAAAAGCCGAGCGCAATTCTAATGGGAATTTAAAATTTTTCACCATAAAGATGTTGCTGCCTGTGTTCCCTTGATTCTACTCCCCCTACCGCCCCACCACCCTGAGCGACTTATTTTCTCTTCACTCCAGTTCCTGTCCAGTTCTTGCTTCTTGCATAAAATGAAATTGTATTGCATTCGCTTCTCGTTTTTTACCCTCCTTGTCTCTGACTTCTGCTCCCGCTCCTGCTCCCGCTGCTGCTTTATAGCTGGACACAGAAATTGCTGCCTCAGCAGCAACAGTAACAGCAGCAGCAGCAGCAGCAGCAGCAACTACTACTCCAGTTTGAAACGGGTTTCTGTCTTGGGCTTTGCGTTTTTATGCCAGTTTCATGCCGCTGGATCCACTATTCCTCCTGCCCACATCCCTACACTGCCATCCACTCGCGAAACACAATAGAAAATCGCAATTCGTATTTTTAGAGCAACGGCAACATGAAAATTTATGATACATTTGCCGCTTCGCGTCGTATCGCATCGCATCGCACCGCATCCTCCTCCCCCTGCCCTGCTGTTGGCCACTTCAGATGGAGGGCAGGAGGGGAGGGCCTGTAGGAGGGCCTCTTAACTCATTTTTCTGTTATGGCCCGAGCTGCTTTCAAATTATTCGAGTTGAATAAAATGTTGATAATTGTAATGGAATTTTGTATTAGATTTTTCAGTCAGCTGAAGCTCGAGCGGAAGCATCAAGTTAGGCCATAAGATGTTCACTCCTCTATTTATATTAGGAGTGGATCCTCAACTGTTACCATAATGCCCGGAATTGCTTTGGCTGCGTACTATTTCGGCTTATTTATTTCGATTACTTAAGTCAGGCAATAAAAATAACTAAGTAGCTGAAAGCTCGGCTAAGCACAAACATAAACAAATGAGCATGTGAAGCTCTGGAACCCTGACGGAGAGTATAGTATATCAAACAGCGTCAGGGTGTAGGGAACACATGTGGTACTCCTATATATTAAGTTATGTCTGCATGTGAGACGTATGTGTGTGTGTGTGTGTGTGTGTGGTTGTAGCCGAAAGCCTTTCAGCTAATAAATAAAACGTCTTATATGCGAATGCGAGTTTGTAGTGTGCGCATTCAGAGTCAACTAAAACTGATTAATAATACTTCATGCTCAGTTGGCAGCAGCGCAAAGCTTAACAAATTGAGTACAGCTGAGAGAAAAGAGGCCAATACAGAAACAGTTAGTTTCACTTCTTAATAGTGAGTACTAGTGGGGCTCTATATAGTGCTGTTATTACAGCTATTCACACCGGCAAATGAAACAGCGCACTCAGTAAAGTTTACTGCTCTGATAATAAAAAAAACTCAGATGAATTTCTAAAAAGTAGCCTCGGAAGTAAACCTTGTGTATTATTAAACTACATATAATGCACTAAAAAAAATATGTTAAGTATTCACAATTTTGTAGAAGAACGTTGGCTTATAAAAAACTTAAAAAATCATATAGTGCTACAGTTAAGTAATAAGTTAACTTACAGTAAGAACATTTTATTAATCAAAATGAATTCTCCTGCAGTATTTTATTTTTTTATATTTTCCTGCATTAATTACAATATTAGTTAGAAAGTAAAAACCATAACTTAAGTATTGGAATTTGTGAATTAGATTTACTCTAATACAAATTCATTGTTAAGAAATTTTGAACTATTTTTTCTGATTTAATTTGAATGAATAATATTTGACATAATTTTGGGCAGTGTATTGTGTATTTCTGTGACTTGCTTAATCTGGGTTTGATTAGTTTTAATGTAAGCAAATGACCCTTTATGAAACTCGTGATATTTTTATGCGAATGTGTTTCCCTTTGTTCTTTATTGGTGTTCACGCTTTGCTTGCAAGGGGTACAATGCCAGCAAATAGTTTTCCGTTTCGATTCGCAATGCACAATGGCCGCACATACCCACACACACACACACACGCGCAAACAGACAAACAGCCGCATGTGCAAAAGGGAAATATATTGTGAAGGATGTAAGCATGAATGGCATAAAGAAAGAGGGAGCACTGCTTCTTGGGTTTGTAGTAGTAGTAATAGGAGCAGTAGCAGTAGCAGTAGCAGTAGCAGTAGCAGTAGCAGTAGCATAGTAGTAGCACTAGTAGCAGTGGAGCAGTAGTTCTAGAGCCTTTATCAATTTTATCTGTGAAATATTTCCGAAACATTTGCCATTATATTTGCATTAGTGGCCACAGCTTCCTTTTGCCGTTTGGTTAACTGTATACACACACACACACCCACACACACACATATATCTATTTTTTTGTGTTCCTGCCACAGTAGTATAGTGTGTACAGCATACGACACGCCAGTTCGACGCCAATGAAAAGGAAAATGGCCTGCTGAATAAAAAAGAAAAAAATTGAGGAAAGGAAGAGGGATTGAAGGAAGGCCACCAGTGCACGCAAGGCCTAGACCAAGAACTATGACTACTGCCTGCTACAACTCCTCCACCTACGACTGATACTACTACTACTTCTATTACTACTAGCCCTACTGCCACTAGTGCTGCTGCTGCTACTGCTGCTACTACAGTGTTCAGTGGACGCTTTTTGTTGGTCTATTCCCAGGCGGAAACTGCTTATCACACATTTCCACACAGGCACGCAAATTCACACAAGTGCGGCAAACGAAATACAATACAAAAATTGCAAAAAACGTCGGAAAAAAAACAACAACAGCAACGAAGTTAAAGCAATGGGTCTAAGGTGGAGCGGTGCTGGGCGGGGAGAAACGGGCCAGGGGCTGGCTTGGCTGCCTGCTGGTAAAGTAATAGCGCACAAAGAATGATGCGTAGACATGATTTCCGTGCGGTTGATTTCTCGCACATCCATTGCCCCCACTCTTCTCCCCTCCCCTCGCCCAACAAAACTATTTGCTCGGGGATTTAGTTTCTGGTACCTTTTTCGTGCGTATATACGTAACATCTTATCTACATGTTTTTGCGGGCTTCAAGTGCCTCGCTGCAATCGTCGACGTAGACGTCGACGTCGACGTAAGCATCTAAGCTGGCAGCTGCCTGAAGTAGCATGTAATTCATCTTATTCCCCAAAGACAACGCCGACGACGAGGAAGTTGAGAACGAGGCGGAGACCGAGGCGACGCTGAGGCTGAGACTGAGGCTGAGGCTGATGTGTATGGGAGAGTGCAGACGTAGAGATTGTATAGGGGCATAAGCGCATGAGCCTGCTATGGACACTAGAGCATAATATTCTGTCCGGTCCGTCTGCTGAATCGCTAGTTGCTCGCCTTCAGATATGGAGCCAGGCCAAGGCGTTGCTGTCGTCGCGCTGAGCGTGTCTCCATTGGGACAAAAATGGCATTTGGCACAGCTCAGCCGGGCGCAGGAAGACGAGACACGCGCCTCATTAAGTTGAGTCGTTACGTGTCGAGTTCGAGTTTGAGTTCGAGTACGAGTTCTTGTTTCCCCACATACCCACATCCCCCATTCCCCACACCCAGAGAGCCATCTTCATACTCACTGTGGCCCATAGCCCCTTCTGGTTGCTTTACTTCGGCCGCATAAAATGCGTAATGAATTTTAGATTTCGTTTCAATGGTTGAGTAAGAAGTTATGGTCCACAGACTTATCGGGCCCAATAGCTCATAGACATGGACACCTTTTTCGGCTCGGACCCTTAGCAAAATTTATATTCACGTTACGAGCAGCGAAACGTTTACGTTTTACGCTTCCGTCCACGTTTATGTCAATGACCTGCAAATAGTTTTAAATGTATTTCTATAAGAGCTGCACGAAATAATAATTCTCATTTGCTCTTAAGAATCCGTTGAAATAATATCAAGTTATGGCTTTGGAAACTGTAAAAGCAATAAGTAAATTGGAATAAACTGAAAAAACACACTCATTGAATGAAAGACCCTTTTTATTAACCTGTTGCAGCTACTTCATATGGTGCAATACGCTGAAGTCATTCACATCGGTTGTCGGTTGCGTCCGACTATATCCTAATCGAATTTCTTTATTTAAATTTTGTTAACTATTTTATTAATTCTCATTTTATTTATTTGCCGAAAACAGTGTAGATGCTCCCAGTCGATCCCCCTGAACAGGCTGACCCCTCCCCTCTGTCTGAACATCGCACTTGAACCACATTTCGTAGTACATCTTCCTCGAAATTAAAAGCAGTCATCTAGAGACTGTAGACGGCAAAATAAGTGTGGAAGAAAACGGTAGGCAAAAAGTAAAAAAGGAGAATACAAAACTGCAGCAGCCGAAAAAGAAGCCGAAACTTAACTGCAGTGAGAATAATTTTTCAGTCAGGGTCGATGGCACACTCAAAGGGGCGGCACGTTGACTGTGTGTGCCTGCGTGTGTGTGTGTGTGTGTGTGTGTGGGGATGGCTGGCTGCAGTTGCGGCATCTTTTTATTATCCCTCCGATTGCTGTGGCTCCTCACAACTCTCGGCGAACTGCAAACATAATTTTTCTTGCTCCTAATACCAGATAAATGCAGACAAGAAGTAAAAAACATGCGCCACAGCGACAGAAGCCAAAAAAGGGGCAAAACCAAAAAAAGGAAGAGAAGATTTTTTTTAAAAGCGCTTGCACAAAGTTCCTTAACCCCAATTTGCCGCACACTTCCCCGCGCCGTCGTTATATTATTTTCAACATTTATTTGCGACGCGTAAATAAAAAATAGTGAAAGAAAAAAACCAAAACCGAAATGGAAATGGAAATGGAAAATGGCAAATGTTAAATGGAAAATGGAAAGGGGAACATGGGCAAATGGGCAAATGGGCAAATGGCTGGCGCTCTCAATAATAAAGCAAAACTGCAACCGGACTAAGCTGGGCCCAAAAACAGTGGGCGTGGAAGTGAAATGCATTTTTAGGTAAACGTTTGGCCCTAGGGGGCGTGGCAGGGGCTGCTGCAGCTGGCTGCCGCCCAATTGACGTAAATCGTGCGCAAGTTTTTGGCAGCCAAATGACTGCGGCTAAGCTGGCAAAGCTTGACAAAGGTCAGCAAACTGGGCGAATCGCAGTCCCCCCCAGAGCCACCCTCCCCACCTTCGAATGCCATTTAACTGAATTCGGAGAGCAATCCCAGTTGCCTTTGCTCTGCCAGCGTGCTCTGTCTAGCTAACACTTTCAGCTAAACAAATTCCATCAAAATTTCAAAAACAACAAAATATAAAAGACAACAAAACCTTCTGATTGTGTAGACGTATATATTAATTCTAGCAGAAAATATTAGATAATTCACCGACAATCTTAAGAGGAATATGGATGAGCAACCCCCACGGGCAATCTTGCTGGAGGCAGACGCTACCAATGAGAGTGCCACGGATGGCGAGAGAGTCTCCTCCACTCGATTGGCGGACGATGTACCAGGGGTGTCAGGTGTGCATCTGGTGTTGATGTGTGTGGAACCGGAGCGTCACGTGCACTTTAATGAAGGCATTATCGACAATGAGCATTTGAATCGTCGCAAATCGAAGTGCTGTTGCATCTATCGCAAGCCACACGAGTTCGGCGAGAGCTCCTCGTCGTCAGATGATGAGTGCGAGCATTGCTGTGGCCATCCTGAGATGCGCATAGCCAATCGTCTGAAGAAAAAGAAACAATGCCAGTGTCATCAGGCATCACATGATACCGATCCACCAGGTGATCCCTATGTCGAAGACTCCAATACGATTCCAGCTGCAATTCACACTTCGGCCGTTGAATCATCTAACATTGCAGATGTTACTAAGGCTGATGAGACCATGATTTTCCAACCGACATCCTCTGAAACCCAGCAGCAATGAGAGCCGATACAAGTGCGCAACTATCACTGTTACTTCCCACAAATTCTTCTTAGTTATACAAAAATATCTATGCTGTTAAAATCGAAATCACTTAAAGGCTCTTCCACCAGTTGTTGGGGTGTTCATAAGGCTCATAAGCCTTTGGCAAGGCCAATGGAAGCCACAGCAGAGAGCAAAAAATCCGAACCGGTTTGCCATAGTCAGCATCAGCATCAGCATCAGAGACAGAACCACAGGCGGTACATGTCCGCCATTAGTCAACGCCGTGCCACGCCCACTGTCCGTGCGCCTTCTATTGATTGATTATGGGAACTGTCTGCGCGAACTTGTAAATAGATTAATGAACTGTTGCTGATGCACTCTGTCCATCTGCCCGCCTGCCTGGCTGTCTATCTGGCTATCTGTCTGTCTGTCCGTTTGTCTGTTGGGGATTTGTGGCATGTGGAAAATTGAGCGAGGGAAAAAGGGAAAACTGCGGCTGCCGATGCTGTCTGCTGCAGTTGTTGCTCCGCTTGAGAGTCCTGTGTTAGCTGCTCGGTCAGGACTTGGGGTGTTGGGCTGTTGGGCTGTCGGGTTGTTGAGTGTTGGCAAGCTGGGAGCAGGGATTTTTCGAAACTGTTCAGGACTTGATTTCACTTTGACACGTGGCAGCTGCAAGTTGCCAATGTGTCTAGGCCGATTCAAATTATGCAATCGTGTGCATGCATATCCCAGCATATCCTTGCATGCAGCATGCAGCATGGCACCAATTCGCAAAAGCGAAAATAAAATAAAAACGAAACGAAACGACGAGAAAAACAAAATGACAAAAAATGGAACGAAGTACTTTTTTCCCTCTTTATGTTGTTTGTGTCACGCGCTCTCCTTTTCTGTGCCGCTGTTCGGCTCACTCTTTTTTTTCCCTTTTTTTTCATTCCGCCAAACTTTGAACCTATTGCCACTCTGTCTCGCTATGGATGTATTCATACATACTAGATGTGTGCGCCAGTGTGCCTCTGTATGTGTGCCATTAAGCCACATTTTAATATGTGTTGGTGTGCTTCGTTCTCCATGCGCCGTTAGTCGTTTTTATGAGGTCTCTTGGCGCTTGATTCCGCGGTCCAAATGCTGCCAACCGCATTTGAAGTGGCTGCTGGAAATGAAATACGCCACAGCAAACAGTTACCAAAGTTTGCATAACTCATATACCCATACACACTTTCAGTAGATATGTACTTATGTTCTATATACACAGATCTGTGCCCACGAGTCGACGCCCCAGCAAAAGAAAAAACATAGGGGACGAAGCAAATTTTTAACTTGGTCAATGGGTTGCACGGTCGGAGTTGAGAACTCACAACACGGATAACAGAATACGGCATACAGAAGTAGAAGTCAGAATTCAAAATTTGAGTTTTCAGTGTTGCTATTTACTTTAATCCGTCCACTGATGGGTTTAATTAAATTGCAAGTGAACATACCACATATGTGACTTCAAAATTAAATTTTACAAAGTAATATTATTATATACAGAAATGATATTTTAAATAAAATTAAAGTTTTTTTTTGGTGAAAACGGAAGGAAATAATTATCAATGAATTGTTGCAAATAACTTTCAAATGTTTCAAATAAAAATTACAGGAACACCATTAGGTTTCTTAGAAAAATAATATCTTATATTAAAAATGCTATATTCTGACTGTCCAACTGATCGCACAGCCCAAAAAGTGAGACAGAGCCACCTAATTATTTGTGAGATAATTCCTGAAGGGCCGTAAGTTTCCCCTAAAGTCGCAAATTTCCCCCAATACAAACTGGCTGAGGATTACCTCCATCTACTAAGTAAGGGGGAAAGCAGCAACATGCATACGCTCGGTGTTTGCGTTGCGATTGCGGATATGTACATCCATATGTATGGATCAACTCAATTTGTACTCATTGAGTTGCAATTATTTATGAAAATTTTTATCTTTTTCATAAGCCAGACATTTTTCAATGTATCCAAATTAATAAGATAAAGAGTTATGATAACAAAAAGAATAAATTTCCACTTGTCATTATTGTATTATTTGATGCTCCCCACACTGGTTCACGCCCCACTGTGATCCGCCCACTACAGCACAATTGTTACTGTCAAATGATGCAAGGGCGCTTCTCTCCCATTGTCTGCCTGGCTGAAAGCCTGGCTCAGCTGTCAATGCGAATATTTTTCTGCTTTTTCTTTCTTTTTTTTATTTTGGTATGGTTGGTTCTTTTTTCTTTTTGGCCTTTTGGTTGCCATTTTTGCAGCTAGGCATTGATGAGGTTGAGCATTTTTGTGCCAGGGATGCTCGGCTGCTTTTCCATTTGATGTGTTTTAAAATGCGCCCCATAAATAACCGTAATGACAGATGCTGGCAACGCAGTTGCCCTTTCAGCCAGCACGTCGCTTAAGGAACAACAACAGTGGCAAAAACAAAGCGAATACGAAATCGCAATCACTGGCAAAGCAGGCACCCCCGCCCATCGCCCATCACCCGATCCCCAATCCCCGATCCCCACTCAGCCACTGTCCTACTCCCCTGAGCACGTTGCTCCTTTCGTGACGTACGCGTTTGAATCGCTTGTAGGCTTTGAATAAGTCGATTACAGCAGCAAAACTGACAGCAGGAAAACAAAACCCAAAACCCCATCGTAGCCCAGCGACTGCCATGGCAACAACAACAGCAACAACAACAGTAATAATAATAATATCAGGCACATCTTATGCATTAGGGTACGACTTTGGCTTTGGCTTAGATCTGCTTACTTCTAATTTGCCTTCTAGTTGTCCTCTGTTTCTTTTTTAACACCAAACGTATTAAGATGACAAGTACGCTGTGTGTATGTGTGTGTGTGGCTGCGAGGGTGTGTGGGCTTTGTTACATGCCTTTTCGCAAATCATTTAAAAAGCACTTAAGTGGAAATTAAAAAGAAATTATTCACTTTGGCACATTTCACTTTACAACAAGTCCACACCAGCAACAACAATAAAAGCGACATTCACCACAACAACAACAATAAAAAAGCTGCAAAAATACACAACAACAATTTACAGTGTTACAGTGTTTCATCTGCACCTCTTTCCGTTCTTTCTTCTTTTCGCATTCTGTGTAATTTTTGCGGTTTGCCTCATTATTTGAGTCTGGCCAAGGTCTATGTGCATGCAGACCGCAGTCGTCCAGAAGTCCAACTCCCTGGTGAGGTTGAACTCCAACTCCAACTCAGTGTAGAGCAGAACATCAGCTGCTTATTGTAGACACTGTGCTGTTGGCTCTGCCATTTTTTTTTTGTCTTTGCAGCCTGTTGGAACACGTTTAAATGCGGTTTATAGTATTTGATGCCTGGCCTCATTGGGTACGTCTCACTTTTGCCATCCTCTAGGCCATTTGATTGCTTGTTTTCCCATTTAGCATTTGGCCTTTTGTCATGGCTGACTCGTCGTATTTCACCACAATACTTTGCATTATTTTAATTGTTTATTATAGCCTCGGAGGCAATGGGCATCACAAGGTGTGAGCTACTTTGCATGCCTTGGGCGTTTGTGGAAGCGAGAATAATAAAATATAATGTAATTATAATCAAATTTCAAGTAATCTAAATTGCATAAAATTGTTGCATTGCATTTATATTATACATAATTGATATTAAACGATACTATAATCGATATGTTACTCTTAAGTAGTTCAGTAAGTAGTTCCGATAGTGGTTCACACGCTTACGAGCTGGTGAACAAAAGAACGCACTAACCAAGAACGCACTAAATAAGACCAGAATGATATCGACGTCACAGAGAGAAACACACACAAGTTGTAAAACCGCGAAAACGCAAATAAAAGCTGAAAGTTATTGAAAGTAAATAAAACAGCATAAATATAGTCGCAATGAAATTATTGTTAATTATTGTTAGGAATTGATAAATTTAAATAAGTTTAATGAACTATTAACATCAATTTAATTGAACATCAGTCAATCGGATAAGAGTAAAATGATTGTTGGTACAAATGAGACAACGTTGCTGAATAGGATGTCTTCTAATTAAAGATAGACTTAATTACATTGATCATTCTCTTTTATTCTCTCTTTTATGCTACTCGAAATAATCTTTAAACTTGGGAATAAATTTCAGAGAATTGTGTAGTTCTCATGCCTTGGTTTCACCAGGAGTACCACACAGCCTCTTTAATTACTTTCTCAGATCATTTCCCTTGAATACTCTATTTTACTCAATTTATTCTCTAATATTTACATTCTTAATTAACTAGAACAACGCTCTTTTAATATTTTTATGACACCTCGAATAGTTCAATTTAGACCGAAATGCACACTGATGGCGTTGATAAGTCCTCATTCCTAGGCCAGCATTACCTCCCTGAGGTGGACAAAATGTACTCCACATTTATTACCTTGTTTTAATAAATTCTCTACTATTTTTTATTCGACTATGCGCATTTTTTCAGAATTTAATTTCAATTGAATTTGACTATCATTCTGTTGTGCATATGAGTAATATACTATCGGCAAACTATCTATTATTTATATGGCTATCGATTGTCTGTGCATCTAACTGAATTCATTTGGCAGCGCTTCCTTTTTCTGTTCCATGTAATTGCTATTTATTTGTTATAAATTTCGCAGCATTTTCGTTTTATTTTATTGTTTTACGCAACGTAGGCTATAGTCGGGTGCTGTTGCAACCACAGGGGAGCACTCCATGTAGGCCAGGCAATAATATTTGTCACCCCTAAGAGTATGTACTGCAAAATTATTGACATCTAAATTACAAGCATTGTGTTTGGCCCTATGTGTAGGTGTGTGTGTGTGTGTGTGTGTGTGTATGTGTGTGTGTGTGTGGTGTGCTTATGGCTTTGTTTGCAACGTGCCCTGCTTTGCTTTAATGCCGAAACTGCCGCACAATCAGTTACAGTCTCAGCTGTCAATAGATTGTTGACATTTTTCTTTATATTTTCATATCTCATACTCACACACACACACACACACACGCAGACACACACATATGTGTGTTTGGGGTTGGGGCTGGGTCTGAGTCTGAGTGTGGGGATTTGGGGGCTCTGTTTTGTTGCCCACTTTTTGTGTTTACTGCTTAAATCTGGCAATTTACTCGTTTACGTTAAGGCTTTATGCTCCGCTGCCAGGAAGGGGAGTCTTGCCTCTGCTCCTTGTTTTTGCTGGCTTCTAGGGTTCTTCTGTGGGCACCACGTATATCGTGACTGTGGCCTCTTCGTGTGGGAAATTAATATCTGTGTCATTTCTTTTTTCTGCTTTGTGCTTGCTTCTCTTTTTTTGGGTTAATAAGGCAAAATTGAGAGAATGTGCGACGCACTTAATTATCATCATATTTATTGTCTTTATTTATGGTTGAATACGAAAGACACCAGCACACCCGCACACACACACACACAGACAGACAGCTGAAGAGAAAGTTGAGTTTTTGTGACTTTTTTGCACATTTTTATGATGGGCCATAATATTTGCAATTATTATTTATGATACCTTCACACTAATAGTATAGGCCCCTAGATACACAGATAACGCCAGACATGAGCTTAACATTAATTTAATGCAATTTGTACAAGTATTTAAATATTTATCTCAAGCAATTTCGAAGCTTTATACAGTTAAAACTTACAGTTAAAAGGGAGTATTAATGGTGGAAGTCACTATTTAACATTAATTTAACTATTATATAGATATACTAATTTAAGCTAGCTTTTATTAGGCTCCATTTGGTTGGCTTAACATCCTAGGGCGCATCTGGTAATCTTAAAGGAAATATCACACACAGAGATGCGACATATGTTTAATATTATTTTGCAGTACTTTCTTCTCAATTTAGTTGATATTTGTTATGCTCCCAATTAACTAAACAAAACTCTAGAAGAGCCCCTCGCATATAGCATAGGTCGATTTTTGAACAGTTAATACGAATTTAACGGTCAGTTTTAGGTCAAATTTTAAATTGATGAAATTCTTGAGCAAATTCTTTCAGCACACTTTTGATTATTTGATGGTTGATTAACTATACATATAAATATAAACGAGTTAAGATCATTCACAGGGGATCCTTATTAACTGTTATAGCCTATTGCTTAGTCCTATCATTCCCTTGGCGCTTTTCTACTGTTTCTAGTACGAGTATTTGTGTTCTTCGTTGTTTTATCTGAGTTTAATGGATTTTGGCTGAACCTGAATCTGAGTTTCAGGGTATCAATTAATTTCCAGTTTCAGTTTTTGTGGCCGGCTGCATCGACCACAAAAATCGTTGGGAACTTTTCATAGAAAAGTTTGTAGAACATTTTTGATTTTGTGCTCTTTTTGGTGCTGAATGATGTTGATGTTTGGTGTAACTTTTCTTGTTAGAAGTAACTTTTGAGCTATATTGCAATTCCGTTTGAGAGGCCAGCAGAGAGATCAAACACGTGCAGAGATACCCTGTGATTCACTGTGCACAAAAAATAAAAGAAAGCAATCCAAATTTCGATTAACAACAGTTCAAACACATTGCGAAAAAGTCAAACTAATATTAAAAATATAAATATAAGAGCAGCAAGACGACATCATCTATCACAGAACATATCCATCATATCTGTGTGTCCTGCTGCTGGGTATCCTGACAATATTTACCTTACTCGGATGGGTTTAAAAACTCTTCGCAAAGTAAAAGTCAAATAAAACCTCTGCTGGCTGCTCGCTGAAATTATGCCCAGTCAGACATGTTTTGTTGTTTGTTCAACCTTAAGACAATGGCAACAGCAGCAGCAGCAGCAGCGGCAGCAGCAGCAGCAATAATAATGCAAACTTCTTTACTGGCACACAGGTGCACAAATGCCAACCAAAAAGTATAACAACAAAAGCAGCAACTCTAACAGGACCAACAGCAACAGCAGCAACAACAACAACAACTCCAACAGCCCAACAAAATTTACATAACAAAAAATTTGTCAAGACTTGGGGACGCGGCAGGTGGCACGTATTTCAACATACATACACACACACACACACACATACATACACACATAATATATTTAAAGAGAGCCAGGTGATGGCAGTAGGAGAGAGTGGAAGAGTCGGAGACTGACTAAGGGAACATACATATATATACTATATGAATGTTTTGTACCATCCAATGGGCATTAAAGTGTTTGCAACAACAACAAATTCGGAAAGCTACAGTCGGACGCAACCGACAGTAGGAGACCCTGTACTTTGATTTGCCCCAAACATAGTCACAATCCAAAATCAAGCATACGCCCTAGTGTCCGCGTACACTGTGGCTTCCCCCTCCCCCTACCAAATGCCAACTACAGAAAATTGATATAATATCTCCAATATCTCCAGTGTCTATTATCCGATTGGGCTGCAAATTGCACCAAACCATTCAAAGCACCTAAAGCTTTATTTATGCAGAAAAGGAATCCAGTGATTCTAAAACTGTAAATGCAAAGAACATTTTTGCAAATTTGAGGAGGAGGGGAATGAAATATCAAATTAAAAACTTAAACTTGACCTGCTTATGTAATACACGAACCTAACAAAAAAGAATTAAGTCTCCAGCTCGTATAGTTTCCGATATCACGGTATTGATACGGACGGATGGACAGACATACAGACGGACATGGCAAGTTCGACTCAGCTCGTCGTCCTGATTAAGAATATATATACTTTGTGGGGTCTGTCATGCCTCCTGCTGCCTGTTACACATAAATATCATTTGCACAAACTTATTAGACCCTTTTGTACTTTTTTGAAGTACAGGGTCTAAAAATGTTGTCATTGTTCTTGTTCTCGGTGTTGCTGTTGCTGTTGTGCATAGGGTCGTTGTCTCTCGCTCTCAGACTCTGCGACAGGTAGAAGTAAATGTATGCATGATCATGTCTGGATTAACTTAATGAAAGCACAAAATGCAGAAACAACAACTGTAGCAGCAACAACAACTCGAACAACGACAACAACTGTAACAACTCCTGCGAACGAGTGCACGAACAGCTGATGGCAATACGTGTTAACAGCGTGACGAGGCGGACGAGGGGAAATGCTGTCATGAAACGCTAAGACGCTGACAACATCTCCAAAGTTACACACACAGCCACACCCACACCCACACCCACACCCACACGCACGCATACACGCTGGTGTATGCTCTCCAAAAATGTATGGAACTATCGGGTATACGCTCTCTCTGCCTCTCACATCCTCTGCAACCTTCACGCTCTTCAATATAAATTTTATAGCACAATCTGAAAAATGTATGCGAGGCGTTAAACATTATCTGAAATTAATATTTGTATTTACTTTAGTTTTTTATTTTTTTTAAATTTAATTACAATGCATATAATTAATAATTTTGGAGTATTAAAATATATCAAAAGAAACTATAAAATAAATGTCGGAAGGAAAGGACAATAAAGTAAATAAATTTAAAAAAATACATTAAGAACATAAATTATATATAGAAAAATAAAATAAAGTCAAAAATAATAAATAATGATTTAAACCAAATCAATCGAGTTAAGTTTATGTGAACTTAAAGTGTATAAATTAAACAATTACTAAGTTTAATTAAAATACAACAATTAGGGGGTCTTATAGAGTATTATGGAATATAAATCACTCTTGAATATGCATCTTGTGAAAAATGAATTGCTATTAAATGGAAATTATTGAAATACAGTATTTTATATTTTATATATTACACTATTGTAATAAATAATAGAATTACTGAAATATGAGCTTAAATTATATTGATATAAATTAATAAATTTAAATGAAATCAAAAAATATTAGTAGTAGACATAGTTTATCAAATTGCAATGATAAATCGAATCAGAAATTGATGTAGAAACTAAAATTAAAAATTAACTAATAAAATATAAACCAACATAAAGAAAATTAACTTTGCATTTTCAAATATTATTTAAATTAATTCATTAAAAGAAGTAAATAGAAAAAAGTGAGGGGCTCAAGTGTTTTTAAGTCAAATATGCTTACATTTTTGTTTGTTGATTTTCTAAATTAAATGAAATAGAATAAATTGCAGCAAAATATGAAGAAGAAGAATAAAATTAATTGCAATTGTGTGTGTTATTGCTGTTCAATTTATGAACTCTAGTCACATTTTATTTACCTGCAAAACATAATGTTTAGCTAGGGTGACTTTAAATCGTAGTTATGCAGAATTTGCAGATGGTAGATTCTCTTGTCTAGCAGCGTGTGTGTGCGGGTACATGAGTGTGTGAGTGTGTATGTGTGTGCTGACATGCTGACGGAAACATGCAGGGTACGTGCAACAGCAACAGCAACAGCAACAGCAAGAGCAGCAACAACAATACGAGTGGCATTTAAAATCCTTCAGTGTCGCGTCGCGACGTCGTCCTTGCATCTGACAGACATTACTGCAAAGATTTACGGAAAGTTTACAGCCCCAGACATTTGTTGTGGCCTTATAAATTGTCTGTGCGTGGGCCAAGGTGTCTGCTTCATGCGGTGTCTGCTGCTGCTGCTGCTGCTGCTTCTGGTGTTGCTGTTGCTGTTTCTGCTGCCCCGTGTATTGTTCTTCGTGTTGTTCTCTCTGTGCCAAAGACAACGTCATGGCAGCGCACTTGGCTGTGCTTGCTGCTGTCGATTGCTGCAGTGTCAGCGCCTCACAATGCACGACAGCAGCAGCAACAGCAGCAGCAGCAACAGCAGCAGCAGCAGCAACAACAATCACGAAAGCCAACAACAGCGACAACATAAAACACAAAACACGGAACACGATACACGTTAAGCGCATTGCCATTTGTGCCACATCATGGAGAAAATGCCAAGGACCCGTGGAGCAGCGTGTGAAGAAATCTGTATATGCATGTGTGTGTGTATGTGTGTGTGTATGGAGGTATGTACGAATGTATGGGCAAGTGCAGACATGCCTCACCGAGGTAAGACCTGCATGGGAGCGTCTAAAGCTGCTGCCACAATGCAGACAGCTGGCAAAGTTGTTCAATATTGTAAATGTGCTTTGTGAAATCGCCGATGGCTTAAGCTGGATTTCCCGTTATGCCCCAGGTTATGCCTTGGGTGGAAAGGCGCTGAAAGGCTCAGCCGAGCAGAGCTGAGCAGCAAAGCCCAAGGAATAAAAACCAAGAAGAGAAAAGGCATTTCAATTGATTAGTGTGATACGCTTGATCGATGCAGGTATGTGTGTGTGCGTACGTGTGTGTGTGTGTGTTTGGTTATGTGTGTTGCCTGAGAATTTGTGTGACAGTATTTGTCTGCAGTACTTTAGTTGCTTAATATTTCAAGAAATTTATTATTTATTGATACCAGTGTGTACTCGCAAAGTAATATCTACTTGGATGGCAAAATACATCGTTTTGAAGGGTTTTGAATTCAGATTTTGAATTGAATTTAATGAGTGAGTTGCTTTCCTTTTAAGTCATTAAGAGTTCACTTAAGACACTGAGGGTCAAGGGTGTAACTACTCTTTGTAAATATTATGTAAACTTACAATATGAGAAGATTTAAAAACAGAGACCGCTAATTACAATTACAATAAAGTAGGGAAAGCTACAGTCGGACGCAACCGACAGCTTATACTAGGAACTATCCTACAGCTCATCATTTCCAATGTAGTCAACGTATCTGCTGTTCGTATTCGGACGGGCATAGCCAGAGTAGTACGCATAATGGAAATCTGGTGACTCGGAGAGGGTTTACTTACGGATGCTACAATATGTGGAGCTCTGCAATTTCACACTAGGTTGAAAGGAGGTATTTTTAGATGCTCTGCAAATGTGCAAATGAAGGATTTCCTAATTTACTGTAACCCAACAAATGCCTCTCGACTGTACGCCAATTGCGTGTCGCTTTCGACAACTGCAATTAGGTATCTTATTGCCACCATTGTACACATACATACATACACATAACTGCAATTTCAAATTACAATCCCTTTGGCAACAGCAAGTGTGCTCAAAGCAATTAAGCTGAATTTCGCATAAACATAAACATTGGCATATTGCGTATACGACGCGTGTTCCTTGACAGCGAAAAGCTAGTCAGATACACACACTGTCATGTGTATAAATGTACTCATATATTTATATAGATGTAGATAGAGCAACTGCAGGGGGCTAGGCACACAAATTAACTGTTCGCGATTGTTTTGCACGTCATCTTCGCTTCAGTTTGCTCTCCTTAAGACAATACAGCAGTCTCAACTATTATCGTAGCTTCTTTTCCCCCTCTCTTAATCTGCGAATCTGTGTGTGTGTGTGTGTGTGTGTGTCTGCAGGTTGTTTGCTTTATGCCAGCCATTTAACAAGTTTATGGCTTTATTCTGCAGCTGAGGATCTGCGTATTTGCTTGGGTGTGAGTGCAAATGAGTAAACTTCAGCTCAAGTTGACTGAAAATTGTTTCAATTAACAGCAGCATCATAAACAACGATGAGAACAACCCTCTTAGTATTTGCCTTTGCAGTGTGAACTCTTTTGATGATGTTTGTGCATACAAACATAGATACATTTATACGTGTGTGTGTGTGTGTGTGCGCGCGTGTGTATCTGCTCATAATGTGGCTCTGGCTCTGGCACTGGCACTGCCACTGCCACTGGCTCGGGATTTGCGTGAGGATTATGAGTTAACTTTGATATCAAATTTACAAATTCTCGTTCAGACAGCAGAATTCAAGCACTCGTCCTTAACGAGCGAGGGGGGATGAATGAGTGACAAGTTTGAAAGCAATTAAGGCAAATACTTATTGCTTACTTAAGCTCAGCTCTATGTACTTATTCACATACAACGTTTCTTTCAGCTTGCATGCTTATGATTGGGTGTAGTCAAGCGTGCACACAAACATATATTATACACACATGTATACACACACCCTAACATATGTGCTTTCTACTAAAGTTAAAGCCAATTTGATGTCGGTAATTTGGACTGTAATAAGTACACCGTCAAAACTTCAATTTCAATTTGAATTACCGTTGCTGTTCAGAGAACAAAATAAAGACCAGCGAGGCAGTGAGTTGATGGTATACTAGCCGCACGAAGCGGATTTTTCTTTATTTTATAGCATTTTTGGCTTATGTATAACATCATGTACAATCGGTTAATTATCTATGCTTAGGTACAGCGTAGGGTTTTCCCTTATCAGGGTAAATTTCCCATATTTTATTATCTTGTCTTAATTGTTTTATGGCTAGTCTGGACTTTCTGTTTATTCAAGGTCTATCTTTTATGAGCCTAATTCAATACAATGTCTAGGCTCACTGGCAGACTTCTTAATGCCTAATAACTATAGGTCTAGTATGTAACATGTGTTACTGCAAGGCTCAAAAGATTGTGGCCTGCCGCTGTTGATATGCGATATGCAGTTAGTAATCTGCGTTATCGTCTTGTAGTTTTACATATTTCTTATACATATGATTATTTCTTTATGTCTATACTTGGCGGTTGCACTATATATCTTATATTCCATGTTCATTCTTGAACAGTTGCAGCTTGACTTGAGCTCAGCAACAGTGAGACATAAAAGTCTGCACATTGTATACGCCATAAGTGTGCACCGAGCGCGAAGTTTCAGCTCAAGGCACATCAATCAAAATGCACAATACAGAAGTGTATGAAAAGTCAGCTATTTGCCAAATTTAAGCTACATTTTTAAAATCTGTTGTGCAACAGTTAAATATAGATACAAAAGTAGGGAAAGCTACAGGCGGACGCAACCGACAGTAGGAGACCCTGATTTGATTTGTCCTGATATTGATATAATATATTCAATATCTCCAGTGTTTATTATTCGATTGGGCTGCAAATCGCACCAAACATTCAAAGCATCTACAGCCTTATTTATGGAGAGAAGAAATCCAGTGACTCTAAAACTGTACATGCTGGGAACATTTTTGCAAATTTGAGGGGAAGGGGGATGAGATATGAAACTAAAAACATAAACTTGAGCTGCCTATGTAATACACAAATTAATGTTTTCGAGATCTCGGTGTTCATACGGACAGACAGACAGACAGATAGACAGACAGAGTCTAAAAAGTATTTAACAGCATTTTAAATAAACTATTTATATGGTTCAATCAATTCAGTTTTCTTTTAAGTTACTTAAAGTACAGCATCTGAAGCAGTTATAAATCTGTCTGCAGTAAATCCCAGAAGTCAAGCGGCCACGTTTGTATTGCAATTGTTTTCCTTGTGCGTGCGTGTGTGTGTGTTCGCTAAAGATGAGCTTAAAGCTGTCAGCAAATCGTTCGGGTTGGTGCGGTTGACTTTATGCTTACCCAAGCACCCCTTCATGCGGCCCCTGCTCCTGCTGCTTCCTTCGTACTATCCTCTACTCTCCAGCCAAAGTCTTTTTATCTATGCATCTCCGTATCTATCATTCACTGTGTGTGTTGATCTGGACTTTGTAGTTGCAGTTGTTGTGGCTGCTTTGTCTGGTGACAATTGAGAGCTCTGAAGCGAGAGCGCGAGAGCCAGTGAGAGAGAGAGAGAGAGAGAGATGAGGCTAAGAAACTATAAAATAAAAGCCAAGCGCCAAACCAAGCAACAGCAGTTAAAGAACTGAAAGAAAGTCTAAAACAAAGGGAATGAAATAGAAGTAGAAGAGAAGTAGAAGTAGAAGTAAAAGTAGAAGTTGCAGCAGGCATAAACAAATGGCGCAAACACGTGACAGTCCCCAACTACGCCGACACCCACCTTTTGTCTGGGTGTGCGTGTGTGTCCCAGTGAGATGTTGTTTGATTCACTCCCTGCATGTAGCTGCATTGTAATGACCATGGGCAGGGGAACAGCAGTGCTGTAAGATACTATTGTTGTTGCTGTTGCTGCTGCTGCTGCTGCTGGCACTGTGGTTGTTGCTGCAATGTTTCTTGCGCTGTTCCACAACACAAGAACTTGAGTTGTTTGTTTTTGCTTTGTCGTATGTTGACACATTTTTAGTAAAACATGCCGTGTGCCAGTGTGTGCCAGCGTGTGTGTGCGTGTGTGTGTGCTTCTAGTATTTTTAATGTATCCGTGTATGTGTGTGCTTTGTGTGTGCTGTGTGTGTGTGTGTGCAGTTTCGCCAGTGTGCAAAACCGGAAATTGCAAATGCAACAAGATGTTCTGCAGGAGTTGCCACATTGTTTCCAGTTGCCACAGACCGAGTACAGCAGCTGCAACAATGCAATAACAATAACAACAAGCGTTGTTGCAACAACAGCGTTATGCTAAGCTGCCTGCTGCCTGCCACAGCGACAGTTTCCACAGCTCTCACAAATAGCACATAAATACATCAGATATTCCCCAAAATAATATTTACTAAACACGAGCCAAATAAGGTGTCATTTGATTTGCATAATGCACATATTCATATTAACTAAGGTTACTTATTTTCATTATTGACGAATATTAACTTATTGGAGCATTTATCATAAAATGCCTTGTAACCAGCTGGTATTTTGCATTAGATGGCGGTTAATTCTACTCAATTCTGAGACAGAAACTAAATATTTCACACATGGTATTTTTATAATATTTTAAATGAATCAAAAAAGAATGTCGAATAATTGAGACATTTAATATATCAAAAACAGATCAAAATGTTTAAATATTTTGATTTATAATTTTCAACTGGTTAAAGCAAAGCATCTTTGCAGCAGCATTGTCTGTACATTGCCCTGTACCCCATTCATCCACTTCCGTTATCCATTTAGATTTAGGTGGAATACAGTAAAATGCATATTTATATATGATATTGAATATTTTGTTGCTAGAGTCATTGGATTCCTTCTTTGCATAAATAAAGGTTTAGAAGTTTTGAATGTTTGGAGCGATTTGCAGCCCAATCGGATAATAAACACCGGAGATATTGGACAATCAATTTCTGTACTAGGCATTTGGCTGGGGGAGGGGGGAAGCCACAGTGTTCGCGGGCACTAGGGCGTATGCGTGATTTATAAATAAAAGTGAATTTTAATGATATTTGAAATTATTTATTGCATATAAAGTTTTACCTTTAATAATTGCTAACGTTTGTTATTTCGTTTCTCTATTTACAGGTACATCTGACAGTACACTTAATTGAATAATTTTTTGTATGTGCATTTAAGTACATTCAGTGGTATGTATTTCTTAGACGACTTTAGATACTCTTCATTGCTGGCAATATAATAATTTGCAAATTTACTCCGCATCTACATATAGCATTTCCATGGGATACCTTTAAGCGCAGCTAAAAGACATAATCAGTGTTTAACTAAACTATTTCTATATGTGATATTATTAGTCAAAGCAAATTAAATTCAAAAATTTAAATGCAACTTTGAATGGCAGTGTATTACATAAGCAGTGGCATTGCGTATCGAAATTCGATATAAATATTGTGAGAGTTCATTTCGTGTGGCAAATGTTTGTTTTGGATTTGTTGCCCGAGACTAATTACATTATTGTTTTTAATTAAACATTGTTGGCACTGTGCTTGCCACGTGTATGCGTACCGCTTTGTCCTGGCCACGTAACACACTCCTCCCCTCGTCCGACGACCATCATGCTACCGCTGCCACCGCAGAAAGTTAACAAAATTTTCGCTTACGCCGCAAAAGCAGCAACACGTTTGCCATGTGTGTTGCCTCCCTGCAGTTCACTCTCTGCAGCAGCAGCAGCAGCAGGTCGTTGGCCATCCGCTGCAGCTCTGCTACCCCTTCTTCAAAATGCTCCTTGGCTCTCTGCTGCGCTTTGTTGTACACCCCCTGGGCAGCAACGGCATCAACAACTTTTTAACCAACTTGCCAGCCAGGCTAACAAGACCGCAGTCAGTATGAAGATGGCCAAGAGAGTAAGCCATGTTAAGCGGGCGGAGGGATAGAAATGCGCCTGAAATGTTGAGGTTGAGCTCGAGTGTGAGCGCGACAAGCAACTAACTAACTAACTCAATGCTCGCCACTTGTAATGCACCGCTTTTGTTGCAAAAATGTCGGAGTGACTAAGTGTGAGAGCGCGAGTGCGGTGCGAGTGCGAGTGTAAAGAGAGTTTTGCTTTGTCCGCGAAATAATTTTATTTCGCCCTCTTCTCTTTCCTCTCTTCTCTCCTTTTCTGCTTCTTCTTTAGCCATTACGAAAAACTTTAGCTGCAACTGCACAGATTTTTGGCGAGCGTTAATGCGGCGGCTGCTGTTGCTGCTGCTGCTGCTGCTGCTGCTAACCGTATATATGCTCTCGTCTGATGCTGTCGCATATCCTTAGTTGTTTTAGCTGTATTTAGTGGCTGCTGCTGCTGCTACTGCGCTGCTGCTGTTGAACGCTTTATGGCGTTGTCGTCGCCGTTGCCGCCGCGGTTGGTCCATTTCAGTCTGTTCGTGTGTCTGCCAAGTTTTTATGCCATGCAGCTAAATAGTTGGCAACTTTTTTTATGTTGTTTACCCCCTTTCCCCCACAACCTCAAGTTGCCCCCTTGTCCTTGTAAATTGCGCACAAATTGGCAGCGTTTTTTGCTGCTGCTGCTGCTGCTGCTGCTGCTACCTTTGACAACTTCTCGCCCAACAGCGAACTTTTGCGATTGGCCGCTGGCTTTTAATAAAAACTCATTTTAATAAAACTAAAACAAGCATTTCGCCCCCTTTTTTTGTGTTTTCGCTTTTATGGTGTTTCACATCTTTTCTTTACTTTTCTTTTGTTATTCTTCTATTTCGCTTTTGTGCTTATATTTCCTTAATTCCGCTCATTGCTCTGGCAGCAGCTGCACTAAAATTAAGTGTTTGCGGTTTGACTTTTCTTTTCCTCTTTTTTCCCATAACATCTATCAACATGTATAAAAATGTACATGTATACTAGGGGACTCCGAATGGATGGGCACTTATACATATAAATACATATACGCTCAAATACAAACAATAACCAATACTCACACATATGTACATACATACATACCCGCAATCAAAAACCACGCACTCGCCGAGCGGGCCAATGCCTAGTACAGAAAATTGATTCTTCGATTCCTTAAGCTTTATTCATGCAAATAAGAAAGACAGTGACTCCAAAACTGTATACAGACAAACTACTGAACAGATGGATATGGCTATATATGTACATAGACTCAGCTTGTCATGTTGATCATCTACCCGCCTTTTACACACATTTGAACTCTTTTAACCCATTTTCAGTAGGTGCAGGGCATATAAATTGTTTCGTTAGTTTCCGCGTTACATTAAGAATGAATTTAAGATTGGTTAAAGTCTCAATTGAAGGTAACTATATATTTTTATATTAGTTAACCCAATTGGACAATTTAATTATGCTGATATTTTAATTTGTCTTTATTGATAAATAAAAACTTATTATGACCAAAAGCGTCCTGTAAGTGTTGGCAAGTTATAGGCCATTTTGGAGAAGTTTAATAGTCAACTGTACCAGGTACCCGACTGTAGCACTACTTTCCGGAGAAATAAAAACATTTTGAAGCTATATTTTTTATGATTCCTGCTTGTACACAAGCTTGCCCCATGCAGCACGCATGGTTTTACTTACGACATTAATTGAATGCACCTATAAACACATACATACGCATGCACACACACATGCATATGTCACGTGTGTGTGTATTTATTAAGGGAGAAATTACTGGCTTTGCTAAAACCAGCTGCATCATGTGTTCTGGGTTCTGAGTTCTGAGCTGTGATCCTGGGCAGAGCTATAACTGCGGCAATTGTAGCCGAAGTTGGGGCTGGAGTTGGAGTTGGAGCCAAGAGTCGGCAACCAGGTCGGCCCTGTATCTGAGGTTGCTTTTGACGCTCGTTTATTGCATTTCAAGGCACGTACTAAGCCAACACACACACACACACACATACACATACACACATGAACGCACACTCACGTAGACCTTAGAGCCGTAAAGTGTGAAAATCCAGGCTCACACACAGGCACACACACACACACACACATGCAGTTTTCAATAACAAGCTGACTGGGTGCCTTTGCTGCCACAGCTTCAGCTACTGCCCCCAGCCCAGGGCTCTGCCCCAGCAAATGCAACTTGGCCAGCTTGCACTTGTTTATCATTTATTACTGCAGTTATAAAATCCCCTTTCTATTCCACTCACACGCTCGTTCTCCTCTCGCTGTTCTCTCTTTAACACTGTTTGCTTATGTGCATTGCCGGCTCTTCTATTTATTTTATATTTTTGCATATTTCATTACGGATAGTGATATAAGCACGAGTATATATACAATACAATCTATGGGTGTGTGTGTGTGGCAGATGGGAGTGTGTATATACACATTTTCGCTGACAAAGAAGCAAATGGAATAGAACGAGTCAACTTAAAGAAGTGTCGTAGTATATCCCAGTTTCTGTATATAATTATAATTTATTAAGTATTTCAAAGCATTTTGATTACTTATTACACGTGCAGTTTGTGCCGATTTTCTGCCAGTTGACAGGGTATTTGCCTTTCTTGTAGACGGTAGACGGTAGGTTAAGCCGTCATAAGACGTACACGTAGGCGGCTTCTGAAGACGTCCAAGAGTCTGCCCCAAAAGGTGGCAAAGTCGCGTTTACTTGACTTGTAAATACATACAAATGCACTTATATGTTCTTGCTGTGTGTGTGTGTGTGTGTGTGTATGTGGGCGTACGGGTGGGTGGGTGTGTATCCCATAACATGTCATTTCTCGTTGTTGCTGCTGGGTGATAAAGTTCATTTACCTTTTGTCGTTTATCTAAATGCTCCTGTGTAATTGTCTATATTCTGTTTTGCACTCACACACACACCCACACACACCCCTCTCCCACACATACACCCACATACATACGCTCTCATACAGGCGCTAACTTTGTTTGTTTGCAGTTGGTTCTGCTTGAGTTGAAATGCTTTACGACAACGTCGTCTGACAGGCTTTGTGTGAGTGCTTGTGTGTGCGAGAGGGTGTGTATTATGTGTGTGTGTGTGTGTGTGTGTGTGTGTGTGTGTGTGTGTGTGTGTGTGTGTGTGTGTGTGTGACATTAGTGCAGCAGGTCATTCTGTCTGTCTATGCAAAGTTTTGAACTTGACTAGACACAAAAGGCAAAACATTTTGCTGCAATTTGACTTAATTTTTGGCTCTGACAATTTCCTGAATATAAATATTGCAAACTCGCATTAACAGTATTAGGAAAATGTTACCCACATATTCTAAAGCTTCTAATGATAATATTTTAAATTCTTTTGATTACAGTTTAATATGCGAAATACGAAAATAGCGATTGATCAATTACAAATTCCCATTTGCATAAGTTCTTCGCTTTAATTAAAAAGAAAATGTCCTGGATAAACAGAAATAAATTATTTCACTGAATAAAGATTTAAAGTTTCAATCTGTGATTAAATTCACTCAACAAATCAAAGTATTTCCTCTCTGTTTGCAATTGCATTTTGCAATTAGTTTGCCAGCTGAAAAAGCGCGATAAATGCAATTTGTTTTAATCAAATTTCCCATACACCATACCGAATGCTCTGGTAATTAAAACGGCAATCGATATAAACTACATACGTATATAAATGGGTTATCGCTAAATATTTTCCAATTAATATTTCAATTAGGCACGTGTCCTCTTTCTAAACGTTATAGAAAATCAAAATTAAGGGGGGAGTGCGGGAGCTGTGCAAAGGCAGGAAAGGAAACCGAAATCTGAAACTGAAACTGAAACCGAAACCGCTAGCAAACTTCAATATTCATTCTATTTCAAGCGCAAATACACACAGCATATATATGCACATACATGTGTATGCAAATATGTATACACACACTCACACACACACACGAGCCGCATTTTGTAATCCCAACAACGCATTTTGCAGTTTTTTGACCGAAGTCGTAGTTGCAGCAATCAATGCAGTGGTGCAGTCCAATGCACAGTGGGTCAAACACCATGTGTTGGGCACAAATAAAACTAGTCAATGTTGGTGAAACTTGGTATCATATTTAAATGAACTAAATCTAATTAAAAATCTGTTTTTGGATTATGAAATTTTTTTTTTTTAATTTTTCACTTTTATAATTGTATAATTTGCATAGTGTTGTTTTTATTTCAGACGTAATAACTACATGAAATATTAAATACAGTTGTTTTTAATACAATTATCATTATTTTTAATATTTTTTTTATATATTTTAACTAAACACAATACTTTTTTAATTGATTTGAGTTTTTTCTATCCATGTTTACTTTTATAATTTTATAATTAGCATAGTGTGTTTTTTTTATTTCATTCGTACAAATTACAATAAATATTGCATACAGTTGTTTTTAATACAATTATCATTATTTTCAATATTTTTTTTATATATTTTAATCAAACACAGGAATTTTTTAATTGATTTCAGTTAATTTCTATCCATATTTCTGGCCACTCTCGTGTATACTAGACCCACTGTGCTTGGCCGTAGTTGGCTGCGCTGCAGTCGGCGTCGCTGTCACGCCATCAATCGTTACGTTGGGCCCCCTAATCCACCACCCCGTCGCGCTGCACCATCAGTTTGCCATGGGCCATCGTCTGCCACTCTGTGTGCGGCTCACGATTTGGTGCACCCAATCGACCCATAAACCCATTTATTTACTTAGAAGCGCCTTTTCACATTTTTATTCTCTGCTTGTTTTTCCTCCTCGTTTTTTATTCTGTTTCTCTTTCTAGTTGGTGTTTTTTTTTTTTTTCGTTTTTTCGTTTTTTGTTTTCGTATTTTCTGAATTCTCTTTGCTTTCTTTAGTGGCACGAGCGGCTTCTTGCATTATATCAACGCCGTCAACAATAATCAACAACAGAGCGCAGAGCAAATCGAGTGTGGGAGCAAAATGAAGTGAGTGCCACAGAAGGGGGATGGGGGAGACACCTGCAGCGTCCCAGGCTTTTGTGACCTGCCCTGAAACCAATTTCAATTGCAATTCGAACTCCAATACGCGAGTTCGTTTCAATTTGTTGCAGTTGCCGCCCCAATGTAACCGCAATAAAGGCACGCTTAGGGTTGAGGTTGGTGCTGGGGCTGGGGCTGGGGCTGGGGATAGTGTATGGGGTATGCATGCGGTATGGGGTATGGGGAGTTGCAAAAATTGTAGCGGCTGCCAAGAATTGATTTCGCGGTAAAGGTACACATGCAAATAAGGTCAACGTGCGCTGCTTCTGCGCTGCCAAACGTCAGTCAGGCTTTGTCCCTTCTCTGCCCCTCTCCCCCTGTGTCGGCGTCCTCTTCTGCTTTTTGCAGTAGGATTACGACAGCGACCGAGAACTACCCTACTTATCTTTTTGCGCTACAAACAGTCCCAGGCCCAAGCCTAGCATATTTTGAAACAACGCCTGAAAGTATGCAACACTGCAGCACATACATATATGACTGATGGGAAGTGGGAAATGGAGAGCCATATGGACTAGGGACTGGAGTAGCCCCACACAAGCTACAAATTTAAGAGTGCTCAGTATCCACATGAGTTCTAGATAACATTATTCATACTTGCGGGTATGTAAACAGCTGTATCGCTGCCGCCTTAGTAACAAGAAAGTTGCTGATAAGTCTGATCATCCCAATTTCAATCCATATTCGATGACCATTGAATATTAATATGAGAAAATGGGAAGCTGAGAATATGGCCATGTGAGATAAAGACAATATATACATCAATATATTGAATCAGAGTAGATTTATTGGTCCTAAATGTGTTCTGCATCTCGATTGGTAGAATGAAATTGGGAACAGGACTGATCTCGAAGTATATACAGCTGATATTTCACAGTCTTCACCGAATTTCAGGTGCAATTGAATCATTCTAATTCTTTTGTTCATTATATAAATAGCCAAATCATTGCACTCTACTTACGTCGAGACTAAGTAGGCTAAGTAGAACGCCATGAAGCACTGATTATGCCACACTATTTATTAGCCAATACAGAGCACTTCAGTGTATCGGGGTGTTAATTAATTTCACTTTGAAATCGAGCACAGGCATTGGTTTATTAATTGACGTTGTTTGATATGCCTCGCATCTAGACGCGAAGTGTGAATAGATTAGCGCTGAATGGAAGCGAATTTGCAATCTAGTGCAAAACGTTTAAGGCAAATTCAACAAACAACACACACACACACACACACTGATAGAGAAGACAGGGTTTGGCATGGCATGGAAATGGGAATAAATATGGGAGTGGGAGGGGGAATGGGAATGGGACTGGTGCTAACGTGGCCAATCAATAAACTCGTTCAATTGCTGTTACCAAACGCAATACAACAACATTCGCTCCACTACCCTTCACCCTTTCATCCACTTAAGCCCCCTTGTACCCACCCCGCGCTTGCCACCCGCCTTTCCGGCATCATCATGCTTGTGCCCCGGCAACGCATTGCTGCTGATATTTTGCATGCCACGCTTTGCTGCTGTTGTCTGCTTTGTTTAGCTCCCGTTGCCCCCCAACAGCTCTCGCTGTTGTTGTACTTATTGCGCCCGATTCGCGAGCTATGAAAATGGGCCAACTGGCAGCAACAACAGCAGCAACAGCAGCAGCAGCAGCAGCAACAGCAACGCCAACAACAACGTCAACGACGCCAACAACGCCTGCTACGTCTACGGCTAATTGATTTTATGAAAATGAAATGGCTAAAATGCGCTCTATTTAGCAACAACAATAAGTACGAGCGAGAGATATGCGGAGAACGTAAGAGAACGAGAGAGCCAGAGAGAAGAGAGAGAGACGTCGAAGGAACTGAGAAGTGGGAAGTGGGAAGCGAGCAGAGTCAGCTATAACGAATGAATGGAAACAGTTGGCAGCTTGTTAACGTGAGATGCAGGCAAAGCAGTGAAAACAGCTGAAAGAGTAAGCCAGATAGTGAGCAAAAGAGAAAACACACTCACACTCATACAGTAGGAGAAGTGGTTGGAAGGAAAGGAGAGGGGGATGCTGGACGAGGATAGAACTGGGCTACGGGAACTGTGCTGAATTCGTTTCGTTTCAATCAATTAAGCGTCAATAATTAATTCAATTGATTTCAATTCATTCACCATCACGAGCCACGAGCCACGAGCACCACAAACCATTCCAAAAACCCACGGCCACACCCCTCCCCACGCCCTCCCCACGCCCTCCCCACGCCCCATACTTTGACGACATTAAAATTTTGCGGCAACAGCAACGGCAACGGCAATGGCGTCGTCTGTGCTGATGTCTAGCGCCATTTGGATTTCAAACGCCATTAATTCACTTTAAAATTTATGGCCTACAAATTGCCGCTCAGCTCAGCTCATTTCGAACCCCAACGAACTCTGGCGATGGCTGCGTTTTCCGATTAATTTGTAACAATTTTTCATGGGCTAGAGAACTTCTATTTATTACACTAAGGTACTGTGTGTGTGTGTGCCTCAGTGTGTGTGTGTGTGTGTGTGTGTGTGTGCATGCAGATTTTGGTCTGCGGTATTTTAATGGCAGCAACAGCTGCTGCTGCCCACATCCAGGAAAAGTTACCACTAAGCACGACAAAGCGTAAAAATTTCAAGTATACGACATGTCACAAGTAGTACAATCTCTAAAAGTATTAACGACTAGTCCTGTTTATTTTAGATTCATAAATACTTCTCCATATTGCCCTACACTGTATGACAAACCCTGAAATTGAGCGTTCGAATCCATGCTTAACTGATCGAGGGAATATTGCGAATATTTTTGCGAATTTGAGGGTGAGGGAGATGACCTATCAAACATTTGACCTAAACTTGAGCTGCCTATGTAATACACGAACTAAACAAAAAAATAATTGAGTCTCTAGCTCTTATAACTATGCATCCTATCACTTTAAAGTAGTATAATAATATACTGTAACTTTGATATATAGAATAGATATCGGTAATCGGATTATTGGCTCAAAATTTATAATCGTTCAAGTGGACCTTTCTGTGATAAATGTACTAAAAGTTATATATCTTCCGATATCGGAAGAACTATGCGGTAGACTCATCAGCCCAAAATAATTCACACTTTGCAATATTAAATTTAATCGTCCAATGTAACTAATGCATGATAAGAGTCACTTCAGATCCCAATTTATTTCTAAAGCCATTTGCTTGTTACTGCTTTTGGGACTAGGTCAGCATTATACTATATGTAGTAGTGTATTTACATATTATTTCTCCAAGAGAATTACTCTTGCTCATTTCAAAAAGTAGTTTTCTTTTTATTCTCGACTTGTTAGTTAGGCATAATGAGTTTCTGAAGAGTTCATAAATTATTTGCTGGCACACATAAACCATATAGGCGTACTACTCCGCCTGTGACTCCGGCTCGGACTCCGGCTCCGGGTCTGGCTCTGGCTCTGGCACCGACTCTATGTTATATCTTACGTTTCCTGTTATACTTAGCGTTGCGCTGTAAGTACATGGGAAAGCAAAAGGAAAATGCAATGAAAAAAGAAATATAAAAAGCCGCCTCTTCTTGAATGCGACGCTAGGGGGCGCCACTTTTAAACAATTTCACACTGTAAAATCATAAATTACGCCATTTAAGTGGGTCAAATGGAGGAATTTGTGCGGAAGGCGCTTCACAACATCACACACACACACACACACACACACACACACACCTCTCGCAACCCCTTTTGACCCAAACCCAAGACGTCAGGACTAAGGATATGGATAGATGGCAAAGGGGCAGGAGATGCGCTTAACTATGGTGAGACTACAAGTATGAGTGTGAGTGTGAGTGTGAGTGTGAGTGTAAGTGTGAGAGCGAGTGTGAGTGTGAGTGTGAGTATGAGAATGAGTGTGAGTGTGAATATGAGTACGAGTAGGCGGTCGTTGTCGATGCGGCTGCTTTCCATGTTACTGGGTCACTGCAGGAACACAAATTGCGGTGAATGGAGACGCCGCATGATGACTAACCTGCCAAAGTAGCGGGCTGAGGGGTTACAACAGCAACAACGGCAACAACAACAAGAACAACTAGGCCTGCCAGCGGAAATATGTACAGTCTCAATATAAATGAGCAATGCTCGGCCTGCTCGTTGTAACGTCAAATAAGCCGCAGTAAAAATAAAGCAGACCAACAAACTGAAACCCCGAGCCAAAGCTAGTGAGTGTCAATTGTTGCTGTTGTTTTTGTTACTGTCACAACAGCAATAAGAACAGCAACAGCGGCAACAACAACTTATGGCAATTACTGGAGAATATAAGAGGGGACATCAGCAGTGAGGGGGAGCCGGGGCAGGTGGAGTATTTACCCTCAAAATCAACGACCTTGTCAGCAATAGTTTTTCCTTCTTTTCTTTTCCTTCTTTTTTATCGATGACCATTTTTTGTTGCAGTGCAACTCTGCTGCAGTTGCAGCAATGACAACACAGCAATAACAACAACTCCAAAAGCCAATCGATAATGCACACTTTATATGTATAAC
Source organism: Liodrosophila aerea (assembly GCA_035045005.1). NCBI lineage: Eukaryota > Metazoa > Arthropoda > Insecta > Diptera > Drosophilidae > Liodrosophila > Liodrosophila aerea. The sequence continues at coordinate 1,656,647 of JAWNNL010000485.1, forward strand.
AGTTGCTGCTGCTGCCTGCCGCAGTTGAAATTTTATTAGCCCGCGCATCGCTGGGGCTTCGCTTGCCCCTCAAAGTGTGGCAACTTCAGTGTTGCATGTCATGTCACATGTGGCACACAAAAGAAAAGACATACTGTACCCCCACTCCCACTCCCACTCCCCCTGCCACTACCACTGCCACTTTTTGCCCTGTTCTCCCTCCCCTCTTGTGCTTGTTTTAGCCTTGAACTAAAAACATCGAATGACCACTTTGATACGGTTTTTGCAGGAAATTGCACAGGTTAGAAATTTAACTGAAATTTGAATGAATACATGTAGTCGTATTCGTAATATTCCCTATTGACGTGTCACTTTCATTCCCCATTTCTGTTGGTATTTGGTATTTGCATTTGTTTTTCTATTTATTCCATTTCGTAGTTGTTGTTTTTCCCATTTTCTAGTTTCTATTTTATTTTCTATTTTCATTTCCATTTCCATTTCATTTTAGTTTTGGATTTGGGCTCTGCACTTTGCACTGACATTTGCCTAGTTATTTGCTCTCATATTTGCCATTCAAATGTTTTCTTGCCTCTTGCCATTGTATTGTTCTAGGCCAACAGGGACAACAGCAGTTACAGCAACAACAGCAGCAACAACAGCAGCAACAACAACAGCAACAACAACAACAATAACTACAATTCTGGCCACATTTCATTTCGAGTGTAATTTTTAAATATTCCAAATGCTGTACACAGGCACAAGCTCTATTCATGCCATTGCTTGACTCTCTCTTAACATTTTCTCTTGCTCTGTCGGTCTTTTGTGGCGCCTCCACGCGAGTGCCCCCAAACATCATCTATGCCACAAGCACATAACCAGTCAGGCTCCCCCTTTCGGCAGCCCTTGCTCCCCTCTCCGCTGGCACATTATAGTACAACCCATCGCTCACTACGTTCCTTCCGCTCTGCTTCGAGCTGGCATTCACTTTTACTATTGTTATTATTATCGCAGTTGTAGTCCTCATTGTTGCTGTTGTTGTATTCGACGTTAAGCAAGGATCTAGGTCGCTTTTTGAATATATTGTTTGTATCTAAGATTAGTGCGCCAGATATCAGTTTTATATAGCCATACACAATACAATATCATTTGCATATCAGTGAGTCAGTCACTGTACTCGAGCAACAGAGATACCCAGATACGCATAAAGCACTGGCAAGAGGAGAAATAATAGTACACACAGTTAACTCTCAGTTTTCAGTTCCCATTCTCAATTCTCAATTCCCCATTTGGCAATTGGCAATTGGCTTTGTGTATTTCACTTAAATTTGAGCCACATTAAAGACACAATCCCCAGCATAAAGCAGTTAACATGCTATTGGGCATTTAACAGCATCTGTTACTGCAAATATAAAAGTCATGATTTAAATCAAATTGTTTTCAGATTCTGCATGCAGTCCCTAACTTTACGCAACTTGACTATTTATATGATATAAAAATAAATAAATATAATATCATTTTAGTTGCAACTTCTACTTATTTAAAAACTCGGAAAGCTGTAGTCGGATGCAACCGACAGTGCGAGACCTTGTACTTTCAAATATCTTCGGTGTTTATTATCCGATTGAGCCACAATTCACTGCACATATAAAGGTTATCATAATAATTTTGTATGCCAAAACACAAGTTTGTATCTTTGAAATTGTGGCTGTGGTTGTTTTTTGGGAAAGGGGGAGGAGGTGTCAAAAATCTAACACAAACTTGATCTGCTTGCACTATAGGGGCATTCCTTGATTTGTATTTCATAATATTATAATTGTTTTAGGTCAGTGTTGCACTGTTTTCAATCCTATCACTTAGATACGTCCAAACTAATCTGCCTACCCGTCATGTATAACAAGACTCAGAGCTATCAAGAGAAGGAAGCAAAACAATTACCGTAGTTTGAATATCTAAGGGAGTCTCTAGGGTCACATTGACATTGAAGTGAAGCTTATTAGTGCGCTAAGACAATGATTGGTGACAAACAACAGCAAGGAATGAATGGAAGTTGGAATAGAAATAGAAGACTGTGTGGACCTAAAGAAGTAGCTGAAAGTGAGACTGGGAGCGAGAGCAGCCATTAAATGATTTTAAGTGGCTCACTTGGAGCTCATCTAAACAATTGTCAGTGCATTAACGCTAAGTAGACTCTGTCGCTGAGTTCGTGAATAACACACACACCCACACACCCACACACACACACATGTTTATGTACGTGGAATAACAGGCAGAAGACAGCTTGTATTGGGGGCTATAGCATGTCGCTTCAATTACGTCGCGTTACACAATTGCCTGCAATTGTAAGACATGTACGACATATGTAGGTGGGGGTGGTCGTGGGGGGTGGGGGTTGGGCTGTAGCAACAATAACAACAAACAACATAAAATCAAATTACAAACTAATATTACTCACAGTGCGTTTACTTTTCCGTATCGTTAGTTTTCACTGTCATTGGCAAACGCAGAAGCGAAATGCGAATCAGTTGGAGTAAAGGAATGGAGCAAACATCAAATTGTTTGCCAAAAGATGCTCAATGGGGCTCGAGGGGAGCCAAAGGCGAAATAGCCAAGGGGTAAAGATGCGGGAAACTGCAGTCATAGCAAAAGTAACGGAAATATAGCAGGACAAAAGCAAAAGCCACAATGAAGAAGAAAGAAGGCAGATGCCAGAGGAGAACACGCCACCAAAAGCAACAAATAAGAGTGGACTTCATACCATATATATTTGTATGTATATGTGTCATACACATACATATATAGTATGTGTGTGGGTGTGTGTGTGTGTGTGTGGCTAACAAACAATGCGAAATATAGCATTATGAACAAAAAAATTGTGTCGCCGTCATCGATTTAAGCCAAATGACTTGGGCACGATTGCGATTCTTTATATAGTACTAGAGGGGACGGACACGCATGGGTTTACTGTTAAAACGCTGGGAATGATACTCAAGCGTTTGGCTGTATTGAGGGGCAGGAAGTGTGGAGAGAATCTGGTGAATTGATGTTTACTCAATAGCGGAAAAGTGATTGAGCAGCTTCTTGCAAGAACGACAAGACTAAATACTGAAGCGAATTAAAAATCATGTTATACAATCTACACCACAATCATTACTCAAGCATATAGCAGAGCATACGATATAAACACCATATAGTGAACGCTTATGACTTTCACTAAACTATACTACTATATGTAATTCGATTTTAAGCGACTTTTCAGGAGTTTACAGATTTAAACCTCACGATAGGCAACACCCCATGATGCTATGATTGCGGGTATGCATATTGGAATGAGTATGTATTAGTGTGTGTTCACGCGTAAATTTGTATTTATATAGGTGTGTTCAACGAATTCTAGTTGTTTCTGTAGTAACTCAACATTAGAATATACGCATCAAATGAATGTTTAGTACTTCCTTCATAACACACATATGAGGTGTTCCTATGTATTTGCTATTCATAATAAAATTGGCATTGGGAGGCATCAAAAATCATGTAGACGACACCGTGGCTTATGCGTCGTGGCTTATCTGTTGTTATTCTTGTGTCTTGTCCGCTGTTGTTGTTGGCCCATAATCGCTAGAGCCATAAAAAACGCATTGTTTATGCGACGTAATTGGACACCACTACCACTACCACCACCAACAGCAACAGCAGCAGCAGCACCACCACCATCAGCAACAACAAGGGCCAACAACCACCAACAACGTTGTTGACGTCGCTGCGACGCATGGTCATCATCGGCGCTTTCTGGCCCATTTCCAATGCCATTAAAAGCGTCCATTGAGCGATGAATACAAAAGGCAACTCGCAAGCAAGCAAATCCATAGTAAGAGCACAGTAGAAGCTCGAACCCGAACTCGAACTCTCAACCGACTGCCCCCACCCAATCCAACTCAGATCCAACCACATCCACCTCTGCCTTCTCCCATTCGGAGTGAACATTTGTTGTGCGCTAATCCGTCGCGTATTTTATGCTGCTGACTTGGCGAGCGGCCCAACATTTTCAGCACATTCAACAATCCAGGGGCTGACCCAGCTTACTATGACTTCCAAACTTTTGGGCACAGTCGACAATATCAACAACGCCAACAACGCCGATACCAGCAACAACACTGGAAGCAACGTGAGCAACGACAACGCAAACTTGGCTCATATAACATGCTTGTGCTCGCACATCAGCTTATGTAAATAGCTTATCAAAACAAGAGTAAAAGCCACAAAAAAAATATGTATATATGTATGAAAATAAAAAGCTTTACCTCTCCCCTCTTTCACCATGTGCATGAAGAAAAACCTGGCAAACAAGTTGGAAAATTTCAAAATTTTAAAGCGCTTTTCACTTTAGTTTATGATACAACATCGTTTTTTGCCAAATAATTTCAGTCAGCAAACTTTTCTGCACATGTGTGTGTGTGTGTGTGTGTGTGTGTGTGTTGAATGAAAAGTCTGTGAAAATTTAAATTAAAATTCTGCAAACTTTCGGCTTGTGTATTTCTGCGCAAACACTGCGCATAATTTTGCGCAAATCTTTGACAAATATTTTCACATGCTAATATCACGTGAGCCTGCGCCTCATTTCCACTGTTCCACACTTTCCCTTTTCCGCTGAGCACGTCGCATGGACCTGCACTAAACGCCGGCATCCCAAATACCAAAGGTACACAAAGTTTCGACCACCTTTCCAGTCCATGCGGTGTGCCTCCCTCAGAGTTTTTGGCAAATGGACCAAAGGATTTATTGTTGCATAATCAAATTCCGCAAGCATAAAACAAAGCAAGAAAATTGTCAGCATGCCTCAAGTTTTCCATTCCACATAGCTTGCCCAATCATTGTCCATGGGGCATGGCGCATGGGGCATGGGGCATGGAACATGTGGGCGTGTTGCAACTATTCTTGAATTAGGCAAAATTCAGAATTCCTTTGAGCGCCCCTCTGCAAAATTCAAAGATTAAAACTGATTTTGAAACAAACGTGTTTCCAACTGGGCCAAAAGCATTTCTAAAGCGAACTTCGCTTCCAAAAGAATACAAAAATAAAATAAAGTAGTCTCTACCTATCGTACGACTAGCATGTTCCGTTGAAGAAATATTCCCTTTCTCTGGCTTCTGCCTGGCTTCTGCCTGGCACGTAGTTTAAAAGTTTTCGTTTACCATTTTTCTTGCACTGGCAGAGCCATTATTTCTATACTTAACCTCGCACAGCTCCCTGTCTTGTGCCTCGTCTTCAAAGTGCAACATCACCCCAAAAACTCTTTTAATTCCATGGCATGGCCCATGTCCCGTGCCACATGCCACATGCCACATGCCTGGCGTTGCATTTTCGCCAAGCACAGCACATGGGAAAAATTTAAATGCGCCTCTCTTGCTCAGTTGGTTTTCCATGAATTTCGGGCATGCCTTGCATAAACTTTGCGTTTGCCCCAAGAAAAGGCAAAGGAGCGTCCGATGCACACAGAGGGAGGGAATCAAGGGTGCTTTGGTAACTTGGTAACTGCTGAAGGAGAAGAAAGAGAAGAAGATGAGAGGCACAGAGCTAGCAAACCAAATGAAGAAATGGCGAAATAGAGAGGTGCCTCTTGCCACTTGCCAACATCTTGGATAATCTGCATATAAACTCGTACTCAAGGCATTCTGCCTTTTAATGGTGCATGCTAGGTGGCAAGGGTATCGCGGGGCATGGAGTGCAGAAGACTGATGTTAGCACAAATTGAAAAGAATAACACGAAATTAACATGACAGACATTTGACAGAGCATATGTACTTAATAGTAGTTCAGGGTGGATTCCCCCTTCTGCTCCCTCGGCTCTTCTGTTCTTCTGGCCTTAATCAAGTGCCAGGCATGATTTATCATGCAGCTCTTTTTACAGATACGCTAAATACATTTCATTAACTTTTTCCTTCTCTCTCGCTGTCCCTATTCACTTCCCTATTAAACCGCTTGCTATGTAGCTCCACCTCAACTTAATCCAGATTATCATAACTTTTGCATAATGAAACTGTTAAAAAATATCCATTAAATTTGCAGCTCGAGCTGCGAACTTATTTTTAATCCCTGTGCACTTGTTAGAGTACTTAACTAAAAACGCTCTAAATACGTAATATTTTAGACCATGCTTCTTACCAAATTTAAACCAGACTTTGTGGTTTGTTGAAAAGTACCAAAAAGTGTATTAACATGCAAATTTATGTAACTTATTGACCAGGATGGTATATGGGAAAGATATGCTGCCGTCTACATACAAATGTCAATTGCACTATCCTAATAAACCATTGAGTACTTTTTCTCCTAATGTCGGCTGGATGCTACTTTAGATTTCCGGGCTTTTAGTACTAAGCATGAGTAGTGGGACAGGAATGTATATTCATGACTTGCGATTGCGGGTATGTATTAATGCTTCTATCAACGCCCGAGACAAAGCAAAGAATTGGATCTTCTATTCTCGGTTGCGTCTGAGAGAGTATGCACACTTCGGTATTCCAGAGACAGTGCTGGCTTCGAAGTGTTACGCTTTCACATATATTGTGTTTTCACTTAATATGCTGCAAATAAATTTCGTTGGGCGCATAAAAGTCACTGGGCTGGACAATCATAGCCTGGCGTCTGGTAAAAATCAGATACAGCTATATAGCACATGCACCCAAGTATTCACGTATGTGTATGTGTGTATATATAGTGTGTTTATGTGCCGTACATATCAAATCAATATGTGAACGCAGAGCGAAATAAAATTAAATGAATTATTTAATGAAAGAACATATGAGATTACGAAATTATGTGAGTTACGCGCAAGAATGTTTTATGAATGTTTATGGTCGCGTAAAATCTATTACGTCACGCCAGCTGAATATATATACATACATACATACCGTATATGGTCGACAACACGGATTTGATAACACACACCCACACAAACACACATACACACACACTTACGCCGTTACAGTTATGGCTGCGATACGGACACAGACACGGACGCCACGCCGCAGCGGTCGTAAGTCGAAGTCCGTATCGATGCGAAGAGGACCCAGGACTGTAATACGTAAATGCTTTAAAGCTATGTACATATATCTAAGCCGGCCGTATACCCTATGCACAAAGGTTCAGCCAAACAGTGGTATTGTCACTTGCAAGATCTACTCTAACTTACTCTAATTTAATGGACTTTTTAATGCAGAAATACAGGAAATAAAAGGACCAAAATGGATGCGATTCTTTTCGATATTACCAACAATTTCTTAAAGTTTATTTAAATATTGTAGTAGACATGGTTGTTTCATAATTTATAACTATTTAGATTCGAAACTATTATTTTTAAATAAAAGTTTTACATTAATAAGATTTATGGAATCGTAAAGTTTGTTGAATAGAATCTAAAATCCTCAAGTCAGCGACAAACAAAGAAAAAACCCATCAGAAATATTAATTTTATGAATTATTTAAAAAAAATGCAGTTCAAATTCTATCATAAATATTAATATTAATACTATGTACTAGAAGAGTGTTCCAGTGTTGGGGTACACAGAAACTTTAATTCAGTTAGTTGAGGCAAGGCATATGGACTCTGTAAGTGTGTGTGTGTGTTTGTGTGTGTGTGTGTGTGTGTGTGAACTAAGCACTCGTATCGCATAAAACTGACTTTCATGCGCCGTCTGCCATGCATATAAATGATAAAAATACATGCTAATGTCGGCTATTCGACTGCTCTGTGTGTGTGTGTGTGTGTGTTTATTTTATGAGCGTACAACGAACTAAAGCAAAGCTAATGGCATGCTTAAGTTTCAATTATTGGTAATAGAGTTGCTCTCTCCAATCACATGTTATATTTATGTCTCTCCCTCGCTTTTCCGCTAATTCCCAATTAAAGTCACGATTGTATTTGCATTTGTGTTTGCAGTATACATTTTGGCGCCCAACGTGAGAGCCGTCCTTGGCAACATCTGTTGCAATTACAGGGTATACACTTCATGGGGTTACCTAGTAGTATAATTGGCTGCACTGCAAATTAGCTTTTGTTTGAGAGATCTCATGTGCCTGAAGTGAGCTGAAGAGCCAAGGTCTCTGACAACAATTCTCTTGTCGCAATTTTCCTCATTCTCTTGCGCTCTTTCCTACTTCACCTGAATGGCCTGAGTACCTGAGAGTCTCTGCCCTGGCTGTTAGTAGAGCAATGTCACTGTCATTAATAATCACTTGAAATTCTGAAATTTGATGCAGAGTACTACTCAGCCCGTTTCCTTCCTCCTGCTTCATCTAGGTTTGTGTGCGTAATTAAAAAGTCAGCGCCTGGCAGGCAAGAGCTCGGCGATAACTGTGATCACACTGATAGGGTTTCACAGTGATGACAGGTGGAGGGGGAGGGGAGGGGTTCGACCAAAGCAACTGCTGTCATCCACTCAAGTTGTGCATATTTCCAGTCAGCAGTTTCTTCTTTCCTTATTCCAACTGTCCTTAAGGTAGACTAGCTGTTGTTGTTTGGGGCGCATCAATCAAGCCAAATCAATCGGGGTAACAACAAAGAAAAGAAGGCACAACAACAACAACCATGAAAGGGCAAATGAAATGTTCAAGGTGAACAGTGAGCAGTGAGCAGTGAATATACAGCTTTGTGTAGTATGTAGTGTGTGTCTTTTTTAGGGTTATTTGGGGTGGCAGGGGACAGTGTGCCGTCAGCAGAAAATCTTTTGATGCCACTGCATAAATGCAAATCAAGTGTATTATGTGTATTATGTTTTATGCGGGCGCGTGTTTATCTACGCCTACAGCCTTCAGGCCGGTTTAGCCTTTGGCTTTCTAATCAGCCAAGATCCTTGGTTCTTATTCTATGGCACACTGTCCTATCTGCCATTGTCCCATGTTGTGCTGGCTGTGTTTATTTAGCCCTTGGTTCATTCACAGCTGCCACTTTGACTAATTAGAGAGCCAGCTGAAAATGATCAATTTGCATTTCACTGGCGCCAATTATCAGCCTGCAGGCAGAGAGGCAACAGCAGCGGCAGCAGCAGCAGCAACAGCCAGATGAACAGCAACAACAATGGCCACATCACGTGTTCACTATATATGACCTAAACAAACCAAGGAAAACTCAAAACGCACAAGGACACAGCCAGACAAAACAAAAGACCCCAAACGAAAGGGTCGCAAAAATGCGAACCCAAACAAATCGTAAACTGCCTAAAAGGGTTGTCGCTAGCAAAAAGAGAGAGAGTAGCTGAGTAAGAGTAAGAGTAAGAAACAGATATGAAGAGAGGAAGTGGGAGTGGGAGTGGGAGTCAGCAGTGGAGCTGTAGCTTTTTGGGCCTGGTCAGGTAAAATTTCCCCAATTTCCGTTCATGTGCCATGTCCTCTGTATGCTCTATATATGTGTGCGTGTGTGTGTGTGTGCGTGTGTGTGCTGTGTGCTCTCTGGCCTCTGTGCTCTATCAAAAGACTTGGAGAAATTGAATTTTCAATTTATAGCCACAAATTATGTGCGAGCCTTTTGGAGCAGCGTTAACTGCGTATGTAAGCGAAAAATTTTATCACTTGACAAAAAACATAAATTTCTCGTTACACTGTAAGCAAAAACCCCAATCAACTCTCGCACTCGTCTAACTCACTCTGTCGCTGTCTACGAGCATATGGCAAAGCAAGAAGAACGCTGATTTTTATGACCGGTCGGGCACTACTTCATATTCAACTCCCGTAAGGCTAATAAAGCATAATTTAATGAAGCATGTAGCAGTCACTCGTGCAAGGACTTCCGCTTTGTGTAAACAATAGTTTATAATTCACAAACACACACACACACACACATGCACACACACACATGCACATGGGCATGAGCAATATATAGTAAGTAGGCTGTGGGAAATGGGTTAAAGCACAAACCTGAAATCAGCTCCGTCATGCGAAGGTGGATTGCTTGATTAGTGTGTGAGAGATCGAGGAATGAAGTAAAAGACAAAGAGAAAGATAGTGAGGGGGAGAGGGAGTAGGAAAGGAGTGAAATGTAGCTTTCATATAGTCGAGAGCGGGCGTCAGCCTTAGGCTAATTGCCTCTCCAACTCTAGCTACAACCTATGTACACAGAAAGAAAATACAGGGTAAAATAGCCGAATTTAATCCGAAACGGGATTGGTAAACGGTTAATCTCGGAACTTCTTAAATCAAGTATAAAAATACTTAAATTTTGCAATTCTATTTTATTAAATCAATCCTTTTTCGGATTAATTTTATGCACCACCAAGCTTTAATAGTTCGTACTACGTTTTCCCCTTCCTTTAGTCTTCTTTTGCTTTTGCCTAAATCATTTAACAGCTGTTACCGCGGTAAAGGTCGCGATTGCCGAATTTAACAATTTTAACAGTTCAATTTTAGCGAAAAAGTTTTGTGAAAAGTTGTGCGGCCTAGTGATTAATATGGCCAGATATGAGAATTATGAATTTAAATTAATATTTACCGAATTATATTGCCATTTGTCACACTCGCACAGAGTCTATTTGAGCTACCTGGCCTGCCTGACCGCACACCCCTAGGGCTGGAGATGCTCTTTAAATGGCGACCCTATAAACGAGGCAAAACCCCAAAAATTCAGGCCACAAAACGAGCAGCGAAACAATATGCTCTCATACCCTCTCCCCTCCCTGTGGAGCTTAACACTTTCTGTCGTCCCCTCCTGCCACGTTCTCTCTAGTGTATACACTGGCTGTCACTCAGTCAACTCGATTCACCCCGTGACTCCTTGCCCCTCGGTGCTCCATTGGCCAGCTGGCCTTCGCATTTAACATTTTTTATCGCCAACACCGTCCACATTTTTATTTGCGCCTAACCCTTTTGCCGAGGGCAGGAGTAGAGCAGAACCTGTGTGGGGCCAGGAACCCTGCTGAATGTAAGGCAACAGCACAGGAAACAGCAGAATATGCTTTTTTGAAACCGACACTCACACTTACCATACACACCCGTACAGCCGTACACCCTGCCCTATCTCCCCCCTTCAGCCACACGCAAGTTTATTGCACTTTTGTCTTTGGGTTCAATGCGGTGCGGTTCAGTTTGGCCGCCGTCCGGCGCTGTGGTCCTTAGTTTGTTCGGTCTGGCTTTTAACATTTGTTATTCTATTCATTTTAAAATTTTTTTTGTCTTTTTAATTTTTGTATATATAATTTTATTTATTTATTTATTTTTGTGACTTGTCGCCTTCTGTTTGAGTTTCTTATGAAAATATTGACGAGGCTTGCTGATTACACTTTAGAAAAAAAAACAGTATCTACTATGGCTTAAATATACTTAGATTTGCTTTGCTTGAGGTGTAACTCATTGTGAAAATCGGATATGACGCTGTAAATAATTAATCTAATGTTGTAAAAGTTAGGAATAAGTTTATAAATCACGAGTTTTTAGCTTTCAAAGACAATGTGCTTTATTGATGCAAAATAATACATATAATGGCTGATAGGAATTGGACATTATCGAATTAGGCAGGCCAAGTTTATGTTTTTAATTTGATATATCATTTCCTCCCCCTCAAATTTGTTAAAATGTTCTTAGCATGTACAGTTTTAGAGTCACTAGATTCCTTCTCTCCATGAAGAAAGCTTTAGGTGCTTTGAATGTTTGGTGCGATTTGCAGCCCAATCGGATATAAAACACTGGAGATATTGGACAATCAATTTTCAGTATTTGGCTGGGGAAGGGGAAAAGCCACAGAGTACGCGGCTGCTAGGGCGTATGCGTAATTTTGGATTTTGAGTATGAATTTCTGTATGAGTATGTGGTTATTCTCTGTATAATACTCAACAAATTCATATACAATAGTTTAATCGATTTATTACATTCTTATTTATTAAGCTCTCATTTACAATCATGCAATGACCTTAATTTGTTAGCATAATACCATAGAGTTGGCTTTAAAGCATTTTCTGGTTGATTCTGTTGCTTCTGGCACTGTTGAAGCGGTGGCCATTTGCGGAGTGCAACGTTTTATGGTTAATCGATGTTGAAAGCCGAAACGAGGATGCTTTTTCGGAACTCAAACATCGTCTCTCAAGCCAAGTCATACTGCTATGGACAGCTGGATAACAGCCAAATACGCAACTGAGGAAGAGGAAGAGGGGAAAGCAAGAAGCATACCAGGCGATGGCAACAAAAATCTAACGACAGCTTAATCCTTTTAAAACTGAGAGCACATAAAAGCAGTGGCAACGGCAGGCACAGCACAAAAACCGCAGAAGCAAAAGAAAAAAATAAGAAAAAATAGATACACCATCTAAGCCGAAGATCATATACTCTAGCGAAAGATATTAGAGACAGCATAATTCAGCATCTAGTATTTATGTTACAAACTCAGCTTTTAAACTTAGATAATAAACTATATAAAGTATTTGCTGGGTTCTGAATCGCCTCTTTCGATGCATTTTATACACTACATAACGAAATTGATAATACCATTTTTAAGGGCATAAAAATGAACTCGAGGGCTGAGACACGAGAACAATAAGATGCTTTTGGATGGAACTAAGAGCAAGTGCGAGGATGAGTACCACGCAAGCACTGAGGCAAGAGTTGAAGCGCCAGCGTGACACAATAAAGACAACCCACAACAACGCAGCAACATCAAAAACACAACAACAACAGTTACAACATTGCACAAAAGCAAAGTGTAATAACTATAAAAATAAACCGGTGCCGAAAAGCAGCAGACAAAGACAAGGGCTCCGCAAGGGTTCTCGATAGGCACGACTGATGGATAAGGGAGGGACTCGTATATGGCAGGGAACGATGTACATACGAAAGAGCATAAGAAGCTCAGTGTAGGATTGGATGAAAAACAAATTATCAAAAGCCATTTTGTCATTACAAATCTTCAAATGCCTATCATACAAATTCAACGCAAAACTAGAGCACTTTGCACTGGCTTAGTTCAAGGAGAAAAAATACAGCTCGATATTGTTATATATATGTAGTACATAATATTATTATGTACCTAGTATACCTAATAGTGGTTATAAAAAAGCTAGCGCTCCAAAGAGCGCGATATTTAAAACTAAAAAAGAAACTGCAGTATTAGGACAAAGAATATAACTTTATTTAAAATTATATTAACAAAAGGGTCTATTAATATTGTGCAATTCAGATGTATGTAACAGACAGAAGGAGCCGAGGCAGACCCCACAAAGTATATATATTCTTAATCAGGACGACGAGCTGAGTCGATATAGCCATGTCCTTCTATCTTCGCATCTTCGCATTAATCGGCCTAAGAATCATAACTTGTAATCGCACTGCTGGAGCAGTTTGTGATAAGAGCTTAGTTTACTATTCAATGCAAGTGAATTTCAAATACTCTAAAAAGAAAATGCGCTCAAGATGTAGTATATGTGTGTGGAATTGTGTTATGCACTTGACTTGACTTTGGCATAATTAATTTTACAACCAATTAGCACATAATAACGTTATAAACGTATTTTCACTTAAATTGCCGCTCTCATTCAGTTATTCTTAGTTAAGGTCTTTATTTAAGCTGTTGTCCCAGAGCCTGTGTGCTGTGTTGTGTGTGTGTATGTGTCTCTCCTCGAAGGCTTGTCTTTAAATATTGACAACGTCAAGTATCAGACTGACTCATTGACTCACTGACTCACGGGCTGACTCAAGGATCTTTGGCCATAAAACGTAGACGACAAATTTGTAGCTCATAAGATGCACATAATCGGTTTTTCCGAGTTCAGCCTGGAGTGGGATGAGGAGGTGTGGATACGAGGCAGGTTTAGGAGCCTTGGCGATAGGTATTAGGCAAAACGAAACGTTTTATGGCTTTAAGCTGTTTTGCCCAAATTTCACCTAAATTGATTGTTATATGTATGTGCTTGTATGTGCCTGCTGTCAATATGAGCCAGGACAAACACACAGGCACACACGCATAGATCAGCACACAGTTGAGCAGGACAATGGCAGGACTTCTTGTGTGTGCGTTGAAAAACTTTGTTAGTTTCAACACGTACACAAATCCCATAGCAAAGCCTTTTAATGGCAGCTAAAAACTAACAAACCACATTAGCACTGTGGGTGAGCTTGTAGCCAAGGGAGCTGAGGACAGAGCTGGCATGTCGCCTAGAGAGCGCTGATGCCTGTGTACTGTACGGGAGCAGAAAGGCGAAGCCAGCTTTAACTAAGCAGCCACGCAGTTGTTGAGATTTTCCAAGCGAAGCAGCAGCAGCAACAACAACACCAACAACACCAACAACAACAATAACAACAGGCGTCAAACACACATAACACACATCCTTTTAAAGGCACACACACACGCACACGCACACACACACACACGCAAAAGACAAATCTAATAATAAATCTAAGACACTTAACGCCTTAGCCACCAAGCATGACCCACAAAAAGAAGTCGAGGAATGGGCAAGGAGAACGGAATTGGTAGGGGAGGAAGGGAGGAATATGTAGCAGCAGGAGAGGTGAGAGTGAGAGTGAGAGTTGAGCGGAGGTTGGTTACTGTTGCCATTTCCTAGGGGATATGCAAATCGCCGCAAACCCAACGAAGCGTCGGGGCGCTGAAATGAGTTGAAGGATGATTGCCGAAAGGGAGAAGAGGGAACTGAGTGAAGCAGCGTAGCGTAAAAGATGTGAAGCGGTAAACGGATTGGCAGCGGTCCACTAATGTGCCACAAATCCATAGCACCCATTTGGGGATTTCTTTTAGCTATGGCATTTGCCTCAGCTTACCCTATCCTACCACACATACTCCTCCATGAAAGATGAAAGAGGCACAAAGGAAAGTGATAGGCAAGTGGAATAGCCAGCAAATAAATTCGAGTAGATAAAAATTAAATATACGAGCCTTGGCATTACCATGTGCACATGCGTACATACTTTCACATCCTAGACCTCAAGTTGCAGTCGCTCAATTCCTTTCAGGCCGAAGAGTTAGGGTATGTGAACAGCGACTAGGCTAGATGAGTTAGCTATAACTTTCATTACGTCGTTGGCGACATCAGTGGCAACAGCAAAAACAAAAACAACAACGCTTTCTTCTTCTGCAGTTGGTAATTTAATTGAGCTTGCGGTCAAACGCTGGGAATCATGGGAAAATTACTTGATTCTGATTTGATTTGCCTAGACAACAATCTAAGCTAACTCGAGATTCCCGGAATCCATAGTCTACACAACAGACGCTGGATTTCTGGGATTGTGACTGAGTGTATGGGTGTGTGGGTGTGTGTGTGTGTGTGTGCTTGAGTGTCTATATCTATGTCTGTCTGTGTGCTTGGGGTTTCCTTTTGTTTCACTTGGCGCTCAAGTGGATTAGGCCAGCAAACACTTTTGCCCAAACTTTTGTGGTAACGGACTGTCTGGATTCAGCAATGGGAAAGAGGGTGTAAGTATTTGTGTGTGGTTGGATGTGTGGTGTGTGTATCAATTTGGATCCTTTTTGCCAGGTCTGACCGCTGAAATGGACAAATGATTGAACGCCTGGACGCACAATGCCAAACGAGTGCTGAGCACTGCGCATGGAGAGAGGGGTGTGAGAGAGTATGGAGAATGGAGTTGAGAAGTAGCTGCTCTCCACAATGATTACCCAAAACTAATTTGAATTTTATTGATTCAATTCGGCGCGGCTGTCTTAGCAGACCATTCGTTGAGCTATTTTGGGAAAAGTTGATGTCAGTCCTTTGGCTTTTATCTGCATCTGTCCTTGATGATGTGTTCATGGCTTGCTTGAGCCTAATCTGCTTTTGCCCAACTATTTCACCACTGAACGGATGGAAAGGATTGACAATGAGTTCTCAGATTATGCTGGCTGCTTTTAATACTGTAAATTGTATTTTAATATGATAAACGCATATGCCCATTGAAATCACATTATCAAAGCATTCAACTTGGGTTTCACTGCTCTGATTTCGCCCCCAACCTCAAGTGCGAAACTTGAACAGTTTTAACATATTGACAAGCCAAATTTTTGGGCTAGTTTCTCTCTTCTTTGCTACATCTCTGTCTGTCTGTCTGTCTGTTTTGAGCTCTTAAGCAGATGGGATGATGGGATGACAGGCTTAACTGGAAATCTGCTGAGTGAATGATAAGCAAACAGCTTGCTAACTGAATCAGTGAAAGCACAAATCAAATTAACTAGCTGCTGATTTGCCATATCATTATGTACCAGCATATATGCTTGACTATATACAAACAGCAGTTACTTAGTCCACTACAAACATCATCAATCAGCAAGCACATTATGTACTACTTTAGCAGGTACATAAAACTGCCAGAGCTCAAAATGGTTACTCGCAGACTATTTAAGATACTCTTTACAGACACAGCCATACCCCATAATTTCCATAATTTGTATAGAGTTAATATCAAAATACTACTAGGATATCAGGTCACACCTTTCAAACCGCAGAAGGCAACATATTAATATATAAAAATCGTAATATTTCATTAGTCAAGAACGGTGAACATAAGTGAAGCCAGAAGAAAGAATTGTGATAATACTAAAAAACCATTATATTTCGAAATTCCATTAGGTCGTCAGATCATCATTACATCATTTTATCATTTTAACATCATTTTATAAGTTCATCTTGTCATCATCTTTGCATCATTACGTCGTTACATCATTCCATCTGCTCAACACTTTACCAATCTTATATTCATGATTCGACCACAACAAACACGCAAGACTGCTGCGATCAACTCACTCAGCTCGTCTTCCTGATCAAGATCAATTTATATATAAACGCCTCCTTCTGCCTGTTACACACAAATGTCATTTGCACAAACCTAATAGACCCTTTTATACTTCTTAACATGGAATAACTCTATTTACAGCATTTTAAAGTTCAAATGCGTTTTAAATTCAAATACGTTTTTGACCAAGTTCGCAAAGATACAAGCTTACCTAACAGATACAAACCAAACAGGGAATTGGGTTTGTGTGCTTTCGGTGTGGCACTGCCTGCTTCTAGGGGCTATCATGTTCAGTGCTGTCAGCTCACATCATAAACTGATGAGCTGCACAGACGACGTACATGTGGCATGTGTTTGTGTGTGGCAAATAAGAGCACGAATAATTACACTCCACAAATGAAATTTGATTAATTCAATATTTACACAGAGTTTAGTTCTTTTGCTCTCTGGTGAATTCGAGTGGTGGCTGGTACTGTAAAAACGAAACGTGCCTCAACACTTGTCCAAAAGTTACACACGCACTGACTCACTGTCATACCAAGCATGTGTCTGTGTGTGTGTGTGAGTGTGTGTTTTGTGTGTGTGAAATTCAATGTTTGTTTAGCTAATAAATTTTCGGGCTGAAGTAATCAAATAATTGCCGAATGTACGGAAAACACAAGAGCATAAGAATATGCCTTGTTTTATTGCCATTTTATTTCCTAAAATTTACGAGCGGCCAAAAGTTTCGGTTTGCTTTTAATATTGGCCCATGAAAGCCAACTACAACAACAATAACAATAACCATAAGAACATCAAACAGCAACAGTAACAGCAACAGCAATAACTTGAACTTCAACATAATAAAGTACTACTAGAGAAGTACTACACACTCGACTCCAACCCAAACACCAAATCGTGTAACCTATTATTGATGACGATGTTGCAGAAGTGATGTCGTTTCACATGACAAATCGTGGCCCAACCGAAATGGCAGCGAATTTTTGAGCAATTAGTCGAGAATCTTTTTTCCCTACATAATTTAAACGAGCTAAATGAAAAACTACGCGAATAAAGCAATAAAGATAGCGTGATAAACTGCGACAGAGACCATTTAGACAGACTCCCAGACTCCTGGACTCGCATTCATGTCACGTCACCACCACGATATTATTTTATTCAAATTATAATAAGTCAAGTGTTGAAAGTGTAGAGATAGCGAAAATGTGATAAACCATTTCTGATCTTTTTAGACCCTGTACTTTAAAAAAGTACAAAAGGGTCTATTAAGTTTGTGCAAATGACATTTGTGTGTAACAGGCAGAAGGAGGCGTGGCAGACCCCACAAAGTATATATATTCTTGATCAGGACGACGAGCTGAGTCGATCTAGCCATGTCCGTCTGTCCGTCTGTCTGTCTGTCTGTCTGTCCGTCTGTCCGTCTGTCCGTCCGTCTGTATGAACACCGAGATCTCGGAAACTATAAGAGCTAGAGACGTAATTTTTTTTTTGTTTGGTTCGTGTATTACATAGTCAGGCCAAGTTTATGTTTTTAATTTGATATCTCATCCCCCTCCCCCTCAAATTTGAAAAATGTCCTTAGTATATACAGTTTTAGAGTCACTGGATTCATTTTTTGCAGGATGAAAGTTTTAGATGCTTTGCATGTTTGGTGCGAGTTGCAACTCAATCGGATAATAAACACCGGAGATATTGAACAAACAATTTTCAGTACTAGGCATTTGGCTTGGGGAGGGGGAAGCCGCAGCAGTATGCGGCCACTAGGGCGTATACGTGATTTTTGATTGTGAGTATGAATTTCTGTATGAGTATTGGTTATTGTTTGTATTTGCGTGTATATTTGTTGTATAAGTGTATGTGTGTATGGATAAGTACATGTGTATGTGTATGTGAGTATGTTCATATATGCTGCTGCTATTATCGACGCCCAGGGCAAACCAAAGTACAGGGTCTCCTACTGTCGGTTGCGTCCGACTGTAGCTTTGCGTCCGACTGTAGCTTTCCCTACTTTTTTAAATTCGTAAAATCGTAAAATCAACTCAGCGTAACGCCTGTACATGTGAGAGAATCTACTGTGCGTGTCAAAGCAGCGCTACTCAGCAAAGAGCACATGTGATATGAATTATGAGTTTTGGGCACCACTGTTGGAATATCGTTGGAATATCACCTTGTTCAGTTTAAGTTCCTCTCCTTTTTTGATCTTCCAATTCAAATGATATTCTATCATAACTACAAAACATACTGCTAATCAAGGATAGTAGATTTTACTATATGTTTGTAATTCAATCAATGATTTAGCGATCTAAAATGCAGTATCACGTTACATTAACCCACATTGATGCGATACAAAAGATTTAAGTGTGCACATAGTATATATATGTATATATAATAGAATCTTTTTATGAAATCAGAGACGTCATTTAAGTTTAAAATCCGTTTCATTTAGCACAGAGAAAAATGTATCCCAAAATTCAAAGATACATGTGTATGTGTGGCCAGGGGGTGGAGAGGGGCGTAACATAAATAAACGTCTATTTAAGCGTAACGCTGTTGAAATTGTGTCATGAACTCCGGAAAAGAAGACGCGTCAACACAATCTCACACTTGTATACACACACACACACACACACACACCCGCACACACACAGCAGCACAAGAAACAACAAAGAAAGTGAGTCAGTCTGTTGGCTGGCTTGGTCGCTGGGTCGCTGGGTCGCTGAGTCGCTGAGTCAAAGGAGCGTGTCGTATCTACAATCAGTTCCAGTCTCCCAAGCGCTTGCATATAAAATTGTTTCGAGCAAAAATTACAAATTCCACAACTAACGTGACACAGCAGCTAGTGCTTCCTGCCCTCACCAATCACTTCTCCTACACACTCCTCCTGCCACATGGCCTACTATGTACTATCCCACTGCCGCTAGCTTAGCATCCCTTTTGGCTTGTCCAGTGACGCTTACCGAAATATACGAAATACGAAATACGAAAAACGAAATTCTGCTTCAATTCTGTGCTGTCTTGCCTGTCTCCCGACCAAACCTATACAGCTCTCGTCTACTGCACAGAGTATATATGTATGCTGCTGTCCAATGTTGCCCATCTACATACATATATCCGTACAGCCCCTCCTCTAGGTCCCCCCAACCGGCCACAATTGCTGCCCCGCACTGACTGTGGTGGGCGTGTACCACAAATGTTTTGAGCCACTCAAATGCAGCTCAGAGGCAAGTGGTTCGCTGCGTGTGTGTGTGTGTGTGTGTGTGTGTGTGATAACGAAGCACATGGCCGCTGGCTGGAAAAACAACAATGCACGAAATTTAATGCCAACAGCAAAAATAATGAAAGTATTTACTTTGCTAAGCACAAAAATATGTCAAAGTAAATTTCACTTCATTTTTTTCGCTTTTCTTTTTTCTCCTTTTGCTCTTGCTTTTCCTCTCGCTGTATCCTTTCACTGTAAACGCGTGTGTCTCTATGTGTGTGGTGGCGTTTAGGTTGAGTAGGTTGACTTGGAGATGCGTTGCACGTAGCCACGTAGTACGAAGCATGTAGCATGTAGCATGTAGCAGATTTTCCTCTGGATATACCCTAGGCGAGCCACAGGTCAAGCCACGTTTGCTCAGCTAGCACTGGGTAATAATAGCCAGTGTGCCAAATATTCTTTGTTAATTTATATAACTTTTACTTTATTTAACAAAATTAACTATTATCTCCCATCATTGGTTCTTCAGACTGTATGGTTATTTAGACTGTGTATAGTATATATATATTTTTAAGATCTAGAATTTATTCTCTATATGCAGCTACAGGGTAGAACGTAGTTCATACTATGTGTGTTAGTATGTCTACTTCAACTTATTAATATTTATACGGCAACTGCAGTTAGTTACAGCTCCAAGTTGTTGCTGTTTTTGTTATCATTACTTTAGCATACACTGAAAGAGACCGTCTCTAGATTCAAGCAACTCAGCAGTTGTGTCCATATAGCAGACAATATTGAATACGCTTATGAATGAGCAAATTTCTATGCTGAGAAAACTTTAACAAGTTCCAGCTCCAGTTAATCAAACATCTGAAAGTTACCTAATTCGAACTAAAATAAAGCGAAATTAGCTATCGAGTTAAAGTCTGCATAATTGGTTATAAAAGTTAAGGCAATTTTAAACTAGGAATGGGATATTAGCATATGAGTATTATTTATATCGATTATTACTTATTTCGAAATCTGTGCTTATTGGCGTACACATGTATATACTTACATACACATATACCAATGTATATAGTATGTGGGTGTGTATGGCCTCCTTGTTGTGGCCTGACGGATAAACAAGCGAATCCATCAATCAAACGCACGTAAGCGCACACAAAAGTGACAATCTAAATGGGGAACCAGGAGGAATGTGGGTGAAGTGAACCCCAACGTTAACGTCAAGGCATACCCAAACCCAAACCGAAACCGAAACCGAAACCTTAACCTCAACCGTTCCCATCATATAAAGGGAAGAAATACCCCGAGAAAGAAGTGTATTCAACATGCATGCGAGCACTTCCTTTACTCAGGAGAAATAAATGAAATTTTTGTCGTATATTTATCGGGCATTACCCATAGGAGCCGAAATGAAGCGAGCTGAAAAGAAATGAAATAAAATGAAATAAATAAAAATAAAGTAAAATGAATATGCAATGATAAAAAAATCAAATGTGCCACACACTCCACACATACCCCACCCCCGTTTTACATTGCTGGAAAATGTATCGATTTGAATATTTCCTGGTTCACTGTTTCGCATATGAATGAGATTTCATCAACTCTTACTAATGTGTAATCTTTGTATCATTTTGTCTATTTGCAGTAAAACGGAATTATTCAAACGGAAGCTAATCAAAATCAAATTCAAGTGCGATAACGACGACAACAAGAGCGGTAACGATAACGATAACGATACCGATACCGATATCTTCTCGTTCGACCGTCAAGCTGAACGCGTTGCGTGTGCATTTTTTTTGTTTTTTGTTTGGTTTTCACCTGGAGCACACCGTTTACTGCAAACATATACAGCAGATATATAAATATATACACACACACACGCGCGCGCGCCGTGTGTAGGTGTGGGTGAGCGCGAGTGCGAGACGGACGCAGCACTGGTAAAGATGGATTGGACTCGGTGGCAAGACGCTAAAGCCAGAGACAAAGCTGGCAGCAGCATCAGCATCAGCAGCAGCAGCAGCAGCAGCAGCAACAGCAACAGCAGCATCCGCAGCAGCCTTTGCGATTGCGAGCATCAGCACAGCCAGTGGCTTCCCATTTGATTCGTCCAGCGTTCATCTAGTAGGTTCAATCAGTCAGTCAATCAGTCAATCAACCAGTCTCAGCCAGTCTTAGCCAGTCAACCAGTCAGTCAGCATCAGAATCAGGATCAGGATCAGTATCAGAAATCAGTATATCAGTATCAGTCAGTGCACACGTCACCAATACCAATAAGTAATCAGTCAGCAAATCAATCAGTCAATCAGTTAGTCTGTCAGTCAATCAACCAGCCAGCCAGTCAGCTAGTCAAACGATTGTTCGCTGGGTTGTCTCTGTACCATCTGCAGTAATTGAGATCGTGCCTCATACGGCATTCATAACTAACTGTAAATATCATAATATATCAGCACATAGTCAGATCCGATATTAATAACAACAAGAACAACATACCATAAACATAAAACACCATAAACAGTTTATGTAGTGCAGTGTTAAATAAAATTATCGCAGCGACGAAACAACATCAAATATACGAATTGCTTGACGACCCCATAACGGGAGGAGCGGCGCATGCTGCAGGTTTGTTGGCCTAGTGGAAGCGCCAACAATTGCAGCAGTAGCAGCAGCAGCAGCAGCAGCAGCGACACAAGCAACTTCAACAGCAGCAGCAGCAGCACCAACATCATCCACAACAACAACTACAGTAACAACAATATACGAACTAACAACAGCCGCCTCAGCACTGCCAATGCCCTTATTGCCATCATAATAATCAACAACGTCATCATCGTTTGTTTAGATTTGATACAAGTGAGTTTAGTACAACATTTAGCACTTAATGCATGCTCATACTTTACTACATAGTGTAAGCCATATACACCAAGTAGTATACTCATACATATAAGCCTTTTCTAACTGTGAATAATGTTTGAAATTTCAAACCACCATATACATATATTCTTCATGTCATATCTATCGATAGATAGTAGTTGAGACACTACTTAAAAGAACATTGGAGCTAATGGTGGGATATTAATCCGTTTGCTTTATTAATTTTTAGATCCTGTACTTTAAAGAAGTACAAAAAGGTCTATTAAGATTGTGCAAGTCTGAAATGTATGTAACAGGCAGAAGGAGGCGTGGCAGACCCCACAAAGTATATATATTCTTGACCAGGACGACGAGCGGAGTCGATATAGCCATGTCCGTCTGTCTGTTTGTCTGTCTGTCTGTCCGTCCGTCCGTCCGTCTGTATGAACACCTAGATGTCTTGAACTGTAAGAGCTAGAGTTATCATATTTGGCAGTTAGATGCACCTATTATGCAAGCAGATCCAGTTTGTGATAGATTTTTTATACCTTCCTCCCCTCCCCCAAAAACCGCTAAATCCCCCACAGGCACAATTTTAAAGATACAGACTTGTGCTTTGGCATACAATAATCTTATGATAACCTTTATCTGTGCTGTGAATTGCGGCTCAATCGGATAATAAACACCGAAAACTTCCATCTCGAATATCTTTGGTGTTTATTATCCGCTTGAGCCACAATTCACTGTTCAATATCACTCCTCCAACTCAACAGAATACCAAACCGGTTTTAGTTAGGACAAATACCTTTGAACCTAAAGCATATGTATGTGTACATATGTCTTGCTGAAGGAAAGGGCTTTACTCAAATATTTTTAAGAAGTGGATAAACTGTTAAAGTTTATTTGAAATTTGTTCTCAACACCTTATCAAAGTGAACATCAGTAGCACAGTGATAATGTTTGGTCTTAAACTTGTACTTCAGTTCAGTTTCGTCCTCTCTCCGTATTTTTCGCTGCTGCACACATTCTCTTTCACTGTATATCAACATCAGTAATAGCTGCATATACTCTAATCATTCTGTTTAGTCACATGAACTCACCTTGAGTAGTGGCAGGACATGTACACATGTCTGCTTGTGAATATAGCTTATCGCCAATTATCGATTAAACATGTATGTATATATATGTATAAGCAGTAATTAATGCCAAATCTCGACTCCACGACTTCGTCCAGTGCCTAATACTCAATTGAGAATCGCAGTGATTGCAGTTATGCGCACTGGTCTCTTGCATGGCGACCCAAGGGCGTCGTCTGGGCAATCACAGTGCACTCGATACATTCATAGTGTAGTATTCATGGCAGTTGCATTGACTGCAGGTCGAGCAGCAGCAGCAGAAGAAGCAGTAAGACATCCTTAGTGCACCTAGTGCATTTCTAACTAGCCTAGCCTCGCCCATTCTATTCGCATTCACACACACTACCACACAACCACTCCACTCTTGCCTCTTAATTTGTCTGTTGCTCACTCGCTACTTATCTATATATCTCTCTTGTTCTGTCCATTCCTCGCTATTGGGCAGAGCGGACTTCATGCAAATCTTATGCAAAACAGAACGACCACGTTAAACGCAATCGAAACGGTACCGGGATCGGAGTCGGAAGGGGGGCTCTTGTGACTGACTGTAGGTACTGCCTGCCTGGCCGTGGTGGAATCGTGCCCTGTCGGTTGCCTGACCAGTCAAACGTTTGTCAGGAGCCAAGCAATTTGTACAAACATTTGTGCAAACAAAACGCAGCAGGTCACGAGCTACTCACAGCTCACAGCTCACAGCTCTCAGCTTATAGCTCCATAGCTCAATAGCTCGAAGTTGGCGGGGATCGCGTGACCCGCAAGTTTTACACAGTCAGCAAGGTAATTGCTCATAAAACGTCGCCGTGCCGCCAAAGAGTGGCGATAAGGAACCCGAAACCGTTTATAACAATTATACAACGCGCTAAGCAGCCTTTTGGGATGCCACCCACCGCCCTGTAGGGTGGGCAAGGCAGGAAGGGCAAGCGGCAATTAAAGCGACAAGCGACTAGCGAGTGCTAACTGGCGAGTGGCAGGTCGAGAGTGTGTAAGTGTGAGTGTGTGCCGCGTGAGCAACAGCAGGTGGAGGAGGAGTGGAGGTGAAGGTGGAGGTGGTGGCTCTAACTCCCACTTGCCTGGGAGTTGAGCTTTGATTACGGGCTAAATGTATAAGCCAGATACGCTAACGCGCCGCGGCAGTTTAAGATCCCTGCGCAGCGCACCGCTGCTCAGTACGGTGCTGGAGAGCACGCTCTCGCTGACCCGCATTCATCCGATTGCCTCGCTGGAGCTGCCCGGCCTCGACTATGCTGTCCAGTCACAATCGGCCATTGGGGCCTTCCATCATCGTGAATTAGGCACCTCGCTGCGCAGCGGCATTGCTGCCATTACCGCGGCCAGCGCCTCTGCTGCCGGGGGCATCTCTCAATCCCAGAGCGCATTGCTAGGACGCTACGGTCCAAACGCATCCATTCGCAACAACGAACGAAAGATTGTCCAGCCCAAACGGTATGTGCATATCTCCTACACACTAACAACCCAACAATACTCCAAATGTAAATACAAAAACACAAAAATTCCCGGAAAGCTACAGTCGAACGCAACAAATAGTAGAACCCCTTGTACATATATTTTTTAAATCACGTACTTTAAAAAATGTACAAAAGGCTCTATTAAGATTGTGCAATTGTACATACATTTGTCAGTTCTTAATAGAGAATTTTGAACTTTTTTTAAGTACAGGGTCTAACAATATGAAGGGCTACTTGGCTTGGGCTTTAATTTAATTTTAATTTCGAGCAGCAAAATTTAAAAAAAAAATTAAATTAAAAGCAAAAACATTGTAAAGAAAATATAAACATTTTTTTAAAAATTAACGCTTATTGCTATATTACTCTTTTGGTTTGGTTGCCCTTTAATTTCGAATATGAATAAGTACTTTTCACCGACTGTTCACACAAAAAGATAACTGATTGTTTCAATGAAAATTATATACATATAAGACTTTCTTATCTGCTATAACTTCCTTAAAACTGTGTCGACTGAATATATATTTGCAAACGTATAGACGGGGAGGAGGGAGGAGATATAAAAATATGCGTCTATAATAACAAGGAATCGAGTCTCTAGCGCTTCTAGTTTGCGACATCTTGGTGTTCATACAGACCGAAAGACAGACAGACTTAATAGACGCCTTTTAACATTTGTAAAGTACAAAGTCTAAAAGTTTTAAAGCCATAATCGATCTGCGGTATTAAGTATATATATAAATTTTATTAGGAAATTGATTTAAGATAAATTAAGGTGGGAGGTGTGAAACCCCGGGGGGCAACAAAATTCTCAATTAAAGTTCTAATTAAATTTATCGCCGCCTTTTTTTGCTTCGCGCCTTTTGTCTTTTCTGTATTTTCTGTATACATATTTGGGGTTTTTTTTTGTATTTTGCTTAAGCTACGTCGACTTTGATTTATTTAGCAAGCAAAAGGCGCCGAAATATAAAAAGCCGCGAGAGGAAACTTTGCCGTTGTCGTCTGTTCTCTGTTGGGTTTTTGACTTGGTTTTTCGGGTTGGCCGTGCCGATCCTCCCTTCTTTGGCTACCCCTGTGCTGGGTTTGCCCTTATCCCCACTTGGTTTTGCATATGGCAATAATTCAATTATGCACAACAAGGCCGTAAAATAATTGGGCGCCTTTGTCGCCGCAGGTCCTGTGTCCCGGGCCCTGATGCTGGTTTTGGTCGTGGTTGTGGTCCCGGGCTCTGGGTTCGAAACCGAAATCACTTAAAAAACCGCAAAAACTTCTGGCTTTGTTAATTCGTTAATTAAATGAGCCTGGCTGACTCTCGATGACAGCTTGTAAACAGGAATTCAACTTTAAGGATTACGCAATGAGCGAGGCCACAATAACAGCCCAACAGACCCCACCACACTCCACCACCCGTACCTACCTGCCCCGCCCATCCCCGCCCCGCCCAATGCTGGCTGTCATCCGCTCATCGCCTCATCACTGTCTTCCATTGATGACATTGGCTGGCAGCAATCTTTGCTTATCAAAGGCAAACAACGACGTCAACGACGTCCACGACGACAACTCATTTAAGCGCACAGAGCTAAAGCTACTCTTCTAAGCCAGCCCCTGCCCACACCAGCCAGTCGCCCCCGTCGCCTCAGCCGCCCCAGCCGCATCTTCTCAAGTCGGGTCCTTAATTAGCATAGAATGTGTTTCAAAAAGCCACTTGAGCTAAACATTCAAAACACCTACACGAGAGACGATGCCCGCCCCCAGTTACAGTTACTGCCACACCCTCAGCACCAGCCACAGACACAGCCGTAGATCCAACCTCATACAGCCCATCCCATCCCAATGCCGAACGACTGTTACGACCTTAGATGCTTGCGGCTAAGACTTTGTGCGAAGACTATGTGTGGCACAGTTAAGCAAGGCCAGCTATCGCACACCAAGGGTATGCACGTTTCCTCAACCATTTGGTAACGTCTTCCAAAGATAAGTAAATACTGAAAATAAATTATGATTCTTAATATAAATCCGAGATTTTTCAAAAAACAAAACTAAAGTCTACACAAATAAAGCTTTCTTCGTAACTAAAATATTTAGAATATTTTTTCATTTTATCGGATATTTTACGAATTTTAAGTGCTTATTTTATTTATTAATTTAAGTGGAAAGGGTATTTTATATTTATTTAAGCTCTATGTTAAATTGGCATAGAGCCTTACATCAATGGGTTCATTAGACCCCGTAAAAAAGTACTAAAGGGTCTATTAAGTTTGTGTAAGTCAAAAATGTATGTAAAGTATATATATTCTTGATCAGGACGACGAGCTGTCTGTCTGTCCGTCTGTATATCTCGTAAACTGTAAGAGCTAGAGACATCATATTTGGCAGTTAGATGCCCCAATAGTGCAAGCAGATCAAGTTTGTGTTAGATTTTTGATACCTCCTCCCCTCCCCCAAAAACCGCGAAACACCACCATAGCCATAATTTTGTGCTTTGGCATACAATAATCTTATGATAACCTTTATCTGTGCTGTGAATTGTGGCTCAGTCAGATAATAAACACCGAAGATACTCGAGATTCAAGTTTGCACTTAATGCAGGTTTTTTTTATTGTTAAACATATAAAAGTCCTTGACACAATGTCAAAATAAAACTTGATTTAAAAACTACATTTGAACTAATTCAACTATATTCTAAAAGCTTTAAACGCAAACATAACCTCAAATCATACCACGTAACCAAAAAAGAGTACAACAGGTGCTTAACCAGTTTTGTTTTTAAAGCTTTTTTTAGACGGCAGCGCACAGCGCAGTCGACGTCGCCGGGCTGCACGTGATGCTCAAGTGTTTGGGATAAGCATTTCCGCTCTTCAGACATAACGCGAAAAATGCACCCCCCAACACACACACCCATACCCACACCCTCACACACACGCACATAAATAAACGCAAACGACTTTAGCGCTAGTAGAGGCGTGCTTGCCAAAGAGAGGCGGGAGGGTGAGTTTTACTGGCTGTTTAGGTAGATGAGGAAGCACAAAATGAAATTGTGACGTTGCTGCCACGCCTCCAGCAACGCTATGCTGGCCGCCCATCTGCCATTCAAAAGTAATTTAGCGTTTAAAAAACATTTTTCTGCCTGACTTTTAAAGAAAGAGAACGCAAACTTTTTGCATAATATGCCGTCGCGTTCGTTTGTGTGCGTGCGCGCGTATGTGTGTGTGTGTGTGTTGGTGTTGGTGTTGGTGTTGGTGTATGTGTCAACACTCACCTGTTTAATGTGGCCACGTTTCGTCGTCTGTCTGATTCAACTGATTGTATTATAGCACCCACTAAACAGACAAGGGTACGCCCCTACCCCTCCCCCACGCGAAAGACATTGCTTTATATTGACTTTAACGTTTCACTGACTACACGTGCGATAAAGGCACGTCATATATGTACATATGTGGGTGTGTATAAGTGCGTATAAGCACCTATGTATGTGTGTGTGTGTGTGTGTGTGTGATCGAGTATGCAACGCAATTGCTTATGAAAATCATATGCAGTAATCTGTAAACAACTAATGCTTATAGCCAAAATGAAGAGCATCTGAGCCTCAAGAAAACCCCGAAAAGGAATATTCTTAAGTATCTCATAAGGGTTGCCTTCAAAACAGAAAAAATTGTTCTTAAGCCTTGGGTAATTATCTCGCCAGACCTCAAAGTTTGTGCGCTAAGCGTTTATAACTTTTGCGAAGGCAAAAAAAACAACAACAAAAAAGTGAATAAAAAGTGGCAATTACAATCTGTTTGGCCCACTTTAACAGAGTTAATTAGAAAAGTGTTTTGCCACTTGTGCGCATATTTTCCCAGTCAGTTAACTGCCTTGGATGCATACCCATATACATATTCCCTGGCAATTTAAGTGCTTGCTTTGCGACCATATAACCAGGGTAAAATCCCATCGAAAAGTCACAAGTAAAAGAACCGAAAGATCCGATCAGTCTTTTGCTTAGGCTTATTCGAGTTACAATACAATTCGTAATACAATTTGCATGGAGTTTACACACTTATACATAGTTTATTTTCTTGGTACAATAAGGACATCTGCTAATGCTGTAAACAGAATAATATTCCTATCACATGTGCGCTTTGCTGAGCAGCGCTACTTTGACACGCACAGTAGATTTTCTCACATGTGTAGGCGCTTCAATGATTTTACGATTTTACGAACTAAGTTCTTTTGAGTATGAACAGATCATCAGATTTTAACAACTCCTAATTTTACATCTATAGAGAAACACACATTCTAAAATAAACTATATAGAACTAACTGGGTTACGAGTATTACATCAAAAAGTATACCTTCTGACAATGTTTTCTTCCGGTTTATGCCATTTGCTAGACTCTTTTTTGATGGCCCTATTTACGCAACGAGGAGAACAAAGCCAAGAAATATAATTTCTAGAGTCGCTCTGTTCCGCTTTATTTTTGGCATTCTCTCATTTTATCTTTAGCTCTGTGGTCACAGCTCTCATGATCTATTTACATAATTTGCGGAAACAGCTGAAAGAGCGTCGAGCCATCAATAATCTTTTCTCGTCGGTTTTTTAGTTTGCCACGCCCCTCTGCTCCCCACTGTGCAGCCCTGCCGCTCACTAATTATGTGCATGGGCTTGGAAATGTTATTGGTGTCATCTAGTCATTATTTAATATAAGCCCGATTTGATAAATTATTTCCGTTGGACACAACGTGACGAAACTTGTCTATGGGGGAAGCAAACACGACGTGCACTTTGATTTGTGGCCAAGTCTTGTTGGCTTACAGCATAGCACATAGCAAGTGCTGAGCTCTGAGCTCTCAACTCTGAGCTCTCTGAGACTTTCAGGGAATCCTCTCAAGTTCTGCTCAAGAGCACAAATGAAATCGCGTCGAGAGCGCATCTTTACTATCGTCACGCGTTTATTTACGCAATTAATCAATTTAGCTGGCGCTGTTTGTTGAATAAGTGATAAAGATTTATCACTCACCCTCAATCATGGGGCAGTTCGTCTTAACGTTAGCGAACCACAAGTGCTGTACTTCCTCAACTCTGTGCGTCTGCTTCGTCTTCGTGAAGCTTTAAGTGCACATTAAAGTTCAAGCTAGTACTTCACATTCATTGAACCCAAAGCTCTGACTTTTGCATCTCAGCGCACATGAAAAGCATTTGAAAACGGTTCAGAAACGCGGAAACGGACCACGAGATGCCGTCACGGATAAGCATTGAATTGTAGGTGGGGATGCTGACGATGGAAATGGTGGATGGTTGGGAGGTCGGAAGGCGGGCGGGGAATTAAATAGAGCTCGGTATTTACTTAGACTTAATCAAGGCAAGTCGAAAATAAATGAAGCTCTCTATGATGTTCTATTACATTTATCTTTTGGCTTCCATTGAAATATTTCTCTGTGCACATCTGTAATGTTTTCGCTTCATTTTCATTAGGGGAAAGCTAAACAAATTTGCTTACAATTTGAAAATTATTACAACTACGTAACCGATTTAAGCAATCATGGTTAAAATTTACAGAGATTATAATTAATCAAGCAGAACAATTTACATTCAATTTACATAAGCAGTTGGCTCTTCATTAAACAGTTCTTCAAGTCAAGGTAGAGACCTCTTCCTTTTCCTTTTCCCTTTTTTATGACTACCAAATTTGTTAAATACACCGAAGAGTATTCAATATTATTTCAGCTAAGCTAGCGACACAAGCTTATAATTGATCAAGCGATACAATTCAACTCTCATATAAGAAGTAAGCTCTACATTAAGCAGTTCTTAAATCCAATGCCCTATCGTTCTCCATGTACTCAGACCAAAAAGAAAACGCCTTTTTTCATTCACATTTTTGTCTTTTAACGCGCTGTGATTTTTGTACATTACGCAACATTGGACGGTTGATTGGGGTTCAGGCTGCACACAGCGGGACCGGGATGTGCGGAATGGACCCACAGACGGCTGTGGGTGGTGGGTGGTGGGCTGTGGGCTGTGGGCGGCAATAACACCTAGAGTTTGGGCAAATGGAGGGACGTTTGCTGCATTTTGCGGCCGGTCAATGCACCCGGGAGAGCACAGGCTAAACTGCATAGCCAGTGAGAGAAATCAAAAGGAAAGGCAGAAAAACATCGTTGTTACATCTGTACCCCCCCTAGGCCGCCCTACCTGCCACCCCTGCTCCCCCCGCCATCCCCTTAGCTGCTAGATGGGCCCGCAGATACGGATGTGAAACCCTGGCACGGCCAGCAATGTCGATGTTTTCGTTTTAAGTCGCGGTATTTTGGCATTTTGGCTTGTCAACGCTAACGCGCGGGTAGACGAATGTGCAGAGCGAGGACTGGGCGATAGGAAGCGGGGCGGGGCAGGGCGGGACGGGCGGTGGGGCTGGCGTACTTATTAAAAATTGTGGCCCGCGGAACATTGCACATTTTCTTAGGTGCAAAAAGTTGCACTTGGCGAATAGCCAAAAAACCCCATAGCACCAGGGCACACAGTAACAGTGGGTGGTCGGTTTGACTGATTGAGTGGTGGTTTGTAAGTGGTGTAGGTACCGTTACTGCCCCATTTCCCTCACTTGCCCCCTCTCTGGCTTCAACTATTAAGTGTGGTGTAGGCAAACGAAGCCAAACCAAACCAAACGAAACGAAACGAAACGAAACACGCGAAACTTGTCGGTGTAATGTAATAAATTTCGAAAATGTCCAAGAGTCCCACTACAACGGCTTGCCCAATGTGCATGGATACACAGCCTACACATGGGCACATATACACACATGCACATACATAAATACACTGTATATACATATATATAAAGCTGATACTCCGTTTTCCTTATTTGCTGCTTTAAGGAGAATTATTTTATAGTATCTAGGTATGGATATGATCGAAATTAATTTAATAAGTAAATTACTAATAAATGAATTGTAATAGTGATTGGAAGGGGAAGGACGGAAGCCACAGCGTGTGTGCGCTCAGCGCGTATGCGTGATTTGTGATTGCGGGTATGTATGTATAAATGAGTATTTGAGTTATTGTGTGTTTATGCGTATGTTTACATGTATTTGTGTAGCGATGTTTGAAGTGTTCTACTGCCAGTTGTGCCCGCCTCTAGCTTTCCGAGCTTTATTTATTTGGAACTATAGTGATATAATAAAACGAATAAGTTTATCATATAAACAGCATAGTAATTACTTTTTATTTTACGGGAAAACTCACTTTCTCAAATTATTTATAGTTAACTTAACACTTACTATAGTAATCATCTTTTGAGTTCTCCTCATTTATTTATTGCTCACATTCCCGATTTTTATTTACCCTTTTGCCGTAAGGTGATTGAACTCTGCTTTGACATTTTGCGTTTTTGCAATAAGCATGCACAACAACACACACTAGCGCACACTCACACACACCACCCACACGTCCATACACACATACACTTACACACATACACTCCCCACTCAACAACCGAAATATTTTGAGTGTGCTTTCAAGTTTAAACTGTTGCTAATCTTTGCTGTCTCCTGCCTAATTTATGTTGCTTCATCAGTACATTCAGCTTTATCTGTTTTTATTTTCCCTCTTATTTTTGTGTGAAATATGACAGGCAATTTATTAATTGTGTTTTATATGCAGGGGAATTTTGGATTTGATTAGCTTCGTGTCGATGCAAATGCCACAGAGCTTAGCTGTGCGAATTTGAGTGTGTTCTGTGTGTGTTCGTCTTGCCTGCAGGTTGCAGCAGCGCTAGCTTTAGTATTTGCCTAACAAATTGAAACGCAAATGAAATGAACTTTAATATGCATACAATGTAAATAGACGCGAGGAACTTTGCCGCAAGGAGCTGGCAAATGTTTTGCATAGTTCACAAAATCAAGACTCCCTCCCATTCCCCTCCCCCACCCCCGTAACGGTATACCGCTGTTTTTCCCAATCATCGCACTGTCGCTGTTATCGGTTATCCGTTATCTGTTATCTGTTTTTCGCACTGGCAGATATTAACATCTCCATTCTCGCTTATGGCTAAATTCCAATCAGCAACGCAAATTTGGCAAGGCGAATACGCGGCATGAATTGAGACTGAGACTGAGACTGACTAGCGCAACGAAATTGTAAAAATCAAAATTCGTGAAAATTCGTTGAAATTCGCTAGAGAAAATCCCACAAAGTTGTTTGGCTCTTGGCCTTAATTAGCCGTTGAAGTTGATGGATTTAAGCCACTTTAAAGCTGCAATTGACTCCCTTTGCTCAAGCTATGCAAATTCAACTGCTCTCCTTTTCACTTCTCACTTCTTCCATGCCAACTGCCGCACCCAACTCAACTTCCCCCCCACCACCTTGCCATTAAATATATGTATAAATGTACATAAGTTGCAACGCAAACGCAAACGCGTGTAACTTGCACACAAATGCTTTGCCAAAAGGCAAATAGCACGAGAGAGTGGGCGGAAAGGGGGATTGGAGTAAAGAGATGGCATAAAAATAGAGAGAAAGGAAACCAAACAAAAGTACACACAAGTTGCGAAGCATAAGAAAAAATATAACTGCAAATATTTTCTTATGCTTGTATCAAATGTAAGCATGTAAATATACATATACACACACAAAGACATTCGCACACACACACACACACAGACAGATAGATACAATGCGCTGCAGTTGTTGGTTGCTACGCATAAACGAGGGTTGCCAGAGAAGTGGTCGGAAACTCATTCTACGGACTCGTTATGACGTGCACAACAACTTACTGCACAACCCTCGATGTGGGCAACAGTCATCAGACCTACTTCAATTTGCTGGATCGCTGCGAACTTTTAAAATATTAATAACAAAAGAACTTAAACTTTCAATGAAGACAACGCGCCCAGGCTCCGTTTGTATGTCTCTCTATCTCCCTATCCAACTGCTGTCTGTAGCTGAAAGTAGCTGCTCAGTCACAACTGACTCACTGCCAGGCAACTGAATGGCAATCAGCCAGGCATCCAGCGATTGCCAAATGCCTCATGCACACACAGAGACTCATACATTGGCATGTGTATGTATGTGTATGTTTACGTGTGCTTGTAGCTAGTCCTTAGCATAAACCAAAGTCTCCAAGCCTTGCAGTTCATTTCCATAGAACAGGCATCAGAGCAAGAGCAAGAGCAAGAGCAAGAGCAAGAGCTAGAGCCTGAGCCAGAGCCAGTATCAGCTGTTGTTGGGATAACACGGGAAAAGGGCAAGAAGCGGCAGATGAGTAACTCAAATTGCCCTTAAATCGATTTCAATTGCCGCATAGAGATTCTTCTGCATATCAAATACTATCGCATTAAGTGTGCTTCAAGAGACTGACTATTTTAATATGTTTTTGGCATATCCAAATTTGAATTCTTAAATTTATATCGCAAATAATGAAACCAGGCTCAAAAAGCAGATAGATTCTCGGAAATAAATTTGAAGTAATTCGGAGAGAATTATTCGATTGAATGCTCGAATCGACATCTGCTCCATGTTAAAGTATTTGTGTGCTTGGCAATTAAATATTTTGAGTAACTGAAGTCATACGTATGCTTAATATGTTCACAAATAAATTATGTAACAACGCAGCATAATACGAGTATGAACTGTAAGACACACATATGTATGTACATATGCACGTATTGATTCTGTGGTGTCAATTAAATTGTTATGAATCGCCTCGATTGCTCTCTCCCAATACTGTGTGCTGTGCGCTTACATTGCGTATACGCAATGTTGACCAGGCTTCAATATAAGCAACGA
Organism: Liodrosophila aerea; assembly: GCA_035045005.1. Classification (NCBI taxonomy): domain Eukaryota; kingdom Metazoa; phylum Arthropoda; class Insecta; order Diptera; family Drosophilidae; genus Liodrosophila; species Liodrosophila aerea. Next base: position 1,691,756 of record JAWNNL010000485.1, read on the forward strand.
TGCGCACAGGCACCTCGCATCCCAGTGGATATTTGCAAATGGATTATATAAATATCTTGGTAATTGCTTGATTGGACTTGAAATTGATGGAATTAAAAGCAAATGTGTGTTGCAATGGAATGCTATGGTATGGGAAGTTGCAATAGTTTATGAGTATTAATCTATATAAAGTTATAATAAATTCAACAGCTCCATCGATTAGCACCAGTGCGCCTGTCGCTCTCTTAAGAGTCTAATAAATCTTGCATTCATAGTTTAGAAGTGTTTAAGTTGCCCGGACCCAAAGAATTGCCCATGCCCACTCCCACTTCAGGGGAGTTCAGGTGCAAGTGCGACTCTGCAGGCCCGGCAAAAGTGTAATTAAATATCCATTTAGCGTAGATTACGTTTCCTTCGGCCAACAAACGCGCCTCGGCCAGAGACTTGCAGCTGTGTTAGGCAGACACATTACCAACTTTTTGCTTCCTTGGGAAAACATGCTGGAAACCCCCTAAGAATAAGTAACGCACCAAATGCAACCAAGTTTCTTGTCCGTACGGAACGCAAAGTAACCGAAGGGATCCGGAAGCAGAGCTTGTTCGGCAAACAGAATGAGGAAAAGACGGGGAACTTTAAAGAGCTGCTTATGTCTAAATTAATTTAAAAGTTCTTTCACTTGAAAAATCGTGCGGCCTTCAGTGGTGCTTAACTCTCGCTCTAGCTCGCCCTTCTTTCTATTTTTTCTGTTTTTTGTTTTTGTGTTCCCTGTGTACCTTATCGTGAACTGGTGTAGGGTCTGCTTGGGTCTAGTCTGGTGTGGCTCTACTCCCTCATCGACCATCGGCCATCGACCATTTGTGGCCGCTTGAGAGTTGCCCGCGGCGACTGAGCCGTTGGACAGTTGAACCAGTGTCCATTGGACAGACTAATCTGCAGGGGGATAGGGAAGACACAATGATGCTCCCAGGCGTTCACTCGTTTATTAAAGATTATGCTTATAATAACGACGACAATGACGACAGGCAGCAGTATGCGCTCCACACAGAAAGAACCCAAGCCAGGACAGTTTCATCTACCATCTACCATCGAACATCTCTCAGTTCCCCAGTTCTAACTTGCAGCCCATAATGATGTTGATGATGTTATTTTTCGAAAATGCTCTTCATTGTGTGTAAGTGTATGAGCCTCTGCTGTTAGCCGACTCTTTCTTCGGCTCTCTCTCTCTCTGTTATTCATGCTGGTTTTTTTTTTCATATTTTTTATGACATGTTTTATTTTATTTTATTTTATTTCATGGCTCTTCGGCCGTTCGGTTCATATTTTCTTTGGCTCTCTTATTTTATTTTTTTCTCGTTTGAGCCATTAAAGTTTGCTTTTGCTTTTGTTTATCATCACTGGACCTGGACCTCAACCATTTTCATATTCTTTTTCGGGCTCGCGTCCATTGTCATGCCAGTGGCCGTGGCAAAGGAGGATAGTGGCGGCCGCAAGGAGGAAGGGGTGTGAGAACAACAACGCACGTTGAGTGTGACGTGATTTGTTTAGCAATTTTCTGGCTTCTTATGTCACTTGAAGCGGCGCGTTGCTTGCGGTGCCGTCGGCTTAGCCATCATTCCCCTGGCGACAACACTGACAGCAAAAGAATGCGTATAGCTTAATAAAATATGTTCTCCAATCAAATTGCAAGAAAAAGTGTAAATATTTTCAGCCTGAATTCCAGTCGAATATAGTTATAAAAACTCGAAAAGCTACAGTCGGATGCAACCGACTGTAGGAGACCCTGTACTTTCCTTTCCACACACACGCTAAGAGACACTCGCACATGCACACATAGCGCAAAACCACACGCAACCTCGTACGGAAACCTCGAATATCTCCGGTGTTTATTATCCGATTGAGCCGCAATTCTTAGAACTGATAAAGGTTAATTCAAGATCTTTGTATGCTAAATCACAAGTTTGTATCTTTAAAATTGTGGCTGTGGTGGGTTTTCGCGGGATTTGGGGGATGGGGGAAGATTTCAAAAATCTAACACAAACTTGATCTGCCTACACTAACTGCCAAATAAACTTTTATTTTTAAAATAAATAATTGACATAAACTTTATTTAAAGCCGCATACACCTTTCTATATTGCAAATTTTAAAGCCTCTAGCTTTAATAGTTTCCGAAATGGACGCGAAAGGACGCATACAGACTGACGGGCAGACGGTCAGATAGACAAACAGGATTACCTCGACTCAGATCCTTGTCTTGATCAAAAGTATATATACTTTGTGTGGTCTGCCACGCCTATTTCTGCCTGTGTACAAAGTTATTATACCCTCTTTTACCAATTTTCAGTGGGTGTTTTTTGTCTGTTGGGGTTGGCTGTTACATAGTGTAAATCGAGAGTTATGCTATATGGGTCATAAATGTGGTTCAAAATTTGTGCCACTGTCGTCGGTATTCGCTGGAGCCAAACGCTGACCCCGCACCCAACGCAGCCCCTATTGCCCTACTGCAGTTCCAGTTTCAATCTCGCTCTGTAGCAGATGACTTTCCACTTTATACATATGTGAGTGGGGACAGACCAGAGGGTTGGGTGGGTAAAGCCTTTTGTGGCAGCAGCAGATCCTTTGTGTGGTTGCCCTAGGTTCTCGGCTGAAGCGTCGGCAAACTGCGTCTCAATCGCTCATACAATCATGCCACTGCCTCTCTCTTCGTTCCTTCGTCCCTGCGTCCCTGCGTCGTGTGCAACACAGACTAAGTGCTGAACTCTTTCTCTGGTCATATTACTCTTGTAGTGCCCATTGTTTCTCTACTCTGTTTCATTTCTATGTCATTTCCGTCGCCTTTAGCTGCTGCTGCTGCTGCTGGTGGCATTTCACAGCTAATTTCAACGAGAAATTTTTGGATCGTGAGATTAGGTGATGACAAGGGGGCCAAGTTTATACAGTGCGGGGGATAGGACGAAGGTGAGCTTAGTGATGGGGGGAGGGGGACTACAACCATAAGTCATCCGACCACTTGCCTGTGCGACGCTTATGCAAATTTGTGCCAACTGACAAATGGGGCAGCATTTGCACAATGCCGACGACTCAACAGAGTGGCAGAATGGGGAGTGGGGAGTGGGTGGAGGAGGCAGGCAAAGGGGACGCAGAGCGAGAGACCTAAGGACTCGAAACTGAGCATGCCAGGCTCTGGGGCGTGTCTATATAAATGTCATTTGGGTATTTTTTTCTGGTTTTTGCTTTTTTCATCGGATTTTGTTTGGTTTCTTTGATACAATTTTTTGTATTTTCTTATTTAGGTTTTTTTCCAGACATTTTTCTTTTGTTTTGTTTCAGTTGGGGTTCCTTTTTTATACCCTGCACCCATTAAAAATGAGTAAAAAAGTGTATAATAACTTTGTGCGTATGTAATAGGCAGTATTCAACTGAGTCGTTCTAGTCCTGTCTCTCCGTCCGTCTATCCGTCTATATGAACGCCTAGGTTTTAAAAGTAATACAAGCTAGAGACTTTACTCTTCGAATGTAGATAGGTGAATACCGGATTCAAGTTTGTATCAAATGGAAAATACCACTAAGATCGGTTTAATTGGATGCAGGGTGTTGTACTGTCGGGTGCGCTCGACTGACTCGTTATGCTCTTTTATATACATTTTTGGGTCGCCCGCTTAGCCCGACATGATGATGATAAAGTGCACATTAAAAAATATTTGCCATTGCCTTTGTTATTGTGTCGTGTGAACTGAATTTATTTATTTGCGGGCCGCGCTTTGCATTCACAACTAGAAAGAGCAACCACAAGGAAACGGCAGCAACAGCAAGAACGAAGGCAGCTGAAGGCAGAAGGAATAAGTGAAAATAGTTTGTATTTAAAGCGGGAAAATCAATACAACCTCTGCACTTATTTCACTTATTTCGTGGCTCAAGCCGGCGCGTGTGTGCGTAATCATTATTACTTGTTATTATATAATATAGTGGCAATATAATTCACACTCGCACACACACACACACGCACCCACACTCTCTTCCTTGTCAGCTCTTATCAACATGATGCAAGCCGCAAAGATGAAGTCTTTGCTTTTAATTTTTTTCTTTTTCTACCGTTCCTTAATTTTGTTGCTGGCAACGAAAATACGCGTCCCGTTAGAGCCACACACACACACACACACACGCACACACACATGAAATAATTTTCTTCATAGTATAATAAGTGTAATAACTTTCATGTGTCGCAACATGTAGTATGTGGCGCGAGAAGCTCTTGCAAACAAGTGCGAGGGGCAACCAAAGAGTTTTCGTCTTCCACGATTTGCTCACGGCAGCTTCTCTAAAATTCAAAAATAGATTTTAGATCAAATGGAAGCCGATTGAAATTTACAATTATATTCTATCGAACTTCCTTCAAGATATTGTAGTTAGTTTCGTGAAAAGACTCACCCAGAACCGATAGCTGAAGCTAATATGTAGTTGACTTGCTGTTTCATATGAGAAATTACTAAAAACTACCTTTTAACTATGTAATATTCAATTCAACAGCCACAATTTAAAGACACAATTTTGTGCTTTAGCATATAATGATCTTATGGTAACCTTTATCAGTGCTGAGAATTGTGGCCCAATCGGACAATAAACTCCGGAGATATTCAAGATGAAAGTTTGCTTACTAGGCAATGGGGAGTAGCGACCGTGCACTTAATGTGTGTAGATAAGTGTGTATGCGTGGTTGCGTGTGACTTTACGATATGTGTGTGTGCAAAGGAAAGTACAGGGTCTCCTACTCGGTATTCGTAAGAATGGTAGCTATCGTGAAAACTTCTGAGGTGACCCTCGCATTTCACTCATCCTCTGGATGCGCACGTATGCGTGCTTGTATCTGTGCGCGTGTGTGTAACACTTAAATGGAATTGAGTGCGAGTGGGGAGTGGGGAGTGGGGAGTGGGGAGTGCGTTGTCCTCATTTGGCACTTGGCGCACAAATCCAGCGTAAGACAATAAAAATCGTTGTAGGTGAAGTGTAGTTAGCAGTGTATGAGCGAGTGCATGTATGTGCGAGTCTATTTTGGTGTGCGTGTGAGCTCAGTTAAAGCATAAGGGGTATTTAAATATATGAGAGAAATGCAAAGAAATGCCTCAAGAGAAAATTAACACGACATCTGTGAAGGGACTTCCGAAGAGCAATTGCAAATGCGAGTATGGGCGAGGACAGGAGCAGGGTCATTGAACAGGACAATGACAGGTATCCTGGTCTAATTAAAAGCAAACAGTAACCGAAACCGAAACTGAAACAAAAATATAAATAAAAATAGAAATAGAAATGTTTAAATGTCGAAAAAACGGAAAGTAGTAGTAGTAAAATCAAAAGACAGCGCCAAGTACCTGACAATTAAAATCAAGTAAGAGTGCTACAGTCGAGTGTGCTTGTTGAGCACAAGCACTGCTTATGCACGTGTACAAGTGTGAATAGTTGGGAATTATGCCCAAAAGTTACAAGCATTGACAATTGAGTTGAAATGAAAGCCCTGGCAAATGTCCTTGACTAATAGACGTTTATCGAATATACAAATCGATATATGTGCATATACATATATGTACATATGTATCCGCCTATATTCTGTATGAATCTGCTGAAACCTAATCCAGTAAATCCGTACACATATGAAATAACAACATACAGCTAAAGAATATAGAAAGAAATCGGCGGATGAGGAAGAGCAGATTGTTTGTGAGTGCTCCACTGAGGAAATGCAACATTCTGGTTTCCTTTTGTTGATCCTGCCGCGTTGCTTAACAAATTGTGACCTACTCAGGCCAACAAACGAGAAAATAGGAAGGCAGCGAGAACGACCTGAAATAAAAGCCATCGCATTGTCAACTTATTGTTGCCGTTCGCTGCCCTGTTGCTATGGCATTGACAATACAATGAGACACACAAATAGTGTGCCGTACGATCATGATTACAACTGTTATTCGCAAGTTATTCATAATGCACTCATTTCATTTTATTCAAATTATGATTCACTTAATCGCTTTCTGGCTTCTCTGACTTTTGCATTTATGCGCAATTATTTTTGCCATTGGCATTATGTCAGCCATGCCACAGTCATGCAACTTAATTGGCTCAGTGGTTCACTGGTTCAGTGGCTCAGCGGCTCACTAGGGCAACGGCGTGCAATTGAGCCAAAAAGGGTTCATTCATCACAATGCCATTCACAAATTGCCGTGAATACAATGAGCACAATGAATACAATAAATGATGCCAATTAGCGAACAAATCTTTCAATGCCAATCAAATGTATATATTAAGCATGTAAGCATGGCTGCTCTCTGCTACATATATGTACATATTTATAAATGATTTCATATCTGAAAAAAGTTAAAGTTGCAGAAAAATACTCTAGTCGCGAGTGCCCTACTGACGGTAGCATATATTAAAGCTTTGCATGAATAAAGCTTTAGATACTTTGAATGTTTGGTGCGATTTGCAGCCTAATCGGATAATAATCGGAGATATTCGACAATCAATTTTCTGTAGTAGGTATTAGGCTTGGAGAGGGAGGAAGCCACAGTGTACGCGGCCACTAGGGCGTATGCGTGATTTTTGATTGTGATTGTATGTGCAGTAGTGATAATAGTCAATAGTTCTTGCAGCAATACTAAAATGAATCAAGTAATAGCAGAAGTATAGTACTTATGAAATTATAAGTAAAACTTGTCATGTACTCCCGACTAGAGCAAAGCACATGCTCCAGTCATAACGCTAGCAAACTAATGAGATTGTTACCTGCGCACACACACATACACATTCGCATGGAAAACTGCTATATGGTGTATGTGTTACTTAATTAGTGCGCTTCACGTTCATACCTCGTAATTTGGTCCCATGTCAGAGAAAATAATCCAAGGCACTGTCTCTGCCAGAGACAGATACTCAACTCCGCGAAAATCAGAACGCGATTTTATTGGAGCCGTCTATCTGGTATGTAATACCCCGGCCTGAATGTGGCAGAATCGTTTAAGGCACGTTACGGAATCGTCTGAATTGTATTGATTTGAATTCCGGGTAAAATTAAAAAGGAAACTTGAAAGGAAAACTGTGCCAGGAAGTGACTCAACTGGAAGACCAAATAATGCAAATACACTTTGCCCACACTCTCTCTCTCTCTCACTGTCCTTCTGTTTCTTTCCGCCTTAGTCACTCTCTTCGTCTGCCCCTCCACCCAAATCCATTACGGACATTTTTCGACATTCTTTGAATGTACTTTTGTTCGCGAGTAGCGCGCATTTGTGGCAGACCGCTGTATCCCAAGGAAAATAGGTTTTTCCTTGAGATACCCTAGACAGACTCAAATGGATAAAATTTGATTAATTTTTTTTGTTTAATTTTATCATCACTTCATCACATAATTTGCTTGTATTTATGAAGAATATGGTTTAGAAATTGGAGCTGTTCACATATGTATGTATATATATGTTCGTTTGCAAAGAGTATTCACACTTCGATTGCTTACGATACGAAAACTTTCTTGTTGTTTTCTTCACTTTTTTATAATCACTTGACCTTTTGCTCGGTGCGCGCTTTTAATTTATTTTTTATTTTTTCAGCCGCAGTTACAAGTTTTGTAATTTTTTGTTTGCTTTCGTTTTTTTATTTTGGGACAAGCGTAACCAAATGTTTAACTACAAAAAAAAAACAAAAAAGAAAATGCCAAAACCAAACTGAATGCGAAATAAGTAAAACAAATCTTGAAATTGACTTCTTTTGCTGCAGGATACCGCGAGTTTCTGTGGGTGTTGTTGTGGTTGTGGCTGCTCTTACCTTTTTACAAACTGTCGCCTTTTTGAGTTGTTGCTGACAGCGTGAAAATCAAGATAAATGTATTGGTTCCTCTTTACGATTGTGTCTGTGATTGTGCTGGTGTTGGGTTTTTCACTGTTCTTGCTGCTGGTAAAAAGGCCAGTTTATTTAATTTTAGATACAATTCTTCAAGGAAGAAAAGCACACAGTCAAACTCCAAAACGAGCGGTGCAAAGTAACAGTCTTTGATTTATATTCTTTGCTGACTGATGCTTAAGAAGTAAATATACTAAAGTGTGTCCAGAGTTGCTGAATCATAATTATGTATGTATACATAAGTAAAGTAAAATATAACAAAGGATTTTCATTTGCTTAGCATTCCCTTAAGAGTTATAATTAAATTATCTAAACATGTATTAAATAGTAGATCAGAATTGGCTAGGGATACATACTATATATTATAAAATTCTGAAAACAGTTAAGTTTAATTGCAAACAAAGAGGGGATAATGATGAATGTATCGTATGTATATGTATTATACATATTTATAAATATTTAAATATACTCGCTGGTTCGTTTTGTGCCATGAATCGAGAATGACAGTAAAAATTAAGAACTGGGTCTCCTACTATCAGTTCCAACTGCAGCTCTCCTGGCTTTTTGAACATAAAAGTTAAAAGTTGAACGAAATCTAATGACTTTTCTAGAAGAGTAACACCTCCTATGCGTAACAGGTATTAAATGGCTAAAAGAGAACAAATCTCTATCCAAAATGATAAGACAATAGGCGCGCAGGACTCTTTGTCACCTAACACCTGCTTAGGTTGGTTTTTGGTTGCTTACCAGGCACTATTTTAAAGATACTTGCGCCTGGCTTCTTCCACCTATGCTGTGAATTGCAGCCCAATCAGATGATACTCACCGGGGATATTCGATAATCAACTTGATATGCTAGGCAAGGGGGGGCATTGGGATTGTGGATATGCACATGTGAGTATTTGTTAGTGTGTGTGACAGCGTTTATATGTGTGTATAAATATGTGTGTATTTTTTCGGACTGTATTTTTCTCTTCTTAGGTTAAAAGCAGCGTTTAAAAAACACTTATTTCGCTGTAGAGAAACTACAAAATGTAACCCTTTCCTATAGCTACTGGTTACACCACAAATAAATACAAATATATATACATATGTATAGACAAAACGACAGACAGATGAAGTCCAATTAATCGCACCACTAATCCACACAAAGTCAGAGGAAATCACACGCTCTGCTTGGGTCAACACGAAAAGCAGAATGTGTCACCTACCAACAACGCTCTGGAACATTTTTAGCGTTCTGCTCAGCGAAATGAAACGACAGATAGACCGTATTCAGCTGTGGATATCATTCTATTTACACTGGAAAAAACAGTCTTTATAAGAAAGTTTTAATGTTCGACAGAAGAGAAGGCCGAGCAATCTCCCTTAAGAAGTGGCCACACTTTAGTTAATGTCCTAAAATAACATAGTTTTTCTATTAATGAAAATCAATTGTCGAACTTTTACCTGAATGAAACTACAACTACTATACATACCTGCCATCTGGATGCACTGAATTAGTTCAAATCACAGCGTTAAACTGGCTGCGCTTGAATATTTAGTGCTATTTGAAATGCTGAAAATTCATTCATTAACAGTCAGAAGTTCATGGAACCTAGTAAAGCCATGTGGTTGCTGTGGGCGGCTGAACTGTTGGCTGGGGTGTAGTGCTGGTGTAAGGGGTGTAAATTCGGTAGCTCAACGTCGATGGCCACTGACTAAGTGCTGACTGCTCTCTGCTTGGCTTGTTAGTCACGGCTTAAAAGCTTAGCGTATAAAACTGAAATTATGCGCTGCCGTCTATATAGTAGAGTACTATGCTCTATGTGTGTGTGCGAGCGTGTGTGTGTGTATATGCGTGCTTCCTGTTGCTTAAAGCAATTAAACGATAAGCGTAATCTACGGCGTCAATTTGCCAATTGTCGCTGTCACAAGCGCGTGAAGGCGTCAGCGCGGCATTTCAATTAGTCGGCAATCCCAATTGAAATCCAAGCACAGACTCCACTCACATATACAGCATGTGAGTGTATGTATGTATTTATGCATGTATGAGTGTTACACCCTACACACAGACGTTGTGTCTGTGTGTTGGTGGCCTTTGCGCATATTTCATGAACTTGAGAACGAGAACAAACACAATACACAAATGCCAGAGTGTGTACATATGGGTGACATGAGGAAGGAGGTGGGTGGTGGGTGGTGGGTGGTGGCAGGTTGGTCATATGGGGAACAGGTGGTAAAGGGTGGGCTGCTGAGTGCGGCCAATTAGCACAAAGGCATTTGGCTAAGTACACAAAAGTGTTTCCGTTTAGGCAGCACGTCAAGTGACAATTAGCCAAGCCGCAGTTGGCCCCTGATTCGGCTTACATTTTTGAGAGGCCTCGAGGCCTCGCAGCTCGCAGCTCGCACCTCGCAGCGCGCACCTTCTCCATCACACATACTTGTACGTATCTAACAATTGCCTTCTGTTTCTCTCTTTTTGGCATTTCACAGCGTTTTATCGCGCAAGCTAAAGCCACATCTGGTCGCCGACACCGTTAAGCAGTACATAAGTCGGGCGCAACCAACAACCAAAAAGGGTTCCCAAGAGCAACAAAATAACATGGAGTTTTTACGAGGCGTCTATGCGTTTATGCAAGTGAGTAGATCATCGGTAAGTGTCAACTATTTCCATATTAACAACTGTACTAATCCATATCAACTTGCTCTACTTTTTATTCCGGCAAATTTTGGTTCTTGTTTTACCACCATTACCACATACTACTGTACTACTGTACTCTCTGTACGATTCGAATCGATTCGCCCCAACTCGACTCGACTCTTAACTGACAATCAATCTTCATAAATGCAAAAAATATATATTTTTATCTATGAACACAAAAACAAAAAAAAAAACATCAAATATGTACCATCTGCTACTATCTTACATATTACTACTTCTACTACCTTTTGTATACGTTTAACAATCAAATCGAAAATCTAAAAAAAACCAATGCTAAAAAATGTTATTGTTAACTTCAATGTATTCTACACTACTTGACAATTCTATGTCCTTTACAAACCATGTAAAACCAACAAATAACTCGCAATATGATAAACATTAAACATTAACCATACTATCAACAACTGAGTCATCACCTTGAGCTGAGAAACCAACAAGAACGACGAAGATACACTACTGTGGAAGGAGTAGGGCATATGCTTAACAATATTGAACCGTAGCAGGGGCATTAGGGAAAGATATATCTTAGTATACATGCATATGTATGTGTATCTAGATCAAAAGAAACTACTCATAACATTCTCTACATCAAATAACCAAACCGCATAATCGTTAAAAAATTGATCATCCAGAAGCAGAAGGAGAATCTTGCATGGCTTCCATTCGAATATTCTTTAAGCAAATCCCATTCATAGGGCCCCAATCACCCATTTTACAGCCAGATGTGATACTTCGTGAAAGCGAGCGAGTGAGCGTGCGTCTTGATACAAATTCAATTGATAAAGAACGAAAAAATGTAAAATTAAACAAATGTAAAGTAATCTCAGCATAATGTGAATCATAATGTCGCATTAACATAAATCGTCGTAGAAACAAGCAGAGGAAGACAACAGCTACTACAGAAATTACAGTATACGCATTCATCACAATAGGAATTAAATAAATGACAGTGAAAACGACAAAATGCAACAAAAGACAGTCAACAAAAACAGAAATATATACACATATATGTATGTATTTATATATGTATATAAAGAAACTACCGCCAAGTATACAGCAACAACAAGAACAACAGCAACAACAAGAGAAATAAGACCAAGAAAAAACAACAGCAATTGCATAAGCGGCAACAACAAGCATCTTCATAGAACGACCACTTGCCCATTGTCCATTGCCCATTGTCCATCTAATAACCATTGTCCATTCGCCATCCCATTCAGATTCAGATTCAGGCAATTACTCTCTCTCTCTCTCTCTATTTCGTGCTCTCTGTCTCTGTCATTGTTTACCTATACATTGGCATTTATTCGTTTCTTTTCTTTCGTTAAACACACCAACACACAGACAGGCATCCAAGCACACACGGTTCTTCTACTATGTACTTACATATCTCTCCTCTGACTTTGTCCATACAATATACCCTACATACTACTTGTCTAGACCTGTGCTCTACTCATGATTGTTGTTTTGATTTGTGTTAACTCCTACAAACTGTTATCGTAATTGGCTGTGTAATCGATTGATATGTTTAGCTGCCTTCTTTTGCTTTCCTTGCGTTGTGTCAAATTAATCAAATTATGCATTTTTGTAGTTTAACATTTAGTCAATGTCTGTGTCTGTGTCTGTGTCAATGTCAATGTCGTTGTATGCGTGCGTGTGTGTGTGTGTGTGTGTGTGTGTGTGTTGTACTCGCGCATTACGTATACGAGTAGGGTGCTCTCCCCCACCCCTGCAGTAACCTCAAGCAAGTGCACTAGCGAGAAATATTTTAAATAAACCAACTACTTTGCATTATGTATTTCAAATTCGTACAATAACTACTTCCGATAACCGATAACCGATCGATAACTGACATGAAGGTCGACTACAGCAAAGGCAGCGGCGTTTATGAAGCGACCCTCAGCCTGGTGGGCGATGCGAATGCGGCAGTTGACCCAGCGACAGCAACAGCGACAACGACAACGCCAACGACGACGACGACAGAGGCTGAGGCAACAGCAACAGCAACAGCAACAACAAGAGCAACTGCAATTGCAACTGCAACAAAACTCACAGAGAGACGCACAAAGCAACAACTGGCCGATAACAAAGCAGAGGCAGCCGCAGCCGCCAGTTCAGGTCTTTGCCTGGCCCAAAAGCCTCCATGTCCCGCCCACAAGCAGAGCGAGAACGAGAGCCAGAGCCACAACCAGAGCCAGAGCCAGTACCAGAGCGAGCAACTCCAGTATCAGTATCAGTCTCAGTATCAGTATCAGAATGGTGTGATGATGCAACCAGATGACAGTTGAGAGTGCACCGAAATGTGGGCAGTTGAAGCCAAAAGCAGCCATAAGAACAATGCAATTACTATATGAACAATGATCAATAATGAATGTTATCGATAAGAATAATTAATGCTAACCATGTGATAACTCGTATGTACTATATGTATGTGTATATAGGCCATATACTTATGTATAACACTTATTAATGTATGAACAGCAAATGATCGACACGGGACGCGCAACGTAACGTAACGTAACGTGACGTAACGTAAAGATACGAAACCAATACCGTTAAACAGGGCAACTAACACAGTGGCCTTAGCTTGTGCGACTGAATCAAAATAAAAAAAATAAAAACAAAACAAAATCACAAAATCACAAAAACACAAAAATCGAAATCAAAACTCGATAGACGATAAATGATCAATGATATAGCCGTTAATCGATAATCAAATATTTCTAACAATGAATGTACATCGACGAGCATCGATAAGCGATCACAGGAGAAACATAATCAGCTCATACAGCGCCCAATCAAAATATCAATTAAATATCAAAACTGGAATCGAAATCAAAAAACATCAGTAAACAGTAACCAGTTCAACAGCAGCAACAGTAACAGCCACAGCCACATTGTCCATCATCCATTAACAATACATAGAGCGTGATCATAACAGAATCTGAAACTGTAATTGTAACTGTGACTGCGAGTGTACCCGTAATCGTAATCGTCACTCAGTCTACTGCTGTTCTGTATTGCGTGCGTGCGTCGTGCGTGTGTGTGCGTGCCACGCCCACCACCGACCACCGCGTGCACTCAGAGGGTTGGTTGGTGCCCGCGGTGCCATCCCCCCGAACGCAAAGTGATAGAAAATGGTAATTACAAAACAAAAACAATTTTAGTCATTTTAAACTATCCTAAACAGAAATGCAAAGAAAAACCATAATAATAAAGTCCTCAATCTCTACCCAACTATCAAAATGTTCATCTATTTATCTCTCTGTCTATCTGTCTCTCTATATTTCTCTATATGTTTCACTCAAAACGTTTCTTTTCCTAATATTATAAATATACCGTAGTTCAAATATTATTAGCTGCAATTTTCCCAACTACTTCTGTTATTATCTAGCTGGCGATAAGCTGCACAAGCGCCATCTGGCAGTAACATTTCTCTTTACGTTTCTCCTCCTCGTTTCCTGTATCTTTATTGTATCTATTCTTTAGGTTGCTATTTGATTTAGTTGACTTTTCATTTGTTGCTTCTCTCATTTAATTATTCCAAGCGCGATCAACCCAACAAGACACGAAACCAGCCGAAAAACCAAATAATTTAGGGGATGCAAATTGATTGCAAATGAAACGTAATCGATAATCGATATTTTATCAAAAGCAACCGTTCACCGAGAGATCCCAACGCAAACAGATAACTGAAAAATCAAAACATATTGCTCGCCTGCTACCAAAAATATGCTGTCGTCTACGATAAACAAAAGAACAATCGATAAAACATAATTCAAAAATAAATCGATAAATCGATAAATCCAATAAAATCAATGATGATCAACTAATCAAACCGTACTTTAAGTTAACAATTAAGACGTATAATCAAATTTAATACAAGTACAAACAAATCAAGCGAAATTGTGAGAGAAGTCCACTTCAACTCTCTATAAACATATGTATCTTTCCCCCTATACATATATGTGTATATGTGTGTATATGCATATCTGTCTCTGTCTGTCTTTTATATACATCTCTTCATCTCTTGCATACATTCAACTACACACGCACACACGCACACTACCCCTGGAGTCTACCCAATTCCAATGTGCAGAAACACTATGTAAAAGTATAGTAAAGTGTTGCAGGTGCCTCGGATAATTGAAAATTGATAATTTATTCCAAGCCAAGCGAAAATCCGAATAAATTGAACAAATAATTGAACGATACTGGCCAAGAGTCGAAGTCAGCCAAGTTTCTTTTCATTTGATTACAACTATTCAAGTACATATATAATTTTCCACATATATCAATAACGATGACTATTTAGGCGTATCAATGAACGATAACTTATAGTATAATAAGATAAACAATAACAGCTACGATAAGTATGTTAGGCACTGTCTGAGAGTGTCTACCTGAATACATACATATATCTCTACCATAAATCTCGAAATATATATACCAAGATCATGTTTAACCCGATTCCAAAACCAAACCAAACCAACATTGATTCACAAACAGCATTCTTAGTCCCCCAAATAGCTCTATTGCCGCGTATATGTTGTTCTGTGTAAATATATAATAACTACTAAAAAGAGAATACAAAAACCAAAGCATAGACCCAAGCAATAAAGAAAACAGACTTGAAACTGTGAACACACATAAAAGCAACTTGAAATTCAGCAAAGCCCCAGCAGAGAACAATGCCCCACTCTCTCTCGATCTATCTCTAATTGTCTCTGTCATTTTCTCTATCTCTCTGTAACGTTATATCTTTATATTTGATTCTTCGAGTTTTAACATTTGTTTGACCAAGAATCGATCTTTGCTTTATGCTTATGATTTTCCATGGCGTTCGGTTGTTTTCTTTTGCTTATGATTTCCTTAGTACTTAACACTAAACCACCCTCCAAAACTCCGCCTAGCCCTACTAACGCACTCCTTACGGTTCGCTAAGAGAACTGATAACAAGAGATATGAAATAATTGCAAGATCAATGAACGCAGCGCTCTCTTACGTAACTATTTGTGATCTACATATATCTACTACTACTACTACTATTATGTAAGATTTTCTGTTTAGTATATTGAATAAATATCAGTTTGGTTTAGTTGAGCTTTAGTTTAGTTCTTTTCATTATCCTGTTGTAGTTAAGAGCAAATTGCACGTGTCAAAACAGAGTATCCAATATATTCCAATATGCGTATCCGTAATCGTATTCGTATCGAATTGAATATATTTTGTGTTTATTTATTTCTTTTGTCGACGCTTGAAGTAGCGTATTAACTACACGGCAGTTGAAACGTATCCGTATCCGTATCCGTAACAGTAACCGTAACCATAATCGTAAACTTAACGTAAGACCACACGACATATGTATGTATCTCTCTATTCAATACTCAATATACCTCTAATCCAAAACATACACAACAGTATACTCGTGTATACATATGTATATATATATATATGCATATGTGTTGTGCACAATACACAAGTTCATATATACATAAACTACTACTACTAGTATGTTAAAATTGAAGTGCTGTAATATTACGCATACGCAGCATCGTACGGCCAAATCAGCATGGGATGCAACTCGAATCGGTACTTAATCTCAATTGAGTAACTGTCGCAGGTATACACGATACTCTATGCATTCTAACGAGAATTCCATACTCAAACTAACGGATTCCAGCTGCATTTTCATCGCTGTGCATGCTTAACTCCATGCCATTCCCGACTTTGGTATGTATTACTATAATGCTATACGATCTCTAAGTGCATACGTACATATGAACTTATATATATATATATACATAAGTCCATGTATGTGTATGAGTAGGTGTATGTGAATGCGTTTGTCTATGTGTTTGCGTATGCGTATGTGTCACAACCGTAAACTATTGAATCTGCTCGTAACCAAGCAGTTAAGTAATCTGTAATCGTAATCGTAAATGTAACTGTAAATGTAACTATACCTCTGCATTTTAATATCTGTATCAACTGTACATTCTTGGGTTTCGATTGGTTTCGTTGTTGTGATTCGATTGCTGTTGATTTTCTTTGATAGCTATGAATAAATGTAATCGTTTGATTTTGATTTGCAATACTCTATGCGATACGTAATTAATCCATAACTGTCGATGCTGGAAATCGATGGCTGTGCGTGCATAAGCAACCACCAACAAAACTATACATACATACATGCATATATATATGTATATATTTACATATATGTATATATCTCTATATCTATCGTATTTTATACACAATACTCCCATATACTACTACTACTACTACTATATAAATATATATATATCCAAACTCGTACTTGTACTCGTTACTCTAACAACATACATACATATCTGCCTATCTATCTATCAATATCATTACCAACTTATATATAGTATATATGCATATCCAATATCTATATATACATATATAAGTGCATATATATCTATATATATATTCTATACATATATATCTCCAAATGAACAAATAACAATAACAATAATTATTATTACTCATAATACAAAAAAGTAGTTGTCGTTGTTGATGTTGTTGAAAATGTGCAATTTTTAATTGATCAAAAGCAAAAACAAAAAATATATATACGTATAATACAAATGTCAAGAATTTTGTATGAAACGAAATGCCAAACTGAAGCTGAGACACCAAACAAAATTATAATATATCATAATCAAAGTATTTAAGTAATATCCAAGGAGCTGAACAGAAAAGTTCAGCTCCACAACTCTATTCTTTTTGTATGATGCCGCGACATGTGGCTGGCATTTTTGCAATGAAAACGCTTTGTTTTTGAATACCAACCAGCCAAGAACCAAAATCGATAACCAAAAACCGATAACTAAATACCAAGTACCAAATACCAAACACCATCACACCGAAACCACCCAAAAGATTCCTCGTCCCACCAAAACTCTATATACTCTCGTCTCACAATGCTAATTTCAATGTTTTTGTGTGTGTGTGTGTGCGTGTGCGTATGCGTGTGTGTATGCGTGGCTGTGTCATTTATTTGTATTAAATTTGGTTAAACTGAAAGATAAAGATAAAAATAAATATATTGTGAAATACTAAACTCTATTACCAAAACTAAACGGACAGGCAGCATATATGTTGGCAATCGAGCAATTTAAACCCCATAATCCTAACATAGATTATCGTAGAATCAGCAGCTGACCAAGATAAATTCAAAGATGAATGTTGTACTATATAATCAATTTATGATCAGCAAAGAGAGAACTTTGTGAAACCGAAGCTCAAGTACTTGAGACTTCGGTCGTATCAGTTTCGAGACGTTTAATGTTTTTGTTTTGAAATTTCGATAAGTCCAATGAGAAAATTGAAAAAAAGAAACACAAAGTGTTGACTGAAATTTTTAATGTATGCCAAACAGAAATGCAATTCCAAACAATTAATACTAACCAACACTGACTACTAACAATACTATTGCCAATACCACAATACTTAATTCTCTCCTGTCTATACACACTCACACATACACACAATGA
This sequence comes from Liodrosophila aerea, assembly GCA_035045005.1. Lineage (NCBI taxonomy): Eukaryota > Metazoa > Arthropoda > Insecta > Diptera > Drosophilidae > Liodrosophila > Liodrosophila aerea. The sequence continues at coordinate 1,709,841 of JAWNNL010000485.1, forward strand.
ACACTATCTACACACTTGTATAACTGTATTTTATATCTATGTATGTACTATAATATAAACTTACTCACACATATATATATAATATATATATGTACATATATTTTGAAAAATCCTTACGCAGAGTTTATCTATTCGCTCTGATTTGTATTTTTGATTCAATTTCTATGTCTGCAGCTGACTAATTTGCATATTTCGCTGCCAAATCAAAATGGAACTGTCCTTGCTTTCGTATGCTTATCTTCTTTTTTTACAACTGCCCCAACACACACTCCCCCTAACACACACTGAAAGAAAAGCAAAGAGTGGAGCATGCAATGCCTTCGTGCTGTTGTGTTTGTGTGACGCTTACTTGTACCCTGTAGTTGTTAAGCAAATTGATTCAGTACACAGATGAAAGCACATTATATACTAATACCAGAGCTAATATCAAATGTATGTAAATACAAACACACACCCACAATCACACCACTGCACGAATTGTTTGTATATTCAACACGTAAATCTTGCTGAGACTCATCTACATAATTTTAGCTCCCCTTGCCCACTATTTAAATATATTTATATATAGATAGATTTTGCTTTTGTTATCGGCAAGTTTTGAAATTTGTTTGTGTTTAATTAACCATAACGTTTAGTTCAGTTTGAAGAACAATGATTCATATTGATTTGTAATTGATTACCGCATGAGCTATGCACCAAGCAATCTCTTCGATACTAAGGGGACATTGCCTACTTTTGCGGAGTCGCCTCATAATAATAGTAACAGTAACCGTAACAGTAACAGTAACAGTATGCAGCTAATGGTAAAACTGCTCTCACCATAGTCTCAGAGTACTACGTATAGTATAATGCCACGTTATGCCCCCAAAGGGTGATTGATCGCCTGCTGTGTACATACAACTCACTCAACAGCCCATAACTATAGTATGTATGTAATTAGTTGAAAGTTGAAGCATATACTTGTAACTGGTATGTGATATGCTCTATATATAAATATGTATATGAATAACTGTAAATCGTTTGCATAAATAATCGTACTCGTACTTGTACTCGTAATCGTAATCGTAAGCGTAATCGCATCTCTAAGCAAGAGGCAAGTGCTTGCGCCCTACTACTACTACTACTTACTGCTCATCCAAGTTTGTTGCTCGAAATTCTCTCTGCCTCTATTTTATCTCAACACACCACACACACACACACTCTTTTCACACACTTACCCACATACACTCACACACGCAGTTGACACGCTCGAATAAACCGCATTGTACGTAATAGTTTAAGTTTCGTTTCAAATTCTTAAGATTTTGTTTTGAGATTTTAAGTCAATGGCATTGACCTGTAGCATTTCGTTGACTGCTGCTTGTTTATTGCCGAGCTGAGCTGCTTGCCACACCTCACTTGCCACTTGCTGCACGGCGGTCGCTTGACTTCAATTTATTATTGAATTGCTGCAAAAGGTCTTAGACGCATCCTAATGAGGCGTAAGTGGCAAGCACTGTGGCAGCACTACCCATAATAATAATAACAGCAGCAGCAGCAGCAGCAGCAGTACCAATAACAAGGGCAGTAGCAACATCATGTTGTATGACGCTTAAGGCACTCACAGGACACTCGAGCACAGAAAGCCAGAGAGCGTAGCGGAGACTAAGCCACACACGGAGCCGTATTGTAGCAAAGCTTATTTTTATTGCCCAAATATATTGCCAATGTTGTTCTAATAGCAGAAACAAACTGAGCTACCAGCTACATCCTCCCCCTCGCCACCCTCCGCCCCTCTCACTGCTCAAACCCTCTATCTACCAGCCAGTTATTGGCAGTAACCAGCAGTAAGTGTAGCTATAGCTATGGCGTTTTCCTAGTTTCACTCGATGGCGGGGCATAAAATTCATTGTTATGGTTACTGGGCATAAGTCAGTCAGTCGCACGGCCATAGCAGTCAGTCGGAGAGAAGCCATTTTGTTAATCAACCCGTAAGCGTAAGTCAGTGAATCGAGGCTTACATATATGATGCTTATTATAGTACATGCACACTCACACATGCCATAGTAGGCTAAGCCCAAATGGCATTGGGGCATTGCCAAATGGCAGGGAAGAGGGCAGAAATCTCGGACCTGGAAACTTGGGACACTTGAGTTTGCTTTACATGGGTTTGCCTTTGCCTTTGCATTGCTTTGCCCTTATCTTAATTTTGATACACTCGTTTCTCCTAACACTCGTTCTGTAATTTAGCCAATTTCGCCAATTTTCGCAGCTTTTGTTTGTTTAACTTGTCTTGTGTTTTTGTTTTTGTTTATGTTGAGTTCTCAATTAACGCCTTTGTGTTGTTCTAAGACGCTTTCAAGATCATCGTACTCGTTCTCATACTCGTACAGTGTGTCCTCGAATGTGCTTACATGTGACATACAGCTCTGACAACAAATACTGTTATCAAAACAAAATCAAGAAAGTAAGAAAAACAAACCTAAAAGTTTAATTATGACCAATTAATTGACAACTATAAAGAAAAGCGAAACAAAATTGTATCCATTTCTCATCCTAAAAAAAAGAGTAAAAAAAAACGATACAAAAAACTAATTATTTCATCAAGTGTGATGCATACGTTAACTGGCTATCACAGAAATCACACCACAGCAGGAACAAAACAAATTCAAACTGAATCACCTAATTAAATGCTACAACAAAAAGACAACAACAACAACAATTCAAAAACACCCGAAAAACAATGAAAACAGCAAGCGCAAAATGGACACCTAAAACACCAATCACCAATCACCAATCACCAATTGCCAATTACCTGAACACCAGCTAGAACCAAATGATATTATGAAATGAAATTAGAATATCACTTGAAAATGAATTAATATACTCCACTCTACTCCACTCTACTCTACTTTACTATACTCACTGTTATCTTAGCTTACTAGTATTCGCTCACATACTCTTTATCTCTGCCTATCTCTGTGACCCACTGTGAAAAGCTTTCCTAATTTCTGCTTTCAATTCTGTACCATACAGTCTCTCCTTACAATCCACGCTCTACGCTCCACACTCTCACCAACAATCACCAGACACACGCAAGTGCGCTCACTCGTTAGTTCGTTAGATCACTTACTCTCTCACCAACTCACCACTCACTCGCCACTCTTCACTCGTCACTCGTCACTCGCTACTCGTCACTCGTTACTCGTTACTCTCTTACTGCGGAATGGCCAAGTAATACACGCTCGTCGTAAGAACAGCAACAAATCGAAAATAAGAACTAAGTAAGAAAGACCTAAACAAAGAAAAGAAACACTCGTAAACACAGCAAGCGGATGCAACAATGATCACAATGTACTCGTTTCTATCACAATAACAACAAACAACAACAATTCCTCTTTTTGTACTCGTATATGTATGTGTCACGCCACTCACTTGAACACTATTTACCCACAATAAGAACAACAACAGAAAATTAAAAGAAAACCATAATAAATTATAAACGAAAAGAGAGAATATCAATAAACAGAAAAGGTAAAATTCAATAAAACTGCAACACAATTTAAAAATACAATATATATACTTTGATAAACAAGCGTTAAGCGTAAACTTACTCTCTCACTCACTTAATGACTCTCTCTCTCTCTATATATATATACTATATATAATATATGTATCTGTATCTGTATCTGAATCACTCACTTAATCACTCAATCACCAACTGTCACAGTTACTTTATCTCTATCACGCAGTCACTAAATCACGCAATCACTGACTCTCACCCAAGCTAAGCCCAGGTCAAAAGTAAAACTAATCCAACTACCAAAAATTCCATAATACCAAAAGAATATACCGAAATACCGAACCTGCCCAAAGCCAAAGCCAAATAAAATAAAAGAAAACCTAACTTGACTGTCTTTATGTACCTTGTTTATGTATTTGTATTTGTCAACCATTTATAACCTATTAAAATTACCGAATGAAAAAGAACCGTATAAAGACTTCCCCACTATACTATATGAAGTTCTATAAATCCAAAGTAAAGCAAAAACCAGAGTATATTAAATCAAGCACAAAACAAATCAAACTCCAAGCTAGGCTAACACATAAGTACCGATACCGATACCGATATCAACACCGATACTTTTATAGAGCTACAACGGTAACAAGAGGTAGAAATACTTACTAGCTCAAAGTACACTAACCGTATGAGGCTTGTGACTATTGAAGCCTATTTGCTTGTCCAAAAACCTAATTAATGATAAGAGTAAAGAAGCAGTAAACCAAAAATAAACCCGTCAGCGTTCTAGCCTTAACCTGCAGACGTCGCAAGTTTGCAAGTCATATTTGAAAGCTTTCTACTGATTACAATACTAAATACTCTCTGTACTCTCGCTCCAACTTGAGAGCTAGCTTGAAGCATATTATAGTAAGAGCTGTGCAGGCCCATGGGTTGAGTAGATACAAGTATCTTGTGTCTGTGTGGAACCCATTGTCCTGCAACTGAACTAATTATTAATTTGTAGAGAAAAACCTAAACTAAGTTGTCAATGTACAACGTACAGACTGACGGTTCCATTCGTTCCGATTCGATGTGAACCATTCCAATGAAAACCGTATATAATCGTATATATATGTATCTGTTAATCTATCTATATATTTCTCTTGCTCTCGCTCCCTAACAAAAAAATTATATATGTATATGTCTGTTTGTCTCACTCTATATTGTATTGTGTTGAATATTTAGAATTAACAAACGAAATTTTCACACCTTACTTAAAATCTATTCGTTCATTTTTCTCCAATAAATATTCAAATCAAGTTCATCTAGTTGTTCATGTCATCTACTATTTACTACCAAGTATAATATGTATATGTTCCTCTTTTATCGACATTTTATTTTCTGTGTACAACACTTTCATTCAACTCACTCACTCACTCTCTCTATCTATATAACTCTATATCTCTCTCTTATCTCTCTCTCAAGTATTTCGCAATTTTCTCACATTTACATGCACAGCTTTCAGCTGGTGCACACATTTTTATTGCACACTGTGCTACATGACAATTACCACTACCAAAAACCAAAACCAACACACCAAATCCACCACTCACTAATCTCAGTATTGAAAATTCACCACAGTCACAATCGCAATTATGTACATCGCGTATCTGCGTTCACAACTCACCATTCACTGGGTTAGACTTTTGATCACTTTGAAGCAACGGAAATACAAAAAATTCACCACTGCTCAGCTCACTCAACTCACCTCAGCTACAAATAAGCCAAGTCTAAAAGTTTGTTTGGTAACACTTAAGACCACATTTCACCAATCCACCAATATTCACCACAAGCAACATGCAACATGCAACATGCAACAAAATAAACTCAATACCAATTCACAAGATACAAATCTGTGCATCCAATTTGACGATGAAATTGATAAGCCATTATCGAAATTTCATGGGTGTGACCAAACCGTTATTCACTAGACTGTTCATTTTGTTCTTCTCGTTATTTGTTGATTTTTATTGTCCTTTCTCGAAGACAGACTAAAACCAGACCAAAAAGGCTAGTCCATTTTATAAAATATCGATTAAGTGGTCATCGTTACGAACAAGTCCAAATCCAAATCAAAATCCAAATCAAAATCCAAATAAATTTCAAATTCGTATTCCAATTGTAACTCCAATTGATGTTCCATTTCAAATGTCCATCCACAAAGTGGTGGCTCAACTGAAGTGATGTAGTACTGGCAATCGATATCGATAATTCTAGCCAAGTATTAGTGTCTCATCACTGCGTTCGGCAGACACACCGAGTTCACTTCTCACTTCAGTGGCTGTCGCATCATACTCGACCAAATCGTTAAAATTTGCATTCCCAGCAGTTTTAATTAGAAATTGCTAGTCAAACATTACTATAAATTAATTAAACGTAATTCCCTTCACACTTAACATCAAAATTTATGTTATCATTTCTATTTGTTGGTTTCAAATTGGCATGGAAACCACCACAAAAAAGTGCCAGGCCGGAAAATCAAATTACTGTGACATCTTACTATACTTAAATGAATCCGAAATGAATTCGACAAATTATATTTATTTCTTATCGATTAATTCAAATTACTTGGCTACACGAACGCCCTCAACCTGAACAATGGGGCTGGCTGTCAGTAATCGATGTCAGTTAGAAGTTTTAGAACTCTGCTTAAATACAGATCCGGTTCAGAGTGGGTGTGGTTCGTGTATCCAATTGGGCTTATTTGCGTGCCAGTTTCGATCAGATCAGAAAAGTAAAGTTCCCTTTATAACAATTATACTTAAACTGTACGTATAGCAAAAGTTTTTCTCCATTTGTTAATTTGTAAGACAGTTATCTAACTAATTGTAAGGAAAATCGTAAAGAAAATCGACCTATTTATCGAACAAAAATAAAACAACAAAAAGCAAAAAAAAGCAGAAACAATAATAAAACCCTGCCCTATAAGTTAATGTAAATATAATACTTATAAAGCACAAGAAACAAAATAATTATGAAGACAGACATACTACTTAGAATATTTGTATTACAATTTTGCATTGAACTCAGCTCTTTTCGATTTTTATCCCCCTTTTAAAACCCCCCGCTGCCAATACTCTTAATAATAATGTTCTCTCTCTTCGCATACGCCCCAAAATCACCAAAAACCAACCAAAACCATCAACGTCAACATTCTCTTCCACTTACACTTCTGATCCCGATAACCGAAAACCGATAACCGATTTCCAATTGACATGGCTCGCTTGCTGCGTAACAGGTGTCTCATGTCAAAATCGATTCACCTGTTTTTCGCCTGCACACAAACGCAACGGTTATTTTACTGATCACATTCTCAATTGCTGTGACAACGCGGCAGTACGTAGGAAATCCCATAGACTGTGTACACACAAGGTAAGATATCGAGAGGTATACGAAACTGACTTTATTTTATTCATACCTAAAGATAAATAACTTAGGATTATAATTACGATTATTATTATTAACATCTGTAATCTGCATCTGTAATCACAATACTATAAATCATTCAATTCCATTTGCCCACAGAGACATTCCCGAAGATGTTCTCAACACATATTGTTGGATACACTCAACGTATACAGTTGTGGATGCGTTCATGAAAAAGCAAGGTTCCGAGGTGCCTTTTCCTGGGATTCACAATTCACAGGGGCGTGGCCCTCTAACAATAAAGCACACAAAATATTATCAATGGGTAGCGTTTACACTATTTTTTCAGGTAAGTCAAAAAATGTTTGAAATCTCTTCACTTTATTGCAGCTTTAGGCTTTCCAAGTCTGGAAACGCATTGGGGTTGTGTCTTTATAAAAGCCATAAAGCACGAAAGCTTTAAAGCTATTTGGACTATCGAGCGCTGTGACAGTAGCTGAGCTTTTAGCAAATATTGCAACCTGCAAGCTTTTCAGAAGCTTTCATTTGGAATTCTTAACTAACTGTACGTTGCAATAAAGCTATAACTATATATAGTACATATGTCTGGATAGGTGCAAATTAATTTAAGTTACTGTTAATATATAGTATTATATTTTAAAAAGAAATTTGTTGAAATCCTCATGCAATCAACTTATTCTCTAAAATAATATTTAAAATGTTTATGTTTTTATGGCAATCAGATTTATATGTCCTCAATGGGTTCCTTGAGTTCACTTTTCCACTTAAGACTAATATGAACTCTGTGCTTACTTTAATGAACTTAGGGTATGTTAGGCGTCTAAAGACTACAGTATATTAGGCAACATCCTGACCTATCATAATCAGATATTATATATATATTTTCGACACACGATTAAAACGTGTGGCTGTGGCAAGTGGGACTGTGGATTGATAAGGAGGAGGAGGAAAGACACAATGTACGCTATGCCTAGGGCACATCTAACCGACCGCATAAACATTGAATCGCTGGGGACTCAATCGCTGTCGGTTGGTGCACTGCGTCGGCTTTTGTTTGCTTGTTTTCATATGACTCCTGATGATGATATTGGTGATGATTATGGTGATGATGATTATGGATTAATGCGGCATATACGTAGACGCAGACAACTCCATTATTACTGCATGTAAGTTCTCAGTTTAAAGCGCCAATTTTTAAAACTGTTTTGGAGCCTCGGTACCCCCTTGAAATGATGTGCAGCAGCCGGAAAATCGGAAAATGAAACGAAGACTATCAACTATTTTTGGAGCAGCCGCCACAAACTTATCAATTCTCTTGCTCTTGCTGCTGTTTCTCTCTCTTCCAGTAGCTTGCCCCTGGATATATATTTGTGTGTTTGTGCTATTTTCGGTAAAAGAAAAAAACGAAACGAAACGAAACGGGGAATGCAACCGCTTGACCCCGTTTAAACTTTAACGATGGGGCATGAAGTGTCTGGGATGGGGCGAGTCTGCTGATTGCAGTGGACAGAGGCAGGGGCATGGAACGCATAGGCGTTGACGTTTCTGCTGCTATTGCTTTTCGATTTTCGGTGGCTTTGCTAATTGCTGATACTGCATTTATTTGGGCAGCGTTAGTTTGAGTATCTTTTATTGCACTGAGTCTCTTAAATTGTATTAATTTATTTACGCCAGTCATAGTCAGTTCGGGGGCGCCAAAAGAAAATAAATAAATATGTGAAACAAAAGCAGCACCAAGAGCCCCGAGAAATTCACTTAATTTACGAGCCGTTTTGTGTGTGGCCAAAATTATTTTGTATCTAACACGCCTCTCTGGGGAATACCCCGAAAGCATGTCGTTAAATTATAATATCCTATTTAACAAATCATATTTCTTCTTGAACGCAACAACAACTGACGCAACCGTTTGACATTTCGACCGTACCGCATACTAATCAAAGAGTCCGTTAGCCATAAAATCTATGTGTGCGGTTTCAGTTTATTTAATATGTATTTATTTTCCCAGTCTTTTAATGCCTAAACTTTTAGTGGGTGTCAATCATAAAACATAAGTGATATTCATTGCAAAACCTATGCTGTCCGTGTCATAGAAAACCAAGGCTGACAAGCTAGTTACCATAGTCATTTGTGAGGACACTTTCTCCTCTTCATAAACTATTATTTATTGCCCAAGTCATGATGAATAGTTAAACTTCGAGGTGCATCAGCAACACTCATTCAATTCTTGTTAATTTTTGTGATTTTGCAGCTCAAAAACTTAAAGAACTTCGAGATCTCGGAAACTATAAGAGCTAGAGACGTACTTTTTTGTTTGGTTCGTGTATTACATAGGCAGGCCAAGTTTATGTTTTTAATTTGATATCTCATTACCCTCCCCCTCAAATTTGCAAAAATGGTCTTAGCATGTAGAGTTATAGAGTCACTGGATTCCTTCTTTGCATGATTAAAGCTTTGGACGCTTTGAAAGTTTTGTGCGATTTGCAACCCAATCAAATAATAAACACCTGAGATATTGGACAATCAGTTTGATGTACTAGGCATTTGGCTGGTGGAGAGGGGGAAGCCACAGTGTACGCGGGCACTGGGCGTATGCGTGATTTTTTATTGTTGCGTCCGACTGTAGCCCTACCTATTTTTGGTAAATATGTAAATAAGCGCAGTAATTATTTGCATCTCAAATCTCCAATTCTTTCTTTCAAATGTGTACTTAAATCTCATTACACTGTGTTAATCATTGAGACTATCATTTACTTAATCTCATTAACTATTAAACAATTTACTGAAATAGTTTTTCAATTCCGTGTGTACTTAAGGCCCAGCACATGCAATCAGCAACTTTACATTAAATACTACTTTTATAAGCTTCGTTTTACAGACTCCTCGCCATATTTACCCATTCAAGGTTATTAACTGGCATTAGCGAACATTTCCTTTTGGCGCGTCTATGCACTTCCTGAGTCATTAGACATAATGCAACATTTGGCGCAGGGCCCAGCACATAAAGTGTTATGCATTTTTTTGTGCTCCTTCCTTGCCATCCTTTCGTATGCCTACTACTAAGATACATTTTGGGACATTAATGAGGCGGGATGATTCCGGCACAGACGCTACGACGCCTGCTGCAGCTGCACTAAAAGCTTGATGAGGAGGCGGAGGCGGAGGCGGAGGAGGAACTTGCGCCCTAATGGCCAAAATATGCAAAAGGGAACTTCTTTTGTTTTAGGCACGCGTCTCACGTAGACGTAGACTCAAACCAATTGAATTTTAATGGGAAGCCCTTTCGCAAATCCATTCTTATGATTCTTATGATAGCCTATGGTTAGGCGCTATTAGACTACTTTAACAGTCATAATACTTGCCGCTCGCCCATTGTTGATGTCTGCTCTGCGGCAACTGTCCATCATTTTGCCATTCGCTGCGACAAATGACAACTTAATCAAATCGCCAATGGATGTCAGACAGTTTTTATTTTACACACATACACATACACATTCATATGTACTATGTACATTCTGTCGTCAGCTGGCAAACGGCACGGACCTTATTGATATGCTCCACATGGTGTCTGTGCGCAAAAATCAAAACACGCATAAATTCTATACCCATATCCTGTGCTTTCTTTCCTCGGTCCTCATGTCCCAATGTCCCAATGTTCCGTTGTTCCGTTGTCCCTTTATCCCCATGTCAATGTGCGAAGCCTCTGTCTGCCTGATTGCTGCAATAATGAGCGGAAATCGCACAAGCAACAAGAAGACAACTAGACAAACAGCTGGACAACAATGCAAGGCAACTTTGCGTCACGTACTCCCCCCGGTACCCGCTCTGCTCAAACCCTGTCTGCGTCTCAGTTGGAGTCTCATCTCTAGACCAGACTCGTCTCCTTTTCTATTTGCATTCATTTCACTTTTGCTATGGGCTTTTTCCGAGCGTGGACAGTCGGACGTCTCGTGAGTGCGCGAAATAAATGTGAGCATCATGTAAATAGTTTGGCCCTAGCACAGTGGAACAAATGCTGTGCAATCACATTTGTTATAGTCCTAAATATAAAATTAATCCTCGATTAAGTTCCCTTTAATTTTTAGACAAGAGTAGGTCGAATAGTGCTATATTGAGAAATAAGATCATACACATAAGGTCGTATACTGTAATGTAAATTTGGTTTAAATATGGATTCATCTCGCTACCATCCGGCTTAAAGACAGGACCTTAAACCCTTCGAAGACTAACTCAAATATTCAATTAGGCGTCGAGAGGACTTTGTCTTTTGTGAAGGGTTCTAAAAAATATGTCTAGAAATAGTTTTTTAACTAATATTTTAAATAGTTATATTAAAATTAAAATTTTATAATTTTATTTTATTTTTATTTTTTTTTTTTGGAAAATAAAATTTTATGGCGGATAGACGAATCCATAAGAGATCTTTTGGCGTTTTTGACAATTTTCTAGGACGATGCTCTTCTAATGATATTTTTATAGAAACACGGCTACGCTTAATACAGTCCCTGATATTACTTTTATTTCTTATTTTCCAATTTTGAAAGAAGGTTGTTTTAAAATATATAAAGTCGACTTTTCGTAATTTTATAATCGAGTTACTGATAATATAATATAGATTGTAATTATATTAATATATTTTATTTAATTTTAATTTTAAACTTTCTAAAATTTGTCTATGCCACTTTTTGTTTAACTTTAAATTGATTAAATTGAACACAATTTGAAAATCTTTTAATTGTTATATAATTTTACTTGTGGCTAACCTACTCCTTTGCATCAACATGAGCGACATTATAGGCAAAGCAATGTGCACTGTACACCATGGATAGTGAAATTATGAAGCTGGCCATTGTTGCATATGTACGTGTGTGTGTGTGTGTGTGTGTGCGAGCTGTTGCAATAGCCACAACTACAATAAATAGAGGCGAAGAGTGTATTGAATGTTGTCGTCAGTTCATTGTTGTTTACAGCCGCCAAAAGGCAACATCTACAACAAGCAACAGCTCGGTCTTTCTCTCACACACACACAACAATCAGTCGACCGCCAAATACAACATAGATAAACACTGAGACAGAGACATCAACAAGCCGGAAGTGTGTGTGGCTCGCGAGCGAGATGGACACACGATGAGAGAGAGAAGAGTAAAGAACTGAACTGAGAGAAAGAGTGAGTTAGCTAGCCAGGCGGATAGATGATTAGAGAGAAAAGCGTGTGCATAAGAGAGCGAGTGTGTGTGTGTGTGTGTGTGTGTGTGTGTGTGGCACGCAGAGGAAATGTTGACAGAGATCTGTCGGAGAGAGAGTTGAGTTTTGGCCAGCAGCAACAGCAGCAGGCGCAGACATAGCCCGGCCCGGACCGGCTAGCGTTGGGGCCATTTCCATTTCCGCAGTGTCTTTTAGGTTGGCGAGGCGAACGCGTGCGCGTTTTTTTTAGCTGTGATCTCGAACCAAACAGCCAAACAAGCGAAAGTCCAACAGGCAGCATAGGCACATCGAGTATCGAGTATCGAGAAGCGAGTATCGAGTATCGAGCATCGCGTATCGAAAGTCGAGTACCGGAACGAATTCGGTGGCCAGACACAACGGCAATTTTCGTCTATTGTCGAATTTCCTCAATTACGTCGCCCTCTTGCCCCTGTCGAGTTGCCAGAGCTTCAAGTGCTTCGGTTATTTGCCAATTCGCTGTTCAGTGCTTGTTTTTTGTTTGGTGTCTGCGATCGAAAGTGAAACATGTGAAGAATCCTGTGACCCACAGATATATACACACAGACACGTGATGCCACACAAGCCGTTTGCAGGCCTCGTGCCCGCGCCCGCGACGCGAGCCACCTACTATATACTGACGATCGTATGGGAATCGTGGCTATAATCATAATTACAACTATAACTATAACTATGCAAATAATCCCTGTTCATATTTTGTGATGTAGTGTATTCACAAAGGTCTCAAAGAGTTCAGTTCAGTTGAGTTGCGTTGAAATGAGTTGATTTGTATATTCGAACAGTATTCATATTGGCATTCGAATTCGCAGTCGTTTGATATTGCCCACCGCTCAATCATAATTAACTCTACAAAGTAAATAAACGAACTGGCCAAATGGACCCGGCCATGTGTTTGCGGTGTGAGGTGGTCGTGGCAACAGTCTCACATTTACATTCACATTCAAAATATTCAAAAAAGATTCACATGGCTTTTGTTGTGTGTTTTTGCAATGTATTTTTTCTTTTTTCTTCCTTTTTTTTTTGGTTGGATATTTTTCTTTTGTTTTTCTTTGTTCATGCACATGCTATAGTACGAAAAACTACATTGTTCAGTGTTCAATCACCCACGGTTTTTCCGCCTTCGAAACGACCACGCCCACCTCATATCAAGAAAATATTTTGCCATTGGCAGGTCTCTCTCTCTTTTTTCCCGTACGCAGATTTAATTTTTCAATTTATTTTTATATTTTATATGGCGTCGACTGCGACGGCGACTGCGACTGCGATTGCGACGTCAACGTCACATTAGCGTCGATGTAGTTTGTGTTATTGTTGTTGTTGTTGTTGTTGTTTAATATCATTCACACATAGTTTGGAATGATAAATTGGGTTCTGGTCTCTTGTTTTTAAAAGCGTTGAAAGTGTTTTAATTCTCGAGCACATTTGTTTTGGGGATGTTGCCCCCTGCTGAAGAGAAGTTTTCATAAACTGATACAAACAATTCCAGATAAGTTGATTGTGGACGATAATGAATGGAGTGAATGGATAATTATATATATACATATATGTTGTATGTACAACAAATTCAAGAGCCTGAATCCTCAATGCATTATCGTTAAAATATTTGTTCGTTTTTGAAATTAGTTTCCAGTATCTGTGATCATTCTTTGAAATACAATTTATATCCAAAGTGCTCTACAGATCGGCACATAAACATAAAAATATATGGTATATGGGCATATGGTATTCTTTAAGAACTTAATCTTATCAACCTCAAACTGTCTCGTCTCTGGTTTTCATATTTTTATTTGGTATTTTGTTGCTGTTGCCGTTGCTTCTTGTTCCCAAGATATTTCAAAATGTTGTTTTCACAAATTGTTTGTTCTTTCATTGAATGCGACGCAACCGCAAGCCAAAAATGTCTGTCAACCGTGGCTTAGGTCCAAAAACCCCATAACAAATCCATATTAATTGTGTCAACAAATTAAATGCAGATCTCATAATACTCTACTTGTAAACCTCTACTCAATTGTTCATTTTGATAAGTCTTGAATAAGTGACACCTTTTTGAATTGGGTCAACAGAATTTTGAATAAAATTCCACATGTCTTGTGAATAGCTTGGCCATATAACTGGGTTAACATTATTATACATTTCGTAAACCTTATGAACCTAGTGAACTCCATCAAAATATCAAAAGTATCAGAATACATTGTGTAAACATTACATATAAATTAAATACTCAGAGGAATTCTAAGACATACATACGTAGAGACTGACTTTAGCCTAAGCCATATATCAACATATAGTGCAGTGGTGCCCAAACTCATACTATCAAATAGCCGAACGCGATCGTTCGTTAAATCAACGAAGCGTGACACCTATACGTGTGAGAGCGTCGACTGCGCGTATGAAAGCAGCGCCGCAAAGCAAAACGAACATGTGATGGGAAATATGAAATTTGGGCACCACTGATATACTGTAGACATATTACGGACTTACTTTAACGATGTTAACTCAAAGGTGTCAATTTTTCAGTGTACTATAATACAGAAATATTCGTCAAATGAGACTATATGTTTCAAAATTTCTTCTTCTCATCTAACAAAGCTTCTGCATGAGAAGAACAGTATAGCTCTAACTCTTAGGACCTCTGCAAGCCTGATCTGCTTGAAATAAAATTAAATGATGTATTGGGAAACATTAGTAAACCGAAATGAAACAAAAAAGAAAAAAAAAATTAACGATTATGTACAATTCTAAAAAGTATTTGCTAGTTTCAGATAATATTTAAGTATACTCTTTCATTCAGTCATCTGTCGTCACCTTCTTGATCCCATAAAAGTCTTTTATGAGTTATATACTTAATTCACAGGGTCAGTTCAGTTCTAAAAAGTTTCTGTGTGTTAATAGAAAGAAGTGATAGTAGTCAAAATTGGAATCAATGCACAGTATTGACAGAAGGAAAGCAAACATTCGAGTCGATATTCATATTCAATTAAATACTATTCACATTTAGTAAAGCAAACAGATATTTGTTTGGTTTGGTTTGGTTTTTCTGCTCATTTCATTTCCTTAGGATTTCTCATTACTCATTGGCCGCATTTGTCAGGCGGTGAGGAAAACCCAATTAGTCATGCGGAGATGCCAAACTCTGGTATTCCTACTATATATGATAGCTGCTCTTCATACGTGTATATGTTTTGTTGTGGTGTATGTTGTTGTTGTGATTCATATTTTGTTTCCGCACAATTTGAAATCATAATTATAGAAATGTGTATTTAAATTTAGACTCACATTGTTAGCGCCTCTCGTTGAAGGTAGCAAGAACAACAACACATAAAAAAGGGAGTGGAAAGTGAAAATTGAAAAGTGGAACGACGATATCGGAAATGGGGGAACTGGAGATGGGGACTGGGATTGGGACTCGTTTAACTTAATTAGGTATGCGTAGCGACAACAAACAAATTTGGAAATTTCGAATTTAGAGATTTGGAATAACTGGGCATTAACATGGAGCATCTCTGGCATATTTCCAAATGCCCTCGTCCCAAAATATTTGTTGAAATGTCAAGTGCAATAGTGGTCCGAAGCTAAAAGCGTATAATTTTATAAACAACAGCGGGGAACTGGAAACATCAACAGCAAGAACAATCCAAACAACTGAAACTGAAAATTACAAACTAAACACAAGCTAAAATGATGTTATAATAAAACTTATGCGATTTGCTGTCAGTTTACGAAATTAGTCCTTGAGTTCGATCTACGCTCTGTCTGTTGTTACATATCCTCCACTCCTCCTCTGTACCTCTGCAACAAGTCCAAGTACAACTATATATATACTTGAATCAACATATAGTACATATATCTATTTGGCTCCTCATTACCAATGAAATCGTCACTCCACAAATCTACATCGATCATCTCCTGTACACTTAGACGGTATGTTTAGAGTGGTGAAGTCTTCGCCATTGACTTTGCTCGCCTTGGTTTTGGTTTTTTGCCTGGTTTATTGGGCCACGTGTGCGTATACGCAATTTGTAGACGTAGACGTAGTTTTTCGGCTACGTTTTATTATGCCTTCGGGAACGGAATTTGTTTATAAACATTGCAATTTTTAATTTTACTGGGTACTGTTCATTTTGTATAGTAGCAACCCCAGCTGTGTGAGCATAAATTTATTAACATATATAGACATGCGTTTGTATCCGATAGATACACGGATGGATCTATATATATGTTCGAATCTATGCAGGGGCTGTAGCCCCCAACCCTAAACCTATACAGACTAAACTGGAAGCCCATTTAATGCCACATTTTATTTATATGCTCGGCGCGTTTTTTATTTGTTTTTGTTGTTGTTGCTGCTGTTGTTGTTGTTGCTGATGTATGTAGTTTCTTTTTCTGCTTGTTTCGTTACGAAATTTCAATGGTTGCCGCAAAAATAAATATTTCTACATTGAGCCATGGAGAGTTGAAAATGTTTTCAATTGCTTTTCAATAAACAAAACTGAACCGAAAACTTTGGGAAAATATAAAACAAATTTTGCACGTTATTTTTTTTAAATATTGACACGCCGTGCGTTGCTTTGATATTCATATCGATCACCGTTTCGATATGAATGCAATGTAAACGTAACTGATTCATTGACAAAACAGGCAGAGTGATAAAGTCTTCAAAAGAAAGCGCAGCTGCAAGCCAAATAAAACTGACGAATTCACCCAAAAATGCCAAGTTCTATGAAAGAGATTCGCATAACTAAAAAGTGTCGATCCAAACAGTCCAATCAGACAAACCAGATCAATCACCCCAATCAGTTGCCACTGCCGCAGCCGCTGCCGCTGCCTCTGCTGCTGCCTTCCCAGTCAACCGTTCCAGCAAATGTTGGAGCTGCGTGTCAGGCCGACTCAGCGAATCTGCTGCCGATGATGGGCTGGCCGCGCAAGAGAAAGAACTCAAACTCCGATATCGATAGCGATAGCTCAACACGCCAGAAGCATCGATAGGCAGCACAGGAGAGGTCGCTTGCCCAGCGATTGCAATACATACTGAGAGAGAATATCAGAGTCATATTGATACACCAATATCCACACACACTCACACACACTCATATAGCCAGAGAGGAAGTGAAAGAGGGAGCGCCAGCTAAGCAGCCACAATACCAATTGAGACTTGGTAAAACACTCCGCGCTCTCTGTTTAACAAACCATGTTAGATATATTTCGTGGATTGAAAAACCTTGTAAAGGTCAGTCACGTTAAAACCGATTCGATAGTATTCCGCCTGCACTACTCAATAACTGTGATGATTCTGATGTCATTCTCGCTAATTATAACCACACGCCAATATGTGGGTAATCCAATTGATTGTGTGCACACAAAGGACATTCCCGAAGACGTCCTCAACACATATTGTTGGATACAATCGACGTATACGCTCAAGAGTTTATTTCTGAAAAAGCAAGGCGTTTCGGTACCGTACCCTGGTATTGGTAATTCCGATGGCGATCCCTCCGATAAGAAGCACTACAAATACTATCAATGGGTCTGCTTTTGCCTATTTTTTCAGGTGAGTTCAGTGTGATTTAAATCGGGCCAAGCGACATGCCCATGAGTGTTTGGATGCTATTCGGATAACCAACATATCGCCAAGCTATCGGTGATGAATAACTTTAACAATTTCCCTTATCGATGCAATCGAGTATCAAATATCGTATAACATAAGAATTTTTGCGTATTCTAAAGGATGGTAGATCCATATGAAAGAGAGTTCCCATTGGTCAATAGATTAGGTAAGATAAGCTATAAACAGATACACAGACAGGGCTATATCCTTATCAAGTACATATATAATTTAAGCTAGCCTTCTGCCTGTTAAATGCAAATGTCAAATGCACAACCTTAAAAGACCCTTTTGTGCTATTTTACAGTACAAGTACAAGGTCTATAAATCAAATAAAGTAAACAAAAAACACAAAAAAACGACAACAATTGTAACAACTCGATATTTTGGCTTATAATTCTATTATTGCAATCTCTCGTAGTTCATAAGTAAAACTATACTAATCGTATTATAACTTAGCTTATGTGTTCCGAAAACCCAGGAAATATACTTCAGTGCCTCTATAGGCTAAGGTACTACAATAGTCAATAACAAAAGCTTGCTTAAGAAAAAAAGTTAGAGTTAGCCATTGTATACATTACAATCGATACTAAAAAGAGTCAGAGGAAGGTCTTTGAATTTATAGTATCCAATATTCGATCATTTCTTATCTACTTGACCTCAACTGTTGTAAAGTTTTTCAAGACACGACCTTAGATTTTCAGTTGAGTACTGTGATTGAGAATATTCTGACTGGCTTGTTGCTACTCTCAGCCATTTCCTTGCAATTTCCGTCCGACTGTCAGCACTTTATTTATCATCCACATCTACAAACCGCAGCTATAGGCTTATTGTCGTAGGAGAATAATTTGATGGATTAAGTAATTAAGTGAGCACGTACACACACAGACAGACATCAGACTGAGGCTCTCAATATGTTATGCTCACATACTTCATACATAAGCATGTGTACACTTATAAACACAGACACAGAGCCATTCACACACATATGTACGTATGCTTACGTTTTTCTTTTCAATACAGAATTTAAATTTCCAAATATTTGTTCTAGTTTTTTGTTGTACAGTAGTTTCAGTTGTTGGTGTTGTTGTTGTTGTTGTCAGGCGGCCTTTGAACACGCAAGTGAATGCGCATAGCCAATGAAAATGTTTAAACATATTCGTATTAACCAAATGATTGTTGTTGTCGTTGTTGCTGGTGCTGTGGCGAACATTTCACTTACCCACTCAAGGCCAACAACAGTTGACTGGCCCACAGTTTCGCTTTGTTGTGACGTACTATATTTGCATACGTTATTGATACATCTATAAACAGGCACAAACCTACTCATATATGCACATACATTTATCATCATTGTGTATATTAATAAGTAGTATCGAAGTATCGACCACCAAATTGCTCGGACTGCATGTATTGTAATTCATTGCAACTAGTTTGCTAAGACTATCCTTTAGTCGTTCTTCACATATGTATCATTGATATGTATAATCATACAACTGATATCGTTCTCGATTTGTGTTTAAGCAATGAATAATGCAATTTATATTTTCAATGTTTTGTTAGAATCATTTTGATATGTTTGCATTAAGTGCTTCTAGTCCTTTTATGAAATTATTATCCCAGAGCTAATGAAAAATAAACATATTTTATATAAATATCATAAACATGAACCAAAACGCCTTAGCTTTCATTTTAGCACTTATTTTAAATTTGCAGTTAATCATATCGAACATCTCCTGCAACTCGCCCGAAAACCTGTAGATACTCTAATGAGACTAGGCATTTTCCACGTTCGCAATGAACGCGAATGACCGCGAGAACTTCCCCATCCTCCGTCAGTACTTTGCCAAAGCTGTTGTATGGGATCAAACGCGAAGCTTAAAAGAACTAAATTATAGAATTTGTAATCAAAATAACAGTATTAGCCTAAGATTGTTGGTTTAAAAAACTGTATATTTATGTATACTCTATATAGTATATACTTTTAAAACTACTAGTTTGGTATTCATTACTGAATTCACTAAGTGTTTAATATGGACTCCTCATTGCGCAAAAAATTGTTAAGAAAGATATTGAAGGAATGCTAAAACCTGTCCACACTGCACTTGCATTCTCATTTGCATTTGTCATGACTATAAAACCAAAATTCATTTGCTGGAGCTCAATTTATAAAGGATTAAAATTGAGTATTATAATACGCTATCTGTTGGGATATATGTATGTATGTATGTACATCATGATCAATAGAAGAACTGGGTTTGTTACAATCAGATGCAATTTGTAGTGAATCAATGCAAAAATAATAAACATATCTATAGGTGGGATGTGCCCGCAGTACACATTGACGATACAGTAGCATTGGCGATAAATGCTTAAGCGATATATTATCAGATTGTATCAAATGATTATATTCTCATTGATATAGCGTGTATAAATGTCTTTCGAGTATTAAGTAGGATTTATGTGAACGATTCTTTACACTCTCTGCACTCTGAAGCAGCAATCAGCTCTGCCTCTCGGTTGCAACTGATGACGTTCTAGTCGTGGATAGAGGCGTGTCGTGAATGCCGTGAGTGGCGAGTGGCGAGGGGTGCTACACGATTACACAATAACAAATCTTCCCGCTAACAATGTACAAATATGAAATGTATATTTTTATCACACGTTTGTCACAGTCGCCACTCGTTGATGCTGTTTTTTTTCTCTCATGTCTTTCAGTTTTCTCTAGAAGTGGTTGGCGAGAGAGGTGAGGGTATTGAGGGGGTTACGCTTCGAGTCGCCGCGTTTCTCGGTTAGTGTCACAGTGGCGATTATAGACGTCGCCGTCATAGTCACCCAAATACCTATAAATACATTTATTATGGTATTCTCCCTGCTTAATGACGCGTAGAACGGCGTTTCTATAATTTACACATTTCCATTCTGCTTAATTTGTGGATTTATTAATAAAAGCGACGGATGCGATGTATGCGATAGACGATCTGCGATCTGCGATCTGCTATCTGAAATCAAATGCAATGCACCGATATTGGTACACACACATTTATGTATCGCATATACATATGTAGCAGATAAATAATAAAACCAACGATCATAAATGCCACGAGAAAACAAGGAAAGTCATAAATTTATGAACAACATCCACTAAATAACACCTGAAACAAGCTAGCCAAGTTAACTACCTGTGCCACCACTGCATGTGGACTTTGTAGTCTAAACTTGATTGATATGCACGATCTGTAGCTGAGGACTCTGCTGCCTCCCTGTTGCCTCCCTGTGGCAGGGAGCGCAATTGAGGGCAGAGCGGCATTCATCATCTGTTGATCAGCTAATGGCCGGACCATTAACATGGACAATGCAGCTATAAAATTTAAAAGCAAAAACTGCCTGCAATAGTCGATCATGATCAGCAGTCCGTTCCCATTCCATTACCCCCAGTCATTCCATTTCCCCGTCTTGGGCCGACTGATACCATGCCAGATTTTCATTTTCATTTTCATTTGCCATTCCTCGCTCGTCCCTTGGCGAGCCACGATCAGATCATATCGATCAAGCTTTCCCCTCAGATATGTCAAAAATTGGAAATTTTCTTTTGTATAGCTGGATATTTATTGAAAAGGCACAGACAAACATAAAAGTGAAAAAATAATAATTCTGGCCAAATGCCAGCGCAATGCTGAAACAAAAATCTGGCCTCAATGGAATGGGAGAGGGATGCGTTACAATCCGATGAGATGGCGTGGAACGGGTTATTATTGCCACTGAGTTGGGAGGCATGGGTTGTATTAGCTGGGGTTTCTTTTGCACTGGAGCTCCTCTGTGCTTAGCAGACGGGTTGGCAGCGTGACGCCGGCACCATCAGCACTACTACCACTGACATCGACATCGACGTCTACACTGGACTCCCCACCATAACTGCATGGACATGTGTTTATATTTGACTTGTGTGGTTTTATTTTTGTTCGCACTATAGTATGTCCGGGAGTGAGCAGTCTACGCGGAACCGAGATCAGGCAGCAGCCACTAGCCACTAGCCACTAGGCATAGGCATAGGTTAAACGAAGAGGTGCACTACTCGCCTTATGTTAGTCTCAGTCTTTGCAGAGAGCTGAGTGGAGTAATACGGAGACAAAGCGACAAACAGACAGACCGCCCACACGTCTTCACATGACTGTTTGGACTAGTTCTTAGGTTTCTGAACAACGGCCTCAAGACGTGCACATATTATGCTTAATTGAAAATGCAAACATTTCCCTTTCTTTCCCTTTCCCCTCCTGTTGACTTATTCTCTCCCTTTTATGCACAGTGGTTTCAATTCTTTTAACTTTACAAATTTAGCAAAGTGTGCTCTATATAGTATTAAATTTAAGTACTTCAGACAAAACTAATAAATCTGCTGCATATTTCCCAAACTTTCTTCAGAGTGTCTGAAACGGGGAATATCGGAGCGTTTTACGACCTCTAACAGAGATAGTATGAGTATTTAAACTTTGCCTTGCAGTATGAACAAAATTTAGCGTTCATTCAATACACGGAATATTATGTATCTATAGTTTTATTTATTTATATATAGTTAATGTAAAATTAAAAAGGTAGCTTAATATACGGTACTGGCTATTATGGCCTTGGACTCTTTGGTATTGTATCTATAAATAGTATAACACTTCTGCTTTTAACTTGCAATATTAACCCACCGCAAATTTCTGTCCTAAGTGGCGCTTACAAAAATATTGGCCCCTGTCTGGGCTGCACTACATCTGTTATTCAGTTAGGGTAAAGAGTTTTATATATAAAGATGAATTATCGTTGAACGTTGTATAGATGAAAAGAAGATGGATAACTAAAAACTTAAATGTAAGGTTCTGCATCTAAAGAATAGAGTCTAAAAGGTACATTTGATTGCTTTACCTATTCAAATTATTGCACAATTAAAGAGATATGGAGATACGTTCTTAAAGTGGAGGGACTATTATTTTTTCTTTTGTTATCGGTAGCATAGTAAAATACTAATTTTTTATATATTATAGTATTGAATGAAAAATGGACTAGGGAAATGATTGAGTTTTGTCCAAGTTGTGCCACTGTGCACTGCCACGGTAGCTACAGCTTTTGTGTTGGCGGCATTCGAGACTTTCAACTCAGCTGCGTTTTCTACGCTGACTGCGTACAGAGTCCTCCCTCAGATGCGTTGGTTTTTACTTCATTTTGCTTTGATTGCAGTTGCATTTATGCGATGTTTTTATGGCAATTTGAACGCCTGCCAAATTGCATTTCATATACACGCATACGCTTAGCGTATTACCAGGCCCCTTCCGCCCTCCATCCTCCAGCCACCACCCTCACTCTACACTGTGCACCTCCATGCCGCTGCTGCTCTGCACACTGCCCTTTTGGGGAGCACTCACAAAGAGATTTCGGTTGTTGTTCTGCCGATAGCCAAGGCGCAATGAGCGCGAGTGAGTTGGCAAGCGGAAAACAAATAGTCAGAGTCAAGCTGTGGCCCTGCTAAGGGCAAATGGGCACAAGGGGCAGGGGCTGGGGCTGTGGCAGGGGCACAAGGGCCGCAAGCGAATGAGCGGCACATAAGGCAATTGGCAAAAATGTCGGGTTGAGGCTAAAAACAATTCTTATAAGGCCAAAAAGCACATCAAACGCATCATTTGACTTCCGGCAAGACGTTGCAAGCTGTGAGCACATCACTTGCCCATTTGCTGCTGCTGCTGCTGCTGCCGCTGCTGCTGTTATTGTTGCTCTTGTTGCCATACAATGTGCCACAGATGTTGGCTTGGCTATGAAACTACTCGTATGTGCATATGTCTGTCTGTCTGTCTGTCCGTTTGTCTCCCTGTGTCTGTGTGTTTGTTTGTTTGTATGCGATGACGGCAATTTCAATTCTTTGCTCATATTGTTGCACCAGGCGCAACACAAATAATGCAAATTTCAAGACAACGAGCACGTACCGCATTTAGCTACTTGCCTCCACCCCCAACTCAGTGCTCCACCCCATACTCCCTCCTCCTTCCTTAGCTGCCCATGGACGAGGCGCATGTGGTGACGTTCGGGTTGGAGGCGAATAGTTTAATAGTTGAATAGTACTTATTTTAGTCTGTGCCAAAACCAGCAGCAAATGCCAAATGAGTACGGCGAAAATATGGAAATGCCAATGGAAATCCAAATGAAAATGAACATGGTGGCAATGGGATGGATGTGTGCGGCAATGGTGGGGGCGGCAATGGTGTGCGTTTGGCGTCTTTCTGCCGCCAATTGGGTGCCCACTAAACAAACTGAACTCTCACCCCGTCGCCCATTAAAATCCGTGGCATATTGTATGTGCTAAGCTCCCCAGGCAACTAAGCCATTGTCTGCGTGGCCACTGGCTGAGGGATTACCTGCCCACATGGGACAGTCAAGTGCAGGAGTAGGAGGCCAGGCCAGACCAGACCAGACCACAGATGGCTGCCAAAGCAAACAACATTTTCACAATCTAGTGTCAAATTTACGATACAAGTTATTATTAATTTATCATCAGAGTGCACATAAATACCAAAAGTCTGACAAAGATCCATATAATTGGGCAAGATTTAAGTCTTTGCCACTGTCTGTTGGGTTTATTGTTCTCCCACTCTCTGCTCATGCACACAATACAATAATACGTCCAGTATATCCAACTCGAGATGCTTTATTTTCTTTGTGGTCATTCGATTTTACTATTCTATATATTTTATATTTTCCTCGTTTCTTTTGTGGGACTTAGTTGTTTTTTTTTTTGTCTTCTTCATCGCGCAAAGATTTGGCTGTGTTTCGCTAATGGATCACGGCTAATTGTTTTGATGACATGTCTATAAATACGTACATATACATATCTGTCTATCAGTCCGTCTGTCCGACTGTCTGGCTGTCCAACTGCCTATCCAGCTGTCTGTCTGTATCGAAATTAGCAAATCATGATAATGCATGAGAGCATCTCACCGGAAGGTCATCCAAAGGCGATCTTATACTATAATGCCTTTGGCATTGCTAACTGGAATTACGAGATGCCATACTTAGTACCAGAGTACCAGAGTGTGTGTATATCTATCCAAGTATCTCGTACACCTAGCAAACAGCTGGCGATTGTCACATGTCAAAATTAAGCGCTTTTACGACAATTCCAATGCGACAGACGCCCACACGCTCACCTTTACAGAACTCACTCACACACACACACACACTCGTACACACACACGCACACTCACTTTTTGTCATTATTTTAATTTCCATCTCGATCTTTTTGCAGGCAATCTTATTTTACACACCAAGATGGCTGTGGAAATCTTGGGAGGGTGGCAAGATTCATGCGCTCATCATGGACTTAGATATAGGCATTTGTTCCGAAGCCGAGAAAAAACAAAAAAAGAAATTACTTTTAGATTATTTATGGGAAAATTTAAGGTAAGTCGCAACGACAATCGATGATCAAACTGCAGTGATATAACAGGACATACGATATTACAGATATCACAATTGGTGGGCGTACAGATACTACGTGTGTGAGCTGCTCGCCCTAATAAATGTGATAGGTGAGTAGCAATGTCAATACTATACACCATATACCATAACCAGCAGCATCAGCATCGCATTCATCAGATCGTTTATACAATAAACCATTCTGCGGTTAGCCATACACAAGAGAATACACACACACTCACTGAGCTATTCGATAGGCGTCCATTCCATTCACTCATTTAACGATATGCTGAGTTTTCGATTTTGCAACTTCCCTGGAAATTCGAATGACGAATTTTTATCGACTCACCAAACGCAGCCGTGCATCAAAATAAACAAATTACAACTCATTTGATTTTCGCCAGTTGGATTCCTGGTCTCAACGTGTGCCGCGTGCGCCGGCCAAACTGACAAAATAATTAACTGTCAGAATACATCAGAAATAAAGAAATAAACAATTATCGAATTGACCAACACCTACACACACACAAACTGATGTAGCTACTAATACTATAAATTTGGCTGCTATTTTACAGAGCTTCGACTAATTGAATGTTGACGTTTGATGGGCCTCTGCAGCACATCAGCAGAAATGCCACGATTCAAGCATATTTGTTTAATTTTTAACTTATAATTCATAAACAATATATAAACAAAAGAAGCCATACCCCCTAATGTTACGTATACCTTTAGAAAATCGAACTAAAGTTCTGATTTTAGCCCTCAAAACGCTACCATAGGGTTATTTCATTGCAACCTTAATTTCGAACTTCCATCTTGAAATTCGAGTTTCTCATCAAAATTTAAATACTCGTTTTTTCGTAAAATCAACGAAGCGTGAAGCCTGTACATGTGAGATTATCGACTGTGTGTGAGAAAGCAGCGCTGCAAAGCCAAAACGCACATGTGATAGGAATTATGAATATTGGGCTCCACTGGTCTAGGGTCACACTATTTGAAAACTACTGAAAACGTCTGGGTAAAGACATAAAATAATACGGTCTACTATTCTATAGTTTGCTACAGTTATTTGTATTTTATTAGACTTAATAGGTATTTGACTAAATAAATTAACGTTTGATATATATTTAGGATTCATAGTAATCCCAATTAAGTCTATAAATTAAATAGACAACTTTTCGCTTTAGCGGAATAGAATACATAGCTAAATTGTGCGTAGCTTTCTGAGAACTCAAACGAACTGAGGAAAAGTAAATAAATTAAATAAACGCGAAACGAGAAACGAGAATTCGCAATTGAGCACAAGAGATATAATGATCATAAAGTAGCCGGACGTTTTAGTCGAATATCTCTTACAAAGTTGTTAATAATTAAAAATTTTCTGGCATTACACACACACAGACACACACACAACGACAGCAAGAGGCCAACAGCAATGAACCCATCAATTATAGGCAATTTTTCGCTGTTCATTTTATATAAACATTGACTGCAGATTGTAAACCATGCATAATATACTACCTATACTCAAAACAAATGATACTCGAATCAAGTATACATACATATAGTATATAATGAAAATATGTGTTTCCTCTTTCATAGGTCAAATGTTTCTTATGAATCGATTTTTCGATGGCGAATTTATGACATTTGGCTTGGATGTGATAGATTATATGGAGACCGATCAGGAAGATCGCATGGATCCGATGATTTACATATTTCCCAGAATGACCAAATGTACATTTTTTAAATATGGCTCAAGTGGAGAGGTAAGTGGATGCCTGTTCAACCGATTTGAAAATGGAGATGATGTCTGTAATGCATACATATTTGATAACCTATTACTTTTTCATTGTTTACCGATAGGTGGAGAAACACGACGCCATTTGCATTTTACCATTAAATGTTGTTAATGAGAAAATTTACATTTTCCTTTGGTTTTGGTTTATATTATTAACGTTACTCACATTATTAACGCTAATATACAGGGTGGTTATTATATTCTCACCTCGAATGAGGGTCTATTTATTTCGAATGCGATTTAGGTGAGTGCGATACCCCTTCATGCACACTTATCAATCGATACCAATGTTAATCGGTATTCTTTCTGCTTTCGATTTGCAGGTTAGTGCGTCGTGACGCTATTGAAATAATCGTTCGTCGTTCCAAGATGGGCGATTGGTTTTTGTTGTATTTACTAGGTGAAAATATAGATACAGTTATATTTCGTGATGTTGTACAGGACTTAGCGAATCGTTTAGGACATAACCAACACCACAGGGTGCCTGGATTGAAAGGTGAAATACAGGATGCATGATATTGGGAGTATTAGAAGCAATACACAATGCAATATGTCGTCTCCATATAAAACCAACAACAACAACATTCAACTCTTTAGTACAACAACAGCAACAACAGCAGCAGCCGCTTTATAAGTTCAAAATAAAACTGAGAAAAAAACGTATCTTACAAATACAACCAAAAAAACTATCGTCAATGCTAACACATCGAAGTCATATTCAAATCCACATTGCAGTCAGCATAGCCAGCAGGAGAGTAAAGAACGGAGACACCTTGATAATGATAACGATTACGATAACGATAACGGCAACGATATCGACCAGGATCGCAATATCAATCATTGCAGCAACGATCTCGTTAATGGATTAGATTAAAGATAATTAGAGTATCAATAGAACAAACCACACAACGAATGTAAGCGGACTAAACCGTATCAGTAGACACGAACACGAACTGAGAGGCAAACGAATCAACCAACAACAACAACAACGAATAATTAAAGCAGAAGATAACGACTAAGAACAATCAAGAAGAACAGCAGGGTAAGGAGAAGCTGGGCACAGCGCCCAGCAGGACACTGCAGTCGGATGCACGTAGCGCCTGCGTCTGAGTGAGTGTCACATGGATTCAAGTCATGAAATAACGAAAATAGCAGTTGCCCGGAGACAAGAACAAAGTGTGTGCAGAAGAACAAGACACGGAAAGACACCGAAAGCCAAGCAAGGGGACGAATGAAATGGCAAGGAATGGAACATTTCGGACATCAAGTGAAGAAGAAGGCAGGAAAATCTCTCCAACTTACTCTCAACATGAACACATACACTCATACGAGGATCACACACATACACACACGCATACGCACACCACAACACATTGCTACATTGCTACATTGCTCATACGCCCCAGTAGACGCAGCCGAGTCGTAGCTAAGCCACACCGCATCGCACACCCCGCACTTTGCTTGTCATGCAGCAACACAAACAAAACACCATCGAAGTAGAGACGACGCCCGCGTATAATTGCATTTCTGTATTAACAACGACAACAAAAAACAACCAACAACACCAAGGAACAACATCTATTGAGCAGCAGCAACTACAACAGCTGCATCCTGTCCGAGGACACCAGAGCTCGCCTCTCATCTAGCGAAATATGAGTGAATATTAAGCAGTAGCAAGAATTAGGAGAAAGAGAAGAGAAAAGCAGAAAAGAATAAAAAAAAGCAGGCAGAAATAAAAGTTTAATTAAATTCAATTCAATTAAATCACTTATTATAAAACATAACAATTACAAGAATAATAATAGATATACTGATTATAATAACAATGCGAATGATATCTCGAAGTGTTCATGTATTCGAATGTAGGTTAACTAAGTGCAGCATATAAATAATTCTAAATATAATAACGAATACTTATATACACTCATATATACACACATATACTTATATGGTATGTATATAGCTATACATATACATATGCGATGTATATACATAAGTATACATATATATACATAAATTAAAACAATTTTTTTTCCTAATCTAAGCATTTGTATTACCCGCTAAAGAACAAAAACTACATAAGAAAGCAAGAAAATAACACAAAACAAACAACAAAAAAACAAACAAAAAACTAAAATAAACAAAAATATGAATAAAAATAAAAAGCAATTTTTGTATACAAGAAGAAAGAAAGAAAAGCAAAAGCAAAACCAAAAGCAAAAGATAAGCATATGTTACCAAAAACTAAATGTAAAGAACAAACAAATATCAGTCAATATCAGCGACAGTTCAGTAAACGAAATAATGGAATTACATAAAGAGAAATTCGCATAAATTGCCACAAAACAGAAAACAGAACAGAACAAAATGAAATACGAAATCGAAAACGAAAATTCAAAGCCGAGGATACTCACATTTACATACTACATACATACATACATACAAATATAGTTGAATTAGGTGAGACTATAGCGCGCATCATTATATAACCATTAAATACTATTATAGACCGACATGGAGCATACTTTTTTAATTGAGATCAGGAATGAGAATTGAGATTATTATTCATGCATCGTGATTGTTAATAGAGCAACGATTTTTACACATAAATCATAAATCAATTAAATCAAATTATCCAACACAGTAATAGTTATTCTAATGA
The DNA here is from genome assembly GCA_035045005.1 of Liodrosophila aerea. Taxonomy (NCBI): domain Eukaryota; kingdom Metazoa; phylum Arthropoda; class Insecta; order Diptera; family Drosophilidae; genus Liodrosophila; species Liodrosophila aerea. The sequence continues at coordinate 1,739,500 of JAWNNL010000485.1, forward strand.
TAATATACCCAATTACGGCGTTCATACTACGCATATTATATTACTGCTCTTCACTATAGACCAAGCTAAGATCGTTTGCCACTAAATTGATTGCCTAAACACGCCTACTCAACCAGATCACATAAACATACTTACTATACTATATAGTATACTACATTGCAGCTGTGTGAGTCGGCGAGTGAGAGTGATATTTCCTAGAGATATTTCTGTCCCTTAGATCGTATTGTCCACATCTAATTGTGCTACAAATTGTAATATCCGTCCAGAAAACTTTTTGAAGCGCATCTTTAATTTGCACAACATGGGCCTATGTTAAGTCTCGACTTTATTCTCCTTTTGCTACTCAGCATTTGGTTGGTATCTTTCTCACCATCACAACATGAAATATCAAAATATCAACTGCAAGAACGGACCAAACAAGTCACAAACGCCTCAAGAGTTTTCTCATTGTGTTCTCCCATGTCGCTCTCACTCCACAGAGATCTCAATGTTCATAAATCAAATAGACTCGTGTTCTAAAGACGTATCCGACACAGCCAAAGAAGCCAAGCCAATGAGCAATTATCACTGCCAGCTAAAAACGAAAACGAAAACGAAAACAAAACCAAAACGAATGAGGTTTAAATAGTTAAATATGTAGTCAAATATTTATTCGTATACCCGTTACACAATAGGAAAATGTATCTCAGTTCCATCGACAAGCACTCGGCAGCTGCAATGCCAATATCACGCCCAATATACTATGTATAATGCCTCTATAACTGAAAACTGAATATAGCAGAATCCGACGGATTCTTCACTCTCACACTGAGGGATTTGATGACACTATAAGGAATTTAAACTCAATCGCTCAGCCTACACCAATCGCAGATAGTTTAGAATACTTTTCAATTACTGTTTCTAAATTACCATTTTCATTTTCACTCAACACTCGACAGCATATTCAAAGACGCATTAGATTTTAGCCAATGAGGTTTGACGATAATATTAATATTAATTACAAAAATAATAATATCAATAACTCAATGAAAGGTAATAATGAATGAGAAACTAAACTCTAGGTCACTATTTAATAGAGAAAAAAATAATTACAATAATTATAACAATAACGATAGCGATAAAGTTACCGACTACGATAACAATAATAAGTAATTTTAGCGTATTTTTTTTAATTGCATATAGCCAAATATGTGTAAGCCTAAAACTAGTTAAAAGTACATAATGACAACAGAACTTGATCTAGCAAAACAACGTCAAAGAGATTGGTTTGTTTGAGGTTGTTTCCTTTTTTTTTTTTTTTTGACTCTTGCGATACACTTTGAATACAAACTGAATCGATGGAGTACCAAAACCAAGCAAACCATGTAAAAATCAAATATATACACATAAGAATAGTTAATGATAAATGGTATTAAATGTAATTTTATAAACGGAAAGGGACGAGCGACAGTGGGCAGCATCATATATACATATGTATATATGTATATTCTACACAGTGTGTATATATGTATGTATGTATGCGCAATGGAAATGCTTTGCGTAATACAAGGAAATTGCCATTAGTTGTTAGTGTTAATGCGATGCGTATGTACGGTATGTATGTATGGTCACAATATGGAGATAGCTCTATAAGCATATAGTATCTATCTGTATATGAACTCAGCTCGTAATACTTACGTACTTAGTATAGTAACAAAGCGAAGAAGAACAAGAAGTTGGAGGAATAAGCGCAGGCATATGAGAAGTTGAACTCAACGTGAACTAAAAGCAATTGTAAAATATCGTAACTAACTCAAAACGAGAGGGTCGAATAACGAATTTCGAATATCGAATATCGAATACCGACTATCAAGGCGAGGTATGCATTACGTAATGCACGTGTACGTGTTCTGCTTTCCCATGCAAAACTTTATTTTTCAAAGTGTTTGCCGCAATATTAACTACGATTCAAATACAAAATTGTATTAAATATGAGTAAACAAATTACGTATAAGTACTCATAGGCACATAAGGACATGAGAACATTTCATAACTAGTTGAAGTCCCTAGAAGCAATAAGCAGCAAGCAGAACATTGGCCTCCCCCACACCCCACACAGCATCAAGTCTATAGTCTATAGTCTACAAACTTCAGTCATCACTTCATTTGAAAAACCTATTCTAATAGTATTTACTCTTTCGGCGTGTTCTCTATAAGGCAACAGGAGCAATACCATGTGACAACGAAACAATCTACTACACAGCCCTATCAGTTACATACTTATATACTTAAACTATGGATAAGTATCAAAACCTATGTACTCTATAATGCTCTTTAAATCTCACACGAACTCACGCTCCACGCTCGAAGGTTAGGCCTAACTGTTTGTTTTGATTTACATTTTGTATCTTGTATTTTGTTTTGTATGTTTCAATGTAGCACTTGCTGTACTCAGTACTCTGTGTACTAGTATGTCCTATGTCATTACTCTGTATGTCGTTGCCTAGCCTAGACTTTAGTTTTACGATAACCTAAACTATTTAACTACTTATTATTAATTATTATTTCTATTTCTATATATTTACTTTCTCATTGTTTATTCGGCAATAAAACGAATACATATTATTGTTTTCTATTGGTTTTACCTTAGTATCACTTGTTTTCAGTGGGATTGACTTGAAGTACGTGTAGGTATTTCCTTTGGTGCAACTACACAGAGAGAAACAATCAAGTAATAGGGGAAATACAGAATCCGACCCATTTTAATTTTAATATATTCATTATCATATTAAACAAAAAGTATGAAACTAGTTTTAAGAGTCTTTAGACTTATTTTGATATCAGCATTTCTATTTCAAAAACTTCTTCTAAAAAGCTATTTCTAATTAATTTCATTTAAACTTTAGACAATTTGTTCTCTCTGCGTAACTCACTCTACACTCTCTTACACACACACACTCCCGTATCTCTCTCTGTCTGTCTATTCCAGTGGTGGCCTATACATGTGAGAAAATCTACTGTGTGTGTTAAAGCAGCGCTGCTCAGCAAAGCGCACATGTGATAGGAATTATGAGTTTTGGGCACCACTGGTCTAATCTGTCACTCCTTCGCCATGTTCTCTATTCCACTTTCAACGCACTCAGATCGCCATACAGAAAGTAGGTCAATTTGAAAAGTACATTAATCGAATTGGTGAAATTTGTTCAACTTATATTTTAAAAGATAAATTATCAATAAATCAAATATAATTAGGAACTGCAATATTATTTAGCTGAGCTCTTGGACATTAATCATAGTATTTGTAATAATCATAATAACTCTGCAGATAGTGCAAATCATTTTTATTAGAACAATGTTTTTTAATGAATCGAAATTGTAAAAAAAGAGAACTAGAATTAGGGATAGGATCGAATAAATAGTTAAATCTGAAACTGCCAATTCACATTCTCAGACAAATTTTGAAGATGGAAAAGTATCTGCAAGCACATAAAATTAAACAATATACAATACTTATGAATATACAATGCATACACGTAAATAAAAGTGGAAAAGAAACCAAAAACAAAAAAGGAAAGCGAAAAAAATCAATGAAAATTGCTGAATATTTAGAAATTATTATGCAAGCAAAACAAAAAAACAACAATACTAAAATAATAATAAAAAAAAGAAATACTCATTGTAGACTTATCTATTAGATACTCATTTCTCATTTGGTTCGTTGCGGAGACTCGATTTGTATCTTTCAGTGCGTTTTGACTTGTCAGGAAGTGTAAGTTCTGGTGTACGTGTATGTGTGTGGGTGTCCGTGCAGTTGTATGTGTATGTACTATGTGTGAATAAATAGCAGACAATAATTAGTAAATTTGCAAAAACAAAACCCAAAAAACCGAAGAGAAAGATGAATGAGAAACGAGAAACGAGAAAAAGAATATGAAAGCAACCCAAAAGGCAATATTTGTGTGTACTAGTAGTATGTGTTAACAGTAACTTGCACGCACACACACACATGCACTAACTATGTCTATATCTTTGGTTCTGATTAGGCACAAGCTAGTTGTTTCGTCTTCCAGTCCTTGGCTAGTTTCGTGTACTAGAACATGTATTATATTCTCATTGATTTGAAAGCAGGCGCCAAGTAGTTCCTAAGTATGGATCCCCCTACCAAGACTATCCCATTTAGCCCTAACCCCTACCCCTTCATCTATACCAGTTGGCAATAAGAGTTTTGTTTGTTTCTATGCATATGTATCTATAGTAAGTTAATTTCTTGCGTAACTTTTAGTCAAACGAATACTTAAAAATGTGTAGTTCCTTTCTCGTTAGCACAACAATTTTGAAGTTTAAGAAAACTGCCTTAAAGTGATTTTCAAATTAAATAGTGTAAATAGTAAATAGTGCCCAAAGAAGCAGAAACAAATGTATTGGAAACAATTTTTTTTACTAACAATAATTAGACATTAAATTCTTAGCCTAAGCATGACTTTTAATTAAACACCTAAGTGTAAGACGACCGAAAGATGGACGGACGGACGGACGGACTGACGGACTGACTGTACATAAAACTTATTATATACATACTTATACTTGCATATACTAATATATACATACATAATTATATACTTATACTTATACCTTACACTTATACTTATACTTATACTTATACCTTACACTTATACTTAAACTAGTACTAATACTAATACATATACTTATAGTTATACTTATACTTGTACTTGTACTTATACTTATACTTATACACAATTGAATGCATATGTATGTGTATTTTATAAACAAACTAGATCGTAATTAGCAGAATGTTCAGCAAAAGTTACACCTAAGTTTTCCAGATTCAGATGACTTTTCACAGAGATAATAAGGAAGAAGGAGAAGCAAAGAAGATGGTAGCAAAAGCAAAACCCAAGAAAATTTAAATCAACATCAAGTTTTATACTTTACCTTGTTTTTCACTGTTCTTAAGTTTCATTAAAATAACTCAACTAAATTAAAAGATAAAATAAAATAATTAATACAAACTTAAAGAATACAAGTAAAAAGAGAAAACGAAAAACGAAAGATATATGTAAAATAATTGCATAAATAATTTCAAATATATTCGCCGATTGCCTTCAACTAGAGGAATTTTGATTACAAAATTAATAATGAAAATATTAAATGAGAATTATATTAATAATAATGCATAAACTGAAGTATTTATACAATGAACGGCAAGTAGCAGATCGAGATGGAGATCGAGATGAAGATGAGGAAAAAGGTAAAGATGGAAAATAAAGAACAACTAAAGCAGCAGAGACAACAGCAACTACAGAAACAAATCTATACAAAGAAACAATGAAATTCAAAAAGAACTGAAGTAAAAACAAAGATTTTAATGCAGCAACAAAACAAAAGCAAAACCAAAACCAAACATAAGAGAATACTGAAGTTAAGATACAAATTAATAACATGTTCATATTTGTACACAGGAATGCAACCCCATGGAAACCACAATTATACACAACATTTATATAGGCTATATATACATACAAATACAAATACAAGTACATACATAACTATACATAACTAGTACATACTCAAGTGCAGTCTTGCTTATGTATTCAATTATCAAGAGGGAAACGAAGCAAAATATGAACAACTAAATACGAAGAACTAAAACTAAACTAATGAGGAAACAGTGGAAATATGCAACAGCAATTCGAGCAGTCAAGTTTGCACGTCTTTTAGCTGAGATTCAAGAAAACCACATCAGAGTAAACGAATATCGAATTGAACTAAGGAAAACACAGTGAATGAAAACGATTTCAATTTTATCTATTCTCAATTCCAAAACGGTTGCAAACCATCTAAAGTAAAAACTAACTGTATTCATTTCAATATCAAATTCAAATCCAACTTTAATTCATTTGGAGAATTGCGTTAAGCCAGTGAAAAACTTCAGATATTCAATACTATATACTAAATACACACACACAACACACACATATCCAACAATGTTTTCGCTTGATTTGAACATTTATAGTGAACGAGAAACGAAATACGTATACTTAATATGAATAAGCGAGCAAATTTGAAGCCCTTCTCTGGTTGGATATACTAGAAATAACGCCCGTATGCCTATCCCCCCTCCACCGCACCCACTCGCAGTCTTCTCCCCCGCTCTTCTTCATGTACGACGAGCTGATGCATGATTTTTTTTTATATAGTACATACTACATACATACAAACACTCATTCGAACTCGTACTCGTAACTTATGCCGACATTTAGAAAGGACAGACAAGCAGAATAAGCGAAGGAGGCAAAGAGAGCCGTAGGAACGATCGGAAGTAGGAGAACATAATAATTAATTAATTAACAATAATAATACTATGTAGTTCTTAGCTGGTAAGCGTATCTCTAATTTGTATTAAATTCTTCTAAGCATAGACAAAATACGAATAATTAAATTACATTTAATTACACTAATTAACTATAAATTACATGCAACATGCAACATCTACATACATACATACTAGTTGAAATTGCGATCGGATTAGTGTATGTTAATGCAACCTTTTTTTTAACTAATTATAATGATATTAATATTAATCATACGACGTGAGCTGAGCTGAGCTGATGACGATGATGACGATGATGATGTTTATGTATTCATTATGTATTGTATGTAACTCTTGTGTACGATTATTACGAAACGTTTAATTTTGTTAATACGAAAACAAAACGCGAGCATGGTTAATAAAGCTTTAATTTGAAGCTATATATGTATTTGCATATATACACCTGTACAGTTGCACGCACACACACCCTCCACCTCTCTGCGTGTGCGCGTGTGTGTGTGTGTGTGTGCAAGTGAACGAGTGCCATATAGTATCTAAATACATATATGAAAATATATAAGTATAAACGAAGCAGCAGCAGAAACGTCCTCAGTTTATAAATTTTCAAATGAGTGACAAAATGATGAGGCAGCAGAGGTAGGAAAGAACGTTAAAATATTTAAACTTAAGGCCCATATTACGATTAACGGAAATTATTTAAAGAATCAATTTATTACGGATAGGGAAATGGGGAAACGAAGACGAGGAAACGTCGCTAGAAGGCTAGAAGGAGGAAAACAAAAGGAATATGAATTACTTATTTCACACAATACTTAGCAGAATATATAGGTCAGTATCTATCAGTTGGGATTGATCAGTTCGGCATGTGGTACATGCTCTACACACATACACACACACACGTACATGTGTATGTGTGGCACGGCACACACACGCATGCATAGCGACAGGATTTTAAGTCAATACAAATACTAAACTACTGAAAGGAGAAAACACAAAATCTATATACAATATACACGGCAGTAAACCTTTATGAAAGCCCCTATATTGAGGATATAAACGTGAATTTTTAGCAGTGTAAGTAATAAATTATACACAGAACGTAAAACAAAAACGAAAGCGAAAACGAAATAAGAATAAACAGCTACACACAGTTTATAGCAAAGGAAAGGTGGAGAACACTGATTGATACAGCATACATCATTTTCAGGATCACAAAACATATTCTTATATATAGGCGAGAGTGCGCAGCATACCACACACACACACACATACACACATAAAGGCAAGAGACGTACATATATATATACATATATATATAGGGTATATGCGTACATACATAACTATGATAATATGATAATATTATGCAAAAACAAAAGGAAATGAATGCAAAGATCCCATAGTAAAATTTATCTTTAAGCATATTCGAATACATCCACACATCCACACAGAGGTGACACACATGACTTGTAAATAACACACACACACACACTCACACACAGACAAACGCATACATATAAACCAAATACACCTATTTTACAGTTAGTTAATTTTACTTGCTAAAATATTGCAGAAGCGTACGTCGCATTACACATAACAAGTAAATGGCAAAGCGAAGAAGAAGAGAATGTAACGAAACGAAACGAAACGTAACGAAACGAAGTGAAGAGAATGAAAGCAAATCATATGCATCACAATAAGAGCATATGAAAAGCAATTAAGTGCAGATAATTCGCATTGATATAGGCACCATAAACGATAGACGATTAACGATTATCGATTAACGATTAACGATAAACGTTAACGAGTAAAAGTAAAAGGTAAATGGAGAGTAAGATGAGTTAGTTCATTGGGCCAGTCAGCGTATAAAGTTGATTGTAGCCCGGTGATTATGTCAGCAGAGCATTGAGAAATAATAAATTACCAAGTAATATTATACAAATATTATTATATAAATTATTATAATTATAAATACTATAAATGAAAACCCAAAAACAAACAAAAACCAACAACAAAACAGATAAAGAGACACATTATTATAAAGCGATACAAAACAAAACAGAAAAAAAAAACAAAAAACAAAAAAAAAACAAACAAAACGAATTGACAACGTTGTATGATTTTGATCAGAAAGTAATAAAAACAATTTTCGATTTGTTACGAAATATACATAATTATCATCAAGTGTTTCCAATGGGATGGGCTCATTTGCAATCTTAAAGCGGAAAATCGTATGAGATGTGTGTACATCCTGCAACGGACGTGTAATGCTTCAATCTGAAGCTTTTGAGGCATCATATGACATCTACATACATATGTATAAGAATTTGGTGGGGCAATCAAATCTGCCCTACCATTGGTGTCTGTACATCAGCGAGGATAAATTCCATGCAAAAGAACCCTTCAAAAGAAACCCCTGACGTTTAGTTGCCTGCGTTGCTGTCGACAAATAGATGGCAAGCGGGGCTGCAACGCATGCAGATTACCACACATATACATATAGCGCCATCTATATGTCAGAAGTTGTTTACTGGCGTCATCTATGCGCTTCCGTGCGAAGCAAGTCGACTCACTGAAGTCCAGATAACTTACGCTGTTGTCGCCAGAGGGCGCCATTCCCCTGTGATGCTGATAGGGAAATGCAATGGATGGCGACAGCAAATGTGGCATATTTTTTAAATATATGTATGTATGTAGTTTATACGTTACTTAAACAAAATTTAAAATATTTGCAAATATTTTAATATCTGAATGTTTTAGTTTACTATTATAACCTTTTATACATTTTTACATAACTCACAGTCGGCATTAATTAAAATACTTCCAACACTCAACTCTTGAAGGAAAGCGCGAAGAAATGGAATAAATAGCGACAGTTATACAATATTAGAGATAGACAAATAAAATTAATAATCTTAAAGTTAAAGAGTTACTTAAAGGCTACAATTTTTGAAACATTTTTCATTATATGGATGATTGATAATGTAATATGTAAATTACCAACAATTTTTTCGTTAAAATTAGATTTTTTCATAGAACTCATAAGCGATACGGTCCCTTGTTTTAACTTCGCAAAAAACGTGCAAAACGGAGTAGAAAAAAAAACGATGAACCACACTTCGGAATCCCATGCGAATGCGAAATTTGAAACAGGCCTGATTGAGTAACTGAGCCGAGTGATAAGTATCAAAATATACAAGGAGCCCGTTGTAGCGTTCATGAATGAATAAATGAATGTCGCAAGAGTGTTGTGAAAACAATATTGACTAATCCGAGCTGCTTCCGTGTTGCCTGATGACAATCACTTTTTATCAGGCGCAATCATTTTTGGTGCTGTAATGGAAACTTGTGTATGAGTTTTACATGCGACATAATTACCGCTGATTGAATTGAATTGAGTTCAGCCAAAAGGTGATGCCTCGACCTGCTCACGCCCCGCTAACATCGTATCGTATGTCAAAAGGTAACGAACCGCCAAAAACCGAACTCGACCCTCCTCGACAGTGACACCAAGAGCATTAGATGATTCCCCTGCGATAAGCGCCAGCTCTGTTGAAAATGCTATGATGAATATACTCGAACATTTTTCTCATTTATTCGTTTAGTTTTCGAACGGAAATGCAGACACTGCAGCTAACACAGCTACAAAAATTTGCGAAAGCTACAGTCGGACGCAACCGACAGTAGGAGGCCCTGTACTTTGATCTGCACTGGACGTCGATAATAGCAGCAGCATATATGTACATACATACATAACACATTTACTTATACATACACACATACACTTAAACATACAAATATACGCGCAGATACAAACAGTAACCAATACTCCTACAGAAATTCATACTCACAATCAAAAATCACGCATACGCCCTAGTGGCCGCGACGACTGTGGCTTCCCCCTCCCCCATCCTCATGCCTACTACAGAAAATGTATTGTGCAGTATCTCCGGTGTTTATTATCCTATTGGGCTGCAAATCGCACTAAACATTCAAAGCATCTAAAGCTTTATTCATGCAAAGAAGAAATCCAGTTACTCTCAAACTGTACATGCTAAGGATAATTTTTGCAAATTTGAGGGGAAGGGGGATGAGATATCAAATTAAAAACATGGCTAGATCGAATCAGCGCCGTCCGGATCCAGAATATATATACTTTATATTACACAAATGTCATTTGCACAAACTTAATAGACCCTTTTGTACTTTTTTAAAGTACCGGGTCTAAAAACTATAGCTGGACGTTTGCTTATGTTTGCTGTTCTCTCTTCCAAATGCCATTTGTAGTATTTGTTTTCGTGAAAAGTGTTGTTTAAAATATATATATATATGGAGTATTTTGCATGTTGTATCACTAATGCAAAGCCAAATGCGACTCGCCATTCATTAGTACCAGTCGAGAGTTTTATTTGCGCTGCTCTATTTGAGGCACTGATGAGCCTATTTGCCAAATTAAACACTTCGATGAAAACCAGTTGAAGGCCGATAGACGATAGCCTCTACACAGATCATTGCATTGTTTAATCCTTTTGGGTATCTATGATTTAAATTGGCAGTACTCTAATACCTAATTGAGCACTCGTTACTGTTTAAGCTATATTAAGCGTTTATAGAAGAAACTAAAGCCCATCTAAAAGGAGCAGCTAGTTGCTATTTCAGGTATTGGCTATTCCAGCTTAGCTCTTAATACATTCATATGTATATGTATGTACATATCCAAATCCCTATCGAAAATGTACACTAAATTTCTGCTACCACTTCTGATTTATTTATTTATTATTACATTTGACTGATTGCCAAGCATGGAGACCAGCAATGCCCCCTGGCAAACCAAGCTCTTTGCCCCCTCTGCCCAAAGCTAAACTCATGTATTATGTATAAGTTTATTATCGTGTACTATGTCTATTTATTTAGGGACTCAGAGAGCGCGGAGAGAGAGGTAAATCTGTGCCCTTATCAAAAAAAAATGTAAATAAAGTGCGTGCCGACTTTTTGTTTTATGTAGATGCCAAATCATATTACGGCATTTGTTATGCACCAACCATGATGTTCATTTCATATCTGAAAATCCCATTTTAGTCGAGTCCCAACAACTTTCGAGTGTCAACATTCTGATTATACGCAGACAGTCTGTTAGACTGACTCATAAGTACTATATATGTGTGATAAATACTCTGCAAATAAAGCTTAGCATTAAAGGCATGAACATGGAAAGTGCTATAGAGGACAGGATTAGAAGGAACTCACAAAACTTGACTTCTATTAGAAATCGTCTATAAAATGAATACTGCAAGATCTTGGGATTCTTGGAGCTTACACTGATAGAAAATAACCGACGTCAAAGGTATCCCTCAGTTTAGTGGATCACTACTAAAATCAATAGCAAGGCACAGCACACACTCTGGCAAAGAGCATTCGTTGGCCTGAATGTCCTGTGTGTATTGGCTAGTCCTTCACTCCTTACCCCTTGCCAGCATTGGTATCTCGCGTTCATTTGTTGTAGCCATTGTTAACGACGTGGAAAATGTTACGCTACAATTTAATTGAAAGGATAATCAGGCGCACAGCGAGAGAAGGACAGAATGTGAGGAGCGCACTCATTCAAAACGGGGCACGACGCAGCACATTAACACGCTGTGTGCAACGAGTGAATGAATGTTGCAAATATAAATAAATAGCAAGCGCAGGAGCTGAAGCTGAAGCTGTAGTTGTAGCTGGGGCAAAACGCCTTTTGTTGTACCCGTCAAGTGTCCTTTTTGATGACGATGTGGCAATGAGTTCACTGTGACTGCGACTGTGACTGTGACTGCGACTGCGACTGTTATGATGATGTTTCGGGGTTGCTTCGGTAGACCTCGCTTGTGGCCGGGCATGTGAGCCCACAACGTGGCCGGCTTTGCTTCCGTCGCAGCGATCGTCATGCTGCGGGGGGCGGGACAGGGGACAAAAGTGAACATGCTGAATAGGCGAGCTGTTGGGGAAGGGGAAGGAGCTGCGCTGCGCCTGTGGTGCAGGGCGTGTGAGGTGCACGGCAGGAGGGGACAGTGTCACCAGCTAAAAAGAAAAAAAGATGGAAAAAAGAATAGGGCTCGACTCGACTACAATCAAATAAAAAAGTTAAGTCCAAAGAAGAAGCTGGCGCTGAAGCGAGTTCAGTTCACCGGCGATTGGCAAATAAAACTAAATAAAATTAATGCGCTGCACAAGTTGCAAATTCATGCACAATCAAAAGGATTCATGCTGTGTCCTACCTCACGCTCCTTGTGCCCCTTGGACAAAGGCCACAGTAACAGTAACAGCAACAGCAGCAGCAGCAGACGGCAAAAAATTAAAATAGAAAATGTAATTTTAATCGAATTCACTCGCCCCTTTCGTGGCATGCATCACTGCGAATAGTTTTTGATTCACATTCACTCTGTATAAACTTATTCAAGCATTCGAGTGCTCATTCAGCCCTTCCCCCCCACGTACCTTATTAGTGTAGCTCTTACACCTTTTTCCTTCCTCTCTCCCTTCTCACGTCCTCCATAGCTCTCAATCCGTTCCTTGATTTGTGTTGTGCCAACACTAGCCAGTAGCACAGCATGCTCTTCCACTCCATCGCTCTCCCAGTCCCCATCCCAGTCCCAATCCCTTTGCCTCATATCTCATGTGAAAAAGCATTCTTCCGAGCAATGCAATTAAGTCGGACAAGCCAGCCGCCTGACTGCTTAACTAAGTGACTGACTAGCTGATTGACTGACTGACTGACTGACTGGCTGACTCACTCGCATGTTGGCCAATTAAAACAAGTCGAATTCATTACCAATTAACAGTTATTAGCTTAGGGAAAGCACATAAGTAACAGATTTGAAAAGCGGAATCTTTCGCTTGTGGAAAGTTGTTTGTGCTTCCAAATAACTGAGGTGTTTCGCAATTCATCAATGAGGTGCTTTGAGTATTACCATAAATTATGGCATTAAAATTGATTAAACATATAAATGTGTAATAGTTATTTGCAATATGATATGTATTTATATACTACATATATTCAGTTTAAGTAATTTTCGTAGTTACGCTAAAAGTAGATATAGAGATCAAATTAATACAATAGTAAACTATTTATTTAATATTCTGAATAGCCATTATTTATATTTTTAGACCCTGTACTTCAAAAAACTATATTGTGACGTCTGACTGTAGTTTAGTTACCCAGGCTTTTCTATCAGTGTACAATCCCAACAATACCATTTACGGTGAAATCTAAATATTTCAAAAAGTCTCAGCTTAGTTGAAGCTTTATTCGTTTATTTTGTGTCTCTGTACACTTGATTTTTATTTACTTGTTTACTTGACATTACGGGGTTTGTTTAACCAATTTTTTGTACCATTGTTCACACTGCTTGACAGTTGTTAATAAACAGAAAAAGTATAAATATTCATAAAATGGGTACGCGTAATTGACAATGTCGTCGTGCTGAGCTGAGGCTGACACCTTAGAACCTTTTTACCGTATACGGTTTTGCCTGTGAAAATATTATTTGTGTTGACTATTTGTCGAATGACAATATTGCTATAGGCTAATGAAGGACACACTTCTGATGGGGTTAAAACGTAGGAGTGTATGCTTGGAGTACATATGGGTATGTGAATGTGTAAAATAAATAAATTAAAGCAGAAAAAAGTAAAGATAGAATACGAGTTTTGCTGATAGCACAGATAACCTTTTCCACTGAATTAGGCCACTTGACATTTGCACCAAAAACTGATTTATGTTTAGAGCAAACCAAACAGCAGTTGGCTAGCATTAGACATCCTGAGTCCAGCCAGAGTCCACGGCATTGGAATTAATGGGAAACACTTTGCAATTGAGTTGTCAAACAAGGCGTAGGACAATTGCCACAACAAGTGCGACTCGACTGGCGCCTGGTTGCCAGCATCTGATGCAAAGGACATGAAGATGAGGCGATGCCTGTATGATACTAGGAAATGTGCTCCCTTTCTCCTTCAATCTGCCCCGCTCATTCTGTTTCTGGTGTCCTGCTCTTCAGCCTATTACTTAATCAATGTGCTCATTTGTTTTTAACTGGAAGTCCAAGGACCTAAGCAGCTCAATGGATGGGCGAGGAACCTTGCATGTTTTGACACAAGGCGGCAACAACAGGCAACAACACTCGCACTGTAAGCGGACACTGCCAACTGTTGTTGTTGCTGCTGCCGTTGGTGTTGCTCTGATGTAATGCTCTGTAATTTGAACTGCAGTTGCTCAATTTAATTTTCAATTTGTTTTCTCGTCTTTCCATGGGTGCCGTTTTTGACGCGCCCTCGGCTCAAGTGGCGGCTATCGTTACCTGATCTCTGCACCGTTTCTAATGAGCCAGTTGCCCAAACTGATGTTTGTGATTAGGCAGAAACAACAACAGCAACAGCAGCAACAACTGTAACTGCAGCAGCAACAAACAGAGGCTTAGATTAAATTCAATCAACTGAAGCGCAGCTGTTTTTTACTGACTGAAATCTTTCCGTTAATACTGCAAATACAAGAAAATGTTGTAAAAAGAGAGAAGGCAACGGAAATATAACAGAGCAGACTTATTGCATTGTAAAATTTGTTTACCTAACCTTACTAAGCTTACAAGTTTCCTGCATTAAATGTCAGCGAGCACCAACTCAAGTACCTGTTATTGCGACAATATTTATGGTGTTTTTATTTATTTTTAATTACAACTTTTCTTTGCGATTCCCGGTTTTACCAATTGCGTGTGTCTCTCTGTGACGCCCATCATATATATATTGTTCTTATTTAGTGCAAGTTCTTATTTGGTGCAAGTTCTTATTTAGTGCGTTCTTTTGTTCACCAGTTCGTAAGCGTGTGAACTACTATCGGAATTACTTACTGAACTACTTAAGAGTAATCGATTATAGTATCGTTTGATATCGATTATAATATAAATACAATGCAACACTGTCAATGTCATAAACTCAAGATAAGAAATTATTCGACCTCTAATGCAATGTCACAACACACAATGTGTGCCAGAGTGTCGACAAATATACACATCCATTTTAGAATATATTAATATAACATTTTATTTGACTTTACAACTTGAAATTAAAGACTGCGCTTACGTTTTTAAATACACATTCACATTCAAATTTAATTTTGATAACTATATATCATACTAAAATAAATAAGTATAATGCAAATATTGTTGAGAGTCAAATTAATGACATAAAGAATTAGTTAGTCTCTAGTGATTGTTGCAATGTAGAACTAGAAAAGGTAAGTTTCATCGAACATATGTTACACAAAACATCGATAAAGTTTGGCATATTATGACCTATGCTAACCGATAGATTTACAATGAACTAGTTAAGGTACTCCATGAACTTATATAAATAGTATAGGGATTCCTGAAACTGATTTTGATTTGATTTTGATTTGCTTTTAGATAATCAAAATCAGTTGACGGAATGACCTTTTTTGCGCACTGATTTGATTTTGATTTGCTTTTGATTTTCAGAACATCTGGCAGCCTTGTCATGACACTTTTCCCCTTTCTCTTCAAATTCTAAAGCATATTTAAAACTTTAAATAATTCAGTAATTTATTATAACATTGCAAAAAGCTTAAAAAGTATTTCATTTTCAAATAGCTATAATAAACATCAAGTGTTGCCACTAGTTTTCTACATAGTAAACAGTCACACAAGGGTGAACGGTCTCACAGCAAGATAATCAAAATCAAAATCAGCTTCGGAGCTATGCTAAAACTTTTAGTGTGACCGTCATTTCCGTACTTTCTTTGGTCACACACAAAATTTTGTATGGAACAGCTGCGAACAGCTGATTGTCATAATCAAAATCAAATCAAAATCAAATCAAAATCAAATCAAAATCAAATCAAAATCAGTTTCAGGAATCCCTATAATATTTAATTAAAACTAATCATTATAAACCGAACAAATATTATAAATATTTCCAATGAAATAATACCTTGCCAAATCATAAAAATCAATTATAATTAACTATAATGAATCACAATCAAATGTTACCATTTTTATTATGGTTTTATTCTGTTTGCGTTTTCTGATCTCTGCTAATCAGTTGCAGCCCACGGAAACATACTATGAGCCAGCTCCATGGCACAGCTGGCAGCGGCTACGGGATGTGCAGCTGACCAAAGGCTGACCGAACGCTTGACCACTGGGTGCGCATGATTGGCCTTAGCATTGGTGTACCACGGAAGTGGACAAGAGGTGACGACGCGACGATGCCTTTGAGGACGCATGCGCAGCGGATTAGCACCAGCCCTGGGGTGTCTCGGCTGCACGCACTAGGGAAGGGGGAGGAGCTGCAGAGGGCGCTGTGAGGCAGGGTGGGGCGTTTGCTCGCTGCTCGCTGGATTTGAATTGAGTTGCATTGAGGTCCGCCTTTTGTTCAAGCACGACTGCCTAGCATCAAAATGAAGCTGTTTCTCTTTTACTTTTATTTCTATTTTTGTTTTCTACAATGCCCCAGTTACGGTAGGTACGGTAACTTTGGCACTATTATGGTGCTCGGTAATTGCCGCTTTGAGACCGAGCATTAGTGCCACGGCACGCAGCCCCTGTGCAGTAGTAGTATGCCCCTCGTTTGTGCCGCTGGGCAACCGCATCGAGTCGCATTGAGGACAAAGTTTTGCGTTGACTCTGCTGCTGCTGCTGCTTGAAAACTTTATCGAGGCTCAGGCATGCAAATATATATACATATGTGTGTAAAAAAAGAAACCAACACTCTCACACACACACATAGAGAGACTGTTGGAAATGCGGGATTAAGCGACACAAAGTGGAAGCACTTTGCCGGAAGCACATTGGACAAATGAGGCACTCGACAGCGCAGACACCTCGGACCAGTGCCAGCAGCAATAGTTTGCGTTTTTGCCAAAAAAAGAGATAAAGATGGGGTGAGAATAAGAGATGTAGGGAGGAGGGGAAGAAGGAGAGCTA
Organism: Liodrosophila aerea; assembly: GCA_035045005.1. Lineage (NCBI taxonomy): Eukaryota > Metazoa > Arthropoda > Insecta > Diptera > Drosophilidae > Liodrosophila > Liodrosophila aerea. Next base: position 1,756,798 of record JAWNNL010000485.1, read on the forward strand.
GTAGCTGCCATTTGTCATGGCGCAGACTGATGAAGAGGAAGAATCTGCTTGCACGGCAAATTTGATCACTCACTCGCTCACTCTCTGCGGCTCTCTGCGTCGCTCTGTCTCTTGAGCATGAAAATCACAATTTTGCGGCAGATAATTTCAATTTGTGAGCGCAAATTGAACAATGTTGCCATAACTTTACCGCTTTGCTGCTCGATTTCACACTTGTGCGACAGGACAATTAGCCAAAGAGACTCGGGGAGAGAGGACACAATGTGCCGGCAATTGATTCGTTGCGCCATAATCGATATGTCGCCTTACATTTTCTCTCTAGCGCTTCTCCTTTTTTTGATGTTTTGTGAAGTCGACCGCAATGATTTGGCCACAGCGGGTACTCTTGCCCGGACAGCTATGGTCTACGCTCGAGCGTTACGGTTGGTTTCGACATACGCTGTGAAATGCTCATGGACAGACTGTGAGGAGAGTCCGAGTTACAGCCGAGTGCATTGGCTCTATCGATCACAGCTCCAGGTTTGATGAGCGTGGCTAACGTGCCCAGTATATTACATAGATTCGGCCCTGTTCCGGCTCACGGTGCTGCCCCTCGGGGGCATTTGTCATGCCACATTTTGCAGCGTGCCGTAGTTTATGGACAATTTTGCACATTTTTGTGTGCGAACTGTATGATTCTTTTTTTCTATTTCGTTGAATGAAGTATTCATTTAGGTGGATTGTGTGACACCCTGCCGCTGCTACACGCTCACACACTGCCATCATTATCATCATCTGAAGTGCTAAGTGGCCGCGTGTGACCAATTTGTTGGGCACAGCTGCCAATAATGTGGCCCAGCCCATTGTTGTCCATAGATTGAGTCATGGGTGATGCAGTAACAATAATGACTATATTCCCAATCAAACTATAAGTCCACATACCTCGGGCATCAGCTTGGCGGTGCACAATTTGTATTTTGGATATGTAACTTTTTCAATTTGAATAATGTTAAAATATGTTGTGAAAGACATTGATTTAAGTCAAGCCAAGGAATTTTGAAGTTGCATTAATACTGATTTGAAAGCGTTCAAATTCGATTTGAAAAGATTCACTTTTATTTTCGAATTGAATATGATTTTACTCCCAGAACCCTTCTGCGGTCTTAGACCCAACTTTGTCAGACAAAGTATAAACTCTAAGGCACGAAGGGACAGCGAAGAATACTAGGAAACATATCAGGGAGCCAGACAGAGCAAACTGCTCTTAGGAAACTACAACAAGAAGAGAACTGAGGACTGCCTAAGAATGAGCAAAAGTTCACTTAGAATAGTCACCGGCGTACTTACAGTATATTGCCGGCTACATCTCAACAAGCTTAAAATTGTTGACGATACACTCTGTAGACTTTGTCTCGAAGAAGTCAAAAGGTCAGAGCACATACTAGGAACATGCCCGGCAGTCAGTAGGTTAAGGCTAGCTCACTTAGGTAACTACTTCCTAGACAGTCTGGAGATAAGAGATCTTCAACCAGGAAAAATCATCGAATTGAAAAAGAAATGAGCTGAAAACATTACTTAAGATATATTTTGAAATAAACAGATTGAAAAGAAATTCAGCAGAAATTAAGTGTAATCGAGTTGACTCTGTGAATCTTCAGTTGGAGTCATAATTCAAGACTACGATATATTACTAGAAAAATGATATTGCAAAAACAAAACTCTGACTTGAAAAACTCTTGGCTGTTATATGTTACACAGAAATATTACAGAAATCTTCAACAGTTTTAAAGGGTTCTGTGTTTCGTCAGAGCGATTAGAAATATATGTGTTGATTTACAAAATATTTTCTTTTGCACTTCTACTACAAATAAGTATACATACATGTGTACATATCCATGCACATACCTTGTATGTATAAATTGTATATGCTGTGCTGGCAAGTCGATTTGACAGTGGCAGAAAAGGAAATGAAATGACCGGAAGTTAAATCAAACCAATTCAATGCCTGGCTAAAATTGTGAAAGATCAAAACCAAATTGAACGAAAGGCAATGCCAAAATTGCATTCCAGCCACGTAACACAACTAAATACAAATATGTGTGATATTTGCTGTTGCTGTTGTTGTTATTATTGTTGTTGTTGTTATTGGTACCCTTAGCGAATAATTCAAATAAAATTTACACCTTTCGACCGGCTGCCTTTAGTCGTGACCAAATAAATACGTAGATAGACTTTTGGTTGCCTTGCTGACCGAGGGACGACAAACGGAAATACTTTTTCAATTTTATTTTATAGCAGACTCACACACACACACACACACACACATACAGCTGTTGCAAGTTATAGCAAAAGTATAAATTGAGTTGCCGGCCACTGAAGTTGATTATGGTCTACGCTTCAACGAATCTGAGCCAACAAATTTTCTCAATTCGGTTAAAAATCAACACCAAGTCTGCCACACACAATGCACCACTCCCCGACAGCCCCCTAGCAATCGCCTAGACAACTAAAAGACCCTTAGCAGAAAAAAGTCGAACTGAAAACTCCACCCGGCAAAGGGGCGTTTTTTAAAAACACAAAAAGGCAGTCGCTGCCAATTTGGGGGCTGGCCAATACACTGGACTAATACCCTAAAGATGAACATATGTGAACTTGTTTGTATGTGTTGGGGCTAAGCCCTGCGGCTCACATATCAGCGTGCATTAAAACAAAGTGGGTATCGATGTAGAGCCCGGGTCCGAAACGAAACACTCCATCCATTCTGCTCGCCAGGGTGTCGGCTCAACATGCATAAAGGGCAAGAAAGGAAACACATGCACTTCAAACCGACAGGGATATACTCTTATGTCAACGATCAAAGTGGAAGGAAATTTAAATTTATACTTAAATTTAAATTTGAAGATTATTTTGTTTAAATGTCAAAACATTCATAATAAAAATAAAATAAAATAACATAGGGATTCCTGAAACTGACGGATGACAGTTTCATCTATTCTTAATAGGTTAACATTCAAATATCGCTAAATTGCATACTTGAAAAACATACTTAGTGCCACAAAATAAGGTCGCATTCCCCATAGTGTAGCACTGTCGAGTGCGCCCGACTTATCGCTTTTAAAGCAAATAGAAACTTGTTGGATTTATTTGTAATTTTTCTTAAATAATTTATATATTTAATACAATCAAATGTTATGTTTTAAGTTCGTTTGCATGAATGTTATCGATATTAATACTCTTGCATTATGTAGAATATCTCCGGTGTTTATCATCCGATTAAGCCACAATTCATAGCACTCATGAAGGTTACCATTAGATCTTTATATGCTGAAGCACATGTTTGCATCTTTAAAATCCTTCTGCCTGTTACATACATTTCTGAGCTGCACAATCTTAATAGACCCTTTTGTACTTTTTTAAAGTACAGGGTCTAAAAGTGCGTACTGCATATCCAAGTGTAGTGACTCTGTTTCTACTGGTAAAGCCATATTAAAACAAATAAAAGGGTCGGTTCGGAGTCTTCGTTGCGCATCAAACGGACAGAGGCAGCTTTCACTTATCAAAGGGGGCTGAGGGTGCCAAATTATTTACGCCTTAAGCTCCAAAGCCGATTTGTCCACCCACTGACTCCATTACGCGACCCAATCTGCCTAGTCTACATAACGCTCTTGGTCATTATCAGCTCCATCTGCCATTTCCACTGGCGTTTCCAGATAAAGTCACACACATGTGATAGATAGGTCGCCTAACCATATGCAAAGTCGGTCGCAGTTTATCCAATTCCTGGACCTTATACTCTGCATTCCCTCGAGAATTTGTGACCTCCGTTTGTCGACGGAAGTGTCGGTTCCACTTGAGTCGTGGCTGGCGCCGGAATTCTTATAAAAGGAGGCTGAGTACTATTTGAGTATCCGCTTGCAGCAAAGTCAGCTATGCCAGCCGAGTGTTGGGCACTGGGCAAAGTATTAAAGAGACAAGTGTCAAAAGTATTTATGCAGCACACTGGGGAAAAGGAGGCAACGCTCAAAACATTATTAATTGCATTTCGATAATAATTTCATGCTCGTTAACGGCACTGCGGACACGGTACGCATCCGTATCGGTTACAGGACCCGCTCACACTTCACACCACTCACGCAGTCGATGTCCTGACCTGTGCTGTCATTTAACAGTTGCTAATTAGACGCACATGTGTAACACAAAACCGCATTTAAACGCTACAGTTGCTGCCCCGGTCGAGGTCCTGCTTCCTTGCGTCAGGGTCGAAAGCGGGGCCGGGGTTACGTGTAGTCCACTCGCCACCGATGCGACACTCGACGAGTTCCGGCGAAGCACTAAAACTGTCCCAATTGTTACAAAATTATACACTTGAACTTCTTAACTTTGTTTTTTATGCGGGGTGCCTGCATGTGTGTGTGTTTTTAGATCCTGTACTTTAAAAAACTACAAAAGGGTCTATTAAATTTATGCATTTGACCTTTGTGTGTAACAGGCAGAAGGAGACGTGGTAGACCCAAAAAAGTATATATATTCCTGATCAGAACGTCGAGCTCAGTCGATATAGCCATGTCCGTCTGTCTGTTCGTCCGTGCGAACGCCTAGATCTCGTAAACTGTAATAGCTAGAGACATCATATTTGGCAGTTAGATGCCCCTATAGTGCAAGTAGATCAAGCTTGTGTTTGATTTTTGATAGTAGCGTGTATGCGTGCAAAGGAAAGTACAGGGTCTCCTACTGTCGGTTGACTTCGACTGTAGCTATCCGAGTTTTGTTTGAATGGTATGGTCTGAATGGTGTAGTGCTTGATATGCATTTTACACTTTGCCCAACAACCCCGTTTAGCTTGGGGTCAAGCATAAAAAACCCTTAAATATTATTTAAAAGTACTTGGTGAGTTAATTTTTGAATATTTAACACTTTAAGCTATTATTAGTATTAATATTGTACTACAATTATGGTATGGTATCATATACATATATGTTGTATTTAAAAGTAGTTTTTAGTACCAAAATGATAGAAGTATATATTTAATTTTACATTTGATTAGAGTATATTCATGAACCAAATTATTAATAGATATAAACAGAAATGTTGGGAACAAAATGACTTCATGTGTATTTAAAACAAACATGAAATATTTTATGTAAATAAATACCTCATTTTTGAAACAGTTATACTTATATACATATTTTAATGCAGAGTATTTAATTAAGTTATTAATACACATATCATTTTAATAGAAATTAAATTTGAATTTAATTATAATTTAAACTCGCTACACCTGTATCCTAACTCGACTCGAAATGTATAAAGGACGATGCTTTTTTGTCTGCTTAGACAATCTGGGGCAAAACGTACATACGCATATTTCTTTTTTGTCTCTTGTCTCTGCTTTAAGTTTTCCCTATAAACGTTGAACAGAACTTTTCTTTTGTTTAGCTCAAAACGTCACGTTGTCAGGCTTTAATGAAGTGCCCCAACAGCTGGCAACAAATCGCAGCAATCTTCGTTTTCAGCCCCTCCAGCACAGCAGCCCAGCAACAACAACTGCCAACCCCAAGCAACGAATCAGACCCAATAGAAGAGATTCCTGTACCACCAGCGGCTCTCATAATTTTATATAACAGAAAATAAAAATGTATACAGTATGTGTATTCTATATTGTTACAGTATTGAACAGAATGTAGGACTAGGACATTGACGTTCGTTGTCCATGATATGGCTGTTGACTTTGTCAGTGACAGTTGCTCTTATCCCGCCTTGTCTGTGATCAACGGTGGTAGGGATGCTTGGTCATCGTCATCGCAACATTTGCATGCCTCATTTGAGAACAAGTTCCTCTTCATTTATTTATTTTATTGCGGCCTCATTCGCGTTATGAACTCAATGGTCTGTGGACATTATTTTAATAATTGCACTCTACAGTACAACAATAACAACAGCAGCCGCCAACAAGAGCAATAACAGCAATAACCCAACCATACAACATGCAAACTCCACCACCCCCTCCCCCACCCAACGACCTTAAACCACCCAGGCGAAACGCCTTGTTTATTGTTGTTTGCCTCCGCTGCTGCTGCTGCTGCTGCTGGGCTCTTTATTACTCGCATTCCATTGATTTTCATGGATTTTTGTAATAAACTTTTGTATTGTAACTTTTATTGTGCTCCGCCTGTACTTTTCCTTTGGGTCAACCAATAAACGTAGAAATCATCGACGAGAACTTTCACTTGACCAACTTATTATGGGCATTACGATTATCCTGTTCTCTAACTTCTAGTCTCTAGTCTCTAGTCTCTAGTCTCTAGTCTCTAGTCTCTAGTCTCTAGTCTCTAGTCTCTAGTCTCTAGTCTCTAGTCTCTAGTCTCTAGTCTCTAGTCTCTAGTCTCTAGTCTCTAGTCGTCTAGTCTCTAGTCTCTAGTCTCTAGTCTCTAGTCTCTAGTCTCTAGTCTCTAGTCTCTAGTCTCTAGTCTCTAGTCTCTAGTCTCTAGTCTCTAGTCTCTAGTCTCTAGTCTCTAGTCTCTAGTCTCTAGTCTCTAGTCTCTAGTCTCTAGTCTCTAGTCTCTAGTCTCTAGTCTCTAGTCTCTAGTCTCTAGTCTCTAGTCTCTAGTCTCTAGTCTCTAGTCTCTAGTCTCTAGTCTCTAGTCTCTAGTCTCTAGTCTCTAGTCTCTAGTCTCTAGTCTCTAGTCTCTAGTCTCTAGTCTCTAGTCTCTAGTCTCTAGTCTCTAGTCTCTAGTCTCTAGTCTCTAGTCTCTAGTCTCTAGTCTCTAGTCTCTAGTCTCTAGTCTCTAGTCTCTAGTCTCTAGTCTCTATTAACCAATCCCCAGTTCACTTTACTCTCTATTTCATTTACTTATGAGCAACCGGAAGACATAATGTCTGGTGGGCCAGGGGCTAAGACTCTGGGATAATCCAGGGCTAAGCTTACACAAATGTTGTGGCCTAATTTATCTTGAGTGGATCAATTGGCCTAACAAAACAAGTAGCCAGGACAATGACTATCACCAGATAGGAGCCTAGATACACAGCTAGATCGATCAATCTCTCTTTCTCTCATTCTTTCACTCATTCTCCTATTCTCTTACTTTCGCCGGTTCAGATGACGTGGCAGGGTTTGAGGATTTTCTAGTTTTGTTACCATTGTGGCCGGGTGTGCTTTTGTTTACGCGCTGGCCGAGCCGCAGGGATATGCTCGGCTCTCTACAAGGGGATTAGAACAAGTGGCAAGCCGGCTTCACGTTGCACAATGCCTCGGCCGAGCTGTGGCAGTTGCAAGTGCATGTACTCATATGTATAAATTTCTGGACAAGACTAAAGACATGCACGATCGACCTGCGATAAAGGGCTATGATTCTGAGCTCAGCCCCTGACCCACTTGCCGACAGACAGTCTAGCGCGAATCCTTGCAAACACATGTGCTCATGTGTGTGTGTATGTGGGCCTCATAATAAGCATAAGTGCAGCTTAGCCGACTGATAATAGGTTTGCTAATGTGAAAGTACCGGCCACACACACACCACACACACACATATTCGAGTAGCGAGCATCTTGCCTCTGGGCTTGGCTTAGCCTGACAGACAATGCCACTAGGCAGAGCCCTAGTTGCTAGTGGACCAGTAACCGTAGCCCGATGGCTTTTATTGTATGCCGCCCTTTATGAAATTGCACTCGCATTGTTGAGCAAATTATTAAACAATGCAAGACCTAGCGCCGGCGCTCCTAAACAATCTGCAGACTCAGGTTCCGATTCAGGTTCAGGTTCAGTTTGAGGCCCTGGCTCAGTCGCTCTAGCAGTGCCGGGATATTGTCAGTTTCATTTGCAGTTTCTGCCTTCTATTAATATTTAAGCACTCACATATGCAGGTCCTAAAATAACAAATCTCCTTCCGTTTGAATGGATTGAATGCATTACACTCAGTGTGTTGGCAGCTACGACGGATCCTAGGGGTTATTAGAGTTGAGCATACTACAAGGAAGTATTATTACTATTTTTACTATGTTAATTGACAGGCTACTCAGTTTACAATACATTTAGAAACACATCTTTAATTAATCGGGTAATAAGAATTCAGTTGGTACTCAGTGAATGGACTCAGCAATACCCAGATGAAGCCAGTATATCCGGGCTGAGTTATGGCTCAGTTAGGACCACACGGCATATAGAAATGTCACGATTTCTTTTATTTGCACCGGATACTACCAGTCTATACATGCATATGTGGATTTTTTTTTAGCACTTTTAGCTAGTTTTGCTAGTTTCATTTCCGTCCTTTTTTTATAAAGTGGCGTGCGCATTTTTTATCCCATGGCAAGGCTTAATTTTCTTTTTTGGGTTTTTGTCTATAGTAAAGTTGGGTATCCAGAGTGAAGTGGCTGGCCTTTGGTCCTTGGTCCATCATCCACCGGAATCAAGAATGGGGCCAGCACTAGGTTTCTAATCAGTGCAGCTTCCGTTTGCCGGGCCGTCAGTCAACAGAGCGCGATATTTGTCAACAAGCGGAACTATAAATATGCATGACTTTTTTGTTAGAATGACAGACATACGGACAGGCAGACAGGCAGACGGTCAGAAGGGGGGAGAGGGTGAAAAAATGCTGAGTCAGTGTACGCAAACTAGCAGGCTTTGAAATTTCACTAGACGTCACATAGAAGTCTATTAAACGAGCTCGCCAGTCGAGCGTTTCAGTTAATTCGTACGTTTTCTAATACATCACATTTTGTTTTTTGGCTTGAACAAAAAAAAACACAAATAAAAGTAAATTGTGAACTGGGATAGAATTAGTGAATTGTATACATACCACCGTGTTGTCCACTTAACTAGTCGTGTTAAATTCTTTATTAGCGTTTGCGCGGTATTGAAATTTCATAATCTAGTCAATTTGTTAGCGAAAAGTTCTCTTTGCCGTGCAACATGTTACGCCAACTGCAATCGAGAGCTCCCTTGATGATGATGGAGCTAAGACGCCCAATCACTTACAGTAAGTACTGTCGAAAGGATACGTCCAAGTGACATTCGCTAGTACTACATTACCATATAAAGATCCTAATAAGCCCTTGCTCCTTGGAAGATTTCATACATGTTTCGCAGTTGTATTGACACTGCATTATGCATTAGTATTGAATGTGCCACAATCTCTTGTTAACTCAATCATTCCTGCCTTTCACAGAGGCCACCCGATTCGCTTTCATTGACCGCTTTATAAAGAAACAGCCAAAAGAAACTAGTGTCACCCTGGGCAACTCTGTGGCCCCACTGACCACCGAGAAGACGACTCCAATGTCGATGGGAATGAAGATACTCAGCGGCTTGCCCCTAGGCTACTTCAAGAAGATGTCAATGTTTGGGAATCAACAAAGCAAGCGTCAATTGAGCGTCTACATCGATGGATGGAAGCAGCTGCAGGCTGAGAAGAACAAGTTGACACGCAGCAACAATCTGCCCATGCGTTACGATGATTCGAGCTCTGATCAGCCCAGTACTAAGGCACTGGTACCACTGGAGTCGTCGCAGCTGGATCAGAACATCAAGAACATTGGCAATACCAATACCAAGTCGCAGACACCGACCAAAGTGCCGGAGCAACCAGTGCGCAAGCTACCCTACTACAATCCACTTCGACGTCGCAGCAATGTGGATCCGGCACGCGTTCAGTACATCAAGGAGCGCTTTAGGCAGCGCGCCATAGAGCACGAGTCCGCAAGACCCCAGGTGAAGAAGTACGTCTCCCGCATGACTCTTCACTCTGGCCGTTTGGACAAGATTGATTAGACTTAATGTTTCGAGTTTTTGCGGATTTTACACATTCACGCATCTCAAAGCATACCAATTTCAAATGAATTAAGTAACTAACTACGTATCGCGCTTCCTGGAATACTTACTGTAACGTATGATCTAACTGTAACACAAGTGTAAATCTGTAATTACTTGACTGAGTTAAATATTATTTGTTGCCTATGGGCTTTTAATGTGTACATAAACCATCTTTGGGATTTTACTATCGCTGTCGCTTACATATGTATATCTGGATATCCTAAATCACTTGAGCCAATCATGTCATATAAATTAGCTAAAGATATGCACACATACAAATGTTCACCAACACTAGACAATAAAATTAAATTTTACTTACCAACCTAATGTATTACTTATTTCATTTGAAGATTTCCCTACTCGTGGTAGACCCAAAAAAGTATATATATTCATGATCAGAACAACGAAGTGAGTCGATATAGCCATGACTATTTGTCCGTCTGTCTGTATGAACACCGAGATCTCGGAAACTAAGAGCTTTTCAGGTTCGTATATTGTATAGGCAGGACACCCCCTTCCCCTTAAATTCGCAAAAATATTCTTATTCTTAACGAGTACAGCTTTAGAGTCACCGTCTTCCATCTTTGTACGAATAAAGCTTAAGATGTATAGACTGCTTGACGCGATTTGCAGCCCAATCGGATAAGAAGCACCTGAGATATTGGATAATCAGTTTTCTGTACTAGGCATTGGGCAGGGGCAGGCCGTTAGATATGCGACAACCAATTCTAGAAAGCCCATTTATTCTTAGGAATATAGTGAACTCACTCATTTGGCAACTAATTAATTTTGAAATTAGAAATAGTTTATTTTTATTTTACATTATTCTTTTTCTTAACTTTGTACACATACACAACCAAATGGGTATAATAATATAACAATAATAGTTTTCAAGCACATTTAATCAATTTCGATTCATTTTGATAGTAACATGGTTGAATGCAATGAATTCCACTCCTTAGTCGTCAATTATAGCAATTTTAGGCATAAGCAGGTGCTTAAATACTTCCGCTGTGAGTACATTTAACTTATGGTTATTGAGTGGCTTCAATTGGTTTCTTTGCAGCTATGTCCTGTGTGCTTTGTCGGATGTCTGTCTGTCTGTCTGTCTGTCAGCCTTGCCTTCTCAGTAGCTGTCGAGTTCATTCTGCTGATGCGACTAAGTGATTCGCTTTCAGCTCCGTTTGATGTGCACAAGTAGTAGCTGCAACTTTTGGCCGGTTGCCTTTGAGTATGCTCGTAAAATCGCAATCCAGCTCAGAGTTTGACTCATATCCAGCACACTCCACACTCATGGAGGTGGGGTAGTATAGAGCACGCATACAAATCAAACTAAACCGAATACGTCAAGGCAGCAGAAGCTTAGATCCAGCAACAACAACAATTACAACTACAAGAAGATAGCTTTGGCTTTCCCTTAAGTGCGCACAGGAGCAACAAAGAATACCCACAAAAAAATCACGTGACCATGGAGTGAGCAAGTGGGACCATCAGGACAACAACAGTCGGAGCAAAAGGAAAAGCAAAAGACACAAAAAAAAAGGAAAAAAAAAAACGGCGAACAAAAGCTGACTCTGACTACAAAACCAAGTTGGAACGGACGCGGTATCGACATCGGCACGCTTGGCGCTTCAGAGTTTGGCTTGAGGGTTTGAGATTGGAACTGAGGTTGGGCGCTATGTAGGGATTGGGGGTTGGGGGTTGGGTGCTGGCTGTTGGGTGTTGAGGGTTTTGCGATTGACTTTGACTCTGGCTATATGCATGTGTATCCTGTTTGTGCAGAGATTTAGCTTTGAGCTATGGATATCGCCTGGCGTTGCTTTGTGTGCTCCCATCGCAGCTCGTCGATTCGAGTCGTCGATGCCGAGCCAAAGGAATGAGATATTGAAGTATTGAGGTATTGCTATTGCGATCTGGGACTGGGAACACCATTTCGAGTGTCAGTGTCGTGCAGCAAGTTTACATGCTGTCAGTGCAGCTTTTTGTTGCTGTTTTTTAATTACATCCTCTGCGTGGGGTGCATATCAAGCGCCCGCTCTGCACGACGCGCCTTTGGCAATAAGAAGAAAATAGACACAATACAAGACACAAAACGACATAAAAAACAACAGCAACAACAACAACAGCAGCAGCAAGAAGAACAAAACGAAATGCAGAAGGAAGCGAAAGGCATATGTATGTGCCCTGGCGACCAGCCAATGGGGTAGGATGTGTTACTAGGTGAAATGGATTACTACAAAAAATGGAACTTACCTTGATCAAGGCAAATGCATCAGACATGAACTGTTCCTTCCACTTTCGCTAGCTCTATGCACTTCTTTGCTGACACAACCCACCCTATAGCGCTGTCTAACTTACAGGGTATGCCAAACCAAAACCGTAAACGTGTGCAAATGCAATGGTTTGGCTTTGGCCTATGTGTGGCGGCATGTTTCTAGCTCTTACAATGCTCCACTCCACCCTGCCCGACCCACCCACCCACACACATGTGACTGTTGCCTGGTATCCTTTATGCTCGTTTCCAGCGCCGTCCTTACCGTTGACGTGCCACTACGTGCCTGGCTGAGCGCGTCGCTAGTTTATTGTAAAATTCCAATAAATGCAGTTTAAGTTGAAGCGTCCCACCTGTGTGCACACCCCCGGTGAAAGGTAAGCAAAAAACAAAAACGAAAAAAAAGGAATGAAAAATCCAGTGAGCAACGCTTGCCATTACTTCCGCCTCCATCTGAGCTGCATACATCAGGGTCTGTTATCCTTTCCCCTTTCTGGCAAGTGCGCTGCATAACCAAAGAGAAAATCGTAGAAAATCGGAAAATTGGCCACGCAACACAGAAGCAATGATGGTAGAGGTGCAGAAAGAGTAGAAAAAGCAAAAGAACTTTTTGCTGCTTTAACGCAGTAACAACAGTATTGAGGATTGGCTCTAAAGTTCGGGCCAGTTGAACTCAGAAAAGACGCTATATTAAGAGCATATTGGTATTTACTTAAAATAGAACTTTAGGCAGAGAGCACAATAGATCTTTGAGGTCGCAGTGTTATATGAATCTCTGCTAAATACTAATAATAAATAGAATAGAACTTGCTTAATTGGAAATGCACTCTTCATCTTATAGCTTATTGAAGCAGGACAGTTTAAGTGAATGCGAGTTATCGGGTTATCGGGTTATCGACAAGGAACCAAAACGGAACAAATATCAGTCACGGTTTCTGTCAACCAATGCGGATCATTTCTTTCAGTTCCATACAATGAACAGAATAGAAACCTTCAGTTTAAATTTATTTATTTATTAATATTTTTTACATAATAAGCAGAGTAAATATCCGGTAATTAGGTTATTCATTACCTCAAAGAAAATAATTGCTAAGGGTCACACTTTTATATTGCCAATACACATTTCAATCGTTCTATATTTGGCTAATAGTGCCATGAATGTCGAGTATTAATTAATCTCATTTGTATGCACTTATCCTGAGCTACATCCTGTTCTTTATTTCTTTGTAATCAAAATCGATTCCTTGAAAATAGATTGTGAGATTTTCGCATCTAATTTCTGTTCAAGTTATGCAAGTTATGCATAAGCTAATCAATGGGAAAATTGACTTCAAATTTGACCAGTCAGATTAGTTTAGAAGGTCCCAATACATTTTGTCCCCTTATAATTCTCGATTAATTTATATTATGCTATACATCACCCCTTTAGAATTCTTTATTTTTTGTGTAATACATTTTTAATTTACCTACGTTTATTCTATTTTAATATAATTGGTCGATTGCTTTAGTAGGCAAGAAATTACTTGTTCAACATTGTTTTCATTTTATATAATTATTACTAATTAACTTAATTATTTAATGGTTAACACTAGTTTCACTACTCCACTTATTTGCATATTTGTATTATGTTTCAGTAAGATAGATTTTACGTTCTCTATCTGAAAAACAAGAACTTCAAATATGCCTCAGATTGCCTTAAACTTACTCAGAAAAAGTCTTAAAATAATCTTTTCTTTCGTAACATTGGGTTTATTTGCTTTCAAATATAAAACTATGCACTCGCCCTTGTTTTTAAAAATGTATAAAACTATATTAAAAGAATTGAAAACCTAGTTGAAACCTACAGCGCATTGGGCAGCTGATGCTGACTGCAAATGCTGCAAAAAACCCACTTGACCAGGCCAGACCAGATTGACGATTGGCACCCTGGCACCCTGGCACCCTGGCACTCAGCTCAATTGTACAAGGGATTCCGGCGACGATGGCGACTGGATATGTGTGGTGCAGAGCGGTAGCCAGGGCCATTATTAGCAACTTTAGCTTCATGATGAGCATCGTCATCTCCGTCGTCATCATCGCCATCACCATCGTCATGAGTCACTATGGCAGTACCGGACAAGGTAACAGTGTAACGGTAACAGTAAAAGTAACGGTAACGATGTGGCACAGAGCAGTTGACGCTGGAAAGGCATCCACTGCTGTTGCCTCCATTGATACTTTAGGGATTTGGTGCAGATTTACATGCAAACAATCAAGATATGCCAGGCTTTCAAGTGCCGCTGCGCTGGGACCTGAATCAGAATCTCTGTACCTTGCTCCAAGCCCCCTCCACGCTCCATACTCTCCACTCCCCACTCCCCACTCATCACCCGCACGTGCACCCTGTTTCCAGCTGCAGCGCTGACGCTGACATGAACACAAGTTGGGTCGGAGATGTGGGGATTGTGGCCCGTACTTATACCAATACGTCATGTGCGCATCAGTAGCAAAACGAATGGAAGAGCAGAGGAAGGGGAAGAGAGTGTTCGTAGAGTTGGGAATGGAGCAGGTGTGAGAGTTGCCATGTTTAGCGAGTGTGGCCCCGTTGTTTGCTTTTCACATCTTTTCGCCTTTGATTTGCTGGTGCTGCTTACTCCATCGCTGTCTGTGTGTTTTACTTTTGACGTGCTTTTGGCTTTGCTCCTGTTATTTGCAATGTTTGTTAAATAAATATCTACACATGTTCCGCCGTCAAGCGCCAATCCTCCACTCCGCCACTGCTCCACTCCGCCAATCGGGTGGGCTCCTATCCCCGTGCTTCAGTCGAGCATGTCTTCCGTTTGTGTATTTGGTTGATATTATTGGTTTAATTCAATTGCTACTTATGCAGATGTCAGATGATTTCTTTTGCCGCTAAATTTGGCATTACTGCTACCCTGTCCTTGCCTATTACATCCGCTTTCACTTTGTCTATTGGGATCTCTATTCTGGCCTTGCTAAAGGCGAGTTAATTATTTAATGCCTGTCACCCAGCGGCAGGCACTCGGTGTTAAATGCAAATTGGCGTTGTCACTGGACACCAGGAGCGAAGACAATAACAAGGATATCAGCAGCATCACAGCTTGAAGCCTAATACAGTTAACCCGTGTGACATGGACAGCAGGACAGCAACGCCACGTACACAACAGCTCTGGACCTGACTCCTAACAAAATATTTATATATAGCGCATAAAAAATACAAACAACTTAGACCAGTAACCCTTTCTGGTCAGCCCCATGTATGTACGTGGGCACAAACAAAAAAAATCCAAAAATAATGGCGACTCACGAGGGTTGTAGTTAAAGTTGAGGTTGGAGTTCATTTGGCTATGAATATGGGGTTCCCATTTGGTTGGGGGTTGTGGTTTCTTTGCTTGCTGTGGTCAAGACATCCTGTCTAGTTTTGGGGTGAATGCATCATAGAACTTTAAGTAGACCATACTATATTCGCATATAGGGGTAACACTCCCATATAAGACATATTTAATATCATCTAAATTGGGAAAAATAAATATGTTCTAAATATAAATTCAAGTAGTTAAATATGCAAATATAACAACGGTAGACGTCATCGAATATCTGTATAAAAGTCATAATGCTTCTCTGAAATTCTGGAATTTAATATTCGGCAGATTCGAAGAAAACGGATAGTGTAATACCATTTATAGCAGTGCTGCCCAAACTCAGCGTTCGTAAAATCAACGAAGCGTGACGCCTGTATGTGTGCGAGCAGAGACTGTGCGTGTGAAAACAGCGCCGCCAAGCAAAGCGCACATGTGATAGGAATTATGTATTTTGAGCACCACTGATCTAAAATATATTTAAATTGAAGTTAGGTGTTTGAATATTTTCAAAGAACATATTGAACTACTTAGCTTTACTTAGCTTTAGCTTCAATTAGCTGTTATAATTTAATAAAATGTTTTCTTTCAACTAAAACACAAACTTTTCTATGAAAGCATACTCGTATAGTATAACAGGGCATACCTAGTCGAGTGTCTTGAGGATATGTCCTACGTATGTATATATATATATATATACATTTTTATGAAAAAAAGTGCCATATCTAGCAAAAACTTGGGGGATTTTGAGGATTTACCCTTTTTCTGTTTTCTCTTCTCTTTTCCACGCTGCAGCAGGAAGGAACACTGGACACTAGAAGCCGGACACTGAATGCTTTGCATAAGCCCCAGCGAGTGAAACACTGCACAGTGGAGAAAAGAATACAATAGAAGTGTGGAATAGAGTAGATACATAGATAGAGTGTGTTTTTTTTTGATTAGGTCGTGGGTAATATTTACGAGTATGCTGCGCGTATTAACATTAATTAGAGGGATTAGGGAGCGTTGAAGTTAGGTATGAAAACCACAGACGCATTTCGAAAGGAAAACACTTTCATAAGAACCAAGAAGCGAGGAGTGTTTCCTGGTATTTTAATTGAGTTGTACCCATTTCAGAGTTGGCCTCCAATACAATGACCTGAACAGAAACGAAAGAGAGCAGCGCATTGTGAAGAGTGGGATAAATAGAGAGAGGTATGGTGCGTGATTTAAAGCAAATCCCGAAAATTGTGCTAATCGACTTTGATGACAACTGTCGCCGCCGACATGCAGCATGCGGCATGCGGCATACGGCATGCGGAATGCAACACCAAAAACTGTAGTGCCTGTATCTCTGAGATGTAGAATGCAACAAAAGGACAGATTCGGACCGAAAGAGATGGAGCGCGAGTGGAAAAGAGAGATGATACTGCAGATAAACTAAATGTCCTGTTGTTTTTCCACAGACTCGTACTCAGAAATCAACAAGACTGAGACTGAGATGCAGAGCACTTCATGTGGCAGCCTTTGCTCCTTGCTTTTATTACACAATGTCAGCCACGACCACGACTCTGGCTCTGGCTCTCGGGCGACGACATTTGGGTGCAAACGAGCCGATTATTGCCGCCTGATAATGTTCTAATTGCCCTGCAGCGACAACCAGTCGGCAACCAGGGCTCCTACTGTTTGGGTATGATACGCTGCAGGGGCGGCTTATTGCCAAAAAAAAACTATACATACATATATACAAAAATACAAAAGTATAACTTAAAACTAGAAACAGTATTCATGTGTGTGTGTGCGTGTGTATAGGTGCCACATCCCGATACGAGGCCTGTTTGAGCCAGTTGAGTTGCATTTCTTCAAGTCAATCTCTTTGTGCTCTGTCTGATGACACGCTGCGTCTGCTGTCCGCTGTCCGCTGTCTCTGCCTTATGTTGCACTATAGTATATCGACTGCCCTTCTGTCAAGGCTTGTAGGTGTTTTATTTGCCCTTTGCCGTCACGCAGAGTGGGAGAGAGCACTTCATTAGTGTCGTACGTCTGCACATGGTTAGCTCCTTGCAGTACTGCCTATCTCTCGTCTGTCCCCTCCGTTCTTTTATCTATGCACTGTCCCATGGCCGTTCAAGACTCGACCAACTCGTAGGCCTATCACTAACCGCAGTTGGTCACTTTCTTGGAAACGTGTCGGCATTTTTTATGTTGCAAGGAGAGCAACTCAATCGACTCTTCGTTTTCAATTTGTTGATTTACCGAGTCTAGATTGTGGTCTAGATGTTGCGCACAATTAGTCAGGTAGTTCATTCGTATATTCTAGGAAACTCAATGAACTTTTCATAAGTATATTGGGAGTTGTTTTAAATTAACAGTTGTAGCATAAACAATAATCTATATATACAGGTATTCCAGTGTATAACACTCACACCATTACACATATCCAAAAGAGAACGAGTGCCATACTTCAAAAAGTATCTCAAACGGAAAAGAGAAAAAAAAGAAAACATACACTTATACATACAAATATACGCGCAAATACAAACAATAATAACCAATACTCATACAGAAATACATACTTACAATCAATACTGACGCATACGCCCTAGTGGCCGCATACACTGTGGCTTCCCCCCTCTTCCACAATATCTCCAGTGTTTATTGTCCGATTGGGCTGCAAATTGCACCAAACATTCAAAGCATCTAAAGTTTTATTCCTGCAAAGAAGAAATCCAATGACTCTAAAGTTGTACTTGCTAGGGATATATGATGTGGTAATTAATTATTTAGGTTATTTAGACGCAGTTGAGTATTAATTACCTCAATATTTATTCAAAATGAATAGATGTTTATGGGGTTTAAAAGTTGTATTGTAATACATACAAAGTAAAATAGTTTGAACACTGATTATACAGATTTTAAAATTCCTTTTACGTATAGTATACATAGCTTAAACGCCTTAGCTGTGAATTTGTTAATTAGTTTAAGCAGCAGCAATTCCGTTTAAGCTAACTGCTGGGCCATGCCATCAGCTTAACCGTAAAGTTGACCCAATAAAACGCAGGATACAGAGAGAGCCAGGGAGAACGTGAAAATTGAAAAAGCCAAAACAGCCGCAATGGGAATGGACTTGATACTCGTGAAGGGAGCTGCTGAAGCTTAGGCAGCCCAAAGTAGTGAGTCCAAAGTACCACGGGGTTGAGGTTTTGGGGCTGCTTAAATGTCCAACAAGATTTGATTTTTATCGCAAGTATATTTGAATTTTATTGCGTACGAAATTTTCGATACAACCAGTGGCCATAAAAAGCGACTGGAGCCGTGTCCACGTCGCCTGCCAAATGGCCAGTCAGCCCAAATGAGGCAGTTCCCCCAATTGGGCAGCTGAGAGCACGAGAGCACAGAGCAGAGCAGAACAGAAGCTGGAACACGAAATAACCTTTGTGCTGGGTCACAGTCGATAAGGCGACTGCGACGGCGACATTTCTTGGCCACGTTGGCGTCATTTTCAACGCAATAAAATAAACATTCAAAACGAAATCAAACTAAACGTTCCAGTGCGACGATTCCAAGTCTGATCCCATGAGCCGGCTAGCCCCACTGGCCACTCCTTAGGGGGCCCATTCATCAATGTAGCACATTTAATTTTATGCTCATTTTTATTTCATTTTGCATTTCGTATGGCCCCATCGCTGGTCAGCATCAGAGGCCGCAAAACTCGGCCTGAGTTGAGCCAAAATCCTTTGGCCAACTAATAGTTTGGGTAAACAAGAATCGCTGGACTGTGCGGCATGTGCCATGAAAGGGGTTGAATACCCTAAACTGGATGGGATGACAGAGGTCAAACTACACGCTTCGTTAGGTTTTGCGAGCCTGATTTAATAAGTTGGCATCTCAATCGCATTTTGAAATCGTTCTCGATATCTATTATCTGTTTGATACTGAGACAGGGCCTGTGATGAGTGGAGGGAGGGCAATGGGCATAAGCACATCAAATGCGTTTTTATTGGGACTTAAATGCAATGTGACAACTTGAATGGCCACCCACGCTGTGGCTAAGGGCCCTAAAGTGCCTTGGCCACAATGGGTCTCGGTCCACCTCTCTCCACTCTCAGTCAGAGTCTCTGCCTGTCCAGTTGAACAGCAGCGGTAGCAGCGGCAGCAGCAGATAATCGTAAAACGGCTGAAAGACCGTTAGACAATAAGAAAACAGGAACAGGAAACGACAATGGCGTAAGGTCCTCCTCTGACAGGCAGACAGAAGGCAGAGCATAGCCTGAGGCTCACTTTGTATTATGTGCTCTCCGTGTGTGGTGACATCATCGCCCATTATAATTTGGGCTACAGCGCACAACAATTACCAAGCCAAGCCAAGCCAAATGGAGGCCCCACACAATGCCATATACAATTGTGCACTCTCAAAACAGTTCGCTCTATATTTCCTCTATTTTTTCCATTCTTCCATGCCAGCCACAGCTCTTGATTGCTTCATATGTCAGCGAGAGAGCAACAGCCTGAACAACTGCTACTGTCCGGTTTGATTCTGTGAATTGAAGTTTTGAGTTGCAGGCATAGAACTCACAATGGCCGTGGGATCGCCGTCGGAGAAGATCTCCGTACTTTGATTTATATTGCGGATGCAGCCGCTATTTAGACTTGGCTTCTTTTTTTGGGCTATTTCCCTTTTGGCAGCCTCGTTCAGCTGTTGACCCGGCTTAAAGTAGCAAGACAATTCAATTATAAATCAGAGTCAAGTCGGTTAATATGCTCAAAACATATGGTAATTGCTTTGGAGACAATGCCCCTTTTCGGTTTCAAATTAAGGCATTTGAAATCCTTTAAACGAATTTCGAATAGATGCTCATAAAATATCACAGAATATAAAAACGAACAGAGAAAATCATAGAACCAAACCTATAAAAATGCTTCAAACGACTCTCACAGCCTATGCTTAAATGTATGCCTCTGCATCTGCCTCTGCCTCCGAAAATTGTCATTAGACATGCCGAATTTATGATTGTTGTTTTGATTTTTTGCCGTCTCTCATTCATTTTTTGCTCCTTTTTTGCAAATGCCATCCACTTTCGCCCCTTACGCCCTTGCCTAATACTTGGGTATAACCCTTTTACCCCATTATCCTGGCACCCCCCGTTTCCAGCTGCTGCTGTCGCCCTCTCACAAACTCATAAATTGTATAAATTGTTGGGCTATTATTTCTCGTTGCTGTCAGCACAATATTGCAGAGGCAAGTGTCACCAGGCGAAATCCAGCCGAATCCCATACAGCCGAGCTAGTCGCATTCAAAAATATAATCTGCTATATAACTGCCAGATATATGTGTACATACAATATCTATACATATGTATGTGCATATGGTCAGACATGTATTACATATCGTTTCCATCTTTTCACGAGTTCTCCCAGTTTTTCCACAATTTTATTGCCTGCATCTATAAAATGTTAAAAAAAAGGTATATCAACTTTATGCAAATGTAAGTAACTGGCAGAAGTATTTTCAAACCACAAATAGTATATGTATCAAGATTAGATCTTGATTAGATCTTGAGCAAAGATTAAGTACGAAACATAGAGGGTACAGGGTGTTTGGCAGTCGGGTGGATCCGACAATCGGCTGCGTCCCTACTGGCTTTACACTCTGCTTATTTTTTGCAATTGACTTTGCAGCCTTGACTTACGGCAAATGACATAATTAAGCCGTGGGTCAGGTAGCCAGTGCAGTACAGTTTAGGGTTAGGGTTAGGGTTAGGGTTTAGGGTTACCCCGCAATGTGTCATAAAACATACATATAATTCGCACGAATCCGAATGGACCAACAAATCCTTTTTTGTCGTCACTTTTTGTCCATTAAATTGCTGCTTTTTCAACGAATTTTCCTCATTTCTGCAATCGTTTTGTTAATGCTTAGTGGGTTGTTGTACAGCTAGAGAAGTCAATTGCTTTATGAGTCAACCCCCTGTTAGGGTTAGCCCTAAAATCCAACAAATCTGTGAAGCCAAGAGTCCATATCATAAACAGCACAATAAAACAACTCGCAGTTATATTTTGGATTTTTTGAATTGGCCTTCTACAGTATATTTACAACTATGTACTATACTTTTATTGAAAGATGGAAATTATAGACCTTAAAGAAAACATACAGCAGTCACTATAAACGATTATCAAAGCTGAGGTCACTGAGAACTCCAAGCAATCCATTTGGAACAATATCCATAAACAGTCAAATTCTCCAGGTAAACTATCAGTTATCACGGAGAAATACAGTTTCATCCCCACAGGCTCTGGTAGGGATATAGTCATATAAAAATGATGTTCGGTCGCTATAGTGTAGTATTATAGAATTTTATATACTCGGAGAATACAGCGTATAGATTTCTCTGACCCAAGGAAGGCCAGCCACAATCTTCCCGGTAAGCACATCGTGGGTATAGTATTTTATGACTTATTCTCAGGACTAAACTGAGAACTGCGAACTGAGAACTAAGGCCTGAGGTTTTGCGGGTTGCATAGAGTTGAATCATCTTCTGAGTAACATCCATGAGGTATTGTAACTGCAGGCATTGCGTCAGGCCGCAGGCAAATTTATGCAATGGTCTTTGGAAGTCAAGGACACGGATAGGACTGGCTGAGTCTGAATCCTTCGACTACCTGACACGCTTCGAACACGCGGCAAGAACTCTTTTTCCATTTATTTTTTATCACCTTTCCTTGAGCAGTTCCAGCGAAAAAAAGGATTCGAGCGAAAGGATAAATGCTTCGCATATGGCAAACCCATTCGTATTTGTATTCGGCTGGACAAGAAACCATATAGATGCACATATCTAAATATGGACAATGCAATTGAAATGCAGCCAAGCTCGAAGCTAAGGCAGAGGCAGAGCCAAACGTTGTGAATTCTCAGTCATTTAACCGTTTATTTGGCCATTTCTTTAGCCGTTTATTTGGTCGTTTGTTTTTATTTTTATGAGTACAATCGACTGGACTGCCAAGTCAACGCTTTCCTCTCATTACCTTCTCTCTCGCCTATTATTCTCGTTACGTTTATTCTTCAACAATTATACTAGTTCAATAACTTTGCCCAATCGCTTCGAAAAGGAAATAGGAAAATGACTCTTTTGATGGTTCAATTCACGTAGTTTCCAATACTCGTATGGGCACTCATACCACACTTAAACCCACTTCAATGCGGAAAATACTAAACTGACAAACTTTGAAAACAAAAGACAAAACAAAAGCCCCTCTTGATATTTTCAACTTTATTTTTGTTGAGTTTTTTTATTTTACTTCTGTTTCATGTTTTTCCTAGCTTTATTTCTATTGCTACTCGTTGCGATTGTTTAATGTAATGTAAGAATTCTCTTTTGGTATTTTAATGAGCTAACAGTTGAAGTAGAAAATCTTCATACAAATTTACATACATGACACACAAAGTACAAGTACAACGTAGCATTTGATATGAAATGGACGAAAATACTCTCATTTTTAGGTATTGAAATTGGAATTTGCAGAAATTGACCAGAATTTGTGTAAAAGATACTTTACATACACACATTTAAGTATTTGACTTATGCTCGCAACTATTTATCTGTATAAACTTCACAATATCATGAATTTGTGTGCTCGAATATCGAATATCTTCGGTGTTTATTATCCGATTGTGCCACAATTCACAGCACAGATGAAGGTTATCATAAGATTATTGTATGCCCTTTTGTACTTTTTAAAGTACAGAGTTTATTTACACAAAATCTCTCATCTAGACTTACTAACTTTGATGAATTATTATCTACGAATATAGACAGTTCTGATGCACTTGCACAAAGACACCGTGAAATAAATTGAATATCAATGTTTATGCAATGTAACTTATTAAACAACAGTTAAGTAAACAGTTGTTCGAATTACTCAAGACTCACCCCGATTCATTAAAATTACTCGCGGATGTAGCCGTAAGATTAATCAAAATAAATTACTGACGTGTTCCATATTAAAATCAAATTAAAAATCGAAAAAATCGAAAAATCAAATAACCAACAGGCGCATTTCATAAGTCAAATCCGAGCATAGGGAAGGAGATGGAAGATTGGAGACAAACAGACAGAGAAATGGTGGGTCGTTCATTAGCCAGGGACTTTGGGTTGGATGGAGATTATCTGGGGTGTTGCTGTTTTTTTTTCGTGGGGGTTGGCTGGACTGGAATGTCAGTATTACCCTGTCGAGTAACTGTGGCCATTGAGTGATTTGAGCGATTTGTAGCGCAGTGTACATCGCGTATGATGTACTATATAGAGGGTATATAGAGTGCAGGGAACAGTTTGTGCCAGACTCTACTGAAACGTATTACAAATGTAAGGAAAACTCTTCACAAACTTTGTGAATAAGTGTGTAGAGAATTCGTATTGTTCGGTTTTATTGATATCTCTTTATTTTTAGACCCTGTACTTTAAAAAAGTACAAAAGGGTCTATTAAGTTTGTGCAAATGACATTTGTGTGTAACAGGCAGAAGGAGGCGTGGCAGACCCCACAAAGTATATATATTCTTGATCAGGACGACGAGCTGAGTCGATCTAGCCATGTCCGTCTGTCCGTCCGTCTGTATGAACACCGAGATCTCGGAAACTATAAGAGCTAGAGACGTAATTTTTTTTTTGTTTGGTTCGTGTATTACCTAGGCAGGCCAAGTTTATGTTTTTAACTTGATATCTCATCCCCCTCCCCCTCAAATTTACAAAAATGTTCTTAGTATATACAGTTTTAGAGTCACTGGATTCAAAAAGGAAGGATTTAAAGCTTTAGATGCTTTGCATGTTTGGTGCAAGTTGCAGCCCAATCGGATAATAAACACCGGAGATATTCGACAAACAATTTTCAGTACCAGGCATTTGGGTAGGGGAGGGGGGAAGCGGCCACTAGGGCGTATACGTGATTTTTGATTGTGAATTTGAATTTCTGTATGAGTATTGCTGATTGTTTGTATTTTAGTATATATTTGTATGAATAAGTGTATGTGTGTGTGTATAAGTGCATGTGTATGTGTATGTGAGTATGTACATACATATATGCTGCTGCTATTATGGACTCCCAGGGCAAATCAAAGTACAGGGTCACCTACTGTCGGTTGCGTCCGACTGTAGCTTTCCGAGTTTTTTTAATAAAATCCAGCAAATTGCGCACTATGTCCGCCCCTCACTTCGCATTGTTATGGCTGGCCTGGTATTTTCTAATTTTTGGAAACAGACGCGCCAATCGGAAGTGGCCATTTTTTGCGCTGAATTCCAATTATGTATTTTGCCTTTATAAAAAAGTAGTATTATAATAAAAATTCCTGCTCTGGCCGCATGAAGGAAACAAATACTCGACACTGATCTATCACAACAATTGGCCAGCCAACGCCTGCTCAAGTTGATGACTGACCGCAGGGCAGATACACACACATCGTAGTAAAAGTGTGAGAGACCACAGACCATAGCCACACAGCGGTCAATTAAGCCGTTAATATGTGACTGACGAACCGGTTATGATGTCCATGCCAGACTCCGACTCCCTAGCTCCGATGATGCCTGTCACAGCGACAGTGACAGTGACTCTGTTCACTTTAGTTATTTGTTCAGCTACCAGGGCTGGGCATGGCAGGGAGACCTCCCAGTGGGGGGCGTTGATTGGAGCGCGCTCAGATTAGAGCTGTCGACTTGTGCACAGTTTAATGAAACATTTTTTATCATTTCTTAGCCGCATTTTTTATTCCGTCCAATGGAATGGACAATGGATATGCTGGTTATGTTTAGGCTTTGATTGGGTTTTTTTCAAACTGTCGATTCATAAATCATGTCACAAGCCGCGCTCGTCGCCAGTTTGTCTAGTCAGAAAACAAAAACACACACACACACGCGAAGAAAAAAGTGAAATGAAAACTATTATGGTCAGAATTTTGTATTTCCCCCCGCTACTAGACGCTAGATTCTCGATACGCTTTGTGCGGTTTGTTGAGGTCGTAGGTCGTAACCTTATCTCTCACACTCGCTCAACGACAAATAAAAACATCAAATCATTCATAACACTTGTTTGGCTGGCATTGATTGAGCCAACACACCCTACGATCCTGACCAAAAAACACACACACAGACACACAATAATGCCAGAAACCAGTTGGAGAACTAAAGAAAATATGCCTCACCCAAAGCGACCATTTCCCCTGTATTGTTCCACGCTCTGACTTCGATTCTGACTCCTTCTCCGACTTCGACTCCTTGATTTTTATTCTCGTTCCCAACCTGTTCGACAATCGCCTCAGTCCCAGTCCCCGTCCCAGCTTCACTTTCATTCAGAAAAATTTCGATTTTTTATTGTTTGTGTATAAATTGGTTTATGAAAACATTACCAGTTTGCGCTCCCCCCCGCGACTCTGTTTGACTCTGCTCTGTTCTGTTCAATTCTATTTATTTCCTTTGTGGGGCACATCATTGTTCGTTGAGGTTGATTAATGCTCCGCTTTAGTTCTCTGATTTCTGGTTTCCCTTAGCCCTCTATACTTATTAAATACTACTCATAGTGCACTCTGCTTTCCGACTCCCTACTCCGCTGTTTGTTTATGTGGCTTGTTTGGCTGCACATATTTTTTAGCCTCATTCTTTACAGGTTATTTTGTTTGTTATTGCTGTCGAAGGTGGTGTTCTCTTAGCTGTTGCTGTTGTTCCTCCGATTTTCACGGTGGGTATTTAATATACCAATCAATGGGTCAATTAGTTGGCTACCTGGTTAGCATTTAAGCTGCGTCATCCTAAGGTCCCTGGAGATTGAGTCACCAAACACATATTAAGTTGTTCAAAAGGCTTCGATAGCTAATGACGACCTGGAGCCATGGGTATTCACAATCTATCTAAACTATAAGGGATACGACTCTTTTGTCAGTCTGTACTCTTTCTAAAATGTTGAAGTGCGGCTGATGAACCCATTTACCAATATTTTTGTTAACTGTTAAGTTCGAAATACTTTTGAAAGTATCTACAACTTTATAACTTATAAGAATAATAACTAATTAATAATTACAATGAACAATAACATCCAGGGATGTCCAAACAACAGCTAAAAGTTGTTCTAATAATAGAAAGATCCTATCTAAAAAGGAATTCATTTAATAAATGGCGAATACAGCATTATTTTGTTAAAACAGAACCTGGACTTAATTCATTTCGCACCTTCTATACAGAAATCAGAGTGTGACAATATCAAGCACTCTTGCCAAATATCAGTATCTCCAATTCGGATCCGTCTTTATCAATACTGGCTTGTGAAGGCCATTTTAAGACCAATTGGACCAGCGACTGGGAAACTTCAACTATAACCAATCAGTTGTATCAGTGGTATATCGAAAAGAGTACCGATTACAGTATAGTATTTGGGTTTGCTAGCTTTGGGCTTGAGTTCGACGAGAGGAACTGTCTGGACAATTGGCATTTGAAATGCATTCGATGTGTGTCAGACATCTTGCACCACGTGTTCGTCTTTTTTATTATTTGTGAATCCTAGATAATTAAATGAGCATTGGCTACGCTGTCGACCCCAACCCTGGGTCGTAACCTCCGCTCCGCTCCACTCCGCTCCTTTGGGCCTTCAAGCTGATGACAATATTATTGTAAAATTGCAAAGCGCGCAAATCAAATTAACATGCGTAGCGCTTTTTTGTTACTATTGTTGTTGTTGTTGTCTTTTGGCCGCAGAAAAATGGTTGGCAATGTTGCTGCCAACCACAGCAGCAACCCCCAAAAGGCGGCAATGGCAACGGCAACGGCAACGCCAACCGCCATGCCACCCTCAGCAGAGGCATCGAATGAACCAGCCAAGCCAAGCCAAGCCAAACCGACCAACCAACCATCCACCCACCCACCCACCAGCTGCGACCGGCTGGCGGTGTTAATGATGCACAAGTGTGACACTTTTCTGCCGGCAACATCAGCGCCTGCGTCGACTGTAACTGCGACGGCGACGACAACGACTGCGACTGCGGCTGCGACGTTGGCGTTTGCGGAGTTGAAATACGAAACAAGAACAAATTGTTACAATTGCTTTTTAACACCATGTGTGTGTGTGTGTGTGTGTGTGTGCGAGTGTGTGTGTGTGGTAGCAACTACAACAACTGAGCATGAATAAATAAAAGCTGAAAATAAGTTGATTTTAATATGAAATTTCAAGCTGCTTCCCATATTCTCCCTCCGTCTCCCACTTTCACTCGCTTGCTTCTTGGTCGCCAGCTTCTGCTTTATTTTTTTTATATACATATATATTTCGGCAACAAGCACAAAAAGAGAGAGAGTGAAAAAAGAAAATGCCGTTTAATTGAAAATTATCGCAACATGGTTGTCACGCAATTATTTCGCGTTATCACCGAGTTTCAGCCATTCAAGGGTGAGAAGGAGGTGAGGCAGTGCGATGGGGAGCGGGGTAGCGGGGAAGCGCGTGGGTTGCGGGGGTTGCGGCACTGTTGTGGCAAAAAACAGAATGGATGTTGAGACAACCCTCGGTGGCAACGCTGTCGGCAACTTTGTATCATTTATATTGTTGTTCGCATATCCCAGGCGTGGCAAATGCGTTTAAACAAGTGCAACAACAACAACAACTACAACAACCACAACAACAACAAAAACAACAAGTGTTGCTAGCAACACACACACACACACACGCGCGCACACTCCACATTGGCACCAACCACCAACTCGGCACACCACCTGAGGTTGTCATAGCTGCCGCGATAATTTGCACATAAATTTGTTGATTGACACGGGTAAAGACACACACACACACACGTACATATCTGACACACACACATACCCTCGTACACGGCTTTTTCTAAAGCGTGAAATTTTAATTGCCCAAAAGCCAAAGTTTGCAATCAAAAATAATAATAAAAAATAAATCAAAATACCACTGAGGTCAATTGTAAGTGGAGTGGGTCAAGGCGCAGCAGGCTCAGCTGGGAGTGGGGTGGGGGGTTGTGGGTGTAACTAATACCAAATTGCTGTCAGCATAGTGCAAAGGTTAAGAGCATATGTTGAGTGCAAATAAAATTAAGTCAGCAATGCAGGTATCAATCTATACTCTAAAGAATCTTTTATGCTTGACAGTATATTAGACCACTAGAGTGGTCTAAGTTTTTTCTATTGTTTATTCAAATCTAAACAAAATAATTGGCAATACAAAAAAAGTAGGGAAAGCTACAGTCGGACGCAACCGATAGTAGGAGAGCCTGTATTTTGATTTGTCCTGGGCGTCGGTAATAGCAGCAGCATATATGTACATACTCACATACACATACACATGTACTTATACATACACACAGACACTTGTACATACAAATATACGCGCAAATACAAACAATAACCAATACTCATACAGAAATTCATACTTACAATCAAATATAATTGTGTTTCGATATATTAGGTCTATAATACCTTTTGGCTGACTATCAACTCTAGTTCTCTCGCCTATATTATTTCGGCAGAGGCAAATATACAACCTGATCTGAAATGTACCATAACAATTTTTATGAGTTGTCTTCGGACCACTCTTAACTCTCCTTCTATACTTCCAACTATAACTTACAACTTACTGCCACGCCTCCTTCTTCCTGAAACGCACATTTCAAAGTTAAACTAACTTAATAGAGCATTTATTGAATCCTATCGGTATCGTTTATATTACTACACAACAAACATCATGAAAATGTAATCCATTATTATACAAAAAAGTCATTATATAATATCATTTATAGTAATTCAGGTATATCTACATACTATACACTGGGAAATCATTGTGCAATATTGAGTCTGAGGCCATGAACTGAGTGAAAGCTATGATTAACAAATCTTTATTCACCTGGATGCCGGGATGGAACGCTCAGTAATATTTTTCACCTGACCTGAAAATGTTGCAGGGGCTTAGACTTTGAAAATATATTTCGCAAATCTTTTCAAGCAAAAACAAAGTCAAATAATATCACTGTCGCCACATTGTCCAAGTTCAATTGTCAAAAAGTTGATGAGTTGGGAATGGATCATGCTATAAGTATGTAGGAATTGTAGTGCCGCTTGTCAAATAGATGACGGCAACCACATCCGGCATAGGAAGAAACGATACAGGCGCACACAACCTACACACAACCTTAATCCTGAAGCCGAATAATACTAATTCTGCTTCATAAGGACATTTGTAAAGCATAACGAAATGTCAAAAGACAAATAATAAGTGTAAAAGGAAGAGTAGGCAAAGAAAGAGAATGCGGAAATTTAATTTACTCAACAGGACGCGCCGGAGTGTCACTTCTCTCACAGGATGCCAAGGCTAAGTTGGATAACAGGGATGAGGAAGCGGATAATTCAATTTGTTTAAGAAAGACTTGATGACGGTTCTTACACTCTTTTCATACTCCACACTCGCAGCATGCATTTTTTTTATACATTTTGTGGCTGATGAAAATATGGGAAAACCGGACAAGAAAACTTTGCGGATTGTCGGAAAGGTGGTGCGTGACTCCGTCGTTTGTAACAGAAAGTTTGTAGCGTCATTTGCCGCGTGATATCATTTATCAAATTCAAATTAAGCCTGCCAAGCAGTAGCAATTGTTCGGCAATAAGTTCTGTCATTAACAATGAGTCCTGACAAGTGAGTAGTGGCAACAACAACAGCAGCGGCAAGCGAATAATGAGCCACCCCTTTGCGCGCCTCATTGAGTGACATATGCGCTGTGAATTGCGATTATATTCGTTTGGATTCATATTCGTATTCGTAAACGCTCTGCCTTCCCTCTGCATTTTCTGCTGGCTGCCGTTTTTAATGAGTGCAACGTGTTTTTGTTCGCATTTTTCGAGTGAGTCGAGTCGAGCATCCACTGTCCGTCATTCATACATGCTCATTGTTATTGCTCCTGTGTGTGTGTGTGAGTGTGTGTTTTTATTTTTTGTTTTTTAATATTTGCGGTTGTCGATGGTACCGTTGTTAAGCATCCGCCACACAACCCCCTTCACCCAAGCTCAACTGAAGCATCCCAGCCATCCCAGCCATCCCAACCATCCCAGTGATGCAAGCCAACCATCCGAACATCAACATCAACTTAAGTTCAATTAAAATCTACATCAAACAATAAGCGAGCACGTAGCTGAACCATCAACTACTTCAAAATTGGCACAACAATACCAACAATGCGTATGCGTACTCGTATTCATACTCGCACTCATACCCACACCCACACCCACATTCCTACTCGCATTCATACTTATAACGCGGGTGCTCGCGAAGGACGCTCACGGCTTTTGTGGGTGGTAGCTCGTGCCTGAGCTTAAATCTCGCCAAAAAGAAAGCGCACACGTGTCCACGTGTCCAGGCGACAAAACTTGCTGCCCTCCTGCACCACTTCACACGATACCACACCCCCACCACCATCCCCACCCCCATTCAAGCCTCTTATGTATATCTTTGTTAAGTTGAAATCAATGTCCTTGTCTGCTTTTCGTCAATCCAACGTTATCCAGTGGCATAATTAGCTATGCCACAAATTGTTGCACCGCACTCACATGTAGTATCAAAAGGCGACAGTCGAGATCGCTCGACTCTAAGCAAATTGGTGTAAGATAGTAGAATGCCACTACCTCATTACTAAGATGCGCTCATGTCAAAGCTGACTGATATGATACTACATACAGTTACAGTCTAAGCTGGTTAATACGACACAGAGAGAGTGCAACCCATTGCTATGATAAGCTCTACCCGTAATCAAAGATGGTTGACGTGCTACAGAAAGATATCAGGTGCACGTCCAAGCTCACTGCTACGATACACCTACCTATAGGGACTAAGGACGTCCTTAACCTAGATAAAATTCTCATTTACAATACGAGATGTTGGGGTTAAGTGAATCCACGCGTCATATCGTGCTCTCTGGCCTGAGCCGAGCCCAGTTGAGCGGAATTGAGTGTGGTAAGCGGAGAATGCCTGTACGCCAATTAATGGTTCAACTTATTAGTTTGTACTCACCACTCAACCAGACAAGGCAGGAGCAACGGCAGGAGTAGTAGTAGACGCAGCTGTGGCCATTGCGTATGCTCTGCCAGCAGAAAAGAAAGAAAAAATTATTGAAAAGCCCAAAGGGCGAATGCAAGAATAACTGGCGGGGGAGGTCAATAGAAATGTGGACCTGAATGTGAATGAGAATGTAGAACTGGAAGTCGAGTGAAAGAAGAATGCGAGCTGGCGGATGTTTGGGTGGTTTTGCAGTGGCTTCATTATTAAAATAATGCCAGACCAAACTAGGAGTAGCAACCACGTAAAGAGAGAAGGAAGATGAGGAGGAAAAGAGATCACATCAAAGCTCTCCTTGGTCTCCAGCCATCAGGACGACCAGCCATCAGGCTAACGTTTTGTGGCCAATGCGGCACCCTCAACAAAAACCAAAAAATAAACCCCGTCCGGGGGCAAGTGGGCTAAGGGGAACACAGCCGTTCGATTTCTCAGGATGCTGGCAGCTCTTGTGGGCCCACACAAGAGGACATTGAGGACATGGAGTGCAATTAATGTTAATGTTGAGATATTTATGATGCAACCCCCTTTGGTGTACGGATTGAGCCACCCTTTTATATTGCGGCTTTAGCCTGAATATTTGCGTATGAGCTTCGAGCATCATTTAAATAACCCCGAGATGCAGAATGCTGGGTGATGGGTGCTGGGCTCTGGGTGCTGGGTGCTGGGTGCTGGGTGCTGCATCCTGGTGCGAATATGCTTGTCCCGGGTCCACCCTCGATTGACGTTGCCATGGCCACAAAACAACATTTCAATTTCTGTCAGATAGTTTCGTATTGTCGCAGCCTGTAACGCCGCTGCCAGGATTTGTCAAATCAAAAACTTATGTTACAGCTGGATTAAAATTATACATGTCACTGGCTCCTTGCAGGGGCAGGGGCAGGGACACGGACAGAGACTGCGACTGAGACTGAGACTGAGGCAGCTGAGGCCGAGGCTCAGGCTGAGTGCTTGTCAGTCCGCTACGCCCGCTGATATGCTGCCCCTTTCGTTATCCTTTCCACTCCTGTAGCTGTTGTTGTGCTGATTTAACGCATCAGCGCGCCAAATAAAACTTTCAAATGAACAGTTAAATGCGCGCTAATAGGGGTTCAGATTTCAGCAACTTTAGCCCTCGACAAGGACTCACACACTCTCTGCCCTGCCCTGCGCTGCCCTGCCCTGCCCTATCACCCATTCTGTGTCCCTTTTGTGTGCAAGTTTTGTAACCAACCCAACCAAAGGCGAGCAGGAGCCTTACTCCTTTACCGCTGTGAGTCGCTCTATTGTCCTGCCTCGGATTGATTGTGACATTAAGTAGGATTTATTTATTTATTTACTCATTTCTTTTTACAGCCTTTTTTGTGTTTGGCAATTTTTAATTTTAACACAGGATGCAAATTATGTTTTCAGTTTGCTACACTTTGGCTAAGCTACAACACGGATCACATCCGCCACCGATTGGATTGGATTAATTTGAATCAAATGCTTTTAGCTCGTTTTTGTGCCACCGCGCGGATTGTTCGACGCTGGTTTTATCGCATTCTGTTTGATTTTTGCATTAAATTATGTTTGATAGAAGTTCTTATCTTCACTATTTTTTTTTTTATTTTTTGCACTTTTTAAGAATTACAACAAACAGTAAAATATGCATGAGATCCTATAATAAATATTTTGTATATGGGTCGTTTCTATTTCAATTTCAAATTGCCAACAAACCCAATCACATCCGTGCGGCTTAATGCTTTGAAATGGAACTAAAGCCGAAACAACTTTTTTCACTTCTAAATAGAAAATATTATATATAGAAAAAATAAAATTGTTGAATTAAGAGTAATATTAGCTGGACTTAATAAGCATCTGTGACACTACGAAGGCGATATACCCTTGGGTGAGAGAGGATAGAAACTGAAACACAGAGTTGTTTAGATTAAAGTGATACTACGAAGTAGAGCGATAGTAGAGTAGTGAGATATAACAGTGAGATCTAAATACTGATGTTCAAATTTATAGCCATAATCAAACAGAAAATAAATAACTATAACAAGAAACTTAAGTAATAATCAGGACTGTTCCCATTCTCGAATTCGTTGAATCGGTTTACTTTTTGAATAAAATGGGGTTCCAAATTTTAATTCATCGTTTTCGATTAGCTTCATATTTGGTCCATTTCGAAATAGATTAGCTTACAGTACAGGTATTGACAACAACATGGGGGTTAAATAAAAGGACGGATAAATACATACTTAGAAATATTCACATACATATCATTTAGGCAATGTAGGTTAGGTTAGGCTAGATTTGATTCTTAGCCAATGCATGTCTGTACATATTAATAAGATAATTTGAATTCAAAATATTTTCTTTTCTTTTAGTTTTCATTCAATTTATTCGACTAAATCTACAAATTATCAACCAGAGAACATTATAAATAGATGTTTTGATAGATAAGTATAGTTTCGACGTATCGTAACCAACTCAGTTCAGATTTGGAGCTGCAGTAAACCCCAAATTGAATGACACAAAGCAGCGCAGCGACCTGTGAAAATCTGCCCAAAATCTGCAACACATATTAGGCAATAAAAAAATGCTAAGCCAACGAAATACAAATAAAAACTACAACAAAAAGGAAAAATCCATGGACGTACTATAAAAATTTTATACAAAATAACAGTGCTGGGCAAAATGAAAAAATTGGAAAATTTGCGCAAAAAAGCGCTCTACCTCTTCCACGCTTTACTATAGCACATATAATCGTTGCTTTCCTTTTTCGACCATTCATGGTTTAGTGATTCAATTATTTTTGTGCGCAATTTAGATTTATTGAGTTTACAGTTAACGTTGTTGCTGCTGCTGCTGCTGCTGCTGCTGCTGCTGCTGTTGTTGCCATTGTTGTCGTCGGATTCCGTGCAACAGAGATTTGCAACAACAAACTGAATAATCAATACTAAAATGCGAACGTGTTGTGAAGTTTGCCATTTGACAGAAAAGTAAATAAAAATGCATCCAGTGGCTGAAGCTGCAGCAGCACTGCACGGAAAGGTGCCCCATGTGGCATCAGTAACTGGTAACTGGTAACTGGGTACTGGGAACTGGTAACGAGTATCGAGTATAGCCGCTAAAAGCTTAACGCTCAACAACAACAACACGCGCTCGTATGTGACACGTGACGCATGCAATTCGCATCCGTTTCCGGTTAAGCACTGTACACAGTACGGCGTACTCAACTTAACTGCATAGATGTGGGCACGGCCACTATGGGCGAAACAGGGTGAATACCGGCTGCAGAGTTTATTTTAAGTTTTCGAACTTCCATCTGATTGAAGTGTAATAGTAAAGAGAAGCAATGTTTTAAGTTCATTTATAGTGTGTCAAAAAAAAAAAGAATTAAAGTACTAGAAATAATCCATGACTATTTCCTGAAAACTATCTTCTGAGTTCAGCTTGTTATTAAAAAAAAAAACTAAATGTAAGAGCTTTGTGCCAATATGTTTTAATAGTAAGTTCTAGCTTACCACTGAAAGCTGTCTAAGAACGTATCTGAAACAGTGGTGCCCAAAATTCATTATTCCTATCACATGTGCGCTTTTCTTTGCAGCGCTGCTTTTACACGCATAGTCTCTACTCGCACACATACAGACGTCACGCTTCGTTGATTTTAAGAACGCTGTTTGATAGTATGAGTTTAGATGATCTAAAAACTTTCTACTTCTTCAAATTATATTATTATATATATTGACAGATAACAAAATTGGGTCTAACATAGGTTTAATTACAACTTCTTAGCATAGTAAGTCAAGTAGAAATGATTGCATAATGGAAAGTTTAAATTTCCTCATACAAAATGTCATATGGTAATAATACAAACATCCAACTTATTTTTACAGCTTTATTACAAAGCGAATATCCCAAAATTTGTTGAGATTACTGAGATTTATGTATACTGTAGGTTAACCATTTCGTCCACAGTGCGTAAGGCACTGCAGCGTGTGTGTGTGTGTTAGGGTGTTTGCGAGTGTGCGTGGTGTCTGATGGAGGTGAATAGAAATCACTGGAAGCTCAATAGAGCTAGTCCTACAAAGCTGCCGGCAGGGTTAAAAATCATTTTAAAACCATAAAAATAAACTCTCGTGTCTGCTAAAATAAATAAATAGCAAAATAAAAGGCACACACACACACACGCACACTGTTACAGTGGGAAGTTTATTTGTGTTTTGTTTTGATTTTGTTTAAGCTTCACACATTTCTGTTTTTAAATCCTTTCACTCAGCATATCGCGTGTATGCATCTGTGAGTGTGTGTGTGTGTGTTGTTTTTGGCTTTTATTTTTTGGTTTTTTGTTTTCGAACGCGCTTAGGCACAAAATGCAATTTAGAATATTTGCAATTCTCTTTGGCAACAACAAATCTGCCACCGGTTGCCTGCTTCCGTTTCTGCTTCACACGTAAATAAAAGTATCCAAACAAACTTACAAAACAGATATTTTTTGAATTTTATATTCTATTTTTTAGCATGCGCATTTTATATACAGTATTTTTGATGAAGCAATGGAAGCAAAACAAACATTTCATGCTGATTTTGTGTTTGGCAACTCTGTCGAACGGTGGGACGCAACGAACAGCAGTTACTTAACTGCAATTACCCTTTAATTAGACCCTGTACCTTAAAAAACTACAGAAGGGTCTATTAAGTTTGTGCAAATGACATTTGTGTCTAATAGGCAAAAGGAGGCGTAGCAGACCCCACAAAGTATTATATATATGTTCTTGATCAGGACGACGAGCTGAGTCGATATAACCATGTCCGTCTGTCTGTCTGTCTGGATGAACACCGAGATCTCGGAAACTATAAGAGCTACAGACGTAAGAGAGCTGGTTCGTGTATTGCATAGGCAGGCCAAGTTTATGTTTTTAATTTGATATCTCTTCCCCTCCCCCTCTAATTCGCAAAAATATTCCCAGTATGTATGTAGGATTAGGATAAGTTAGAGAATGTAAACACCCTTATAATTTGAATTGCAACGGAATCATTGATCGATAGAGTCTATCTTGCGGTCCTCTCTTATTTTTATATCGATTAATCGAAGCATTCACCTCTGAGAAAAAGCACGAGCTTGATTGGAAATGAAAGAGTCGTGAGTCGTCGCTGAGAGCTGTTTGCAGCTGGTCGTGTTTGTTTTGCCCCAGGAAGTGATTTAATTTTGTTTAATTCCTTAATTCTTTATAAACATTTAATAAACTATTGTCATATTGAAATGATCCTTTAAAATAAAATTTATAATTTGTAATCCTACATGTATAGTTTTAGAGTCACTGGATTCCTTCTCTGCATGAATAAAGCTTTAGATGCTTTGAATGTTTGGTGGGATTTGCAGCCCAATCGGATAATAAACACTAGAGATATTGGACAATCAATTTCCTGTAGTAGGCATTTGGCTGGGGAAGGGGGGAAGCCACAATATACGCGGTCACTAGGGCGTGGGCGTGATGAGTATGTGGTTATTGTTTGCATTTGCGCGTCTATTTGTATGTATAAGTATTGCTGCTGCTGTTATCGACTCCCAAGGCAAATCGAAGTACAGGGTCTCCTATTGTCGGTTGCATCCGACTGTAGCTTTGCCTAGTTTTTTTTTTGTTAAATATGCTAAGACTAAATTAACACACAATGTAGCTAGATGACAGCCAAAAAACTCAAACTTAGCTACAGAACAAATTGATTCTTTCCGCTATACTTAATTTGAGATTAATAACAATTATGTAAGAGTAGTACTCTTCATTTAAATTCACAAATATGTACATACATAGTATATATTAGTAATCAGCGCATATAAGTTCACGTCTATCGATTTTCTTCTGTAGTTCTCTCACACCTGAGCGATCTGACTGACCTTTTATGACTGCATTGTATGTGCTGTAATTGAATTTTTTATATCTTTTAGATTTCATTATGGGCAATGCTTAATATTTCAGTACAACATCAACACCCTGTAGGACAACTTGTGAACATGACAAAGCAATTGAGGACGAGCAGCAAACTGGTTGAGGGTTCGCTCCCTCGATAAATGTGGAAATGCGGATGTCTATGTGTGTGTGTGTGTGCATAGTATAGGGTGGTGCGTCGGTCCATTGATTATGAAATGTTTGAACCCTTTTTCGCAGTGTGGTCGTTGTGGACTCATCTGACCCGTGCAGTGCGTCTTTGACTCATAATTTGGTCTGTGTGCGTCAAATTTATTGAAGTTAATATTTGTCGCAACGGGAATGAGAACTCGCAAAAGGCAAAAGGCGGGAGCTGGCGAAACAGACGGAATAAAATTGTAAAAAAAGAAGCAGGAAAAAAATAGATGTGTACGTATTACCGCAAAAAGGGTGCCGCTCTGTCTCTCTTTGGTCATTCGCTCTCATTCTCTGCCTGCAACAAGCATAAATCATGCAACATATTGCATTATCATTCAGCTAGAACAAGGCTGACAGTGCGCCGCGTGATTTGTCCTGCCTGCTAATGGGCATGGTAATGGGAGTGATGGCATGGGCTGTGCACGGGGTGCTAATACCGCTAGGTGGGCGCTCAATGCAAGAAACTTGAATGTACCAAAGGCAACAACAACAAAGAGCGCTCTCCTTTCGGGAAATGAGAAATGGGTAAATGGAAATTGGGAATTGAGAATTGGGTTGCCAATCGATTCAGTTCAGTCGGTACTTTTCAGTGTACAATGGGCATTTCATCTCAAGGTCGCGTTGAGCCTTTCGAATGCATTTCCATAAAGGATTTTCCGAGGAACGCGTGGCTGCAACATTGCGTCGTTGCAGGAGATTTTATGATGCCTCTGCCTGGTTCACTGTGTCCGATTTTATGATGCAATTCGGAAAGTAGAGCATCTCTCAGTTCACAGTTCACAATTCACCTTTCACCCGCTATGTGGTCGCTTTCGCCAGAACTCGAAGATCGGCTAAAGGAAACGGGACATTATATAAAATTGCGTATTGAGTTTGCTCTTTGAAGGGAGCGAGAGGGTTTTATCACACTAGCTCTTTCTGTTTCTGAACACTGAACACTGAATGGTGCTGCCTCGCTTTTGCTCTAGTTTCCACAAAGGTTTAATGACAATCTTTCAACGAAAATCCTTCGAGAAGTCTTCTTTCTCTTAACTCGTCGCACATCCTTTGTCCTTTGTCTCATCCGCCTTTCACTCGTTGCGCGTCCTTTCGCTACAATGTCCCATCTATGCAAATGCCAGCTACAATACCATTGTTTGCCCGCTACAAAATTGTAAATATTGGTTATTAGGCCAGTCAGCCAACCAGCCTGCCAGTCAGCCAGGCCTTGTTCCTGGCGCGGCCTCGGTGTCCTTTTGTCGCAATGTTATACAAACATGCGTCAATCGGTTGAGCTCAGTTCCGATTCGTTTCGGCACGGTATTGATATGTTAAACTCGTAGCAATTGTCAGTCCCATTCCCATTCCCATTCCTTTCCTTTCCATTCATTTTGCTTGCCCTACACTTCGCTGCCTTCCGCATCTTTTATGTGACATCGTAAAATTTCTGTGGCTAGCAAATTTTTGTAGGGTAACCCAACGTACAGACACAGTCAGCTTTAGAACGATTTTACTTAATTATTTGCTTCGGAGAAATCTAGTAATTGTTGAATATTCACTTACTGATGTTTATATTCCCTGAAGTTAAGCAAATTCTCTGTCCCCCTATCTGGTCTGTTTTCACACATATCTCATTCACTTTCTTTTAAGTTAATAAACTATAATTTAAATAAGAACAACTGCATTTAATTTTCAAGAATGGCATATACATTGTGAAATGAATATTTAAAAAAGTTTAACCAGGCAATTAGGTTATGTAATCCAATGGGGATCTTGCCCCACACTTAAACCTGTTGGTTCCTAGTGAGACTACTGGCGTTATGCTCTCCCTTGCCTAGTACGGAAACAGTAATCTCGAATATCTGTGGCGTTTATTATCCGATTGGCCCTCAATTCTCAGCACTGATAAAAGATACCATAAGATCATTATATGCTAAAGCACAATTTTGTGTCTTTAAAATTGTGGCTGTGGTGGTTTTTCGCTGTTTTTGGGGGAGGGGGAGGAGGTATCAAAATTCGAACATGGCTATATCGACTCACCTCGTCCTGATCAAGATAATATATTCTTTGTGGGGTCTACCACGCCTTCTTCTGCCTGTTACATGCATTCCTGACTTGCACAAATTTAATAGACCATTTTGTACTTTTTTAAAGTACAGGGTCTAAAAATTATTTGAATGCAAATTAAGAACAGCTAAATCGCCTGACAACTTCGTTGCGTAAGATATAAAAAACAAGAATTAGACACGCCCATTTAGCTAAAGGGTTTGCCGTTTTTTTTAAGACCATTTGCTGTGGCCCATGTTGGTTATGCTGCGGCGGTTGTTAATCTCTTAATTTATCAATTGAGGCATAGACACGGACATGCATTCAACTCGGATACAGATTCAAATTCGGCTACAGCTTTTCTAATTGTATTCGGTTTCAATTTCAGTTGGAAATTAATTTCCATAAATGCGCGACGAAACAGGGAAAACTGGAGGGGAGGGGAAGCGGTGAGTATGTGGAACAACTCTAGGGTTGTAAAACACAAAGGGTGCGGGACAAAAGTTATGTTTACATAATTAATTAAACAACACAAAGCTGCTGAATGTCGAAGGTAACACATGTGTTTCACTCGCCCAAACGCATTGCAGTGCAATATAATTCATTGAGTTTCACACAATGCAGAAGTGAAGTTGAGGAGAAAGAGCTGATTTCGGCAAGGGTTGCACAACCCAAAGAGATTCGCAGAGTCGCATCACTTACTTCGCTTGGTAATAAACTCATAAAAAGGCCGAAACCGAAACCGAAAGCGAAAGCGTAAGCGAAACCGAAACCGAAACGGGGAACATTGAAACAAAACTAAAATGTCATCTCACCCTGCAACACAAGCCAGCCGCATAATGGGGCAACAAAAGGCGCGACAATCCATGTATTCTTGCCCAAATCAAAAAGGGTTAACGTGCGCCTTCGAGAGTCGTGTTCTCGTAAACTATTTATCACACACGCACACACACACACACACACTCTCACAGAGAAGGGGCATTAAACAAACTGCAAAGTGGGCGGTGGGCGTACACATTTGTCATTACGTTTGGCCACGGACGAGGGGGCTGAGAACAGGACCGGACAAACTGGTTCGCCAAGCAGACGGTCTTCTAACAACGCACAAATGACTTTTTGATTCACTTGCGTGGCATGTGTGTGTGTGTGTGTGTGTGCGTCGCTTGACTATCCCAAAGGAGTCGATGTCCTTTCAGTGGCTGCTCTTTACGCCAGTGAATTAAATCGCTGGCATTTGGCGTCGCCATTTTACGACATTTTCCCAACGCACATTCACTTGACTACCCCCACTGTAGATCCCGCTCACCTTTCCCCCTCTGCCATCAACCCACTTTGTCGCCAGGTGTGAAATTAGCTCAATTGACAAAGTATGGAGTGAGCCTAAAGTTGAAGCAGCTGAAGCCTGAAAATAAACTAAAAAAAACGTATTTTCTTCTAATTATATTTTCTATTCATATAATAAGATTATAATTTGTATTTGTGGCATAAGTAAAGTAGGATACTTGCAACTTGGATCGAATTATGAATTTTTAAGACTCGCTTTAAGTTCATTAAACTTAGTTTAGATATGCAATTTATCTATATAATGGATATTAATATTATTTATAAGATATTAATATTAATAACATTTTAACTTATACATGTATATCAAGATATAAGATGGACAAGCAATCCGTAGTTATTGCAATTGAAATCACATACAAATTCTCCGGAAAACACTCAATCTCAGCATAATTTCTGGAATTAAGCAAAAATCTGTAATTCATTTGAAATAAATATATTTCTGGGCTCACTTTAAGCTCAATTTAATGAATTCATATTGTGTAATAACACTCCTGATTACTCTTACATTAACATTGAGTATAGCTCATGCATATAATTTATAGCATATAGTATAGTATTCTTCCCTCCCCTCTCAAAAGTAATTTCACAAGTTAAAGCTGTCTTTTAGTGAAGAATTTTCCAGGCCGTCCTTCATTTGAGTTTAATTTGATTTGCCTTATGCTGTCGCTACTGCTGGGTCTTAAGTACTTAGCCTCATTTATTACCACTCGCTGCCGTCATTATTCAAACTTTCAACTAGCATCATATCTGCTGCTGGCTGCACAATTATCAGAAGTGTTTGCATTTCCGAGATGTGAGTTTACTGTTTTCAGATGCCTAAAATAGGGCACTAATCAATTGATGGGCCGGCGTCTTTAACCCACTCAAACAGTCTTGCCAGCCTCTTGACTGTGTCTCTTTGGCTCCATGGAGTAATCACTTAATGCCACACATAAGCTGTGTTGCTGCTGCTGTCTATTTGTTTTGTTAACAACATTGTTGAGATACTTTTATGAGGCATGCTAAATGCCTGTACAATCAACAGTATCGACTGCTCTACACAGTAAATCACATGACCCCCGACCAGATCTCCTTTACTCCTACTCCCCCAATCCCTCTCTTGCACCTTGTTGTCTGCCTCAGTTTAGCTAGTCGTCGGCGCGTGAGTAATGCGCACGGCTTAATTTCAGTTTGTTG
Source organism: Liodrosophila aerea (assembly GCA_035045005.1). Taxonomy (NCBI): domain Eukaryota; kingdom Metazoa; phylum Arthropoda; class Insecta; order Diptera; family Drosophilidae; genus Liodrosophila; species Liodrosophila aerea. Next base: position 1,798,913 of record JAWNNL010000485.1, read on the forward strand.
TCACATATTTGGAAGGCGCCCATCCGAAAATACGCCCTGGTATAAATATTTATAGTCCCCCTACTAACGGGCGACAGCCCCTTCACAGATTAGAAAGCGCTTAAGTGCGACTTTTGGCTCGTGACTTGTCTTAAGTGTGCCGACTGGAATTCTCACTCCCCCATCTCCAAACACTATACTAAACATTACACACGCACACACACACACACACACACACACTAACTAACAGGCACACGCTCACATCCCTCTGCTCATGTCAACGAGGCAAGTTGCCGCTGACGGCACGCGTCGAGCAGAGCCGCCCTCCTCCTCCCTGCGCTCTGTCCCATATCCCCCCGTTGGAGGAGGCGCTACCCGCATGTGTGTTAATAGTTGGGCGACAAATATGAGCGGCTCGTGTAATTTGAGGCAGTTTTAAGCGCCTCTCGTCCTACCCCTTCCCCGTGCCCTTCTTCAGCCCTCGCACTGCTAGTTTCATCTGTGATCTGTGCCGTTTGATTATGTTGTCGCACGCACTGTTTAATTCTGTATGAATATGAAAATAACACCACGAATACCACCACCATCAGCATCTCATAGTGGCTGAACCCGGTGTGCGTGAGTGTGGTAAGTGTTGGATGGGGAGGGGAAGCGAGTGAGGGGGTGGATTGTTGTTGCCAAGACGTTCGGTGGGTTATTTGAAAACTTAAGTGGCTGCAGTTGCTGCGGATTAACCATATTAAAAATTTAATTAATGCCATTTTCATTACACTATTTTCATATTCTCGCCCTGCAGATATTGACATAACAAGTAGGCGTGTCATCGTCTAAAAGGGGCTGAAGTGCGCCATGTGTGTGTGTTGTCCACGATTTTAACTTTCATTTCTTATAATACATAAGACTGTGTAATTTGACTGACTGGCTCCCAAATTGACTGATTAGCCCTCAGTAGAAGTGTATGTGTGAAAGGGTCTTTTCAGTTCGTGCAACTCTGAAATGTGTGTAAAAGATATGTTTATTTATGTCTGTTTGTCCACCTGAACATCAATTTCTATAACGAAGTACATTTCCAAACATTTCTAGATAATTTGACATCCGCAGGATTAGTTTTCTCATATTAAATATTAGACAAATCTTGCCAACAAGTTAGTTCATCCTTCTGATAAACTACAAGATCACAATGATTAATAAAACTATGAATTTCATGTAGTTTAATTTTAATTTGATATCTCATCCCCCTTGCCCCTCAAACTAGCATAAATGTTCTTAGCATGTACAGTTTTAGAGTCATTGGATTTCTTCTTTGCATGAATAAAGCTTTAGATGATTTGAATGTTTGGTGCGATTTGCAGCCCAATCGGATAATAAACACTGGAGATAGTGGACAATCAACTTTTCTGTACTAGGCATTTGGCAAATGCTGGAACTTTTATTCGAATTTTGATTCATCTTTATTCTTCTCATCCCCAGATTTATTTGTTATATTTACTTCTTTTCTTACTTTTCTTACTTTTCATTAATTCTCATTAATTTAATCAGTCCACTGGATATAGTCGACATACAATAGATAATCAAATAAAGAGCATACCTTTAGATAAAGCGGTGCTCATATAGCCTATATCTACTGTGCTGATTACTTTAAGTATAAATTTATATTTATTTTTTTAAATACTCTGTAATTGCTTCAAGAAGTTCTTGTACCTAAATAAAGTACAATCAAGCACAAAACGTAATCTGAATTTACTAGAGTGAGTTGACATTGATTTAATCTTTAAAAAATATACGTTTTACTATTTTCCCTCTCCATCCATGGAATTATAGTTATGGGCAGCAGAAGTTGCTTAAGCGTTATTACATCCGCAAGAGCAAGCGGCATGTCCGTTATACCTTCGGCGTATTTGCATGTGTGTGCACACACACACACTTGCATTTGCATATGGAGATAGCCACAGGGCATTTGGCTTATATGTAAGTAAAACACTTTTGGTAATTCATTAAGTTACGGAAGTTGAACTCAGAACTGCAATTTCCCCTAGAACCAATTATAGAAAAATTTAAATTCGTTTTAAAAGCAGACCAAACGCATGTCCCATGTCCAGTACTTGCCCCAGACAGACGGCGATGGCGACGACGACTGATGCAGATAAAGCAGCAGCAGCAGCAGCAGCAGTTGGATCGGGAGACGGGAGACGGGAGACGGGAGAATAAAGAAGCGGGCATGGGCATTGGCATGGGCATGAGAGAAGGAAGCAGTAGATGGCCACTGCCGTTGCCGTTGCCGTTGCCTCTGCCTCTGATGGATGAATGTAATGCCATGTGTGAATGCCAGCAGAATGGGCGTCTGTGTGTGTAGGTGTTGGTGTGGGTGTGTGGACAGCGGCATGTTCATAAATTGAAATCACTTCCATATCCAGAGAAAAAGTTTGGCAACAAAATAGAGCAAAAGCCCATAACGAAACAGAAACAAAAAGCAGAGGCAAAAATAAAAAATACTGTGGTGGCAGCTACCGTATCCCCAACCTCTGCGCCCTCCCTCGCATGGATATAAAAAATTCTGTTTTTAAATCGCTGGAGCAGCAGCAGTAGCAGGAGTCAGAACCCAGCCAGAGCCAGAGCTAGAGTAAGAGTAAGAGTCAGAGTCAGAGTCAGAGCTAGCCATGTACGACAAGTAGGCAACACTTGACACAGTTGCCACTTTCAATTGCCAACATAACTCGAGTGGCGTTCACGAAAGCTGTAGCCGCCTCCTCCACTGCCCACTGCCCTCTGCCCACTGCCCACTGCCCACTGCCATGTGTGGGTGATGGCAGTGGATTGGCTGTAGCTGGGCAAGCAGCTACTGAATAGTTGAAGGCGGCGCTCTGTCTGCATATAAATACCGCCTGTGGCCATAAAAGTGGAGACCAACCGACCGACGTGTAACAAGCCCAAAAAAGTTGCGCCAACTGCACCATGGCACAGCACAGCACAGAATGAATGGCCAATTTTACTCCCAACATCTACTCACAGTCAACGTTCCTCCCCCGCCCCCCTCGCTGCCATCAGCTAGCCCGCACTAAAAAATGGCTAACCGAATGTGTGTGGGCGCGGCTATGGATGCTGTGCTAGCTTCGCCGCTGGATGGGTGTGCGTCGATGTGACTATGACTGTGACTGCGACTGCGACTGTGACTGTGACTGTTACAACTCGGGTGGTTTAAGTGGTGTGGGTTGTCACATCACAAGCATCCAAGAGACTTTTTGCATATCCACTTGGCCAGCAGGTATACACTGCAGCTGTAGGGTTCCATCGAAACCTGAGGATACACAGTGCATATACAGAAATAGTATAATATGCAACATAAAGACAATTCATCATTGAACATTTATGGGGAAATACTATTCTTAATTCAACTTAAATCAATTTCAGGTAATAGTAAAGTAAAAAGTAAAAGTAAAAGTAAAAAAGAAATAATAAGAACACAAGTAACCTTTAGTTGAGTTGTATAAGAAATAGTATAATATGAACCATGACGATAATTCATCATTGAATATTTCTGGGGAAATACTTGGCGTAAACCATTCTTAAAAATTCCATTCAACTTAAATGAATTCGAGGTAATAATATAATAAATTTCAACAGTAAAAATCAAGAATAATAGGAATACAAGTATCCTTTAGTATCCTTTATAAAAGTTGATTAATACTTGGAAATAAATACACACATTTTCAGCTCAATAATTCTGCCTTTACTTTAACATTTTAACATTTGTGAAAATTTGTAAAGTATCTAGAGTGTCGCCTAGGACTGATATGTAAATAGAGCTTTAGTTCGTTTGATCTTTTTTGAACTTGTTGTGTATACACGCTCCTTCATCGCATCACTTCGCATCGCTCGTCCTGCTGCTGCCTGCCGTTGAGTGTCGTCCTGTTGTTTAGTTACTTTGGTAGTTTCGTTATATTTATTGGCCCACATCGGGTGAAAAATGTTCAACGCTTTGGCAATTTAGTTGAGTACCGTTATATGCTGGCAGGCACTTGCCCCTCCCTCCCCCTCCACCTCATTCGAGCCCCTCCACAACCTAGTCCCATCGCTCTTGCAGCTCATAAAATGCGCTGTGAAAAGCCAAAGCAGAACAATGCTTTGCCTGGAAACAGTTCCACCTAGACGACAATCACTGTTAGAGGGTGTTCCTAGGGGGGCGGGGGGTCCGCTTGGCGATTTACGAGTTGCCATTTTACTGCTCAACTGGGCCGTGAAAAGAGAGTGGAGAGTGGCGAGAGGCGAGAGGAGAGAGAGAGAGTAAAACGTAAAAATGAAGGATCATCGCACACACAGACGGCTGAAGCGTATAAACACACACACAGCCTAGAGCAATCTGATTCTCACACACATTCACACCCACACCCACACCCACTCCCTCTCTCTACCTCTCTGCCTCTCTATCTTTCGCTTCTTCTGCGCTTTATTTCATATTACATAATTGGGCGTGTAATGAGTCTAATTGAGTTTTTATGTTTTGGCCAAAAGGATTCGCAGCAAACGCAGCAGTTGCAGTTAAGCGTAGCAAGGTATTTTCCTCATTTCATTTCATTCTCCCAGACTAAACGAGTTGCCATTTCAGCCGCTGGTCATTTGGCTGACACGCCCACACACACTTCCAGCCATACATATATCCATGTGTCCGTGTGTGTGTGTGTAAGTCTAGTCCATCTCCATGTGAGACACTAACTTAATTAATGTCGCTGGCAACATGTGTTAATATCCTCTGTACTTCCGCTTGCCACCCATAGCAGAAGATTTTTAGGCCTCAAATGGCACTCCGAATCGAAACGTATCCAAAGTGCAAAACTAAAGAGCTCTTCAGTACTTTAACAATGCTATCTTTACTGCAATAACTTGGTAAAGATTTATCTGATCAGAGTGGGGAATTAAGCATTAATCAGATACTGAAGTCGATTGTTGAAAAGATAAAGTTTGAACTTTGTTGGGAAGTTTATTTAAAGACTTGTACTTTAAGAGAGGAGAAAAGTGAGAAACTGTGCATTTGACTTTTGTGTGTAAAGGCAGAAGCAGGTCGAACATCAGCGGTATGTTAGACCCCATAAAGTATATATATTCCCTATGTGTGTATTCACCTAAATCTCATGAACACTAAGTGCTAGGACTCCATTATTGTTTTGTGAGGTTGGGTATTGGATAAACTGGTCAAAATGAGATCCAATATTCGATATTATCTCCCTTCTTCTGCAAATTCGAAAAAGTTCTCTCAGCAGGTGCAGCAGGTACAGTTATAGAGTCACTGCCTTCCTGTCGAAACTTGCTTTGAGTCAGGGTCAGAAGATATTTCAGAGCAAATTGAAATATAATTCAACAATCTACAATCTAATGTAGCAGATTAAATCTATACTCGTATATGTAGTACCTAGTCCAAGTCTATCAAGTCAGTTTAGTCTTCGAACTACTTTAACTTTGAGGCTCAAAATGTCGTCAAGGTAAGAACAAATGGAGCCGTGGATTATTGAATTATTACTTCAATTACAGTATGTCAAATTATTGCATTTCGCGAAGAGTTACACTTATCTGCCGCTAGGCGGCGCCGCTGTGGACGGGGCACGCGTTTGCTACAGCTGCACTGCAGTTTAGACACCCGCTGATCCACCCGCTGTGCGGTCGCGCTGCCGCTGGCCTTGAAACTGTTTTTAGGCATGTTTCCTTCTCTCGCCTAATTCCGTCGAAATTGAGGTCCTGCTGAGCCATGTCCTCGACGTTAAACTGCCAAAAAGTCAGCGATTTAGTCGTCAGGATATGTGCATCTTTCGTCGAGTTGAGCCGGAGCTGAACTAAACTGCGCGTGCACAGAAGCTGCATCACCTTGCAGTCGCTCCTTGGTCTGTTCTGTCCCTACCACACAGCATGGGCTCTTCCCGCTGAGCAGCGCACGCGAATCGCTATCGGAGCGGAGATTGCCACAGAGAAAGGAAGAGAGTTGGGAGGAGAGAGTGCGGCTTTACAATATTTGGTTCAGTGGAATGCACTCGGCCTTTGGACTAGGACTGGGACTTGCAAATCGTGTGAACAGAGGATGCAGTTTGCGACACTGGGTGCTGGTGCTGCTCCCTGTGGGCAGCTCAAGTCGCGTGCATTATAACATAGCCGTACATTCCGAGCCGAAAGCGTGCTGTGCTCACGACCAGGGAACCCAAGTGCAGCTAAAGTAGGCGTAGCCATGCCTTATATTGATTCAAATGAGATACGATCCATTGTCCCTAACATGACGCACGCAGGGATATTTGCCATTGCTATGCTTCATCGTTTCGGCAAACTAATTGAGAATAATATTCTACATACATTCTGTTTCACCAATTCCAGTTACCCGGTGAACCATTAGGCGAGTGATAAACAAGTCAAATTATTTCTATTCATGGCATTATAATTATTTTCCGATGATTTTTATAACCTAAAAAAAAAAAAAACTAAAAACATTTAGAAATAATACAACAGAAGAAACTGCAGTCGTGAGTACTTGTTTTAGCAGTGTGGGGTTGGAAGTGGGGCTTAAACTTAGGCCCCAGCAGACTAATATATGAATATTTGAATTGAATGAATTGAATCATAATGGACTCTTATGGACGTCTTTAATGCGGGGTTAAGAAATTCGTATGTTAGCTCTAGAAGATATAGCGTAGATCCTACAAAGAGAGAAATAGCCCGGAAGAGTAAGAGACCCTGTATTTTCCCTTGCAGCAGCTAATGCTGTTCAATTTTTAAGTTCACATATACTCGCTTTAAAAGTTTTGCAAAAGGAATCCCAAAGGAATCCAATGACTCTAAAACTGTACATGCTAAGAACATTTATGCAAATTTGAGGGGGAGGGGGATGAGATATCAAATTGAAAAATTGGTCTGCCTATGTAATACACGAACCAAACAAAAAAGAATTGAATCTCTAGCTCTTATAGTTTCCGAGATCTCAGTGTTCATCCTGACAGACGGACAGACGGACATGGCTCTATCGACTCAGCTCATCGTCCTGATCAAGAATAAATATACTTTGAGGGGTTTGCCACGCCTCCTTCTGCCAGTTACATACATTTCAGAGTTGCACAAACCTAATAGACCCTTTTGTACTCTTTGAAAGTACAGGATCTAATAATGGATTATGAACTAAATTCCTTAAATTTTGAAGCTTGACTGAGCTTAACATTTTGCAGACTACGTTTCATTGAGTCAAATCCTTGCATGCAATTTGCTGTCAATCGTCTCTGTGCATCCATCTGTTAGCCATATCAATGCAGAACAAAGTGCAAAGGCCAAATTGAGAAGATGTTGATAAAAAAAAGAGAGAAGAGGAGATAAAGAAGATAAAGAAGAAGCACCGACAGCAACAAATTCGCTCATATCGCATGAGGCAATCCACAGAGCATCCGATACTCCTATTATCTACAACTGCAATAGCAGCAACGACTTACCCCTTCGCCCTCCCCTCGCCTGTGCTCCCGCTGCTCTGGGGCTTTGTCAACCATTCATTTGCTTCATTTTTTTACTTTCGTTGTTTTTTGCTTTATGAAGCAAATTTTGTTTGAATTCAGTTTCCTTTTTTTCCCCTTTTGAGCTTCTGTTTTCTGCAACATGCTGCAATTGTTCAGCTTCATCCGGCCTGCACTTGCCCCCTATCTCCCGCATCCCGCATTCACTGCTGCCCTTCATATAGACATTTTTTTGCGGGTATCCGATATAGTTGGGTCAGTGCTTGTGGCCAGAACGGTTCTGGTTGCGGGTTCAAACGAAGTGGGTGCTTCTTTTAGTATATATGTACGTATGTGTGTGTGTGTGTGTGTATGGGCCAGTGCGTGTGCGAGGATGTGTGTGCGTTATTGAGTGCAAATAGCAATTTCGCAACAATTCTGCCTAGCAGCATCTGGACATTTGCTCGTTTTGCTTTTCAGCACTTTAGTTTGAGCGGGAGAGTTGGAGTACCAGTCGGATGCTGTAAAACTGACCCTCCTCCACCTTGCTCCCTCCCACATCCCCTCTCGCTGAGCGTATGGGAGAGTTGGAGCAAATGGACGCATTGTAACGGATTTCTGGTAACTGTTTTTGGTTGCCGTCGCGTCGATTTTTGGTGCTTCAACTGCGTGCTGCCACTGCCCATTCCCTCGCCTGGCAGCCTGCATCCTTTATGCTGCGTCTTGTGTCTTTTTTCACACACACCCACACACACACACACACACACAATAAACTGTCAAATCTTTTTGTGTGTCCGTGTATTTGCGAGTGTGTCAAAGGGTGTGTGTATAGTACTGTGGCATGGGCATGGGATATACGGCATTCCTGCAGTCGATTTGATTGGATTAGGGTTTAGATTGCAATAGGAAAACTGCAGTCGTCCCCAGCAGGCGCAGATATTCATGTTGTTTATGTTGTTGTTTCTGCTGCTGCTGTTGTTGTTGCTGCTGTTGTTACTGCTGTTGCTCTGGATTGTTTAGAAAACATGTAGTATGCAAAAAATATACAAAAATAGGGTGTAGAAAAATCTTTGACAGCACTTGCCGCCTTTCGTCCTTGTGCATCCTCTGTGTTTTTTGTTCTTATTACACTGAAAGAAAATCTGCATACAGATCATTGCATAATAAATGAATATCAGTTCAACTTAAAGCATATTCCACAAATTTTGTAAATGAATTTGAGGACTTGAGCTGAGTCGATATAGCCCTGTCCGTGTTTAAATTAAATTATATTAAGATGCTAAGTACAGGGTCTCCTACTGTCGGTTGCGTCCGACTGTAGCTTTCCCTACTTTTTTAAATATAAGAATGGAACTGATATGTAAATATCAAGATTGAAAGGAAGTCTTTCAAGAGTTTGCTCTCTGTGTACAAAAACATTGGTGAAAGTATTAAAACCAACCGGGATATATTTGAATTTAGGTTTATTTTTTACCAGTGTAATTTTTTGGCATTCGATTGCTGGCTACAACAACAACGACACCAACAACAATTCGGCGTGAACAAATTGAAATTTGTTTGTTTGTTGTTAATATTGTTGTTGTGCTTGTTGCTGTTGCTGCTGTTGGTCATGTTGTTGTTTGATGTTCGATGCCATGCGCTTCCGTTGCGTGGTACGTGCACTGAGTAGCGACAGTTTCTGCAAGAGGGTAGCTGAAAGTGCAGCAAGTTGTGCCAAAGCATGTAGATCGCTTAACGAATGCTCTACACAGGCGAAAGTCTGACAACTAATTGTAATAAACATAATATGTATATGTATTCTTTGCCTGCTTCAAATGAAAAGTTTAAAGAAATCTACTTAGACTGTGAACTTACACGGATTAACTTGCATTTGGTTCTCGTTAGGAATGCTTATTTTTAATCTAAACTAACATAAATGTATAAACGGAAAGAAATTAGCGAATTTAAATTTAAATTAACTAAAATTAAGTAATTTCAATTAAAATAAATATTAACTAAGCTATATTTAACATATGTATCGATAAATCGATAAATTACAAATCTATACTGTACTTGTACATTTAAAAAAACTCGGAAAGCTGCAGTCGTATGCAACCGACAATAGGAGACCCTGTACTTTTCTTTGCACACACACACACTAACAGACACTCACATGCACACATAGCGCAAAGTCACACGCATACACACGCATACATACATTAAGTGCATGCCCGCTGCTTCCCCTTGCCTAGTACGGAAACATTAATCTCGAATATCTCTGGTGTTTATTATCCGATTGGGCCACAATTCACAGCACAGATAAAGGTTATCGATACCGATAGTCGATTGTTTCCCAATTCATATGTACACATACATGAGCAAGTGTATTCACGTTTCGGTTATGTCACAAGGAAACTCTTCCGCTGTTTTCTTTGATTTCAGATACTTTTGGAACGTTTTCTTTTTTAAGTATTTTTTGTGTTAATTTTGAGTAGTTTGCAGGGGGGTGTTGGCGTTTTGTGATATTGCCTGGACTCATGCCAGGTGCTCAACACTGTCGCGGCACTGTTGCTGTTGATATTCTTGTTTTTCTAATGCATTTCGCATGTGTGTCTGTGTGCGAATGTGAATGTGAATGTGAATGGGTATGTGGTAGTATGCATGAGAGTGTGTGTGAAGTTATGCACTCTTGTCACTTGATTCGTTGAAATCCGATTTTCAATTATTGGATTTTGTTTTTAGCGCGATGCAGCAATTGTTTGGAACGCACGCAAAAGGCTCTCCATTGTGCCCTCCCTATAGAACCTTTGAGGCACCACCCCACCACCCGGAGTGTTTCTTTGGAAGTTTGTTTGATTGCCACCGCAATCCATCCTTTATGTAAGCGGCAGAGTCGTGGATGGGTGTGAGTCTGATGAGTCGATAGGTCCATGTGTATGTGTGGGATGTTAATAATGGTGCTACATGCGGCGCTCGTGTTTTGCCCGTTGTCAAAGGATTTTTTCGGGCAGTGTGAGTGTGAGCGTCTGTGTGTGTGTGTGCTTGGACTGTGGCCCAAACTAAGCTAATTAAAATTTGGCCACGGCGTTTCGGGTTTTCGCTGCGCCGAAAAAGAAAAGTCCAAAAGTCAAAGGTCAAAGGCCAAAGGACAAGCCGGACTAAAATGAGCTGAAGCAGCGTTTTAATTAAAATTTCACCAAAAAACGCAACCCCCCTCCCTCACAGCATGTCCCCATAGAAGCTTTAACCCCCAATAGGATCAAAGGATCTAAAAGCTATCGCCGATGATACGGCAAATGCGACCACAAGCTGCAGCAGCCCTGCCACACTCAAGCTCTGTGTGCTACACATATGTGTGTATATACCCCTTGCCATCTAATGCGCAGCTAATGCGTGCAGCACACACACACACACACACACACACACATGCCCGCACGCACCCTCCCACTTCGACTGCAGAGATAATCCCAATTTTAGACTAATTAAATTGTCAAATATTTTGCACAAGGGGCGTGCACATGGAGCCATGCCGTGGGCGGCTTGTTGTGCGTGGGCGTGGGCGTGGCAAAGTAAATAAACCAAACCGAAAATCTACAAATTTGTAGCTAATTAAACGATCGCCAGCTGTGAGCAGGGTCAAGAGCGATTCCTTACCTGTGCCTTTAAAGGACTAGTTCCAGCGAGAGGGTTAACTGAGGCACTGAGGCATTGTCTAACTGTTGCACGGATGGACCGTATCAGGCAGTAGTTCGCCCATTCGCGGCTAGTCAGTACAAGCAACTGTTGCATTGTAATGGTCAGCTAACAATATGTTAACCGGGTGAAAGGTTTATGGCCCTACTCTGTTTGCCAGTGTAGAGTATAGTAGTGTGTGTGCGTGTATTGGGCCATTAGCATTAACCAGGCATCGATACCATTGCAGTGCACAGTGCACAGTGCACAATGCTCAATGTCAAAGGGCGGCGGCAGTTGAAGGAGTTAAAAGGAGTGAGCAATGAGCGGTAGTTATAAAATATCCTTCCTGCCTCGCGGCCAGCTACGGAGTTTGTTTGTTTATTTATGCACTCGCATTGTGTGGGCAAGGCAAACGTGCTCTGCTTCCCTCTCGACCACTCTATCCCTTTATGCTCTACGGGCCTGACCTCGCACCTAAAACCAAAGCAAAGGCGTCGGCATCTTCTCTTCTTCTCTTCCCATGCCGCAGCGGCAACCCTTTTGCTTCTGCCAGTGCCTTTCATTGTAAATTTTCGGCGCTGCCGCCTGCCTGCTCGTTGTATGCTTTCCTTCCGCTGCCTTCCTTGGGCCGCACCCTTTCCCGCGAGCTACCTTTCTCCTCCCGCTGGCTTTGTGCGCTTTTACAACTTGTCAGTCATTTGAACAAAACTAATTTGCATGTCATTTCTTTAGCACTCTTGAAATTTTTGAACATTTTGCACGAAACACACAAAAAGACTGAACGGCTTCAGCAAGCGGGTATTGGGGTAGGCATGTGACTCCGTCTATAGGTATGGAGGTATGGGGAAATGGGGGTATGGGGTCTTGGGGTTTACAATTACACCGACAGGCAATACGAGAACTCTGAATGGGCGTTGCATTAGTAAACAAATTCCATAAACATTACTTGGCACTACTTGGCGAAGCCTTTAAGGGTGGGGTAGGCCTTCTAAATCACCCTACTATGTTCTTCCGTTTCATAACGAATAACTTTAGTATTTAGTATGCGATCATTATGTAATTTGCAGCTAATCACTTAACGTATCAGGACGTCTTTAAACCGAAGTCTGTTCAGGGCTATTTTTTTACCATATGTACGAAAAAAAACTGGGAGAAACATTAGGAACAAAGCTAAGGATGTCTCATTTCTAACTCGGTGTTTTCTCAGCCGTGAAATAAGAACCTTTGAAACGGTATCTATATACATAAAGTAGTTCGTCCTGACTGACTAACTGACTGACTGATCATTATCGCACAGCCCAAAAAGGTAAGATATAGCTATATATTTTGGACAGTCAATTTTCTGTAGTATACATTTGTTTGAGGGAGGGGGAAGCCACAGTGTACGAGTGATTTTTGATTGCGGGTATGTATATGTAAGTATTGTTAATTGCTTCTATTTCCTAGTTTTTCCGTCGGTGGACAAGATTATGTTCATTCTTGACTACTACTACATGTCACTTATTGAGTAGTCTAATCGAAAATTGTCCCCTATATCATTCCGAAAGATTTCCAAACATGTGAAATAAAACAAAAAGTCTGGTAATAGTTCTTGGAGCGCATACAGTTTTACTTGCTTCTTTAGTGCGTCAAAAAATAACACGTACACTTGAAGGCAATTTTGAGTTGAATTAGAGATACTTGGATTGATTGATTGAGTGTTTGATTGAAGTGTTGTGCAAACATGATGATACACGCCAACAAATAGCGCATTCGCTGTGAACACGAGTACAACGCAAATCAGAGAGCCAAGGCGACAGAATAAGCCAACGAACAGTTCAACACCTTCCGATCCATGGGCAGCTGCACTCTACTACACACTATTAACACTCACATAGCGACACTATATGACATCACCGTCTGGTTCGGGGGGCGATTGTCCATTCTGCTGATCCAGCTTGCGCACATACTCATCGATCTCAGCGGCAATGGTGGCCAATTGCTGTTGAATGAAGTCGCACAGCCTCAATATGTGCAGCACACTGCGCTCGTGTCGTCGTCCCAATCTCGGTGGCCGTACCACCTGCTGGACAAGCACCTCTGGTTCCTCCATCGGCACTGCATCCCTCTCGTTCGGCTGCATGCCATCGCCGGCGCCGCGATGCTGTGGCGGCAATGGCAGCGGCGCCATTACGATCTCCGCATCGCCGCCGCCCATGTTCGCCATGTGATTGGGTGGTGCCACTGTGGGTATGCCCACCACTTGATTGTTGTCGCCAATGATGCCCACATCGCCACCGTGTCCCTCGTGATAATGATGGTGATGATGATGATGGTGGTGATGATAGTAATGGTAGTGATGATGCTGTGGATCATATCGACGTTGAAAGTGTTCCATGCCATTCGTCCAGTGGCCAATGGCTAATTGTCTTCTGGCTCGCTGCCGTGGTGTTAGCATCGCAGCCGCCAGCTGCGACGTCGGCGGCGCCACTGACTGGGACATCGGCTGTGCATGTGGTTGTGGCTGT